>JAPDVR010000007.1:23419317-24100567 GCA_026230005.1 Gila orcuttii | reverse complement strand
TTTATAAAACAAAAAGAACCGATAAGAACACTGTTAAAGTACCGGATCGATAAGCAGTATTGGTAAGAGTAGTAATACCGTTAAAACCTTATGGATACCCATCCCTACTCCCCGGTCAATGCTCCGACAACAGCCCAGACATGAAGCTACTTCAGCCATCAGCCTCCCCAGTCCCTGTAAGATGCCAAACCCCGGTCCTTCGTCGGAGATGGCATCCGACTCAAGAGGTAGAGCCTACCGAGCCTGAGCTAGAGACTCAAAATAGTTAGTTTGGCAGCTCAGTGAAGCACTTAAAAAAAAAAAAAAAATGTATATACAGTATAATTGTGCTTCAAATAAAAAAAAGTATTTACCTACACCTTATTCTTGTTTAAAATCATTTACATAATATATATGAATGTATATGGAGCATGATAAAAAGCTGAGCTTGAAATTGTGGCGTTAAAGGCGACGCGAGCCGAGGAAACATTTGGGTGCACCTAAATTTTTGCTGGTGCTCCTAAATAAAAAAGTTAGGCGCACCAGTGCAACCAAGGCGAAAAGTTAGTCTGGAGCCCTGACTATTCACTAATATTTTCATTTTATTTGTATATTATCAGATTTCTTATTTTAATTTGAGTTTGCTTTAATGATTTTGTTAAATGCTTGTGTAATTTTTATCAAATTCTTTTTGTATTTCTATATTGCTTTCATTAAAAAGCGATTCAGTTTGATTTTCAGCAATTTTAGTACCGATCTTTTGATTTTAGTAGCGATTGTGTATTATCATTGCTGACAGGCTTTATAGTCTGAGTGTATCTACACATACATGTGACACATACACACACACTTAAGCGCAAGCATAAAACCAACATATGTGCACATAATCCTACATCTCTGCCATATGTATACATAATCTTTTTAATTCCATTCTACTAGGAGATCTAACAACATAAAGAGATATTCTGGGATTATGGAGCATATGAGCATTTCGCTTTGGGAGAGAATCCTCAATGTTAAACTAAAATCAAGCACACATCACACACATGACCAGTGTCGGCCAATAGTGACGTGAGCCTACGTCTGACGTACAACACAGAAGCACTACGCTATCACACTACGTCAACTGACTCGAGGCCCACAGAGAAGGAAATGAATAGTTGAAATAAAGTCGTTATTTTTGTTTTTTTTGCGCACAAAAAGTATTTTCGTCGCTTTATAAACTTAAGATTGAGCCACTGTAGTCACTTGGACTATTTTAACGATGTTTTTAATAACTTTTCGGGGCTGGCAAGTTTCAATCCCTTAGAAGCCTATGGAGGAGTGATCCAGCTCTCAGATTTAATAAAAAAATATCTTAATTCGTGTTCCGAAGATGAACGAAGGTCTTACGGGGTTGGAACAACATGAAGGTGAGTAAATACTGACAGAATTTTCATATTAGGGTGAACTATCCCTTTAATACCAGGTGGAAGCAGGGTCATAGTATGAGAGTGCTTGTGTGTCAGTCAGCAAGTTTGTGAAGGTTTATCAGTTATCAAGTGTGTGAAAGTGAAAAGATTTCAGAGCAGAAAAAGAGAGACCGACCCACAACTGACCTTGGCTTTACCCTTTGGCACGTAATATAACCCAGAGGCTCGTAACAGAAAGTACCGCTTCTTCCAGGATTTCTTGCCGTCATCTTTGAGCCAGAGCACCCCTTCCATCTCAGGAACACTGATGGAGCTTCCACAAAAACACTCCTGCTCAAAAACACACACACACCTTTATCAGCGAGTAAAACATGTCTGACATGACCTAAATAAGTCATGCTGTTTAAAGCACGAGAGAGAGGTTCACAGTCTGCCTCACCTCCAACAGAGCCTCTTTATTTCTGTCTGCCATTTCACACGTCTCCTTACGCCCCAGCAAATAGTTCTGAGGAAACAAGATGATTCAGGGAGATGTTAAAGTGGCTAAGAAAATTATCAGTCTATGTGATTTACAGGTATTGCATACTAGAGCATTAGCCAAGACAAATCTTTAGATATTTGAATGTGTTATTTTAAAGGGCATTCAACAAAGTGCAACATAAGTAAACAAAGCGGTTAAACACATGGATTGACATCTTGTATTCAGGGTCGCAGCCAGAGACTGGGCAGTGAACACACTTTAACCAGAGATCAATTATTCATTACAGTTCAGCATTTACATGACATTGACCTACATCAGCCACATATGCCGATAAAACAACTGATCCATAGAGCACTGATGAACTAACCTCTATATTACTAATACACTCTTTGGTGACAGAACTGCACAAATCAATTTCAAGAAACATTTAAACATCACACTACTTCATTGCATGGCTTTAAGGGCCAATTCACTCAAAAATGAAAATGCTGTAATTCTGAAAAAAAATAAGGCACTCTTTTTTGAAAATGTTGACTTTCACTGAAGCCTTCACGCATCGTTAGACACACAACACCAGTGAATAACTAACTTACACTATGATTTAAAAGATTGAGGTTAGTAAGATTTTTTTTAAAGAAAATAAAACTTTTATTCAGCAAGGATGCATTAAATTGATCAAAAGTGACAGTAAAGACATTCTATTTAAAGTAAAGACTTCTATTTCAGATGATGTTCTTTTTATATTATATAAATACAACAAATATAATATATGCTTTTTATTTTATATTATATTATCTATATTAAGCAGCAATGTTTTGAACATTGATAATCATGGGAAATGTTTTTTTTTTTTATCAGCATATTAGAATGATTTCTGAAGGATCATGTGACACTGAAGACTGGAGTAATGATGCTGAAAATTCAGCTTTACCATCACAGGGATAACATACATTTTAAAATATATACAAATATATATTTAATTTATTCTAAATTGTAATATTATTTCACCATTTCACAGTTTATACTGTATTTTTTATCAAATAAATGCAGCCTTGGTGAGCATAAGATACTGTTTTCAAAAACTTAAAAAACAATCTTAAAGGCAGCAAACTTTTGAACAGTAGTGTACAATACTGTATGTTTAAAATGTACTGCACAAGGACCCATTTTTTGCTGCTTTTTGGAGCTAAACAGATATGTTTACTATTGACAGATGGAGTATTACCTGCGGGTTCTTGAAAAGTGCGTATTTCTCAATGCGTTCGATGAACATCAGTCTGTTGGTGCTGTCCCTGGTCCAGTTTAGCAAGTTCTCCACCAGGTTCTCATGATCCTCGAAGATTCTCTCTGGAAAAAACAAAGTGTGAACATTATAAAGATGAAGAAACTGTATAATAAAAAAAAATATGTGACTTGCTGTTCACAAATCAACAAGATCAACTTCAGATTCTTTGACCAGTTATTACAGCGGTAAGTACTTCCACTTCTCCTTGAAAAATTATCCTGATATAGAAAAAAGTGATTGTAAACCAAAGATAGTCTAAATCATGCAGGAAACAGGCCTACAAGAGAGGTCAGTAAGGAAATGTGACATTTATCTAAATTAGTATAAGCCTTCCTGGCACTGTCCTGCTCTCTATATAGAAAGAAAGTATGTAGCATAGGACAAGAAGTATGTAGCAAATTGCATGCACTAGACAAATTTGAAATAGGTCAAAACTTTAAAAACCCAGAGGTAAATCATATCCATACATTAAGAACAATTTCTACATGGGTACTGCAAGTTCCATGAAATCCAACGTATTATTTAAACAAAACTTCATAATATATGATAATGTTTTATATATAGGCCATTATGCTGAGCCTAAGTTTGCCTTGTACATTAAGAAGTATCCTGTCAGACATGAGATTCTGAAGTTTAGAAACCTCTGCCACAAAAGATTAACACAGTTCATTAAAGATGATAAAAAATGAAAACAGTGAAATCACTAATCTGACAGATTAGAGGTCTGTCCATTAGGAAATTAAAGCTACTTGAGGAATAAATGATACTGTATACTCCTGATCCTACCAGCTGGATTAAGCCAGATTTCATCACACCTCAATGCTAAATGAGTGACTTTTAACCTCAAGATGCTCAACCCACAGAAACAATGAGCCAATGCCACAAGAGCAAAAAAAAAAAAAAGAGTTGGACTATGTGCTGACAGCATGACAAAAATAATTCAAGAACAATATCAAAATTAAATACATGTTTAATGTATGAACATACATTTATGTATCTATTTCCTCATGAATATGAGTGTGCACATGCACTCACTCACAAAATACCTCTAGAAAAGACCTCTGCTGCTCTTTCTATTAAAGGGATTTTAGCATTGACCATCTGGTGGATCTTTTACACACGACCACTGTATATCCTTGCCTTCCTCTCTCTGTCTTTTCTCCTTCCACTGAAAGAGCAGAGAGTGGAAAAACAGAAGCCCTGGAGATGTAGGCTATGGACACACGCATGATCGCTCAGGACCTACATAGAGAGAAGCCCAGCACAAGAGGCCTGTGACTCACACACATGTTCCGGGTTCAATACAACTCTATCAACAACATACCAGATACCACAGGAAATAAATTTGATTTGTCACTCAGAAAAAAGAAAAAATACTGTTTACAGTAATGCATTTACAATGGAAGTGTATGGGGCAGCACATTCACCAGTGTGAAAGTACATAAAAATATGCATGGTTTGAAAGTATAATCTCAGGACTCAAACATTACCTGTATTAACATGCAAAGTAACATTACCATTTAAAAGTTTGGGGTCAGTAAGATTTATTTTTAAATAATTAAAAATACTCACAAAAATACTCTATTCTAATATTCAGTGAGGATTCATTAATTAACTTGATCAAAAGTGCCAGTAAGGATATTTATAATGTTATAAAATTCATGAAACAAATAGAAAGTTCAAAAGAACATAATTTATTTGAAATAGAAATTTCAAGTAAATTATGTTCTTTTGAACTTTCGATTTGTTTCATGAATTGTGAAAAAAAGTATCACAGTTTCCACAAAAATATTAAGCAGCACAGCTGTTTTTAACATTGATAATAATAAGAAATCATGGTAACACATGATTCTTTTGTGATTCTTGATCACATAATAGTTTGTGGACCAATTCACACTATTAACTAGTTGCTTTTTAGCATGCATATTACTAGCATATTGGCTGTTTAAGTCAAGTCAAGTCACCTTTATTTATATAGCGCTTTTTACAATACATATTGTTTCAAAGCAGCTTTTCAGTGATAACAGGAAAATAATGCAACAAAGTTTGTTTCTAGAAGAAAATAGCGTCATAGTCCACCTTAAGTAAGTTCAGTGATGGTTCATTTTTATTGTAAAAAAGTTATTAATTTAGTTAACTTAAATATATATAGCCACTCTGGAGAAAACAGTGATTATTTATCCAGCTCAGTTCAGTTCTCATATAATGGTGTCAATGCAGGCAGATCAATAATATTGTTGACTATTAAGTGTCCCCATTTATTAATAATTATAAAGCACATATTATTCTGCATGACCATATTCTACATCCCCTAACCTACCCAATACCTAAACTTAACAACTACCTTCCTAACTATTAATAAGCAGTAATTAGGAGTTTACTGAGGCAAAAGTCGTAGTTAATGGTGAATATGTGTTTCCCAAACTAAAGTGTGACAGAAATGTTTCTTGAGCACCAAATCAGCATATTAGAATGATTTCTGAAGGATCAGGGGTAACACTTTATTTTACAGTGTCCTTGTTACACGTTACATGTAGTTACTATAGTAATTACTATAAATTGTGCATAATTACATGCAACTAACCCTAAACCCCTAACCCTATAGTCAGTACATGTTGTTAATTAATATTACTCAGTACTTGATTACTTAATTACACTGTAACAAGGACACCTTAAAGGGACATTGTCATTGAGTAGGAATTTCTCCCATCTAGCGGTGAAATTGTATTTTGCATTCAAACGAATTGTTCTCTCCAGTAATGCGTGTTGCATCTACGGTAGCTGTTATGTACCAAAAAGCTATGACAGGATGTCTTCTAATAGCACTTCGTCGAGATTTCCTTCGGGTGAACAGGTTTGTTATTTCAAACAAACTGCAACTTGACACAACGAACAAACTAATGTTACAGTATGAATAATAACAGTGCAATGCAGCCTTTTAAACTTGCCGGGGCAGTGACAAGCGCCTCTCACTGCTCTGCTCCTCCGTTTCTGCTGCTTTCAGTTACGTGTGACGCTGGCTCTGAACAAAAACGCGTTGGCCTAGTACTTTTTGACCCTCTCTGCTATTATAGTTTTTCAAGATGGCGGAACGACATGGAAGCCTCCGTGGACCTACCCGTCACATGTATATAAAGATAATAAATTCTTCGTTTATGAGGATAAGTCACATAATTGGCAGAGGTATTTGTACACCATTGGGGACATATTTATGAATAAAAATATTGATTTTAGATAATAAAATACCTAAAAAACTACACATAGTCCATTTAAAAGAAAGTGGAACTGAATCATGTGACACTGAAGACCTAAGACTAGGGTAAATTCAGACTGCTAAAAATTCAGCTTTGCCATCACATGAATATATATATATTTATTTATTTTTTAAATATTAAAGTAGAAACAGTTTAAATTGTAATAATATTTTACAATATTACAGTCTTTACTGTATTTTTTAATCAAATTAAACCAGCCTTGGTAAACATACTGTAAGAAACTTCTTTTAAAAACATTAACAAATCTTACAGACCCGAAACGTTTTAACAGTAGTGCACAGTAGCATTTTAGAGTATGAATTGCTGGGTTGTGGGATTCAGGTTTTCATATACTATTTAAAACCTTTCATAAAATCAGTAAAAACATTAATTTCCTTATGCCTTCCACAACTCTCCTGACCATTATCAATTCTACTGCCTAAAATAACAACTTCTAGTATTACTATTATGAAATTAATGGAACTAGTTATAGTAATATGTACCTAGTCTAGTGCTACCTCTCCAACAGAACGCACATGATTGTATGGGATAATCCTATTGGGATTTTAGACATAGATTTTGCTAATCTATACTCGCTGCTAATCTGCACCGATCAAATAAATCAAATAGACTGTTGTTATGTTTTTGAAGACCAGCGGAAAATAAAAAATAAAAAATGAAAGAAAATTGTGTTTGCAGCTGAATTATCATCCAGCTGTCGTTGTGCTCGATCTGGGGCAAGCCTGACCACATGACTTTAATCCCTTTTTTCATTTGTCTTTATTGATTCAATCTCTCTTTGGATGATACTTCAGACTAGTCAGTGAAGGAATGGTCTACAACGCAACACACCACAGCATGTGCACTAGCTGCCAGACCACGTATTCAATGATGCACAGGTTTTTATCATTCTTCCTTGTTTACAAGGGTCTTAAATATATTAATAAATGATACAGGGTCTTAAAATGATATTTTTCGGTTTTGTTTAGCAATTAGCATCAAGTAATGAAGATATCCACAAACACAATTGTATATTTTGCTTTGTTTGAAGAGTTGTGTTAGTTAGGCTTTTGAACGGAAACAAAATATGCAACCATTCAAAAGTCTTGAGTTGGTAAGACTGTTTTGCTTAAAAATACAGTAAAAACGATAATATTGTGAAATATTATTACATTTTAAATAACTGTTTTTTAATATATTTTAAAGTGCAATTTATTCCTGTGATGGCAAAGCTGAATTTTCAGCATCATTACTCTAGTCTTCAGTGTCACATGATCATTCAGAAATCATTCTGATATGCTGCTTTGATGCTCTTGAAACATTTCTTATTATTATCAATGTTGAAAACAGTACTGCTGCTTAATTGTTTTCTGAAACGGATACATAAAAAAACAGCATTACAAATAACACTACAAATGTCCTTATTGTTAATTGAATGCATCTATGCAAAATAAAAGTATTAATTTCTTTAAAAAATCTTACTGACTCCAAACTTTTGAAATGGTAGTGTATAGATCTACACATTTTCCACTAATTTCTTCGGTTTAGCATATAAAACCTTTTGCAGAGATTTTTGTGCCACTGTTTGAAAGAAAGACCAGTTTGCTCCATGTTGGTCTATTACTGTGGTACCCAGGGGTTAAATTAGGATTTATTATGTGGGGGTGCTCTACCTAGGATGGTCCGGGGGCATGCCCCCCCGGGAATAATAAAAAAAAAAAAAACATTAAATAGCACTTTCGGGAGAGTTTTGTGCAAAGAAATGGAGAAATTGAGTATTACATGATATGTGAAAAACTGCAAGGTTAAGAGCATATACTTTGCATTGTTGTAGTATCAACAGGTATTAGGACATTATAAAAAAAAACAACATCCCATGGTTGGTCCATTTTCATGTCAATTACTGGGCTGTTCTTGGCCAAAACAAGTCCCAATTAGGACCACACAGGGGTCTTACCCGTCTGGAGTTCAGTGATGATTTCCACCAGAGACCAGTCCAGGCTATACCCGCAGTGAGATTTGTCCAGCAGGTTGTCCAGCACCTGACGCACAGTCTGTCTCTCATCCACCATCATAGTTTTTGAGCTTTCATCTGATAGGTGCACTCGGATTACCAACTGAGGGGAGAGACAGGACATGACAACAGTTATGTATGTTCAGGAGCACCACTGGGGTTTCTGAGCCCCCCTAGCTAACTTTCTGTGTGCAAGAGTTACAAACGTTTGTTTCTTTTCTATGTGCGTTTCCCAAAAATGCACTTCACACGAACGATATTGTTCATGAAGTGCTGAAATGTCAATCACTCATCACTGTAACCTCATTTACGTTCTATAACTTTTGGCGTAATGTTAATTTTTTTTTATTCACCTGACCATAAGATGATTAGAGTTTATTTATCTAAATATTCAAGGTAATTATCTACATAACTAAATTTGGGTCTTATCGGGTCAATTCGGTAAAAGCACATTTTTTTAAATGACCCGAGACCCAAGGACGCTAATGTAAGACTCAACCCGACACTCATGAAAGTTTTGCACCCGAACCCACTCGAGTCTTGGGTTGGACCTTGGGTTTTCGGATCCAGGTGGACCTGTGAAGACCTTTACCGGGGCCCTTTGAATCATCCTATTCTTCCACCCCTTTGACATTTTATTGGGGGATTTGGCATTTTGTAAGCACTTCAGGCAAACATTCACCTTAGCTCTTAGAAAAACGGCAACAACATCAACTGCACACAAACAAGATTAAATGAAATAACCCTTCCTCATACATATCCCCATTTTCAGCAACAACAAAAAGCCTGTGAACATATAAACCACATAAGAATCCCCTCTCTCTCGGATTCAATGGTTTTACATAATAAAAAATCATCCGGTCATTAGCAGGTCTTAAAATAAGAAACATACAACCTCAGATGATCAACAACACAACATATTACACTGTGTCATTATTCATTTAACAAAAGTAAAGCCCAAATGGAGAAACCATGGGTGGCAAACTAAGTACACCCTATGACTCAGTTGCTTGTAGAGCCGCCTTTAACAGTAATAAGGAATCATTTTCTATATGACTTTATCAGTCTCTCACATCATTGTGGGAGGAATTTTGTCTCACTCTTCTTTACAACATTGCATCAGTTCATTGAGGTTTGCAGGCCTTTGTTTATGCACAGCTCTCTTAAGGTCCCACAGCATTTCAATTGGGTTGAGGTCTGGACTTTGACTGGGCCAGTGCAACACCTTGAATATTTTCTTTTTCAGGCATTCTGGTGTAGATTGGCTGGTGTGCTTAGGATTTTTGTTGCATGGCCCGATTTCGGCCAATCTTTAGCTGTCGAACAGATGGCTTCACTTTTGACTCTAGAATACTTTGGTATACAGAGTTCATGGTCGACTCAATGACTGCAAGTGCCCAGGTCCAGTGGCTTCTAAACAAGCCCAAATCAACACCCCTCCACCACCGTGCTTGACCATTGGTATGAGGTGTTTGTGCTGATTTGCTGTGTTTGGTTTTCGCCAAACATGGCGCTGTGCATTATGGCCAAACAACTCCACTTTGGTTTTCTCTTTCCAAAGGACATTGTTCCAGAAGTCTTGAGGTTTTCGCCAAACATGGCGCTGTGCATTATGGCCAAACATCTCCACTTCGGTTTTCTCTTTCCAAAGGACATTGTTCCAGAAGTCTTGAGGTTTGTTCAGATGCAAATTTGCAAACCTGATCTGTGCTGCCATGCTCTTTTTAGAGAGAAGAGGCTTTCTCCTGGCAACCCTTCCAATCAAACCATACTTTTTCTAACTGCACTATCAAGAACTTTAACATTTAACATGTTAACTGAGGCCTGTAGAGTCTGAGATGTAGCTCTTGGGGTTTTTGCAATTTATCTTAGCAGTGCACGATCTGACTTTGGGGTGAATCTGCTGGGACGTCCACTCCTGGGAAGATTGGCAACTGTCTTGAATGTTTTGCACTTGAGAATAAACGTCCTTAATGTATAATCAAATTGTTAAAATAGTTTGAAAATGGCCATATAACCCTTCCTAGATTGATGGCAGCAACATTGCTTCTCTAAGATCATTGTTGATGTCTTTCCTCCTTGGCATTGTGTTAACAAACACACAACTGAATGCTCTAGAGTCTAGACTAGCTAACTTTTATTGAAATGATCACACTTGCTGATGATCAGTTAAGCAAAGACGCCTGACTGCTACTTACCCTCTAAATTCCTATGAAAGCAGCAAGGATGTACTTAGTTTGTCCCCCATGGCTTCTTCATTTTATTTTAAACCATGGCACTATGTAATAGGTCATGTGTTGTTGTTCATCAGAGGTTGTATTTACCTCATTTTAAGATCTGCTAAGGACCAGATGATTTTTATTATGCCCTAATATATATAACCATAGAATTCAAAAGGGTGTGCTTTCTTTTTTACATGACTATATATGCTGATATTGTTGATAAAATGTATTTCTTTCTTTCTAACTGTCATTTCAGCAGACCTGATTCAACAATCAATTTCCGTCATTGCTCAAAAATATACATACATATTTATCAGATCATAATTAGTGAGATCCTTTGAGCAATATCTGAGTGACAGCTTCCTCCCTGAGCACCACCACAAATCCAGCAGCTTGTTAAGTTTCTACAAGCTTTTATTTCAGATTAACTGTGGATTTTAGGAGCGTATTTATAGTGATTTCGCTGTGAGAGAGCAGCATTTAAAGAGACACAGGCTCAGGTTTTGCACTGTGACAGTGACCTGACCCAGAAAACATTCCATCAGGGCTGCTGCTGACCCACACACACATCCAGAGAACAGACACGGAGGGACAGTAAGGCCACACGGGCGCACGTGCACAGACACTAATCCCCTCAATGTGTTTAAGTTGTCTTGATCATCTGGTCTTGGCTGTTTGCATCAACACAGCCCTGTTTCACCTCCTCAGATAACAACACATAACCCTCAGGAAGTCCTGACACAGGACATCAATTTATGACTGCACTTATATCGATTTGTATACTTGACAACATAGACGGACGAGTCCAATATTATTCTCAAGTCCAATATTATTTTTAACGACCATTTCCAATACTGATTATTATTGATTATATTGTCCAGTAAATTATATGCAGAATTTAAATTCTAAACAATATTGTTTTTATTTTTGGACAGCAACTAAATAATCATTATAAAACGGATAGTTCTGGTCCTTTATAATGATTGACTGAGCCGCGCTCGAAGCCGTTGTAAAATACTCTATAAAAACACACACCTGTGACCTCAGTGCATCAGTATAACTGCGCTGCCGCGTCTGTGTGTCATTGCTGAAGAACAACTTTGACTGGTAGAATAATTATTGAATTATTATTTGCTCTGCATCGTGCTTAATGCATAGCTGTTCTAAAACCACTGTAAACCATGGCTTGTTGAGGCTTATTACTTTATTTGAAAACAACAATAACACTTTATTATTATTACTATTATCATTATGAAAGAACCATTAACCAAAATAGAAAGTGTGACTTTCGGTAAGAAATATTGGACATATTTTTGAATGATTAAAAAAAAACAATAAATCATATTTATATTTAAATAATAAAAAATAAATATTATTATTACCCTTAATTATAATTAATAAGTATTAAGTTTTATTATTATTATTATTATTATGAAAGAACCATTAACCAAAGAAGAAAGTGTGACTTTCAGTGAAAAAATTGGGTAATCTTTTTGGGTAATAACTAGAAAACAACAATAAATCATATAAAACAAATACTCTTATTTGTCATTATTATTAATAATAATGTTATTTTTATTAGTTTATCATCATCATCAATAATAATAATAATTGTTATTATTATATAATTAAAATTATTATTATTATTGAAGCATTAACCAAAGTAAACTATCAGTAAAAAATATTGGTCAACTAGTAGAGATTGGTTAATCTCTACCAAAGGTAACACAGCTCCTCTAAAGCCAAATAACTTGAATAATTCTGTGAATGTGTGCTATAAAATAATTTCCCAGGTCCCACGAGGGCCTGATTTAGCTGTGTAAGTGCGCTGCATTACACTGCGATGACCCACTTCTACACTACACCACTGCACATGCTGAAGCTGATATGAAAACTACTGTAGATAACAGAAGTATGAGCAGTACAGGCTGTTAAACTGGAAATATTTGTGACCGGGCTTGTCTCAGTTCAGTTAAGATCTATTTATATGTAAACAAAAGTCCGCTGATCATCTCACCTTTTTAACCTGAGCTTCCTTTATCTTTTCCAGAGCTACTCGGATCTTCTCAGCTTTTTGTTTGGCAGCTTGTTCCTCCTAAAGACATACAAGACATACAAACACAGTCACCAAATGGAAATACATTCTGAATTATTGTACTGGTATGTGGGGTTCCTCACGACTACTATTATGGTTAAACATTTGGACATCTGATGAGCTATAAGACCAAGAGTGCACAATCCTCACATTTACCTGACTTTTCCAGCAAGACGCCATTGTAAAAAGGGTTCTTTTGACCTTGAAGAACAGTTTATACAAAGTATAAACAGGAAAAAAAGCAACACTAAGACATCTGTTGGTAAATACAATCTGAGCGCTCTTCTCCTGGCATTTGCATCTAGTAGCCCTTTAGCAATCCCTAATACAGATTCACCTCAACAGATTACAGAAAGCTGCTTTTCAATAGTCACATTTAGATTTATAGGTCCAGTCGAACAGAAAAATATCCCATTGCAGCAAGTCTGAAGCTAGTCCACATCTATCCCTGACTGTTCTGGCCATTGCTGAGGTGTGCAGATCCATACTCGGAGCAGTTTAATGTCCATGTAAATCCGTAATGGTCATGGGTGAGATTACTGAAGAATAAATGATTGGAATCTTTTTCCAACAGCATAAATGATTCCCAGAGAGAAGCTCTTCTGCCCAAGAGCATAAAACGCATCTAATACAACCAGCGGAGAGGTGGAGGATGGGCAGATCTAGCTACACTCTACTACCTCTCGTCTACAGGCTAATCTCTCTCTCTCTCTCTCTCTCTCTCTCTCTCTCTCTCTCTCTCTAAAACAAAGAGATGATCCCTCCCCTTTTACTGTCAGATACACTTCTATCAAGCCCTCCCTCCTCTGTTTCTGTGTGTGTGTATTTGTGTGTAGTTGCTTTAGTCTGGGTTTGGGATTGTGCCGAATCGCAGTGTATTATCCTCTCAGACTGAATAACACAAATACACATGAGAAAACAGCCACAGAAGTGCACATAAAAACTGACTGCAGCTACAGAATCATCATAAAACCTGGACACACACATGCCTCCTCATTTTAACTAACAAAATGGCAAATGAGGGAATTACAGCTCAAGCCTCTTAACAGTACACATCCTCCCCTGACTAATGCTGAGCACAGGAATATTAAACATGCAAATAGCATCATATTCATAATCAGAGCCATATACATTTACTTTTGCTTATTTTGATCAGATTAAGATAGTTTTTAGTTAATAGTGTGTTTTCTTCATGTTTCTGTGGCATGAGCTCACCGAATCATAGACGGTAAGTGGAAAAAGGACATAGCTGACACAGAAACGCACATATTCAAAAGAAGCATGTCCCAACATATTCTTCTACAAGAATGGCCTGATCTGATGTTCAGATTCCAGATATTAGTATTGGCGATACCACTATTGAATTTCAAGGCCTTAATGCCAAAACTGAATGACCCTTTGTTTAAGAAGAAAAAAAAACACTTGTGCTAAAGCATCAGCAGAAACTGGCCAGCAGCTGTTCTCCTGACCCATAATTCTACATCACCAACCACCTGGCAGCAGAAACTACAATTATATGTATTAGATCAATATCAAGGCTTGTACAGGATCCAAGGTTTTTCGGAAATTAGGAGACCAGTGCAACTTTTGTAGTACGAGGAGAGAAGAAGACATCTCTTTGAACAGGTGTGTCCCCTGAGGGCAGACTTGGTTAATAAAAGAGGAGAGGATGAATATGATGAGAGACATGAACACAGGAGCTGTAAGTTTTAGAACCTCACAGACATTATGTGACGTCAGCATAGTGCGTATAGCGGTGAGTCACAAATAACAGCTGAATCTGAATACTTTTTCACAAGACTGTGAAGTTTTTTTACTTAAGGATAAAGTCAAGCAATCAACTTGACAAGAACTGAGTACTAATTTGCACCACCTTGTGAAAAAGAAGTGTGCTTAATGTGCACTTCAAAACTTAAGAGTATATTAAAAAAAACTTGCAGATAATAATATTAATGAAATAAAAGGCCACTTTCATGTCTGTTTCTTAAAACACTTAAGTACTTTTTAAAAGTGCACCTTTTAAAAAACGTTAAACAAAAAGCAGAAGCAGATCTAGGCAGGTGGAGCTGGGGGAGGTAGAGGGTTTCAGAAGAACTCTGATAGCAAGCTGTAGGACCAGTCTACAGCAAACACTGAACCAGACTATTTAAATGTTGAGCAAGCAATCTCATTGGCTGAAAGATCAGCAGAGGCCAATCAGCTTGTGCCATGTGGTAATGATGTGATTGCTTGCAGATTGCATGTAAAGGATCTATCAGCCCACACCCTCTAGAGTTTCATCACTGAAATAGATATTTAATATATTTTAAATTGCAGCTCATTAACAAATTTGTACATGACATATAAGTTTGAATATAAATTACATTAAAGTATTTTTTTGTTTACCATACATATTTGTCAGAATATTCAACAGTACACTTTAACTATCAAAGACAACAGAATTATGAAATTACACAAAGATGTACTGAAATCCTCCATAAAAAGTTCAAAAAGGCACTCAAGTTCAACTAATTGCATTTAATATAAATGTAAACTATATTACATTTATTTAATTGTAGTAAATATGTAATTAACATGACATTCAGTTTACACTTAAGTATATTTTATCCGTAATAAGTACTCTTTTTAAAAAGTATGCTAAAGTATACTTCTTTTTTCACAAGGGCAGTGATGAACAGACAGTGTCAGAATAAGGACTGAAAATCTAGGTAATGAAACCTCCCGTGTGCAAAGAGGATTAAAGGCACGTTCACTCAACTCCCGCAACCAATCAGATCATCTCAACCGACTCCAAGCCTCGCTAATGCCGCCACAACACAGCTGACACACTTTAGATAGTGTCCACGGCAAAACAGCAAAGAACAACACAAGAAATGACAGTGAAACTTCACTTTCAGCACATTCGTAAACAAATTTCTCACAGATCATTCGCCAAAATGTAAAATATAGTTACCATGAGGTTGTGTTAGGTTTAACACATTATAAATGTGGTTATCAGCAGTGGACGGCACTGGTTAGGCTTCCATGGTTCGATACGCCACATTACAGTTTAACAGGATGAGCTGATCTGAGCTAAGAAAGCTTAAATCCTGCAAACTGTTTAATGGAGGTTTGGTTTACAAACATCTTTTGTTGAGCATGTAAATCCTAAAAAAAAAGTGTAAACAAAGTCAAACACTGGTTGCTTATGGGAGCGCAACACTTCTGTGTGATGGGACTGCAGCCTGCTGTTTCTGAAGAAACTCAATCTCGACCTAGAATCCATCTGTTGTGCTGATCATTATGTCACCCGCTACCTTGCGGGTCCGTCTGCCACCTGTCCACAGCTAAACTATCTTAGGGTGTACCTATCTAAAAAAACAGGTACATTCAAACCCTGAGGGAGCACAGTCATCACTTACAGTCATTATCACAGATGTTGTGTTACATAAGCAGTGACGAAAACAAAGTTTCCTTCCATAATAACAGAAGCAATGAAACCGATCTAACAGCAATTATAAATGATCCATTTCCAGTTTTCAACCTCATGTCCTAGTATAATACTTTTTCTCAGATGTCCAAATGTTTAACCTCTAAATGGAATGAGCTCCCCAAAATCCTTTAAACATCTTCATGCATATTTAATTATTTGATTTGGACACTTCGCAGAGCTGAAGAGCTGCCGATAACACACAGCTCAAAACATGCACGAATGAACATGCTCTCCAGATACACCTTAAGTAAGATAACAAGTCATAGTGCAAAACAATTTGTTTTCACGAGGATATCTCAGATGCTACAGAGCCCCTAAGGAGACATGGTGATAAAAGAAAAGGAGATGGAGTAAAAATGATATTGCAATGCTTTTGCGTTCCCCCTAGAAAACGTATAACATTCTCTTGCAAAAGAACTATGTTCCTTCGAGAAAGCTATTCAAATACAAATTTTCCTCCCATTTCACATAATTTCCAAGCGAACGCAAAAGCATTACATTTTATCTTCCCAGCTCCCCTACAAGCCCTTTAGGGGCTCAGAACAGAAATATCATTATGTATCAATATCATATGACAAATTATAAGGTGGATTGATACAGTAAATGTCATGCGTAAATGAACATGATAAAAACTAAAGATCTATTTACACCAAGAAGAACATGCACAACAAGATTTTAAAATGAATCCATGAACCTCTTTACACCAAATTCTATGAGTTCTGAAATATTATACTTTTTAATTCTGTCAGGTCAGTTTTTTTCCCCCATGATGATTTCGAAAAATGAATTAGCATTTATGCATTTGGCCGATGCCTTTATCCAGCACATTTGAGAACATTGCTAACTTTGGCTGGAATTAAACATGTGACTTTGGCATTTATTTAAGAGAATTTTGTGCAGAAAAATGGTCATGAATATTTTAGCATTTGTGTTGTTTACTTGTCAGACTTGTTGTGAATAGGCCTTAAAAAGTAGTGCACTATGACTATATCAACAATACAAAAATGGAGAGTTTGAGTTAATAGAGGCCTGAACATTCTTGTTTTGTTATAGAACAACACAAACATTGTATGTGATGTGAAGTATCCATGCACATCATTTTGCATCAACCATTTATTCTGATTAATCTAATGAACTTTGATTTACTGAACTGATTAGGTACAGATGAGGAATCAGCATGACACCCTTGTTTCATTAGAAGAGCTTCCTTATGTCTTAACATAAAGAAAACCGATGGAAGAAAAATGGGTGAAAATGAATCATGCTGGCATGCATAGAGGGGTTAGGAAGCCACTAGGAGAAACTCAATATATCCAGAGGTGGAAAGAGGGCGTCACCTTGGTCAGCAAGTGAGAGGGCTTTCCTGCAATGCTTTTCAGAATGAGAGAGGTCTCCCTGTCCAGATACGAGTGCTTTGTGCAGAGAGAGAGAGGAGAGACAAGAGTCATTAGTGCTGTGATTAATAAACATTAATCACTGTTCATAGTGTGAAAGCATAGGGGAAAATTGTGAGCAATAATCACTGCAACTAGATAGAAAATGGTCCTATCAAACAATTGCATGTCTCATACATATGATTTAATTCTCTATGGACAATCAATGTGGTTTGGTATAAGATGCCATAAGCATTTTATTTTGCTTGTTTTTTTTTGTTTTATAATAATGCATTGAAATTGATGTCAAAAGAATCTGCTAAATGATTAAAATATAATAAAATACCTAATTTTATGTAAAGCTGTATATCAATTATTGCACATTTAAAGTACTTTATAGGTATCTGTCATTTCAGTTGATCTTGAAAAGAGACTCTCATTGACTGGGCTCTTTTAGCCAATCAGAAAACCTCAGAGAGGTTAAACCAATAACACAACACTGTGTTTTACATTTTCAGGTTGGTTTATATGACTTTGGAGGGTTTGGGAAAAATATATGTGGTTGGGGCAGGGTGTCCAGGTTAGCAAAAGTTTGCAAACGACTGAATCACTTATCTATCATCAATCATCTGTAGGTCAATCATGTTTGTCAGTAAAAATCTGTGGGATAGAAGGATAGATTAGTGAAATCCCTCCACATCAATCTTCTCTGTTCAACCACAGAGCCAAAGGAAGCATGCAACTCATGGACTGCATCCAGATAGCTTTAAATAGCTTCCTAAATTATTTCATCTGTGATCACACACTCATTCTGTTCAACAGACTAATTCACAAAAGCTGCCCGGACAAACAGCAACAGGGACAAAAATCCTAATCGCCCAACAAGAAGTTGGCGTTTGTTGGCAATGTGAACTAGCCTTAATGAAAAGAAATGGTGCATGATGGCTTTCATTTAATTTAAGAAATAAAATGTAACTGATGCAGTTGAGAAGTCCGCATTTATTTAACCATACCAACACAATGGGTTAAAAGTTAAACCTTTAAATATTTGGGTTAGACTACTATCAGCAAATAAATACAACCCAAACTGCTGCAAAATCCCTTATCTGTGTAATTAAGTCTGCAGTGAGGGTAAAAGCCGCTTTTATTTGGTTTTTCAGTCAGGGATAGAAACAACTAATTTTAATGCTCAATCTGCTCTGCTAGAGGCTTGACGAACTCGGTTCCCTTCCAAAACCTACATAGGCAGCTTTTTAAGCACTCCAGAGACTGTTGCAACAGGTAGACAGCATAATCAAAGTCAATAATAATCAATATTCTCAACCCTTTTGTTCTCCAAGGTCCTCTACTGCACTCAAAGAATATTCAAAGTCTTCTTCCAGTTTTTCATCATTACTAGATAAGGATTATGGATTTGTTATTTCCACCACATAAAATATTTTAGAACTTATCCTAACTAGAAAAATGTGTCATTATACAAATGCCCACAGAAACTTAACTCTGAAACTTTTCACTGTAGTTCTAGAAATTACACTTTTAAAGATAAAGCTCCTATATATAGGTTTTTCAAAACAGTGGGAACACTGTTCCTTCAAAGAAAACAAAATGTTAAAGGGGTGAATTCAATTAAGAAAAATCGTGATTTTTAGATTTTAGTTGGTTTATTTTAATATTTGTTTTGTCTTATTTTAAATCATTGCATGTATCCTTCAAAGAGGTCCCATGTCTCCATTAGAGATCTGAACAATACGAAGCATTGTTTACCTCTGAACTCGGCTGGTCATGTCCGTCCTGCAACCCGTCCTGATCAGACATGGGTTTATCGATGTCCAGCGAGTCCATGCTGGACGCAGAAGCAGAGTTAATACTAGAGCGAGAGGAATGGGCAAAGGACCGCACCTCATGCTCTGTGACCGTACCCACGGACCCTGTCCTGCGATGATGATGATGATGGGAGGGCGGCCGCCTCACAGTGGAGGAAGAGTACGGTGCTGAGATTGTAGAGCCCAAGGATGTGGAGCTCTGCCTGGCTGCTTCGTCCATGCTTTGGGAGGCTTTTTCCAGCTGGGCTGTGATGTCATCCAGAGAGAAGTTGGATGCCAGCGAGGGTCTGCTGGTGGCGCTGCCCACTCTGACCGTAGATGCGGGCGAGGCGCGGGTACTGCTGCTGGTGCTGCCGCCACTGCTACTCGCCCCTCCGCTGCTGCTGCCCGTGTGCTTAGTGCTGTGACTGCGGCCGGCGGGGGGCTTCTGCCGGACTTTGGGGTCGCCGGCCAGTCCGAGGCGAGAGGAAGCGCTGCTGGGCTTACCGATGGTGCTGAGCTCCTGCTCGATGGAACAGAGGTCTGCCATCAGAGCATCTAGATCCACTGCGTCACCCTGATTCAGTGCCTCTGTAAGGAAACAAACATACACACACACACACAAACAAACAAACATGTAAACAGACCAGCTAATTTAAGCATGCCAATATTTATTAAGACTAAGGTAAGATGTATATGTCTAAAGAGTTTATTGTGTATGCAAATATCCCAGCCAAACTGACAGAGTCTGTGCTAGTGAGGTTTCCATTTTTGTGAATTAAGTAAACTCCTTAGCAAACCTTGTCTGTTTTTGCAGAGTTCTGGGACTATTTTGTATATTCCTAAAAGAACTTCACTAAATCATCATGACTTCTAGAGGGGAACATTTATTCTGAAATGATTATTAATTCATTGTGAGTTATTGTTGAATACACTACCGTTCCAATATTTGAATGGTCAGTAAGATTTAGTTTTTTGGATGAAATTAACACTTTATTCAGCAAGGACACATTAAATAGCCCGAAAGTGACAGTAAAGAAATGTATAATGTTACAAAAGATTTGTATTTCAAATAAATGTTGTTCTTTTAAACTTTCTATTAATCAAGTAATACATCAAATGTATCACGGTTTCTAATAAAATATTAAGCAGCACAACTGTATTCAACATTTATAATGTTAATGAGTAATGATGCTGAAAATTCAGCTTTGCCATAAAGGAATGAATTACATTTTAAAATAAATTAAAATAGAAAACTGTTATTTTAAAGTGTAACAATATTAACATGAGACTTTTTTCAAAAGTATTTTTTTTTAACAGTAGTGTATATAGTCCCTCATGAGGTCATAATAACATTAGAATTTAAAGCCCCCAATGAAGTCAGTGATTGGAGAATATGTAGGCCCTTCTTCATGAGATCATAATGATTTTTAGGGAGACAATACATAATGATCCTTGTGTAGTCAAAAATGACATCAATAATTTTGGAATCTATAGCCCCTGCCTGAGGTCATACTGATATTAGAATATTAACAATATAACATTGTCAATAATAATAGAATATTTTGTAATGTAGAGTGTATCCTGTGTATACCGTTGATGTTATAAACGGAAAAGCGGTAGGCCATGTTGGCCATGTTTGTCTCTTGTCTGAGAGGTGCTTTCTGCACCTTCTCTGGTCTCCCATCATCTAGACTCTAAAGACGACAAGACAGAGAAAAAGAAGAGCGATGAGACTTCACATATACAGTAGTTTCACCTGTGTCAGTACTGTTAATAAAACTGTAGAGGGATTTCAGGACTGTCTGATTAATTTTGAAAAATACAGATTATCACTGATGCAATTCAGAAAAATACAGATTATCACTTATGTCATTCATTCCTTAATACATTTTGTTGCATAACATTAAAAACTAATAAAAGAAGCTTAAATAGTAAACCAAAATGCATCTATGAGGATACTGCACAAAACAAGTTAATTGTAAGATCGACAGATTCTTCACGCTACTCAAAGCCTTATGAGTTGTGACATCAGAGATGTAATCTATACTGACAACCATGACATGTATGAAATTATTAGCATCACTGCACCTACAGGATACAAATTTACAGCTTTCTCAGCCTCACCTTTGTGAGTTTGTCGAGCTCTCCGAGCCATGCTCCAAACATTTTGTCCAGGTCCTGGTCCTCTTTATCGCTGTCCTCCTCCGCAGCGTGATCTAGCTCATCATCTGAAAACTGCTCCATCTGAAACAGAGCACAGGACTGCTCAGAATTCATGGGAAATTAGACTTTCAAATGGTGATTTACTCTATTTTAATCGCTTCCGTAGACTTCAGCGTTTATCCAAACTAGTTGTTCTTTGATCATATTAATATTTGTAATACAGAAATAATGATACTGTGATGTTGAAAAGACATTTTCATGTTTAAAACATACATTAGGGGCGTTTTCTACGGGGAGGCAAGGGAGGCAGTGCCTCCTTAAAAGATTGGATGAGAAATAATCCATATAAAAAATAAACTATTACAAAATGTGACATTAAATAAATTAACAGTGTCCAACAGCGACAGCAGCAGGTAGAGTTACAGCGGGAGTCCGCGTCTCTCTCCCCTGAGCCCATTGATTTTTAACAGACCCCCTAAAGCAGGGGTGCCCAATCCTGCTCCAGCCGATCGAATGTCCTGCACATATCATCTTCAACCCTAATCAAACACACCTGAGGCAACCAATTAAGGTCTTTAGGATCACTTGAAAATTAAAGGCAAGTGTGTTTGATTGGGGTTGGAGATGAACTGTGCAGGACAGTCGATCGGCAGGATTTGGCACCCCTCCCCTAAAGCATGTGGTGAGTTTGGTGGGGGGTAATTGAGAATGAATGGGGGAAAGTCATGTGAGAGTCATGTGACCTCCATCGCGCTGATTGGATATGACTGGTTATGACTGGTTTGTGTGATAAATCCCGCCTCTTGTTTTCGTGCGTGTAAGCGAATGAACAAAATTATGACATTAATGGGAGGACTAATTAAAAAGTAAGTAAACAACTCAGCCACTTAGATAGTCATGTCAAAATCAAACTTGAAATGGCTGAAAACATGATGACTGGGGGTTTTAGTGAGCAACCAGCTTGGTGAAAGCTGTACATGTTTCAGAAAAAAAGAAAATAAAAGCACTGTTTATCAATGAACATTTGACACTCGTAAATTTGACATATGAACCTAAACCATGCCTTTTTCGTCGGGCTCTAATGCACATGCGTTACTAAAGCCTCAGATTTCATGATCAGCCACTGGCCTGAAATTTGAAATCACACACTGCCCTCTGCTGGCCATGAGGACACATACAGCCTGATAATGCATGACAGACTGCACAAATTAATGTTACTCAAGGCCAATGTTGTCACAACTGTAAATTATGAAGTTCTTATGTAACATCACAAGCCCGAGTTTTCTTTGATCTCAGCACTCAAAGTATGAAAGATTTATCGATAACAAGAATCCCATCCTATAGAATCTAACACTAAGCAGGACAGATGGAAACCTGGTGTATGATGTACACATCTGAATAGATCAGTGTCTTATCATCGTGTTTATATCAGATGGGTTGGAAATCCTCCTCTCCTGTTGTAAATGGTTTTGGCAAGCTTAGTAGCAACATATTTCAATGGCTGTTATTACACAGAGCAATTAAAACTCTCCAGTGTCTATACCACACATCAACCCTCATATGATAACACACACTTTAATAGGTAGTTTCACGTTTATCTGCTAGTCTCAATGAACAAAATAAGCACTGTTACACAATGCGTAACAGAATGAGAGTAATCCTCTTACGTTATTAAAATTCCTCTCAGGTACTTTGGTCTGAAAATTTCCCGTCACTGGTGAGGAAACCTTGTGGACCGACTGTACAAGGGCACAGAAATTTCCAACGTAACCATGTTACGGGGGAAAAAAATAGACATGGGCTATTACATTGGTTTTGTTGGAACAGTTTCCAAGCCAGTCGTTCTGAAGCCAGCATTACATAGGTTATGTATGATATGCAGGGGGGGTCATTTGCAATCTGGCAACCCTGTAATTGTGGGTCAGTTGTTTTCAAACATGCAGAAGGAAACCGGCCAGTGGGATGATGAAGTGCGAGCCAGATGTTCCAGAGTTTAGATCTTCATCAGAACAGCCGGCAAGATCATTAAAGATGGGGACCAGAGACCACCGCAAATGCCTTAAACACACCAGCACAGCTGGTATTGTAGATAATAATTATCAACATCACTACAGTACATGTCCAAAGACCACAAAAAAAAACTACTATATTTTGATGCTATCATTGTACAGTGATGATATCATAAATCATAATACCATGGTACTTTGATGTACATCACGGTTCAAAAGTTTGGGATTGATAAGATTTTACGTTTTTGAAAAAAGTCAAAATATTCACCAAGGCTGCATTTGTTTGATCAAAAGTACAGTGAAAAAAATATTACAATTTAAAAGAACTGTTGTCCATTTAAATATATTTTAAAATGTAATTTATTCCTGTGATGGCAAAGCTGAATTTTCATCATCATTACTCCAGTCTTCAGTGTCACATGATCCTTCAGAAATCATTCTAATATACTGATTTTCTGGTCAAGAAACATTTATTATTATTATCAATGTTGAAAACACTTGTGCTGCTTCATATTGTTGTTTCCAATAGAGCAGTATTTATTTGAAATATAAATATTTTGTAACATTATAAATATCTTTACTGTTATTTTTAGTACAGTAAATCTACATTTACATTTAATCATTTAGCAGACGATTTTATCCAAAGCGACTTACAAATGAGGAAAGCAATAGAAGCAGTTAAACTAACAATAGAACAACAATATGTAAGTGCTGTGACCCTTCCCAGTTTGGGCTAATGCAGCATATGTAATTTTTTTTATTCGTTTTTTTATTTTTATTAAATAGATATAGAGTAAAAGAGAAGAGAAAAGAAAGTGTTATTAAAGGATCAAGTGTTTCCGAAAAAGATGCGTCTTCAGCCGTTTTTGAAAATGGCTACGGACTCAGCAGCTTTGAGTTAGGCAGGAGTCATTGAGTCATTCCACCAGCAACAGTCAAGGTAAAGATCTGAGAAAGAGATTTTGTGCCTCTTTGAGATGGCACCACGAGGAGACATCTCCATAAAAAAATTTTAAAAATTAAAAGTCCAAAAAGTTAAGGTATTTGTTAATCTTATACAGTATAAGAACTGTCAGCTCATGGGGATCGGGGGTTTATTTCGGCTTGGGTCAAATCACAACCCTATTCCTCCTCTCGTCCAGTCTCTACTTTTCTGTAAATACAGTCTAAAAAAGCTCCCTAAAGCCTCAAATATAGAGTAACTGGTTCACGCTAAATTCTTAACTCATCGGTCTCGAGTTTCTGGAAAGTTTTCAGATTCAGATTCCACTTCTCGCATGTCCTCTTGGCTCGTTTCCGCGGCCCAGATCTTCCGAGCTACAGTATATCAGCAATTGTTTATGTTTAATCTGTGGAGAGAGAGTGAGCGAAACCAGGGAGAGAATTAAAGGGAAGTGTTTCGAGGAGCTGTGCTACAATTAGCTCCCTGCGGTTAGCAGCCCTGTGATTTGGGCCTGGACTGGCAGGCCTGGGGTGTGGGCCGCTCTGCGTACAGTACAGACACCCAAACTGTGGTCCCTGCTGACACACACTGGAAGAAGAGCGAGTGAGTATGCGTGTGTACATGTGACAACAACATCATCACCAGAAGGTCTGTGATCGCACGTGCTGCGAAGTCATGCCACGGTAGTCTAGTCTATTAGATGCTGGACCGGATTGCTTGGCTCGCATCTTGTCCGTTTTATGCAGATCCCGTCTGGAGAGACAGTGGCCACGTGTAGCGTCAAGCCTGCAGAGGAGGCATCTGTTTCCCATCACTGCCTTACACATTCCACACACAGCAAGCTCTTCGCTCTGATGGAGTAAAGCAGGCGCTCCTGTTGCCTCCTGCACGGGAGAGCTAGCAGCGTTTAATACTTATTAAAAACAGCAACATGTGTCCTACCAACACTGTCACGCTCTCGCTGGGTTCACATTCTGTGAGCTTCTTGATTCCTGTTTCAGATCCCTTCAACATAATTATCATCAAAAGGGATTTTAAAACAAGCTACTGCAAGTGCACCATTACCTTGATGCGTCAACTAGAAACAATGATGATTTCAGGGTGCTGCCGTATTTACCGGAAAATAAGCCACACTGGGTCAAAATGTTGAGAGAGAAAAAACCAAGACGTACAGTATAAGTCACATTACACTCAGAAAAATTTGTAAACAGAACACTATAAACGTGTATTTTAGTTCCCACTACTTCACAACAAATCCTTTCAATTTAACAGTATTCAGAACAGAACAGGAATGAAAAACATAAGGATAAAACAAACACAAATTATAGTGACATTGATCATAAACAACATTTATTATAAACGCCAAACCTAAACTGGAACTACCAGTGTGTGGGAAAATATCTTTGGCTCATTCGGCATGAATCCAAATGTGCACATGTTTTATTTGCTTAATTGCATTATACAAGTTGCTTTAGAATGCAAGTTGCAGCATGTTTCGGATGATTTTTTTTTTTTTTACTTATATTGTGGAAAAATACTGTACTTGATGGGTTGCTGTCGAGAAGTATCTAGTTCAGGGGTGTCCAATCCTGGTCCTGGAGGCCCAAGGTTCTGCAGAGTTTATCTTCAACTTGTCCCAACGCACCTGCCTGAAGGTTTCTAGTAATCCTGAAGAGTTGCTGATTCAAGTGCATTTAATTGACCCTTCGCTAAGCCACGCCTGAAAACTGCCACTGGCCAATCGTGTCTTAGGAACCGTAACTAGGCGCGGGAGGTCTGGCAAGCTTTCGAACGAGGGAAACATGCCGAAGAGTTGTGCGTATGGATTGTGCAAATCTGATACCCGGTATCGTAAAAGTTTGGACAGGGGAGTGGAATTTTTTTCCTTCCCGAAAATCTAAAAGCCAAGGGGAGAAATGATGGGCTTGGATCAAGCAGTGTGTGAGACCCCATTCACAACTACATGTCCACAGGATTAACAAAAACACCTATTGCTTGGAAATAATGACGGTTCTTTGTTCATAATGCATATATTTTAACGTAAAATAAGACAAGTCGGAGGCTCACTGACATACTTTAAAATATATTTTAGCATTTTGTTAATCGACGGCCTACTACCCCTGACTGAGTAACTTTAACCCAATCCGATCGCGGCTCTCCCGGTGTTAGTGTTATTCCACAAGATGTATGGATAAGCTGTTTGATTTATAATTATTAGATTATTTTCACATTTCACTTACCCTGCTGTGCACAAACACAGCTGTTCCTCAATTTGTGTGTTTCCCATTTGAATGGTCAGCATATGAGGCGGATGCTGCTTGCGCTGAGACTATAGGCTTTAGCTTCAATTTTTATGAAATTATTCTCTAATCGGTTGCATATTATGTTGTGGATATATCCCTCGAATGCATACTGCAGTCCCTTTTGTCTTGCTCTCTCAGATATTTCACATGTTCGCCAAAAATTACTAATTATCTCATTGGGAATGTCTGACACCGGTGCATACACACTGTAATAGACATGCCAGGCGCGAAAGTTTGTCAGGCATAGCAACAGTAACTAGGGAGGGCGGGGCTTAGCAAAGGGTCAATTGGGGTTGGAACTGAACTATGGCGGATAGCAGCCCTTCAGAAGCAGGATTGGACACCCCTGGTTTAGTTACTAAGAGGGTTACCGATACCACAATGGTATCAGATGTTGTACTGTCATCTACTGACATGGATCAGCATGATCATCTCTGAGTTTAATGTCAATTACACTGATACTAGTGAGTTTTAGAGCTTTAGTTTTATCGGTCCAACAACAACAAAAAGCAACTTGGGCATCACCACTTAAGATTTTCACTATCATCAAATCTTTCCACCTTGTGTATGTCGTACCAATGTTTACACTCGTTTTTTTTGTCTTTGTTGGTCTTTCTCTCTGGCTTCAGATATTTTACATATATATTACATACAGGTACTGATTTTCCATTGGTAAAGCACTATAATAAGTGATAGTCTAATTTTAGCTCTTCGCATAACCAAACAACACAGCATTACTAGCGTGTCTATAGAGTGCAAGGATTCTCTATGACGTTTAGTGGAGCACCACAGGTCCACACATCAAATTCAACATGGTGTAATACATTGAGGGGGCGACCCGCACTATACATAATTAAAATAGAATAATAGTTTTTAGAATAATAAAAAAAAACAATCTACATAATTTATATGAGTACAGTCTTTAACTTTATGTCACCATTTAGATGACGGAACACAAAAACACAATTTAAATTCTAAATTTGTACAACTTTTTAAATTTGCACCAAACTACTGAAAGTATGAGCAGTATTATTAGTGTTACCAGCTTACCAAACATATTTAGCTAAGTGGGAAAAAAAAAAAAGTAATTATAATGAATGGCAGTTTAGAAGTTACACATAATTTAAATTTGAACTGATAACAAATCATAAACAGCAATGGAAACATTAAATCTGAGGGCATGTAGCTGTGCATGTGTGTAGGAGGACAGTCTGATGTGAACAGGAAGTGTGCAGGATGTAATGGATTCCTCATCCCCCTCGTGGCTTGTTGTGTAAGCCATCCCTCAAGATGAGAGCCACGCCAAACTTCTACCATGTCACAACAAACACAAACTCCCTAAAGCAGTTAATCAAAATTTGTGATTCATTGCGCTCAATGACATTTTAGATTATGTAACTAACAGCCCATCAAATTCTTAACTGATCCTAGGTCAAAAAACCGCATCGCAATCTAGAACAAGCACAAATCTCCACCCAAAGCTGCCATTTCATAATAAACTAACCTGCCAGAGTGCCATAGGAATCCAACATCTATCTGAGATGTGGATTTCCTAAGAACCCTGATAAATGAGCAGCTAAATCCTAAAGAATGCATTTAATGGTGATAACTGTTGGGCAGCTCCACAGATGTGCTGTAACGCGCTGGAAATACCAGTGTATTTACTCAGTGATGCAGTCTGACACCAATGGATGGCAGGAAATCGGATGACCCTCAACAGACCAATGAGACCATCACAGTTGCTTGTTTTTTGACTCAAAGGCCGCTCAGTGTCCAATACAATATCTGAAGGTCCTCTATATAACATAATATTAACAGAACTAGAACAGTCATATATATTAACTATATTGTTAACAGAAACTGGAAGTGTCGTTATAGGTAAATTAACCACAACTCATTTTCTGATTTCGGAGGATTCAATAATAACAATAGTCACTGAGGGAAAACAAAAATATACTGTATATATACTTGATGGCAGGCTTGATGACATCATGCCACCGAAAGTCAAACAGCCACGAAACTCCTCCCCTCATTTACCTGATTGGCCGTTTGCAATGATTCCTGGGTAGGTAACTCGTGTGGAGGGTGCAGACTTCGTCGAAGTCCGCATCCAGGGCACAAAGGTGGCGCTCGCGAGCACACTTCTGAGCGCTGAAATGCCGAATGGGAGACCCTACGGATTCTTACACTTGGCGAGCACACGCAATTTAAGGCCACGAGACCGCGAGTCCACATGAAGTGTGCCATTTGGGATTCAGCCAATGTATTTATTTTTTATAATGAGTAACGTAATGTTGTTTTTTTTAACTAGTAGCATTTCTCAACACTTCTCAATGTTACATCAGCCAGATATGCTTGTATTCTCAGATGATCTGTCTTTCCCATGATCCTAACTTCACGCTGTTTGCAAATGGACAACAACTGTGTGAATTGTGCTTCCCACTGCCTGACCTTATAATCTTTGATCTCTGGGTCAGAGGTCAGTATGTGTGATAAAAGTGGCCCATGCCATGAAACCCTGGTGTCTGGCATAACTTTTAAACTGGGAATGCTAAAGACACTAAGCATCAGTTTACACCATTATCAAGCCCAACAGTGAAAGCATAATAATGTAATTTAAAGTGCATTGCTGGGGAGTTTGGGCCTATCAGAGGCTTTATGATCAGAGTTATTCTGCTCTAAAGCAGCCTGGTAAAAATGGATGCAAGGAGGCTTTGAAGTGGGGTTGTGACCCTGTACATTCTTCACACAACACATGGCGGGTCTCATAGAAAGAGAGTGTGTGTGTGTGTGTCTTATTATTGGGGTATGGTAAAGCCAGGAAAAGCACAGATACACTGACATAAACCACAGACCTGCAGCTCACCAATGCATCAACACATTCATCACCTGTGAGTGCATCAAATGACCGTACATACTCACAGTTCTAAACATGAGTCCACAAACGGGTTATATTAAATGGGCATAAATCAACAGGCAGAGGATACCATTCAAAGTTTGGGGTCAGTAAGATTTTTTTTCTTTTTGAAAGAAACGAATATTTCTAAAATAATTAAAAAATGCATAATAGTTTCCACAAAAACATTAACCACACAACTCTTGAGCAGCAAGTCAACATATTAGAATGATTTCTGAAGGATCATGTGACACTGAAGACTGGAGTAATGATGCTGAAAATTTAGCTTTACATCATAGGAATAAATTACATTTTAAAACATATTAAAATAGAAAAAGTGTCATTTTAAATTGTAATTATGTCACATGTCATTATGTTTAAATTGTCACAAATGATTTGCTCTTATCATCCGATCGTGGTTGTATCTCTCTATTAGTGTTACTTGATCTTAGTGCTGCATTTGACACCATTGACCACAACATTCTCTTAGATAGACTAGAAAACTATGTTGGCATTAGTGGAATTGCATTAGCATGGTTTAAATCATATTTATCTGACCGCTATCAGTTTATAGCAGTAAATGAAGAGATGTCTTATCGATCACAAGTTCAGTATGGCGTACCACAAGGCTCAGTTCTCGGACCGCTGCTTTTTACTCTGTATATGCAACCTTTAGGAGATATCATTAGGAAACATGGAATTAGCTTTCACTGTTATGCTGATGATACTCAGCTCTATATTTCTTCCAAACCTAATGAAACTCACCAATTCACAAAATTATCGGAATGCATAGTTGAAATGAAAAATTGGATGACTAGTAATTTCCTACTACTAAATTCTGAAAAAACAGAGATTCTAATTATTGGACAAAAAGCTTCCACACGTAATAACCTAGAATACCGTCTAACACTTGATGGCTGCTCTAAGTCTTCGTCGTCAGTTAGGAACCTGGGTGTGCTCTTTGATACCAATCTTTCATTTGAAAGTCACGTGTCTAGTGTCTGTAAAACCGCATTTTTCCATCTTAAAAATATATCTAAATTACGCCATATGCTCTCATTGACAAATGCGGAACAATTAGTTCATGCGTTCATGACATCAAGGCTAGATTATTGTAATGCTCTGCTAGGTGGTTGCCCTGCACGCTTAATAAACAAACTACAGCTAGTTCAAAACGCAGCCGCTAGAGTTCTTACCAGAACCAGGAAGTATGACCATATTAGCCCGGTTCTGTCAACACTGCATTGGCTCCCTATTAAACATCGTATACATTTTTAAATATTGCTGATTACTTACAAAGCACTAAATGGTTTAGCTCCGCCGTACTTGAGCGAGCTCTTAACGCATTATAGTCCTTCACGTCTATTGCGATCTCAAAATTCTGGCCAGTTGATAATACCTAGAATATCTAAATCGACTGCTGGCGGTAGATCCTTTTCCTATTTAGCACCAAAACTTTGGAACAATCTTCCTAACATTGTCCGGGAAGCAGACACAGTCTGTCAGTTCAAAGCTAGACTAAAAACACATCTCTTAGACCTAGCATTCACATAACACTCTATAGACTTTTATAATTCAATACTAGGCTGCTTAGATTAGGTCAGCCGGAACTGGGAACACTTCCCTTAAATCCTGATGTACTCGTTACATCATAAGAAGAATGGCATCTGCGCTAATATTAGTGTCTTTGTTTATCCTGAGGTTTTGCCGCAGCCTGCCGGATCCAGGCCGTTTCCAGATCTGACGAAGGACCTTCGCCTGGACCCGATGACAATGCAGTGCTGAAGTGCCAACTAGCCTCTCCCTATGGAGGATCCCTATACCACTCTACAGATAAAGCCTAGTGGAATTTTTCGGTTCGCGTACCTACCCGAAGTGATGAGATAAAATAAAATTCTGCATCAAAATTTATAGACAAGTAGTTTGTGTAGGCAGGGTTTGTAAGGAATTACAAACCTGCGCACATATATTCAAACGTACATAACTATAGAATCAATTCTTAATGCGCATGTGAACGCCATCAGCGTCTATCACAGGTTCACGTTTAAAGTCTGTTTAGAGAGAACGGTGTCGTCTTAGCGGCCCTTAATTTAATAACAAATGATCATTTAGACGGAAGTGAATCAATCAAAACTAACTTTAGCTGGAAAAAACATTATTCAAGAACCACTATTAAACTAAACCAATCTCTGTTACCTTAAATTATATGTTTATCTCTGTACAGCTGCTTTGAAACAATCTGCGTTGTTAAAGGCGCTATGTAAATGAGGATGACTTGACTTATATTTAATAGTAGTACAGTTGTTTTACTGTATTTTTAATCATATAAATGCAGCCTTGGTGAACATAAGAGATTTCTTTCAAAAATAGTAACAAATCTGACATAGACCAAACTGGTTTCAATCATGTTGAAGGCGTTTCCTACAATTCCATGACCAGAACATTATAACCAAATTAATTCCAAATGACTGACGCTACTTGTACCTACTTGTTTGTATCAAACATCACACAGTGAAAATGTGAAATTAATTTGAATTTAAAGAAATTATTATTAGCATTGACTTATGCTAAATAATTTTTAACTTACTGTAACAGTTATAAGCATGCATTTGCTGCCATGTTAAAATAAATTGGCAGTGACTTCCAATTAGTCAGTTTTACCCTGCACCCTTCAGAGTGCTCATTTCTTAGTGAATGTGGAATAGGGATCCTCACTCTCAAGTGGAATTTCCCCCAAAATTGTGGGTTTATTTGATTAAAAGCATTCCTCTAAAATCATCAACACTACCTTATGTGACATTTGGAGGCAACAAACCGCTTTAACAACAAGTCTGTATGAAAGCTTCTAATTATACACCAACATCCAATGAATTTCCTGAAACATGACCTATGTCTTGGAAGGAACTGCTGAAACGTGGCTCAATCCAAGCAATCCTTGCCCTTTTGCATCCATGCAAACCTTATCCAACCCCAACTACTGAAACAGTGAGCTAGCAGAGGTGAAATTTACATGGGAAGCCAAACAGAAAAAAGAAAGAAAACATTAAGGGAGACAACTAAAGGACGGATACAGGAGTGCCAAAAGCTAATAGGATTGTGCTTTTGAAAATAATTATATTTCGTTCGGTCACACATATGATGTATAAAACGCACAGTTTACCATGGAGACTGAAGTATGTATAGCAAGTTTGAACTGTGATGGTAAAACCATTAAATTCTTTAGAAACCATTAGAGGAGCACAATGCTACATTGTCGAGTTTTCCACTTACCTGGCTTTCAGCAAACTGATGGTTTATATTAAATACCTATACATTTATGTTCTTAAAAAAACAGTCAAAAAGGTTATGAAAGTAGAAAAACCTATAATCAGTGCATTTAGAGAGTATTTTCCATTCACAGGTCCAGCATTCATCTGATATAGACGTGGTTTATTCCAAAAGCTCAGAGCTCTGTGTCCTTGGGGGCTGCTTTAGTTTTCAGATCTCTGGTTTATTCACTCCAACTTCAGGAGCAATAAAGAGAAAGATATGGATTTGGTTTGGTTTGTTGTTGGGCTAAAGTACAGTAACCCTATGATGCCTAGGCATAACTACAAAGAAGCATCCACCTTTCTTATGGAGCACAAGTGGAAATGTTCCTCCAACCACTCCACCAACTAAAGTTCAGTGACTCTCAGTAAAACAGAGGAACATTGAAGAGAGAACATTTCCCACGACTACAACTACGGCACAGCTGTCATCCTCAGGGATGGGTGATTCGGGACACGACCGCAGTAAGCTCCTCGCACGAGGCAGATTCCAGCTGAGCTGTGGTGAGGATACAAGCAGAACGTCAACGTCAAGAAACTTCTTCAAATAAGATCCAGATTTTCCTTTATTTCCTCTGCCTTCATCGCAAAGAGAAAAACAAATGTACTCGTGGTAAGGATGAGCTGGCCTCAGTCATCGTAGGAAAAAATGAAAATGAATCAACAAGAGAGTCCAACTCTCAGCTTAGTATTCCAGATGTGAACGAGGGAGCATGGAAAAACACAAACACAACACATTTTCTCGCTTGCGTACAAAACCACACTCAAAAATAGATAAAAAAAACATCAAACTGGGGGGCAAAATTGTTGACAAGTGGGGTTATTGGGTACACATTCAAAGTTTAGAAATATTAAGCTTTTCCTCCCTGCATTCCTCTCATTTCCTGCCCGTTTATCTCTGTTCTTTCTTGCGATTTGTGATTACTCCCGAGAGAAAGCGAGGAGTGTCAAAGGCAATGAGCCCAAGACAGTCTTCTGCGTAGTCAACATAAACATTACCAGGGCGATGTTTAGACTGAAGTTAAAGGCACAGTGGATTTGCGATTAAACTGTCTGCGAGTAGGCTCTTTATAAATGTTCAAAACAAAAACAGAACGAAAGACACAGGGGAGAGAGAATACGAGGAAAAGAAAGGAGTTTTATCTTTTTTCAGTATCAAAGGTAGGTCCCCTGGCAAACCACTGTGTGTGGACACAACACACACACACACCCGCATCTAGACGGGGACCAAAATAGAAAAGCAAATCTTAAGAGAGGTTTGTGGTTCTCACGGGCAAATAAAAGCAAGTGACAGCACTATAAAGGTCATCACCAGAGATAAAGGATAAGTTGACTAAATAAACATTGGAGAACATTCACAAATTTTAACCAAAAAGACTGTAGTAGGGTCAATGACAAGAGTGTTCATAGTACAATAATAAAAATCTTAGGAAACTTAAAAGAAAATTAGAAATGTTTCCTTGGCAACTAAAATAAATAACTTTAAGTTCCAAAAAGGTACTAAAAAAATAACTAAGCATAACAAAATAAACTAATTATAAAAAAAGCAATACTATAAATAGTATAGTAAATATAGTATATAATAAAATAAATAATGCTAAAATAACACTGACCTTGACACATTTTTATGAGGGTCTGCAGGCGGTCCTCTCTATGATGTCACTTCCTGTTTTAGGTTTTTGCATGTTGGTCGCACTACATAACTTTGATTTGGTGGACAAAAGTTCTTCAAATACTAATAATCTGTGAAGCAGTTTTCTTAAAATTCATTATTTCCTCTAAGAAATAATAATAATAAAAGATTATGCAATCTTTACGCCAGACTTCCATGAAAAGGTTTTATTTTTCAGAATTTCATTCTTTGGCAAGCCTTCTTTCCTTCATTCAAATTTATCACCCTGACATTTTTTACTTTATGCCCCCCAAAAATATCAGAATTACCTTCCTATCACAGAAGAGCTGTATTCAAGATATTGTATGTATAAAATGAACGTTATGGTATTTTTGGATAAATTAATAGATTTAGAAAAACAACAGCACACAAATGAGACCAGACGTAACAGCTTTCAAATGGTAAGTTGGATAAAGTGCATGACACATGGTGTCCTGGTAGTGTGAAAACCAGTCTCCTGCTCAACAGATGGTCTAGTATAACATAAATCAACTTAATTTAAGTCAGAGCAGGTTGTCAGAAACCACATACAACAGACACACTGAGGTGCAGGGATGCTGGTACTCAGCCAATGTCACTGTTTCTGGCACAATCCCTACATATGGGAACGATCATAGGCTGTATTCCCACTGATCCCACAGCACTGCTATGGCACTGAGATCCTTAAGCATTATTAAAGCACCCTACATCTACAAGACGGACTGAAAAACAAAAGTATCCGTGTGACTGAGTGCCACGTTGTGTTCGGGGAAAAACAGATTGAAATGTGAAAGAAGAGACTAAAAAAAAAAGAGCAAGAATCCAGTTGAGGATGTGTGGTGGAAATGTTTAAGACCTCTCCAGCGGGAGCATTTTATCCAAGACTGGAATATGTCCTACTGAACAGGTCTGACAAACAAAGTCATGATTGCCTTTCCATTTACTGCACGGGGCCTGAATGGTTATTTCCACTACATTTTTTTTTTTCACTCTCAGCAAAAGTTTACATTCGATGCCTCGTTCTTGTGAGCTCTACAATCCAGTCTATGAGATCAGCTGGTCCAAGTTCCAGTAACACGCTAGATAGATAGCTAACTTTAGTGTGTCTTTAGTAACACATGATGATCTTTCACACAGGCCTATATATCTTTGTCAAAAGCTATCATTACAATGTCAATTTGTCATCAATGTAATAACTTGCAAGAAAAAAAGCAATGAATCTGACTTTTAGCCTCCATGGCCTGCTTAAAAAGCCTCCAGAAAGACATCTGGAGGTCTCATTCATATCTGGCTCTATTCTAGTATGGAACATCCACTTTTTCACTGATCCAATCAATTCCTGATGAGTTCTGCCCTACATCTTTTTTTTTTTTTTTTCAAATGAAATATTCAATTTCATTCTAAATTGGATTATTATGGATGCAAAACGAATGCCTAAGAAAGTTACCACTAAAATCCAATCAAATCAACCCTGAATGGTTACTAAAAGTCTTGAAGTGGAAAATGTTTTTTCAGAAAAGATTTGAAAAAGTTGGGACAGAGTGACTTTAAAGACTCTTTTCAAAGGTGCAAGGCTCAAATCTGGACCAAGGACCAAGTGTACAACCTTTTTCACTGGGCTATTCATATTTCATGACCAATGACAAACAAATTGTTGAACTAATGATTCGCTATCTGCTACTGCTAGTCAGAGACAGCTGGTGTTGGCAGACAGGACTTTCTTACTCTTGAAACCATCTATTTGGGCAAACTTTTCAGAAATTGAAAAGTTTTGTTCATAAAATCAATAAAATAACAGCCAGAGTAAAAATGACACTGGAAATCCACTGTAGGAAGACAGATGAGGTACATAAAACTGGCCATTGCTCTGGGAGGCTCTGAAGTCACACTCATGCCGTTACGTAACCATGCGCTGTAATTGTGGTGTTCAATTGCTGTGTAATGTACCAGCCCTGTGTAAAAACAGTAGCCAGTCTACATAACCTTTCTGAGCTAAAGACAGAACATGAAAACTGTCTCGCTCCCACCCGAGCTACACCCATCACATATCCGTCACTGGACCGCACTTTTCCATTAAATAGTTCCTTGACAGAAGTACACTGACTGAGGACTTAGTGTTTCTCAAATTCTGGAAAACACTTCAAAGGGTTGTGTGATTATTCATGGCTACTATAGAGTATGTGGAGGATGTTTTTAAATACTCCATGACAACAATATTTATGGCTTTTAGTCCATATGTGCTAGCTTTGAGGTAATTTGTATACTTGTGTACTCCTTAAAGTTGATCAAATTCATGTTTGTCTATTTACAGTTAAGCAATACTTTCTATTTCAGGAAAACAGACCAAAAATATAGATGATTTACATTATAACTGTGAACACAGGCTATAATCAACCAATCAATCAATCAACCAACTGAGTTGGGCATTTAATTAATATGCCCAACTCAAACCTTTTGTTTCAATTGGAAATATATCAACACAGGAAGAAAAACATGTTTTTTTTTAATAAATGTCATGGGTTTTTTAAATAAATGCACACACAAGCTCAATATCTGTAAACAAAATTAAGTGCCAAATCAACCAAACTCTTTGATCATACATTAATTCAGTATGTTAATCAGGATTCAGTAAAAGAAAAACATATCCTCTTTGAAGATGTGGAGTTTATTTTCCTACGGAATGCATTGGATTAGATGTTTATAAAATTAAAGTCAGAGTCAAATAATATCTCAGCGGCACCACAAAGTCTCCATTGTTTATTACATCCAGAACCAAGTCTTCCAATCACAAAGCAACATCTAGAGCTCAACACAAAACCTTGTAGTGACCAGACAGATAGTGGAGCTGACAAGGAAGAATGTGAACAAATCAATCAATTTGTCACACAATACATGTTAAAATGTTTTTTACGCTTAGTGCAAAACTTGCAGTGCAAAGCAGAAATCTGTGATGTCGCCGCTTTCACAATGAAGGGATAAAGAAACCCATGATGTGTCAATTAATTCGGTCCTGGACTTTGACTCTTAACTAGTTACAGGTTTAAATTTGTTGCAGACTTGCACAGATGGCACTATTTGCTCCATAAAAGCAAGAATTTCAGTGCTCCTTTCCTGGAATGAAGAACACTAAATCCTCAGTGCAGTTCCCTTTTCACAGCTCTCATTATTGTGAAACTATCGTCAATGTTTCCCAACTTGATGCCACTGCAGCGTTCCAGAACCTGTACTAAAATAACCTTGTGAGTTAATAGTAGGAGATGTGTATTTTCTCAGTCAGATCTGCCATGCTTCTGTTGCCTGTCATTTCCACATCCCAGACCAGGATAAATAAAGAGCCATCCAATACTCTCCCTGGTCAAACGCCTCTGTGAGGCTCATGGGAGACCATGGTCCAACCTCATGAAGTCATAAACACACACAAATCATTTAACAGCATCTTCACATGCAAACGAACAGAAACAAAACTTTACATGAGGCTATAATTTGGTTTAAAAGACAATAGATCCATGATATTTTACAGATGATAAATGTCCATTCATTTGCTTTGTTTGGGTGGGAGCATGTTCAAGTGGTTTATTTGCCAAAAAAAAAGATGAAATCAATGAAAAGAGGACGATCCTTTCAAACAGAAGCGAAGGAGAGATGAAAAGAGGTTGTTTCCCGTGTCTCCACAAGCAGGATGCAGGTCATTAATCAATGGTGTGTGTGTGTGTGTGTGTGTGTGTGTGTGTGTGTGTGTGTGTGTGTGGGAGGGTAATACTGTTGATTTGTAGATAGTCTCAATAGCCTATTTTTGTCTGTACCGAGAACAATTTTACTTCACCAGAAAATCAATACAGTGATAGCTATACAGAAATTTGTTCCTAATGCTTCAACTTATGGCTGCATGATACTGAATAAAAATGTGACATGCGATAACTTGTTAAATGTGATATCCGATATGCGATACGATGTTGCTTTAAGTGTGTAAAATCTATTTAAATTAGATTTTAAAATATTTTAAACTGAAAATGATATAACGAATATATATGTTTCACATTCTTTCTGGGAAAAGAAACCATCACAACAATTTCTGAAAGTGAACAGCAGGGTTTTAGCATTACATAATAAGTAACGTCACAAATCTATTTACATCTATAAAACTATTTACTCAACTTGGTAATATATTATATCAACCTGAAAATTTGACATCAAGAACATCCAGGTAAACAAAAACACCTGAAAACAGGGGTGGATGATTACTTATTTTTGTTATTTTAATTTATCTCTGTTATTAAAAATAAAAACAAAGAGGCAAATTACAAACAACAGAACAAATACAATAAAACAAAGATACAAATGAAATACAAAGTGCTTTAAGTTTTTCAGGTGGCCTACATTAGATCTAACAGTAGCATTCAAGTAAGAAACAATACAGAAACTGAAAAATCAAATGTAACTAAAACACTGCATAGTCTTCACATGAATTAAATATATATTGATTCATAATAAAGCTACAAAAGTTAAATCAAGAGCAGTGAGTGATTTTCTCTTTTTATCTTGTTGTTTGATAGACAGCAGTAGGTTTACTGTTTTAGGTTGCTGTCACTTTAAGACCTAATGCACAGATCCTACTGAAACACATCCGATTTCTTTCCCAATTGTTTATGTTCACTTAAGACATAACTGACTGTGTTTACATGAATACTCCCCAAGACAGAAATTCTGACATAACTGTGTGTATTCGCCCGTTCAAGTGCAATAAGCCACGAAAGAGAACTGAATTCGAGAGGTGGCTTTCTGTGCTTGTGCTTCAGGTGTGTGTCAGGTGTGTGTTTTCCGCAGCTTATTGGGCTTAATAAATCTTTTAACATCAAGAAAGTCACACTTAAGTAACAGTCAAAAAATCTGCGTCGACCTAAAACTGGCTTTTCACAATGTTTTGAAGTAGCCTATTAAAATCATTCAGATACCGCAAGCCATTGTGATATGCACATTTGTGATATTTAGATATTTCCGATATATCATGCATCTCTACTTCAAATCATGAAAAAAAAGACAGAATGGAAAAAAAGGAAACATGCATAAATATTAAATTAAATGTAAATTCATGGTATCAAACAAAACAAACGTGAAAGATGACGAATGACTAAACACTACATTTTACCTACACACAAAACATCTTTGTTTATGGTGGTGGGGTTGACAACCAATTATTATTGAGCAATATATGCAATTTATTCCTGTGATGGCAAAGCTGAATTTTCAGCATCAATACATTATTCAGTGTCGCATGATCCTTCAGAAATCATTCTAATATGCTGATTTGCTTCTCAAGTAACATTTCTTATTATTATTCATGTTGAAAGCAGTTGTGTAAAAAGAAATTCAACAAAGTTCAAAAGAACAGCATGTGAAATAGAAAGCTTTTGTAACATTATTAATGTGTTTACTGTCACTTTTCAAAAATTTAATGCTTGATGAATAAAAAAAATGTTAATTTAAGTATTAAAAATACATTTTTTTTATTTTTATTTTTTTTCTTCTCTGACCATATATTAATACATTTACTTTTTTATTACATTTAACCACTGTAATATTCTGGCCTTGCAAGCAGTATTGATACATGTGTTGTCATGTACTGGATGAAAAGAATAAAAACTTGAATTACAAAAAAATAATAATACATAAGTATAAAAAAATTCTTACTGACCCTATTCTTTTGAACTGTAGTGTATAATGTTACAAAAGCTTTCTATTTCAGAAAAATGCTGTTATTTTGAACTTTCTATTCATCAAAGAATCCTGAGAGCAAGAAAGAAAATTGTACACAACTGTCTTCAACATTGATAATAATAATAAATGTTTCTTGAGCACCAAATCAGCATATTAAAATGATTTCTGGAGGATCATGTGACATGCTTTGCCAACAGGAATAAATTGCGTAAATAGTTTATGTGTTAATTTTAGTATGTATATATACATTTTGCTGTGTTCCCAAATTGCACATCATATTCACACAATCCTATTAATTTTTAATCATAGTTCCGCCCCTATGATCTCACCTAGGGAGCCACAAACCCATGGGCAGAACCTATTCTAATCAATATTCACAGCAACAACCCCCCTTATAACAGAAATATCAATCCCACCTTATTGAAATAAACAAAAAATCCTGCAAAACAAATGGTGTAGATACTAAATATGGGAATCCACTGGACTGGGGATAGTTTGTGGTGTCTGGCTGTAGAACAGCTGCCTGCCCATGACCAAATTAAACACTGGAACCAAAGCTAGGCTAAGTATTCCAACCATTTGTCTCGTCAATCACGTGGTCAGTTCACATTAGTAAGAGAGCTCAGGGTTAAGAGGAGGAGGAAAAAGAAAAAAGGTCCTAACATCCTGCAACAGAGTGACAAAGCATCACTAATGTCATCATTCACGCACAACTGAGTGCTGTAAACGGGAGACATGCATAGAGACTCCCTACGCGGGCTTGGCAACACTCACAATGGGACAGTCTTCACACACAGTTCTGCCAATTAGAAGCAGGGGGGAAAAGAGCAGAGGATCCTAAACAAACTCCAAATGAACAAATTGGTTTGCAGATTAGATTAGCAATCGCGATTTAGAGGTTAGATGCAAATGCGAGCTCGAACTGATCATTACTTGCTAAAATCACAGCCAAAAGCACCAAGCAAGATCTTCAGAAAGGATGCAATTTGAAATATTAAATGGAACTCTTTATGCAAGCATTATGCAAGACATGCAGCATCATAGGCCTACGCTTATGTCTAGAAGCCCCTTTATACATCTCAAGACCCAGAAGTGTGTGGCGTCTGCCAACGACACATACGGCGATTCCCCAGACGTCACAACCAGCACAGATGCTCCAGTTTTCCAATCCCAGCTGCACAGTAACAGTGTCACAGCTGAAAATGCACACGAAATACAAACAAGTGCTTCAAACCTTACCAAACCGAAACACAGGAAGTCACTCTTTTGGTTCACTAGCTATAAAGTCACAAATTGTCCTACACAAAGTGAAGCAGGAGCCATACCAAAACCATAGCTAAGCCTCTCTAATGTCAAGGCCATATATTTAACCTCTGGGTTCTGGCTAAGGCATAAACTCTAGCTGAGATAAAAGGGGGCAACACTGTCTGCCTCAGGGCACTTAGAGATACGAGGGGCTCTAATTCAGTGAGGGTACAGAGACAGATCAGAGGCTGATGCTACCATTAAATTTAATGAGTAAGAAGAAAGAGGAGTTTCCGCAGTGGACAGTGAATAAAATTATAGATGACAATTCTGGTGCAGGACAGTCCAGCTGAGACTCCATTTACACACAGCAGGGGGGTTTGTGTTCATCCACAGAGACATAATGCGCCACACTATGAATCAATACTGTTGCCCATTCTCTTTTCAAGTAAACCCACAGGCATTGAACATGGGCCAAGCTGGCAGAAGAAGTGCCCATGTACACATTACAATGACCTGCAGTTCATCGGTAGCAACGCTGAGCCTAATTTTAAGATCATGCAAAAATGGCCCAGAGCTGGTCAGAACTGTTTTCAAATGTAGATCACTTGCCATGCTACACTGGACACATTTAATACGGTTAAAGGATGTAGAGGGCTTTCATTTGCAGCAAGAAAGCAACCAGAACAGTGTAAATGTATACATTTATTGGACAAAATAATATAATATAATATAATACAATATAATACAATGCACAGGAAGGTGAGAGACATTGAGTTGGAAGATAAAAGCACACCGCAATCCTCCATTACGTGCTTTCCTGTGGGTGTAGTGACATCATTCCATCACATCCTGTACCCACTTGCTCTTTTCTTATCTCCAAGAATCCAGTACAATCAGAGCAGTCAGTTTGTATGGTGCTGAAAGGTCAAGGTGGAACAGAATTCAGTAGAATAAGTCTGCTAAGGTTAACAGCACTTCAGGATCTACATTTGAAAGAGCGCCTGAGTCAGCCAAAGGCCATTCTTCCACATAAGAACAAAGATCCTGGTCTGTACATGTTATGAATAGATCAAAAATATCACACCCTCTCCAGAGAGCTGCATAATAGGCAGACACACCGAGACTGGCCCTTGAAAATGAGACATTTGGATAGACTGACCACAATTTAGCCTAGAGATCCTGGAGATCCTCCATTGTTTCAGCCCTTAGTGCCCCATAGATGGCACTAGCCATGGCAAGAGTACAAAATAGAAACTATTTTTCAACAATGGGTTTGTGAAAAGAGGTAATTAAATTCTAGAAAATGTTCATCAAATTCAGGAAGTCAAACTAAATAGCTTTTTATCTATTTTATATGGTAATTCTATAGGGTAAAAAAGTTCCAGATTTAGCCTAAATGAAGCTGTCACTCAGTAGAGAGAAGCTAGTTTGGGAACCTGTCTTGGTTTATTACGGTTAAATTTATAAACATACATAAATTACAAGAAAAATATTTTTGGTCTTTGGTATTCTTAGTGTTTTTTTCTGCTAACAGTAACTTTGCAACAAGGTTCAATTTGGATAAAATATATTTTCTACAATGAACTGAATGTCAATTCAACAAATTATGTAAAAATTATGACAATGTTTATTTGAAACAAAGAAAGAGCAAGACTTCTTAAGATGAGAAAGGTTAAAAAAAATCACAATCTTAAGAGGTTCCAGAAAGATTTATGTTAATTGTGAATTTGTGTATTGATTTGTGACGTGAATTTGATATTCATCTCAATATTAGAAATTTTATCTAAGATATCTAAGGTCCTTTTCCAAAGTTTTCATGCATTTGTTGCATAAAAAAAATCAGGTAACACTTTACAACAAGGTTTCATTTGTTAACATTAGTTAATGCATTACCTATACAATTATATACAACTATACATTTGTACAGCATTTATTAACCTTTGTTAATGTTACTTAAAAATATATCTTTTCATGTTAGTTCACAGAGCATTAACTCATGTTAACAAATAAAAAAATGTATACTTAAGATGTATTAGTAAATGTTGAGATAAATCTTGTAAAATTTTGTTCTTTTTTAGTTCATGTTGACTAATGTAGTTAACTAATGTTAATAAATGAAACCCTGTAAAGTTTTAACAAAATGTAGTGCCAGATAGAGCGATCCATGCGACGTGTCGGCGTTACGTAACAGCTGAACTCAAGGGCTGCTCTAACAGACGCCAGAAACAGCACACAGTAGGACAGTACGGCTGCCCGGGAGCAGCACATACTTTCAGATTCTATTTCCATCTAAACCTAAACAATTAGAAATGTAACACCTTTGCACAAGCTGTGTGAGAAGCTGCTTCTTCGGCATCTGAGGAACTAAAAACATCTCAGCTTTTCTTCAAGGCTACTGACATTGATTTCGTACTCCTCTGACAGCCTTTACCAGTGAGTCATATAATTCCCCAAAAAAACAACAAAAAGAAACAAAAAATAATATTAAAATATCTTTCTACATTATGGAAAAGTGCAGTTTAAGTCTGATCATTTTACATCATTTCCACTAGGCACGATACATCTTGTTCCTCAGACAACTGGTCCAGACACCTAACACAACTCCAACACTCTTTCCCTCCACCTCACTGATGGGGAAAACGACACTTTGTGTAATTATTGAAACATGAGACTGTAAAGTCTTTGCTAGTGCAGTGGTGGGGCCCCAGGGGCCCGAGGTCCTCTCCCACTGTCCTCTCTCATTAGCCCTGAGCTAAAGCAGGCGCTCTGAGGAGATGACCACACTTCTGCGACTCCCTCTAAGATCAGACATGAAGAGGGTGGATGGAGGAAAGAAGCACTGAGGTTTGCTCAAGGCGGGGTTCGAGGGGTTAATGATAGCGTGAGGAATGTACGGCAGGCGGCAGGTCTCAGACCTGATAACAGGGCGGACGACACACAGGGATGTAATTCAGGAACATCAGAGTCCCAGAGGAGAGACTGTGTCTACTGTTTCCATATATCCCCACATGCTTTCACTTTTCAAATGGAATTACCAATGCAGACAGACTCTGTGGCGAGCACACAGGAGGATCCGGGGCTTAAGCAGCGTTATTTGAGATTTCGCTAACTTCTGGGAGGTTTTAAGGGTCGAGTCTGTCCACGGACGTTATGTCCCTTTAAAAACACGCATTGCATGTCTATGGAAATATTCAGAGTGATATTGAAAAGTACAAGGAATGTTTAAAGAAAAAGTCAGTCACACACGTGGGATGAGAAAGATCACAACTTTGTCAAGTTCGTTGTTACAACCCAATTTCCAGAAAAGTTGGGACATTTGGTAAAATGCAATAAAAAAAAAAAGAATCTGTGATTTGGATTGGCTATTTTGGAGTGCGTTACAGCCATAAACATTTGCTTTTATGTACAAAACACAAAGTAAGTTGGTCAGTGAATATATTGGAAATCTTTTCTTTGTACTTTTGTCAGTTAAATAAAGATTCAAGAGAATTAACCAACCACAGATTCTTGATTTTATTGCATTTTACAACATGTCACAACTTTTCTCGGAATGGAATATAATATTCTACTTCTGATTCAAAAAGAAAATGTAAGTTAAAGATCAAGTGTGTGATTTCTGAACAACTAATGTCATCAAATTAAATTGTAATAGTTTATGATTTTCCAGGAAATCAAACTATGGTGTTATTACGCATAGTTAGGCATGCACCAATATTAAAGTTATGATGAGATGATGGCCGATATTCTATATTTTTTTGTCAACAAAAAATATGACAATAAAACTAAGACAGTTTAAAATGCTTTGAATTTAGGCAGCATAAAAAAGGATGAAACATGGATATTCATTTGAGACTTGGCAGCCAAAACCAATGTTAATGTATTATGCAATGTATGTGTATATATACATATATATATATATATATATATATATATATATATATATATATATATATATATATATATATATATATATATATATATATATATATATGTGTGTGTGTGTGTGTATGTATGCATGTATGTATATATATATATATATACGTAATATGTTAAAGTATTTCATTTTCATTTATTAGCACTTCATTTGTAGTACTTCATTTATTTTTCAGTTAATTGTTTGATTTGTTCATAGCAAACTGCTGAAAGTCTGTAAATGTTTCCAATAAACCTGATTTGCAATGGGGGTTGAATAATATATATACACAGTATAAGATTGGAAATAAATCTCTAATATATGTTGATAACTACATAATAATCCAGCATCCTTACATACAGCAGTCCATCACTTGAGATAGATTATAACAGCTAAACATTATACACATTTATAAAATATTTTGGCAAACAAACAAAATCATTCGATCAGTCAGCTGCTTTTATTGCTATAAGCTTACCTTTGGTTCTATGGCAGTGCCAAGCTGATTTCTGAAGAGAAAAGGTCCTCAATCAATCTGTGAAACAGAAAAGACTAATTCATTTGTATTCTTAATTAATTATAAAGTTGCCCTGGCCCATTATTCACTTAAATCAAATAACTAAAAACCAGTCCACTTTAACCATCAGATGTGCAGGTTAAGAATACATTATGCAGTGCAGTACCTGGAGTGATAATGCAGCCCTGGCAACATTGAAAAGTCAAAGGGATGCATAAATGCAGCCAAGCAATCTGATATGACCACAAAGGACTGGCAAAAAGGTTGTTTATTGCAACATGGCGCTTGTGGTCATGACAGAACCTGAGCTGTTCAGAATGCTTCAATATTACAAACCCAAGATTCAATTAATGCATAATGCACATATAATGCAAGCAGAGTAGTTGTAGTACCATAAGATAAAAGCTCTTACAGAATAAAATTTCAAGCAAATTGAAATCAACTGACTGATCCCGTTAAAGTCTCCACATAAGTCTATGAGATCACACGATGATGCTGACATGGGGATGGTTTCTAATTTAAAGCAGAAAAACACATAACATGTCATTAACTCTTTTCATCATCAGGATTTAAGTTAAAACCTATGTATTCTGCTGTATTTATAAGGGAAAGATTATATTTAAGATGACAAATGAGTTATGGTTTTAAATGTAATGGTTTTAATAGAACAAATATTTACTGTAGTCTCCCAAATAAAGGGATAGTTCACCCAAAAATGAAAATTCTCTCATTGTTTAATCCCCCTCATGCTATCCATGATATATATGACTTTTAGGAAGATCTTTAGGAAAATAATCACTCTGTGGAGTCCATATGTCATGAATGGGTGCCGCTCTGTTGATGCTGTGATGTTAATCCATACGACCCAGTGGATGAACCAATGTCTTCTGAAGCAAATTGATAAATGTGAAAAATACTAATATAAATCAATGCTTACGGTCTTACCGTCATGCGAGCAATCGTGAGAGGGACGTTGTGTCACTTGACGTAATTGTATTGTGAAGCTTCAGAAGACATTGATTCATCCATTGGGGTCATATGGATTACCGTCACTATCGCTGTGTGTGGTTTTTCAAGAGTCAACAGAGCGGCACCCATTCAATGGCATTATAGGGACTCACAAAGAGTGATTATTTTCCTAAAAATATGTTTATCTGAAAGAAAGTCATGTGTGCGTAAACAATAAGAGAATTTTTATTTTGGGCGATCTCTCCCTTTAACATTGCGCAATAAAACAAACTATATGTATAGAAAGAATAGCAGCACTCAACAATTCCAATCTATTACACCCCATGTGTTCAAAAGGTAACAACAATTTGTACCTAATAAATGTCGAAATGAATAAATAAATAAGATTTATTGTTGCAGACTAATGCTAATACTAATGCTGTGAAAAAAAAGCATTAAAAAAAATCTATGTGGCATGTCATTATTTGACAATTTAAATATAGAGGAACATGTGAGTTATATAGGAAGTATAGCATGTCACACTGCTGTCATTGCTTGGTATTTCATGTCAACAACCCAATTATTGCAAGTAGGGCAGAGGAGCTAAGGCAGAGACTGTATACAACACCTCAGCTATGTTTTAAATAATCCCGTATATTCCCTATAAGGTATACCAATGGCTAAATATTATTAAAAAATAATAACATATTAAATGGTGCAAGAGACCATAATGACCCTAAAAGGTCATTGTTACCATTAGGTTAAGCTTAAGTGCCTCACATTCTCCAGAAATGAAGTTGAATCAAATCAACACCACTCCACTATAAATAAACAGTCAACTGTAGTGGTGTGTGTGGGTCAGTGGGTTAGGCTATTTATACATATGCTTTGATAGACTCTCACACAACCTTCTTCATGTCTACTACACAGCTGTTCACTAGACAACTGTTCTGGTTGAACTAAAAAAAAAGACTAGCTGCCTCTGTTAACTTCCCAGAGTATTTATACATTCATCTTCCCCCCAAAAAAACCTAAACATAATGAAATATTCCATAAAAACAAACCAAATCTTAAATTAAGCCAATCTAAACCACTCACCTATTCACAAACACACTTTCTGCGCACCCAGTGAAGAAAATCACAACCATTTGCAATTCAAATTCAAGGATCCGCTCTCAGCGGCAGGAAGCCACATAAAGCCTAATGTTATGAGCTTGTTACATCTCGTTCATACTGATGGCAAGAGAAACAAAAGAGTGATTATTATCACTGTGACCTCCTCCACCAGTGGCCCGCATCCTTCTGTCCATGCAGATGAAAACTGATACACTTCCCTTTTCTAATGATTAACAGCTGAGCAAGAGAGAGAAATGATGATGCTAGGAGGACAAGAGCTGCAGAGCACCATTGCAGTACAGTTGCAGGTTGCTGGTCTGACTGGCACAGGGATGAAGGGTTGTGCCGCAGGACATCAGAGAGGAGCAACAGAGCTTTCGTACAGCATCAACACAAGCAGTGAATACACACTGACCAAATACTGCCTCACCATTTACACGCAACCGCACTAGTGAAAGGATGTCGTGCCATAGGCTGGTTTCATTCTGAAAAAGAAAAAGACAAGCGATATATCGGCCGCGATATATCGGCCTATACCGATATGTTCATTTTTGATTGTTATCGATATCGGCCTGATAAGAAATTTGGGAGATAGATTAATAATGGATTATTTTCTTTCAGCTGAGACGCTTCAGATGAGCACTGTTCAACATGATGGTTTTGAATTGCTTGAAATATGATTGGAATCACATCCAAAAAGAAAAATACAGTGTGCAGCGGAAGTCTGTCAAATAGGCTACATAAAATTATAATGAGAACATTATAATAGTGAGCTTGGGACGTGGCTTTTAATGGTGAGACTTTTGTAATCAAGCTCTCAAAAATTACATAAAAATTTGGATTTAGATTTATCGGCCAATATATCGGTTATCGGCTTTCAAATATAAAAAATTATCGGTTGTCGATATCGACCAAAATGTTCGGCGCATCCCTAAAACTCATGCTTTTGATATAAAATATAAATGAATAGCTATTTTTTCCAGTGAGTAAAAGTGTAATGCTATCACATCTTTAATGTAGAGCAGCACGATTCTGGATAAATTGAGAATCATGATTTTTTTTTTTATTAAACAGAGATCACGATTATCCCACGATTCTTAACACACAACTAAACAAAATAACATGTAATTTACTAAAGGTTCTGACAAATGTTAATTTCTGCATTCTATTTAAAATGTTTAATGAATCTGAATGAATTGCTTAAAATCGGCTTGAATGAATGGTGGTGGCGACAAGTGTATCGCTATTTGACAAATCGCTATTTGAAGCGCTGTACATCAAAAGTTGATTTAATATTTTGATCATTACCATAGACATCAGCGTTTAACCTATATCCGAACTATAAACTTTTATCTAAGTTCTTCAGTGATGAATATTTGTAACACAGAAATAACAATACTGTGTGGTTGAAAAGACTGTTTGTGAAGCCGTTTCATATCTACATGACAACTGCTCTCTCTGGATCAGTGACACCGCCAATGCAGATCTGAACGTTTGCTGTGATCGTATCGTACGAATCATTGTTATTTAGGAATGAGATCGCGTGGGTGTTTAAATCGAGATTGCACTCTTTTAACAATTAATCGTGCAGCTCTATTTTATTGTAAAATACATATTGCGCATAATGCTAAAAAAAAAATTTATTAAAATAACTGAAAGTAGTGATGTTACTCCATTTACAAAGCATAATTTTGATATGCACAGTTTAAAAAGAAGTCACTTTCAATCCAAGGAGCTTTCTGTTGGTCAACACTGCAAATTCGCATGGCCAACAGATTGGTGTGTGGAAATCTTTCCCTCTCATCCGAAATTCCAAATTGTGCAGGTTCCAATTGAAATTACTCGATTTTAACCATGAAAACCATCTTCAACTATCTGGCATAAGTATTGCTGCTCCCATGTTGCAACCTGTCCATGTAAAATAACACTGCTTTTATTAGACTACTGCTATGACCGAGTCTTCATCTCATGCAAGTGTATATCATTTAATAAAAGGTAGTATTCGTTTAATACCCAACACACCTCACGGCAATTCATAATTATTTTAGGTTTTGGCAAATTCTTATGAATTCGTACAAAAATGTAAAATTTTCTCATGAAATCCACGTTGGTGATTATTAATGAGTAAAAAACACGACAGCAACAGACTGAAGTTTAATAAACAGTCACAGCAGCTTATGCCAGGTCATGCTGTCCAGTTTTCTTTCACAGATGAAGCAGGCAGCTGTGTGTATTTGTTGTATTAATGTTTGTGTGTTTCTGCATGCACGTCTCTGGCCCTACAGCTCTCATTTCAAAGTCAGAGCTGTAAAGAGGAAGCCCCGCTCCCCCCTCCGGACAGACACGGATTAAAAGAGGAACGGAGGGAGCTACTGACAGCCTCTGACTGCAGCGCCAGGGGCTTTAGTGTGTCACCTGCCTCTTCAACCTCCAGGCCTACGTCTGGAATTGAAATAATTAACCTGACAGAGCCTGTGAGCTGCTGGTGGTGTGGAGGGATGCAGCAGAGACCGAGAGTCATTATTAGGTCAATGGGACTCGTAGAAGGAATGGACCAGAGGCCATACTATGGCTTTGATGGGTGTTTAAACGATGAAAGCCACTGCACGCTCTCTCTCTCTCTCCCTCTCTCTCTCTGAAGCCTCTGAGAAGAATTACCATCACCCATTCAAGAAAACACTCTTAAGCATCATAGCTAGGGGTGGTAATTAGAACTCAAGCAGTTCACAAGAGAGAAAATAGAGCACTGTAAGTAGAAGGCAATCCACTGCTTTTCAATGTACAATCTATGGTATTTCAGCAAGCAATGTTTAAAAACAGAGGATTGTACGCAATCCCAAAAACCATTTCCATGAGACAAAATGTAAACTGTATTTTAAGTGCTTCAAGCGATCCCACCTTTAGGGAGTTCTGTTATAAAGTTGTTGTTTTTTTAAATCTAAGCACATTCTTAGATAGGTCACTCTATGACAAAACAGAGGGCAGAATAACTCATTAGCGCTATTTGCTAAGGCAATTACTCATACTTATTTTTGGAAACCCCAAACTCTAGGCTACTTATAAACACAAAATGTCTGACCTAGTTTGCGTTCAGTACGATTTTTTTTATTACTGAAAAAAAATAATACTTTAATTCAGCAAAGATGGCTTCCACAAAAATTTTAAGCAGAACAACTGTTTTCAGTATCGCTAATATTAAGAAATGTTTCTTGAGCAGCAAATCAGCATATTAGAATGATTTCTGAAGGATCATGTGACACTGAAGAATGGAGCAATGACGCTGAAAATTCAGCTTTGGCATCACAGGAATAAATTACATTTTAAAATATATTCAAAAAGAAAAGAGTAATTTGAAATTATAATAATATTTCACAATATTGCTGTTTTTACTGTATTTTTCATCAAATAAATGCAGCCTTGGTGACTGGTGAGCATAACAGAATTCTCTCAAAAACATCTTACCGTCCCAAAGTTTTGAACAGTAGTGTATATATTTTCTCTTAAATGGTCAGACTTATGGTTTTAGTCTGGCGGCCGATCGGTAAAATCGGTTTAACTGAATGCAAGTATCTTACATTAGCCACTGACTGAGCACATTATGTGAACATGTGACTCTTATAAAGGGTGTGAAAAGGCTCTAGTCTCATATGAAACACAAAGTAAAAAGGAAAGAACATGGTCCATCTAGACTCTGCAATTTCTCTGGCCAGTGACATAGATGAACATACACGCAAAAATATGACTCAACCACCACCCACTACGACCTCCAAACAAATCTCACACAAAAGCCTCTCTGTGTGCTTGTCTTTTATGGGAGAGTTATGCTTTGAGTGGCCCAACTCCCATGACCACATGTCAGACTTTTCTACCCAGAGTGTCCTAAACTGGGCCACATGGACAGAAAGACAGTCACACCTTCCCTGAGAGTTAGCAAAACTGGGGCGTGCTTTGCGTTAGTGTGGCCAATGATGAAAATAGCAGCAGTCAATAAGGATACACAAGAGACAATCGCTTATACATTAGATCATAGCAGGAAAACACAACAACAAGAATGACCAGTGTAAAAATGGAGCTGGTAGAGAAACAACACAGCAGGAACAATACTGGTTGCAGCCATTTCCTCCAATACTAAAATAGAACCTTATCCGGAGGTTCGAAGTGATGTTATAGACTAGAAGAAAGTAGTCAGCATGTACAAACGGGAAGATTTTCTAATGTGCATCAGCAGAATGTTTTGGTATCAAAGTAAAAAGATTTCAACATAAATGTCATAAATGTAAAGACTCATCATAACCAACAGCGATTACTTCCTATTTTTTCCTCTGGGTGGGAGAGAAAACATGAGAAGATACCTCATCCATATCGATCTCTCTGCAGGCCGTTGGCCTTTCCCGGAAATGCACAGTGATCTCAGTGCACTGGGATCTGCCGGTAGACATGGGATGGCGGTGTGTGTGTGAGGCCTTATTCCAAAGCATCTCTCAGATTAAGTCAGCTACATAGTAGGTACCTTACAAACATGTCCACATTTAAACTACGTACAAAGAGATCTGCAGATAATGTAGCTCCATTTGTCATTGACATTAAGAACGTCCATTACGGCCCCGCGGTCAGCCGTCGGGCAAAGTCGGGACATTTTTGAACGTCAGGTTGGCTTAGGTTTTTCGGTGTGTTCCATACCGTTGGCTCCAGTCGGACACCTTCTGGTTTTTTTTGGGCCGATTCAGCATGTTAAATAATTGGCGTCGGGCCATCGGTGAGAGAGAGAACTCTGATTGGCTGTTCAGCTTAGCGAACGAGCCAGTGAACGAGAATAAAAGCAAAAGTGATCAAAGCGAGCAAAGAGGTCAAGACGGTACAGACATCATCTTACCTGAGCATTTGAATGCATGAATATTTTCATAAAAACATGAACCGACTGGAATAAAGAAAGTGATCAGCATGATTTATATTCAAAATGTTAAGCAATCGTTGCTTTGTTTACGGTTTGTAGCTATATCTGCAGTCCTAGTTCCGGTCTCCCTTTTTCAATGACAAAAACAGACTATTGATACCTGCTGATATAGAGAGATATTTACTTGCTCGCAGGCGCAGAACGCATGTGCTAGTTGACCGTCGCCTTTAGTCCTTTTGGTGTGTTCAAGCACAGCTTTTGGCCGAGACGCAGTCGACGAGAGGCGACAACCGTCAGCTTTCATTGCCACTAGTTGTTTGATGTTGGCTTGGTGTTTCCCAGGCTTTAGAGGTTTTTTTTATTTAGCTGTATATCAGTCCTTATTAAATAATTAATTGTGCATGCATGCTCATTCTCATGTTTTTATATTTAGATTACCTTTGCCATCATCAAACCAGTATTGCTTTTGTAAACTAAAACTATTAAATATCATTTTCAGTAATTGAAATAAAGCTGAAATAAAATAAAATATAAATATCAGATGAAAAACTTACAAAATGCAACTAACTGAAATAAAATAAGTTGAAGCGCTAAAATTATTAAAATAAAAATAGATAAAAATTTAAGCAACATTTTAGAAAGAAATTTTGACATTTAATTTTTTTTAAAAAACCAAATAAAATCACGTACAATTATAAAATTTTATGTGAAAATTTTAAATGAAAACTTAAAATATAAAAAAAGATAACGCTAATAATTTAATAATACTTGTACGTTTACTAATAATTTTCAGTGTTTTCTTTTTCTTTTTTAGACAAAATAAAAATAATGATCAGCTTATTTGTATCGGACAGAATTAAAAAATTGCTTCATCCTCAGCATCATGCACAAAAAAGATGAATATAGCAATGAAAATGAAAGCAAAACACAATGACAAGCTATTCCATAAGAGGGAACGCCTTAGGCAGGAGTGCTGAAGACCCATCATAACTCCACCAGACCTGCTTTGAAATTCTATCCCACAAATCCATGAACCATCTCTACTTTCACACCGCAGTAGCAGTCTTTATCACATTCATACACACAATGGTGTGTGTATGTCTGGGTTTAATCGCAGAGGAGCTGATTAGTTTCTGCACACCACGGTTGGCGCCACTGGAGGGTCAGAGCGATCTGATTCAGAACACACACATGCTGCACATTAAGAAGCACACAATAGTGGAAATGTTTCAATGCTGACATGGTATCCATGAGCCAAATATGACAACAGTGAACTATCCCTTTAAGGCTTTGTTGTTGCCATGCATTCTGGGATTGATATATCTGCAAAAGGCATGCAGGCATGCATGCAAAAGGCATGCAAATGTACTCAAAATTTACATTGGGAAGTTGGGAACACACCCATGATACCCTAAAATGCTGCCTACACAGGCAGCTCACTTGGTGCGATAGAGGATTAAAGAACCTTTTCATTGTGCAGCCATCACACTCGCATTAAAGGTGCCGTAGGTGATTCTCTGCAGAAAAAAATTGTTACGCTGGTTGAAAGTCTCCTCATATCCTGATAGCAATCACTCTGTTAAGCGGTCTAAATATATTTTTATAAATATATGTCGTCTGTGGAAGGCGTAGGACCATAGGATGTTCGTTCAATCGCTGCGTTCGGTCCGAACGGTCCTATGGCATGTCTTCCAATGTGTGTTTGCATACCACTGCGCAGCCTGTTTACGCAGACATAAAAATTAATCAGTGCGTTCACGTACACAGTGCAGACAGAGCGAGAATGGCAGGCATGCAGCAACAACAACCAGACTCTCATTGTGGAACCCCTGGCATGCAAGAAATATTATTACACACGGACAAGATTTGCTATAGCTAAACAAACCGAAAACTTGCTGCATCTAAGTCCGTTCTTAAGAACTTGTTTACGTTTGGTATTGTAGTACTGTTACTAACTGTACTATAAAGTTTTCTCTAAAATTATAAATATGTCTATGGCAGGGAGGGTGGGAGGTACGCTTTTAGTGCTATCAGGCTAAAGTTAGCATTTTCCCAGATGTCCTACTGCACCTTTAAGTTTAATAGTAAATTACTAGGTTTGCTGCTGACCTATTGTATGACTGAAACTGAACTCTCATCATTACATTTAGGTATCTACAACAGGATAACCAATGCTACACATGCTGCTACATGAGTTGGACAACCCCAAGAGGAGTTTTATCTAAACAACCAGTCGAGTGGATCAGATCCATTACACAGATTCAATATCACATACACATGATTTACTCTTCATTTGTACTTTGTCTCATGAAATTCCCATACAGTAGCAAGCAAGAAGTGATGCCAAGAGATGTTTTTTACTGTTCACATTTGAGTCGCAAAATAATTATTCAAAATTTAATTAGCACAAAATAGTGCATTTCAACTTGCCCGTACACGCACTTTCTAGACACTTCACCTCCAAAGCTGAGAAAATTCTTTATGTAAATTATATGGAAGTGGCTTGGGTTTCTTAAAAGCGATGAAGTGCAGATAGTAAAGTAAAGTAAAATAAAATAAAATAAAATAGTGAACTTTTATGTATAGTTTGTACCTCTTCAAATATTTGGTTTCTCCAAGCTTCAGTCATTGTCGGGATACTCTTCAATCTGGTAGCATTATCAAAATATACTGTATACGGTGATGAATATCTATATTGATCAATATGGAAAAGACGTCACAAACGAGGTGAACCCACACACACACACACACACACACACACACACACACACACACACACACACACACACACACAGAGAGAGAGAGAGAGAGAGAGAGAGAGAGAAAATGGGGGCTTTGAGAGATAGTGTAAGTTGTAATGACTAACAAATGGTGTTTTTAAACAGAAGAATATATTTCAATATTTAATATTAACAATAATTATATTTAAATATTTTTAAATATTCAGTTTAAAAATAGTATAAAAATAGTAGGGTAAGTGTACCTATTAAGCCCACCAAGATCTAAGTCTAGGTTTTTTTCATAGACAATTATTGACAAAAATGCAAGATTTATCTCTCATTTGAAAATGTGTTAATTAGTTAATGTACATTTTAGAATATAAAATTAAGATAATTTAGGAATAAAGTCAGAAGTCTGGCATGGGCTTAATTGGTACACTTAACCTAACAGGCAACAATATGCTTAATCCAACTGTGTGTGTGTGTGTGTGTGTGTGTGTGTGTGTGTGTGTGTGTGTGTGCACACCTTTAGTGTCTAATACACGCTCCCTTTCCTTACTAAACATATAAAGACTTTCTGCCCCAACATCTAATTTCTCCTTTACAACTTTCAGAGAGTTGGAAAATTTCTTCTGAACTTTGGCCTAAATCTTAAACTTTTCTGACAATTTCCAGAAAGCTTCCACAGAATGACACTTCTGACTGAAAAGAACAGGCAAAACTTATATTTTTTTCTGTCAATAAACAAGTTAAACAAAATAAAGGTGTCAATCTGAACAAACTTCAACATTTGCCTCTCCTTTACCTCAGAGCTGGACGTGTTAGAGGGAAAAACAGCTGGGATGTAATTATGTCTCTCCTTGCATTACCACAGCTGTTCCAGACATGTCATAACACGATCAAATGATTTTCTGTGTAAGGAGTTCACTCTTAGACCTGGATATATAGAAGATACTGTTACTCCCAGTGCTGAAACTAACTTTGAATTATGAGAGTAGCTTGTAGATTGGGAAGCTAAAGTTTCAGATTAGTCAAGCTACCCTTTTGTAACAGTGGTTGCAATAAAAGTTAATACAAAAAAGTAGCTAACTGGTACATAGCATCTGTTTAGAGGGGAAAAATTTGTTCAAATATAACAGATTTCACACATAGATTTCGTAATTAATGAAACTAGAAAACAATTTAAATAACAGTGAAAACAGCAGTAAAATTTCTCAACTCATAACTCAAATGAATCATTTTGAACGTGTTGATTAACATGTATTGTCCGAACGTATCCACTAAAATGAATCACACCGAACTCTTTTCTCTCTCTTCGTCTTGATCATTCTTTCTCAGACAAATTAAAATGATACTGCCAACATCTCTACATTTCTCATTCACCTTGAACAAGAGTTTGACCTTAACCAGCTGACACTGCTCACAGTCAGATACTGAGCTAGTAAAATAAACGTCGCAATGAATCAATAAACAGAGAGGGAAGAACACCATAAACCTGCATCCTGATCTCCATCCTCTCATTCTTCCCCCGGTCCACCACACAGGGAACAGAGCAGAAAGCTTGGCACGACGGGAAACAACAACATTAGACGAGTGAACCAAAAGCAAATGAGGTTAGATTTTCCAAGCACGGATTTCAACATTATCAACACGCCAGAAAGTTTCTTCAATTCATACTCTTTCTTTTTACGATCTGGCTTTCTGGCAAGCCTACAATTTTGCTGCTGAGAGATTACCACTTTTTTATGAATCCTCTATAAAACCAATAACAAAATGGGTTGCGTGGTTACATCAAGGTAAGATCTCAGTGATTCAGCCATTTACAGGTCAAGACAGAACAACTTGTGGCGCTCGGATTGCACCGACAAGGCCAAGCAGAAATTTGTTCAAGCTGAGATTTGGGAACACAGATAACTCTGTAGTTATCATGCAGTCAGAGACACGTCTGCCACTATTTGAGCTGACAGAGAGACAGCACAAGCAGTGATGGTTGATGCTCTATCATGCGAACTCTACCCCCATTGTCACTCTCTCACAATCTCGTCCCGGAACACACTTGGCTGCCTTACAAGAGTAGGTCAGGACTGAAACAGTGGGTCGTTAGCATTAACAGTCGACCGCTAGCAGGTCGCTTCTTTGGTCATGCTGCACAAAAATAACACAGTACCACTTGCAAATATCTAAAATATCCTTTAAAAAAACAACCCACTCTCCAACAACCCCCTAGAGTCTGACACTTACTTACTCTCATTCTAATATTACAAATGAACCTTCTCTTTTTCACTCTCTATCTCTTTGGTTGTAATTTGTGCTGCTTTACATTTGATTAAACAACGAATCTAGGCTAGAGAGAGAAAATACATCAAATATATACCAGAATGAGAGACTTTGCTAATTAAAATGTTAATGTATCATTTTTAATTTATTAAAAGTGCCTTATGTCAAAAAATCAATTCATACTCCACATATTCCATACCAGATGGGGGCAGTATACCTCCAGAAAGTTGGCCTACTCTAGTCTGTTTTTTAGTTTCAGGTTGTTAATCTTCTAAAACAGTCAAATAGTCCGCTTTGTCCCGCCAAAGCCTATTTTGATCGGTGAGGGATGTAGAATAGAATGACTGCTGCCGCTGCGCTTGACAGGGCGCATTACGAGCAGAGAGAGAGAGAGAGAGAGAGAGAGAGCTCGGCCGCGCGCGCGCACTCTCACGTCTACAAACAACACGAGCGCGGTCCTGCTCTCTCTCCCTCGCGCATATTAATCAAATCAATTGACACTATAGTAAAACCGCAGTTTCACGTGGAGCATTTGGAGATTTTTAGAGATTAAAGAGATACAAGCCGTGCGAGTTATTCGTGTGTTGCAGTTTGGCTGGTGGTTATGTATGTTGCCCGCATACCGCCTCCCATGGCCGAAACTGGAAACGGGCCGGGGCTAGTAATTTAGCATGCTAATTCAGGTTTATATCTCGGCAGCACTATAACTTGTCATTTTTTTAATGACATCATTGCACTTATTTCTTCTCATTCTTTTGATACGTGTAGCTCATTTTTTGGATATTTTTACCTCAATTTTTACATATAGCACCTTTAAAGGGGACATGAACTAAAAAAAAAAAAATTATGAAGCGAATACATGGACAGGCAGTGTTTAACTGATGCGATCTGACTAGAACTTTGTTAAAAATAAAGTTCATCCACTCTTTCTTAATGTTAGGATCACAAGGACGGCAATAAAAAGACTGTTTTCCCACAACTTCAAAACGTCTTGTAATATTCAGAAGCATCTCTATTGTTTTGTTGCTAGAGTAATGACACGCACAAATCGGTGGGCCGGGCTAAAGAGGTAATGATGTAAAAAGTAGGTGTTAATCTTCTTCGGCAAAGGCAGTCTTCCGTCACACTATGACGTAATAACGTGACAAAATCCGAAACGAGTCGTTTTCTGAGCTTGGTATCAATAAAAGCTGTTTAAACTAACGATAAAGTTTTGGGTTCTGAGTTCTGAAACTCTGAAAAGGATATTTTTATAGTACAATGACCAAAGAATGTCAAAAGATTAAGGACATTTTTATTTCTCAATGCATGACCCCTTTAAGACATGATAAGACAATAAGACAAATTGTTAAGGTTTTGTTTTTTTAAAGAAATTAATAATTTTATTCAGCAAGAATGGATGTATTAAGTTAATCACGTAACATTAAAGAGATTTATGTTACAAAAGATTTTAATTTCAAATAAATAATTTATTCATCAAAGAATCCTCAAAAAAAACTATCATGGCTTCCACAAAAATATTAAGCTGCACATCTGTTTTCAACATTGATAATTAGAAATGTTCCTTGAGTGACTTAATGATTTCTGAAGGATCATGTTGAGGCACTGAAGACAGTAATGATGCTGAAAATCCAGCTTTGCCATCACAGGAATAAATTACATTTTAACATACAATCAAACACAACATTTTTATTTTAAATTATAATATTTCACAATGTTACTGTTTTCACTGTATTTTTGATCAAGGAAATGCACCCTTGGTGAACATAAGAAACTTCTTGGTTTAAATGAACAGTTAGTCCCATTCCAAACTCACATCATTGGTGCCAAATGTTGCCAAGATGGGCCCCTCAAACAAGCAGATTAGACCATGTGATGCCACAGTAAAGACCAGACAGTAAACAGGGTTCCCACACCTTGGTTAACTTCAAATTCAAGGCAAGGTCAAATTCAAGACAGCAAGGTTGCATCGTGTTACCTTGTAAGATACATTGTTACAGTTTTCATCTGTCAAACAACTATGCAAAAAAGCTTTTTTTTTTTTTTTGCATTTATTTTTGGCCATATGACAGAGATCTGATATTCTATTTGTCGTATTTATGTTTTGCATAAAACTGAAGAATATTTTGTATATCCTATGAAAAAAATTATGATAATAATCAAATAAAATATTAAATAAAATAAAAATGTCAAGGTCTTGGAACCGATTATTTCAACATGACAACTTGACAGCTCAACAATAAACCATGAGAAAACATGAGATCAAGTATGTAAACTTGCAACAGAACGCATATTATTATTTTACATTATTTTACAAACCCCAACTCTTCAGTGTATGTTGGTAAGTCATTAGGCAGTCATTCTGAACCAGTAATCTTGTTTTTGACAATTCTGCAGGGATGGGATAATTTTTTCCATTTTAAATGTATTTACTACTTCAATTATGAGTACATTATTAGGTAATAATTTGTCCCATTTTTATTTAAATAATTTAGCACTTATTAAAACTTTTTTAAATGCCATAAATTGTGTATGACAGATAGGATCAACATTTATTAAGCATACGATTTATATTTATAAACGATACATTAATAAATAACATTATAATCTATTAATTAATCAGTCAAATAACGTCTACAAATATAAACGTTACCTGTCTACCAAGCTCTGACAATGTATGGAATATTATATTATATTAATCCAAATTTAAAAACAAAAACAAAAAACCAATAGGCCTATATCTTTAAAAGCAAGGATTTGTCTGCCACGGTATATTGCTTTAAGACAGAAGTCCACCGCACCGCGTGAGCAAATGAAACTGTGCAGTTCGCCGTACGTTCTTCATTAGTTACTGGACAGACATTGATACCTATTTTCAGATCTGAAGAGGACGTTAGCCCGACATGGTTTTAAAAAACCGTGCATAAGTAACGTTACGCCCGTTTACGGCGCATGTTCTCTAGACTCCGTCGCTATGGAAACAAAGATGCTAACATGCAATCACCCGCAAATTAATGTGTGGGTCTATGTAAAATATGGGACAAATCATATCACTCATTGATTTGATACGGGACGGATCATTTTACCTTTAAATAGTAAAAATTCTGTATTTTACGGGACGGGTGTCAACCCTACTGGCAAGCCATTCTTTGTAATCTTCTTTAGTGAGCCAAATATCTTGAAACTTGCATTTTCCAGGCATCATGTTTCTGCTGTTTCAGCCTATTCTTGCAATGTTTCACTGTGTCTGTGATACGTTGAGGTACCATCGTAGTAGTTTTGTGTGTGTGTGAACGTCATGGCAATGTACAACACTAAGTACCTCACGCGGGAAACACAGCTAGTATGCATAGGCCACGAAGTGTTGGTGAAATAACACATTAGCGGACCGGAGAGAATAATATGTTTTTTTTTCCAGAAAACTTCTTGTACAAAATAAATTCAAGCACTTTCAAGGACCTATATCTATGTATGTTTATATTTAAGGGCCTTGAATTTTTTTTTTTCAGATTCATAAACTTTCAAGGATTTCAAGGACCCATGGGAACCCTGTAGAAATTACACACTACATCTTACTAAATTGTTCCTTACCTTTTACTGAAACCATATCTGCACACTGCCAGAGGAGGAGGAAAGCCGATTGGCTGGAACATGTTGAAATACTGAAATACATATGGCTGAAAATACACCCACTTGTATTTACATTGGGTGAGGCATTGTTCCACCTATCTACCGAAACAAAAGCTGCTCAGGTGGCAACAGTATGAATCAGCAAAATATCATAACACAAACAAACTACTTAGATGTTAATATACCACCTTTCATCAACAAATGCAACTGCTGACAACTTCAACACAATTTGATGATCTACAGCACTGACAGACAAACAGAAACTTCTCCTCGAACACAACAATATCAGAAAGCGCCAAAGGCAAATCTGCCTCACCACAAACACATTTAAAGCTCTCTATCAGCTCTGAACATCAATAATGTGGAACAACAATTAAAAAAACGTATTACATGGAATACTTGATTCTGGTTGCTCAATCATTCTGCTGTCAAACAAGTAATTTGGTATAATGACCACTAAACTGCATAACACACCTTTAAAGTCGAGGCCTTTTTTTTTTTTTTGCTAATAAAATGGGGGGTTTACAGCATTAAAGTGACATGTGGTAACCGAAACTGCATTTAACCCATTCAAATTACACACGTTGGTAGCAGTGAGTAGTGAACACACACTGCAAACCGTGGATACACATAACCGAACAAGTAGGCAGCCATTTTTGCAGCGGCGCCCAGGGAGCGATTGGGGAATTGCTCGGTCACTTCCTGCAAATATTGAGAATCGGATTACCAGTCTGACTCTCTAACCATTAGGCCACAACTGCCCCTACAAATATGATATCATCAATATATGTCTAATTAAAAGAAATATTACGTCTACCCTACCATAAGGTCCACTGACTGATATCCTAGCTTAGGTTTCAGCTCTTGTATCAGTCGACAGTCTCTTTCTTTTCACATAATGAAATAATATAACTCAAATCAATATGTAATTTAAATATTTATTTGGTAAGTGGCCATGTAATAGGCTAAGCAGAATAATATCCAATCAGCAGGTCGTTACCACTCCAACCCATTTGGGGTGTTACAACAAGACCCGAGTAACCTTTCCTTCGCATTGGAGTCCTGATTACTCCATTTGATTTATTTTGTAATGAGCAGTTGACTGTACATTAACCCTTAATACGGTGCCTTATAATAAGAATACAAGGGCAGAGAAACTTTTGTCAGTTATGCATAAAAGGAGGACAAACAGCACACATTGAGAGTGTCACTTCACACTCAGCTGATGGTAGTCCTTGAGCAGAACTGATAGAACTCTGGTTATTCATTCCTTCTCTCCCCTTAGCCCGTGTCCTGTGGGAAACAGCCACTCCTCTCAGAGGGGATGAAGGCTGCCAAGGTCAACTGTGTCCATAAAATCTTGGCAGCAGTATAATGTGACACTTAATCTCATTGACTGTCAGTGGCTAAAGGAGGCCAAATGAAGGCTGCAGCCTGTCAAAAAGAACCACTCCACTATCTGTGGTCTTAAAGGATTAGTTAACCCGAAAATCTAAATCTGTCATCGTTTACTCACCTTTATGTTATACAAACGACTTTCTTGCCAAGTCATACAGGTTTGCAACAGCATGAGGGTGAGTGAAATTCTTCGCCCTCATGTGAAATTTTCAATTCCGCGGATTCCAATTGAAATTAACCGTTTTCGTCTGACAAATTCTGTATGGTAAATGTGAACACGCCTAAAGAGTTTGTCAAAGAAGATATATAAGACGAAATAAATAAGTGAGATGTATAACACTCAAGTAAAGCATTGAGGTGTGGATCATATTGTTTATAAAAATGCTGTTCATAACAGATCATTGGGCACAGCCTCTAATAATGGCAATTAATACAGCTTAACTCAAAAACTAAGGCTACGTTCACACTGTCAGTCCAAATCCGATTATATGTGTATCCGATTGGAATCTGATCTAAAATTGACATCCACATTGTGTATCGCAACTGTTTAGATCTGATTTCTGTGTCCATGCCGCTCTTTCGGTTTCCGGAATATCCGTATTGGATTTTATGGTAATGATGCAGCGTTGGCAGGTATACGCCAAAAACAACAACAGTAACATGGAGGGGTTTGCAATGTGTATCGCCGCGCTGGACTACGGCGTCTTATCAGACAGCGGCATAACTGTAGGAGGCTGGTACACGTGGCTTTATTAAATGCTGTTGTCTCTGGCGGCGAAACCATAACCTTGTTGTTCTTATAACAACATCTGATGTTTACATTTTACGTGCCGTTAGAAAGTCACATAAACTACGCGAAATCCGATCAGAGCACTCAGACTGAAATAGATTTCAAGAAATGCGATTTGAATAGGATTTCAAACCACATATGAATGTAGCTCAAAACAGATTTGTAAAAATTGCATTTCATGTGATATATTGCCTTGCTTAATCTGATCGGATTTCAATCGGATATGCAATGACAGTCGGATATGCAGTGACTTAGACTGACAGCCTAAATTATCAGGGCATTATTTTAAACATTTATTTTCCAACAATATGTCTTAAGTAAATTATGTTTTCAGTGACAGCATTTCATGTAGTAGAAAGCATGACAAAGAAGCTTTTGGGAGTTTGTAATTTGTGTCTCCAAACGGAATTGCAAATATTATGTTTGTTTTCAAACAAGCTTTTTCCAACCCCATGTACCATTGGTCAATCAGATAGTCCTGCCCCCAAACTCACACCATTGGCTGGGCTCATGTTGCTGTGCTGGTCGGGATGCTCAATCAGACAGAGCAATGTTTTAAAGGACCACAGAACCACAATACTTCCTCTTACCAGGGGAAACAAACAATCTACAAATGGCTTATTTTAGTGCACCGCAAATTACAGTAAAACAGGTCAAATTATTGTAACACTGAAAACCTACACTTCATCTTAAAGTCGGCATGACATGAAAATTCATCTATTTTCTAAATGCATGTTATAGATCTTATTGTGATCAATTCTTCCATGCATGCGTTTGACCTCATAAATTAAAAAGATCATTAACAGATTTTGCTTTGAAATGACAGACTTCTCTCTGGTGCCGTATGCCTTCTCCAATCATTGCTTAAACTCTTTCTTACAATCGACTGAAAGCTCACATTCAGATCTGCCTCCATCTAATCAACAACCGATGCACAGAACCAAGTCCTTGACCGGCATTTGTTCTATCTCAATAATCTATTTTTCACTATACAACACAATAGGGAAGAAAAGATCTGTTGCTACTTCAGTTTTGGTCATTGTAAATAATTCATGCATTTTGATAGCAAATTGAGTGCATGAACGCAATGAATCTCCCTCTCCAGCAGTTTACCTCTCACACACACACAGATAAAGCCGTGTCACTGCCTGTGGCAGCTGCCAATGTTTTTTAAAACAACACTGGTTGAGAGGCTGTAAACACTTTTAATCTTTTACCCAATATAGGCAGGTTACAATATAAGCAGTGCTGTTGGAAGGGAAGCCAATGCAAGGGGGGCAAAATCTGACATTGTTGTAAGACAGTTCACATTGATGTGAACATAATACAGAACCAAACACGCCTAAATAAAACATTGAATCACAATGCAAAGCTCAACAGGCCATGTGTACAAACACTCTGACATGAGTCACCTCGTTCCACCTTTACAGGTTTACAGTGTTATGGAGACCGGGGGGTTTATATGACAAATCATTCTGATGACAAATCAGGCTCTGGTCTTATGTCTGTTACATCCAAGGGAGCAAACATCTGCATACAGTCAGAAAAGTGCCATTCATGAGCGATACTAAGCCGATGACAGATCACACACACAGCTGACAATACATTCGGGCTGCTATACAGCAGATGTCACCTAAATGAGCTGATTCAAATTGGCACAAAGTCCTCCCTCCCTCACGAAACATTAGCAATATTGCACTTGTGCTGCATTGAAGATTGATGCGCACGGTTGACCTGCTCCTGCCCCAACAAAGGACGTCCTTTCGTCCGAGACTCGTGGGACGCTATTAATTGAAATCATTTCACTCCCTTTCATCCTAGCTGGCCGTTTCCTCTTCGTCTGCTCTTTTCCTACGTCCTGAAGAGCCCCGCAGTCGTCTCCAGTTTCAGTACTGAGAGTGGGCGCAGTGCGAGCCGTCAGATATAAGCTCATGCTGCAAAGGTCAGCAACACAGAGAACCTACTGGATCTTTATCAGGACTCATTTACGATCACTTAGAACAAAGAATCTGTCAAGCAGAAAAAGATCCAGGCCGCTAGACTCTCTGCATTTTGGTCCACACTGCCAGCATCCACCCTAGTTTCACAATCACTTGACGTCATTCGGGTATAGTAGGCCAGCTCTAGAAAGAGGAATCCAGTGGGAATGGACCACTGGCTTGCTGCTGCACATATGGTGAGAGGTAATGACAATTATTTCTGCACATACCACTAACAATGCATTTTAGGGGCCTCATACTACTAACAATGCATTCTGGGAACCTTTTAGCAACATTGAAGAAAAATGTCCCATTGTAATCCCTATATAAAAAATAAAAAATAAACAATTTCATTGTTTTACATCCCTCTCAGCACATATTCTACTGCTCCCACTGGATTAGACTGAAGCAACAGCAGTCTGTGCAGGAGAAATACATCTGAAGTTTAATGCATTACCAGCAGCAAGCGCAGTAAAGCTTCCAAAATCTGAAGCAAAGAGATTGCTTTTAGAATATTTCCTCTATACCAATGCAATGATACACATTTCAGATCTGAGCTCTTCCAGTCTGCCTCTAGCCTCTATACTGAAGTCATCAAAGATGCATAATTATGAAAGATGATAGTACATTCTTATATGACAGTCATCTGCAATCTACTGTTAAAGTAGCATTAAAAGACCCATAAAGTCATGATTTTGGACTTGTGACCACAACACACTACCCCTCTTTGGGGGTCTGTATTTTTTGTTTTATGTCTCTTTTGCTCATCAACGCTATTTAATCAAAAAATACAGAAAACTATAATATTGTGAAATACTTTTACAATTTAAAATAACTTTTCTATTTTAATATATTTTTTAAATGTAATTTATTCCTGTTATGGCAAATCTGAGTATTTTCAGCATTATTACTCCAGTCTTCAGCGTCACATGATCCTTCAGAAATCATTCTAATATGTTGATTTTGCTGCTCAAGAATTTTTTTAAATTTATTATAAATGTTGAAAATTATTAATATTTTTGAGGAAACCATAAAACAATTTTTCAGGATTCTTTGATGAATAGAAAGTTCAAAAGAACAAGATTAATTTGAAACAGAAATGATGTGTAACAATGTAAAAGTGACCATTTTTATCACTTAATAAATCCTTGCTGAATAAAAGTATTAGTCTAAAGTATTTTTTGTTCTTGATGATGTAAATTTTTTTTTTTTTTTACATTTACATACATACATTTTTACATTGTTGGCCAAAAACGGTTTGATCATGCATGCTACATTTTTGTTGTTATGTGAACTGTTTTAGTGTTTACATGCTGAAAAACTATTTAATGGCAGGATTCATTGTGACAGCATACGTCATATAATGTTACAATTACCTTTCGTTTAAAGGAAACTTTCCGAAATAAAGCCTGAAAAATAAATATTGGCTGAAGTAAAAGTATACACAATCTCAGACAAGCTGGACAAATATGTGTGAAAATAGGCCTCCACTGCACGGGCACCAAGACTGGCACTAAACTCACAGCTGTCATGGCAAAGGGTGGAGCCTGAAGTGTGTGTGTGTGTGTGTGTGTGTGTGTGTGTGTGTGTGTGTAGGGGAGGTCCAATTTGGCAACAGCTCATCTGTGTGCAGTATGTGTTACTGCAGAACACACTCCACCAACGTACAATGAGGGTGAAAAAAAAACACACCAATAACAGCAGAAACGAGACCAAAAAGGCTTATAGCGAAGGTTTAACATCTCAACCAGCCTCAAGATCCGGAACAACAGCAGATGTAGGCTATTCAGATAGATGGAGATGCACCCCATCCTCTATTTGACAGACTGATTAATCTCGCCTCATTATTCCAGATTATTTATTCTATAGTGCAAAAACTGACAAATCAGCAAAATGTAGGCTACCATTAATCGTTTCAGTATTTTAATATCGAATACAACGGGTATTTTTTTTTTATTTTTTTTTACACAGGGAGCAGCCCTGATATTCAGACATGAAGGCACTGCACAGCTGTCTGAATTTCAGGGCTGTTCCCTGGATTTTCCTCTGTGTATCCCTGGATACTAATGAGCTAATAATACACAGCCAGTGTGAAATACACAAGCCAATGCTCGTGCTCGGTTAATTAATGTCTTTGTTTCAAAAACAGGTCGCATGCAGCAGTGAGTAAATAAAGAGTAGGCGCTTACTGTCGCAAAGCAGCCGACGGTTCTGCGGCTTCTGTCTTGTCCGAAGGAAACGGTAACAATGGGAAAAAGCCGCTGATGTGTTGCGCAAATCCAGCGACAGAATCCCAGGTCCTGCACTTAAATCGAGGTTTCGTTGCCCGTGCCGACCGACCGCTTATATTTGAGGATGAGGATGGTGATGATGATGATGATGATGATGATGAGACGAGCGAGCCTCCCGTTTCTCTCCCGCTTCCATTCCCGTTCTGAGCTGCGGACCGATGCGCGTTCCTGGCGTCTCCGCTTCCTGTCCAGCCCCGAAATCCATGTGATTGCGCCCTACCCGTTGTGACGTCATGCAAGGCATGGAATTACGACTCACTGGCGTTTTGACACAATGGCCTTCCCATTAAAAAAATGCATATGTAGGCTACCCTGTACGAAATGTGCATTGACATGCATTAGGCCGCATTTTCAATAGGCTATAGGAAATTTTCGGAGCGCAATATATTATTTATCTCGCATAGTATATTGGCGTCCCTGACCCTGACGATACCATATTACAAGCAAAACACTAAAATTGGTAACACTTTACAATAAGGTGTCATTAGATAACATAAGTTAAATACATTAGCTACATGAACTAATAATGAACTGCACTTCTACAAGGCAAGGCAAGTTATATAGCACATTTCATAAACTATGGCAATTCAAAGTGCTTTACAGAAAGGAATTAAAAAAATCACAAAATAAAAGCAAGGGAAATTAAAACAGTTATTAAAGAAATTATATGATACAGTTATAAAATGAATTAAAAAGTAAAAGAGTAGGCTACAACATAAATGTTAATACATTTATTAATCTTTGTTAATGTAAATTTCAATATTTAGGCCACTAATACATTATTAAAATTCAAATTCAAAGTTCAAAGCTCAAATTTGTTAACATTAGTAAATGCACTGTATTTTTTATTAACCAACGTTAACAAAGAATAACAGATACAGTAACCAATGTATTGCTAATGGTTAGTTTATGCTAGTAAATACATTAACTAATGTTAACAAATGAAACCTTATTGTAAAGTGTAACTTTTTTTTTGCTTATGTAAAAAAAAAAGCAATAGCCTATGTATCTTCAAAATTTTCTGTCAGCAATATTTTTGGTAACACTTTAGTTTAGGGTCCAGTTCTCTAGTTGCTTATTAGCATGCATATTACTAGGATATTGGCTGTTTATTAGAACTCATTAAGCACATATTAATGCCTTATTCTGCATGACCATGTACTTAATCCCTTAATACTGGTATACCCAATACCTAAACGTAACAATTATAGGAGTTTATTGAGGCAAAAGTCATTAATAGTTGGTTAACAGTGAGAACTGGACCCTAATCTAAAGTTTGACAAATAAAAATTAAAAACAAAACTTTTATTCAACAAGGACGCATTTAAATGATTAAATGTAACAGTAAAGAAATTTAGAATGTTACAAAATATTTCTATATCAAATCATTTTTGAACTCTTTTTGAATAAGAAAATGATTCTTGAGCACCAAATCATCATATTATAATGATTTCTGAAGGAAAATCAGCTTTGCTATAGCAGAAATAAATGGCATTTTAAAATAAAGACCTGTTCAAAAAGAGAATAGTATTTCAAAACATTAGTTTTTACTGTATTTTTGATCAAATAGCCTAAATGCAGCTTTTTTGAGAATAAGAAACTACTTTCAAAAAAATGTAAGTCTTACTGACCTCAAACTTTTGAATGCATATCTTTGTGACACCTTAATTAGCTTCATTAACTTACCTTAATGCCTCTACAAACAAGTTTGTAGGTGATGCCACAGGTGGGACGTATAGATAGGATGGGGATGGGGATGGGGATGGGGATGGGGGGGTTCAAAGGGGTATGACATAAGATAAGAGTAGATGAGTATCAAGACAAGACGGCCTGCAGCCTAACCACATCACACAAGTGTGACTCATCAAAGCTATGTGAAACTGAGACCACTACAATCTCAGCATGACCATATTTCTGTGGTCTACATTCTACATACATGGTCTCGATTCTTAGTGAAGATGTGCTCTGCATTCAGTAAAGGAACGGAGCGAAGATTAGAATGCCATTTAAAAACGGAAAATGTTAAAAAGTAGATGTTTTTAAATACATATAAAGAAAAGTGTTAAATGTGTGTGGAAAAGGGGTATATAGAAAGTGCCATTTAATGGTTACATCTGTAAATGCAAGTGATTTTCAAATCTGGTTTAAAGGGTTAGTTCTCCCAAAAAAGAAAATTATCCCATAATTTACTTACTCTTAAGCTAGGTGTATGAATTTCTTCTTTCAGCCAAACACAATCAGAATGATATTTAAAAATATCCTGGTTCTTCCAGACTTTATATGGGAGTGAATAGTAACTGAGATTTTGAAGCCCAAAAAAGTGCATCCATCCATCATAAAAATAATCCATATTCATAATTTCATGAACTATAATCACTGGCTTTTCAGTATTGGCCGTACACGAGTCTAGTTCCAGCGGAAGAGTGACCTCTGACCTGATGCATGACGTATTGATGAATGCGGAAGAGCAGAGGATAGAGCAAAACAAAACGCCGGTCACGAATCAGAAGTCTAAAATGAGAATTTTTAAAGAGAAATGTGGGTTTGTTGCCCAGCCCTATTTGTTTAAACCGCAAGAGTCTATTCTTATCTAAGCTTATGCTTCATGCCTACATCCTACGTCATGCGTCGGGTCAGAGGTCACTGCGTTGCCGGAAGCAGTGATTATAGTTTTTAAAGTTATAAATATGGAAAATTTGATTAAATATGGATCATTTTCATAAATATGGATCATTTTCATACACAAATGCACCGCTTTGCTTCAGAAGGCCTTAATTAACCCCATTGAGCTGTACGGATTACTTTTATGATGGATGGATACACTTTTTTGGGCTATTTTAGTTACGATTCACTCCCATTATAAAGCTTGGAAGAGCCAGATTTTTTTTTGATTTTTTTTTACAATATAACTGTGTTTGGCTGAACAAAGAAAGTCCAACCCGATCTCACAGCAATTCGTATGAATTTTACGAGGTGGCTAATTCGTACGACTGACCTGACCCCGCCCCTAAACCTACCCATCACTGGGTTTTAGACAAATCGTACGAATTCGTACGAGTGAGGTCATCCGAATTAGCCATCTTTTACTCACTTGTACGAACTGGTCGTGAGATAGCGTTGTCATATACACCTAGGATGGCTTGTGGGTGACTAAATTATTAATAAATAATTAAATAATTAAATTAATTTCATTTTTGGAAGACTAATTGAAAGAAAAATTTTATATTGTTGATAATCAACGCATGATTTTCCTTAGAAATACTGATTTGGTTAAACAATTAGTAATTATTTCCTACTTGGAGATTTTGTTTGGATATTACAAACATTACTGATCAGATTTTTTTTTAAACAGTATGTACATTATTGTAATCAGCTTACAGAGAATCAACACTGCATTCAGAGATAGAGAAACGTTTGCTTGCTCGTAAATGCAGTCAACAGTAGCAGAATGTTACAGAGGGCTGATGGTAAAATGTACTTAACCACAAATGTAAAATGTAACCACAACACTGCAGGCGACACCTCTTCTTTCCTTTTGTTATTGTTCACTTCCTCTGAAATGCTGCACTGCAGACAGTGGATTTGTGTGTGACAGGTGTCACTTGCAGAAGAGTGCCGAGAAGTTTCAATGCTAAAAAGTGAAGAAAAAAAATGAATAAATCTCATTATGTAAAAATCCGCAACCGTTAAAATGACTTACTTCATGAATAACCATTTCATCCTTTAAAGACCCTACACATGAAGGTTAGAAAATATCTAGCTATTGTGTGTTTATTGTATCAGTTAGTTTCCTTCTTTATCTCCCGCAAGTCTATGGCAGCTCATAGAACCGTTTGCGGGAAAAATATGAAATTTGGCACACAGATAGAGGACAGTCGAAACATTAACCACTGCAATTTTGGAGTCTCAAATTCAATCCCTCTAACTCAATTCAAGTTACCACCAACTGTCCAAATTTCCACTCATGTTTATAATAACTTTTGAACCGCAAGGGCTTTTCCTCTGATTCTTGGCTTAAGACGATTCGAATGCATTTTCTCTCATAAAGATGTTCCTGCCATTTTGAAATGTTTGAAAAAACTAATTTTCAAACTGCTCCTAGACTGTTTGTCCGATTTTCACCAGAATTGGCTCAGATCATCTTAAGACCATGCTGGCAAAACGTTTCTTTGATAGATTTTGAAAGATTTTTGATAGACAAAACCTTTCTTGTATGGCACATAAACAAATTTTTTGAGGGGTACGCCAAAATAGACCTGAGGCTGTATCTCCGCAACGCTTTAGTGTATTCAGACTAAACTTAGTGCATGTCATCAGAAGCATGACCTGAAGCTACTTGTAGCATTTTGGCACAGTGCCACCTAGTGGTCAGGAGATATGAATATTGTATTACTGATAATAAATTATTTTTTGCTGATAACTTTTGAACAGTTTGGAGTGTCTTTTGATTTGGTGTACCAGTCGAATGGTACCCAATTTTTCCATGTCGAACATTTTAGGTGTCGGCCTTTTTGAATTTTGTTGTTAAATGCTATATTTTATTATAGCACTAGCATATCGTTACGAAACTTGGTATGTGACCATGACTTGAAGGTAGCTACTCAAAAAGTCTAGAGACAGCGGTCAAAATGTATAATGAAATTTAAAAAAAAATGCTAATAGCTTTAAAATAACTTTACCTATTAGTCATAACTTTAACTGGTCATGATAGATTCCTCGAGTCATACCGAGAACAATGATACCAATTACGCCATGCATAGTCTGTTACATTTGCTGTCCGCCATTTTGAATTTTCTTTAAACCTACTTTTTCGAACTCCTCCTAGTCCTAGACCATTGATCTGATTTTCACCAAATTCCAATCAGATCATCTTCAGACTATGCCGGCAAAAAGTTATTAAAAGTTTTTTGATTGATCAATATTTTGGCATACTGACTGTCACCTCACACTGACCACACTAAATAAATTTGGTGACAGCGCCACCTATTGGTCAAAAGTTATGAGCAATTAAATCACGTTACAAAACAATTGTATCTATGATTTTTTTTTAACTATTTTGACTAAAATCATCTAAAAATGTCAAAAAATTGCATTTGGTCTGATGCTCTCAGCCATGCTAGCAGAACTCATTATGGCTTTTTGGTGCTTGGCCCCTTAATTGCTGGTTGCAGCTATGTTTTCCTTTGTTTCTTCTTTTATGCTGAAATATAAAGTGAAATATAATTCAAATCATGGAAGTATTGCCAATTTTCACCTTAAACTCACTGTTTTTATTACATTAAGAACAAAAGAAGGTAACCATAAGTGAACTCAATTTTTCACACAAAAAAAAAACTGTAAAAAAAATGTATGCAAAGATCAGCAATTTAAGAAGCCTTTCAAATGTTTTGCTGCTTTCCTCAGTCCTCTAGTGTTGAATTGTGACGCATGTAGGAAGCCCCCACCCCCTCAGCCCGTCTGACTCGTGCATCTGTCTGTAAAATTACAGAAGTCATATTTCCCTGTTTTCACGTGCCCGGAGCAGCAGTGCAGAAATGCTTGAGCAGTGGATCATTGCAATGGCTGTTCTCCTTACCCTCTTCCATCCTGAACTTACTGAATCCTCCTCAAACTGCTGTCTCGACAAAGGTTGGAGAATTTCTGTTGCTTCTTATTTCAGTTGTGCAAGTTGATTTAAGTGGTGTGCAGAATGTGTCCTTGTGGATATTCATAACTGAGTGAACTGAGCATGTCCAGAATATGAATCATAAAGAGAGGTTTTATAATATATAGTGAAATTAATATTACAAAATAAAACTTTGCATTAAAGAAACAAATCAGCAGTGGAGGAACCCGCCGACTCCACTCCCTGCGCACTGCACCACATCCTCAATCTTCGTCTTTCAAAAATAAAACGTGCATATATTTTACCTTTCAGGCAGTAAAATACAAATACCGGTAAAAATAGTGGATGAAAATGCAACAGCATTTGTGTCCTGCCCTGAGCTTGCAAAGGATGAAAAACTCATATCCATCAGTCTACACAAGGGAGATAAACCAGAACTGCACTCAACAGATATGAGAAACAACCCTCATCAATCATGGCAGCAGTTTCAGGTGTCCAAACAAAACTCCTCGGTCTCATATAAGATTCTAAGGACTGAAGCCAATGACACAGGACTCTACTGCTGCACAGTCCACACTGGCACCGTAACCAGGACATCCCATACTATACTGCTCATTAAAGGTAAAACAAGATACAATGAAATCATTTTAATTGACATTATGCTTTGATTAGTGACACAACTCAGCAGTCCGCTGCTTAAACCAACCTAATATATTCTGCTGGTTTCCCACGCTAGTCAGATCTTAAACCATCTTAAGACCAGCAATGCAGTCTTTCGCTTCATTAGTTAATGCATTGCAGATTATGGCATAAGATGTATTGTTATATTATACTGAACCAATACTTTTACAGTAGAAAGTGTAAAGTATGAATATATTCGGTTAATTCAATATTATTTATATGATTTCAGATGCTCAACAGCCCACAGAACTATCTTGTCCCACTGAGCACATCCCACTGCTACTTTCTATTGGCTTAGGGGTCATCATTTTTTACAACCTGTTCATCACAGTCTTCGGCTGTTACTTCGCAGTGAGTATCTATGTCATTCTGCAACCACACGCTTACTTGCATATGAGGTTCTTTGCAGCAAGGACATGTCCTATATAAACCCATAACCAACGCTAAAGAGTCATATTTGAAACCTCACAAAATCAAGATTTAAGAATTGCTTGATGCGCTAGCTCTATGAAATTGCTGATATGCTGTTTTTATTTCAGCGTAAACTGAGGAACGCCGAGCCACCTGATAACCCCTACATAAACACAAGACCAGGAGAATTCAGGAGATGCTGATGAGCTCAGCATCCAGCAAATATCACCAATGTAGCACCAGCAATATGACATCTTCCATTGACTGATACATGTGTACCTCCAGTCAGCTGTGCAGTACTGCCAGTCAAACGAGACAGTGTATTTAACAGATCTTGTTCTTGTATCTATTGCTTTATGTTCATAAATGTATATATATTTACACTGGAACACTATAAAGCCTGACTTTAATGGAAACCTGTGTTTCGGGCATCACTCGGGCATTTCTTCCATGTGACTTGAATAGGATTTGAATTCATTTAGAGAAGCAATACAATCAAGATCTTTTGCACAAGACAATAAATGAATTGTGCGTTGTTTTTGCAAATGCATTACAAGTATAGAATATCCCACTTTATTTTTAGTGTCTGTAACTTTATCTGTAATTACACTATTGCACTTACTATTAGAAATATGCAAATCTGCACTAGTGTCAATAGCAACATGTAATATTATATCAGTATAATTTGTTAGTGACAGCAGAGACAGGAAATGACAGGAAAAAAGAGTAGGGTGGTGGGTGGCGGTAACCATTGTTCTGCAAAATGTCTTGTGAGATTCACATGCAGGATCTGTAACTTGTGTTTATGTTAACGATAACAATAACCTTTGTAGCCAATGCAAATCTTAGTTTCACAGAACAGCATGCAGAGTATGTGCAAAAATGAATGCGTCAATTGTAATGTAAGTACAAAGTAGGTAAAACCCCTTAAAAGTGTGAAACTTTGATACAATAATAAAATTCAGATTAAACGAAACAATATTTGATCATCCTTCCATTTTATGTCTTTAATGAACAACGCTCCCAAGAGACATTATAAATTGAATGTATTACATCAAATGCTTCAAATTGTAATGTACATAGTAGGCATACCCAACATTTTGACCCAACAGAATAAAATGAAACTTTGATACAATATAATTTTTTTTATTTTTTATTAAACTTAATAATATTTCATCCTTCCATTTTATGTCTTTAATGAACAGCGCTCCCAAGAGACATTATAAGTTGAATGTATAACATCAAATGCTTTAAATTGTAATGTAGGGCCTACATAGTAGGTATACCCAACATTTTGACCCAACAGAATAAAATGAAACTTTGATACAATAAAATTTTTTTTAATTAAACTTAATAATATTTCATCCTTCCATTTTATGTCTTTAATGAACAGCGCTCCCAAGAGACATTATAAGTTTCCAACATAATCTGATATGATGCAATAACGAGCAAGTGATCAGCATATTCAGTATTCTGACCAGTTTATTGTACTAATTTAGAAAGTGCTGAATCTGTTTTCAAGTGTATATGTGATTTTAATATTTTCCACAAATTTAGTCAAATAATCTCTTGACCACTTGGCTTTATGATAGGCTGAGAGTCAAACCACACCCTTAACCAAATGTTCCATTTCCACTGCTATTGTACTGTTTTTGCTCGAGTCTCATTCTGCTCGTTGAATTTTTTTTTCCCCTTGATTACACATATTGTGCAAATTGGCTACATTACTTGCAAAATTTTGAGCACTTTACGGGCATTTGCAGTCAGCTTGAGGTTTCCTGCCACGTTACTGATGTCACGAAGCTTTCCAGAACTCACTCAAGTATAAAGAGACAGGGGGGATATACCTCCACAGTTATTATAACATGCCACAATGATTATCACACTTATTATAAGCGTTATAATATATATCCCGCTGGGATTCGGTAAGTACCTGCTGGGCTTCAAATGTTTGTTGTTGTGTCTTTGCTTTTCAGGCACAGATAGTAACAGCTTTACCCCTGTGGGCAGTGTGGCAAGGCAGCTTGAATAGTAATAGTACATTTTATTAATATTTTTTAATAATAATTTTTTTTTTATTATTAGGATCTTATCTACTATCTTTTGTTATTTGACAGTTACAATGTTGCTATTTGCAAAATTGAAGTGCAGTGGGTCAAACTTTGGCCTATAATTACAACTTCCAACATGATCCGGATCCTCATGTTCAGCAATAATTCCTGTTGGAATATAATTCAGTTAATTCAGATTAAAATCTTAATTCAGATTAAAAAGCTAGACTGTTCTGTACTTAAAAAATGTAATGTTATTAAGTTTAAAAAAATGTGAAATTAAGTTAAAAAGTAGAAGAAAAAAAAAAAAGTAGCCTAAGTATATATATTGAGAATTCAGGCAACATTTGAGGTTTCATTCATCTTTTGTTTTGTTTCCAGCTCTACGCGTGTCTCAGCCTTATCGCGAGGAAGGAAAAGAGGGAGAAGTTCCACTCCACTGCTCCTTTAGTATAAAGTTAAGGCCAGAGGAAATGCAGGTATCTCTGTATAAAGGTTTACACGGCCAAGAGAAGATCTGCAGCAGTTTTGTCAACCTCTCTGAGCCCTACTTTACAACAGATGGCACAGTTAACTGCAGAGGGAATATTAGCTCTGGAAGAGTGGATATGATCATCACTGGTCTCCGAGGGGAAGACACAGACCTCTATCGCTGTGAGATCGAGATTCTTTTCCCACCTCCATATCTCAAAGGGGTTGGGAACGGCACCGTTGTTTACATACAAGGTTAGTGATAGTCTTGTTTTCAGTCTCTTGCATGTGGTTTTCTCAGTTTCACCTTTTTTTTGTACACAGTTGTTGATGTAGAGGTCTGTGTCTGTAACAATAAATAATTTCGAATTTTTGCATTATTACTTATAGTAATTATTGACGTTGCATCGACAAACAATCGAAGCCACTTTTTAGAAGCCACTTAAGTGTTATACTTTTTTTTTATCCCAATATGTTTCCAACATGAATTTTAATTTTAATAGCAAAATGTATATAATGTTCACAGACCCTTAGCCGTTGTTCATTGTTAAAGCTCTAGAGGGAGCCAGAGAGTAGGCTATAAAAGCGTGAAGGAGGAAATTCTGCGGTTACCTGAAGACACATGGGTGGAAATGGGGCCTCCCCGCGTTCAATTTTACAGCGCTTTGTGCTACACATTTTGATATCAGCCATGGAAACTTTGACTTTACGTGTGAAATGATGTTTTTCTTTGAAAATGTAGATTTCTTTATGACGAAATGGTGCTAACGTAATATCCTAAAGACTAAAAGGACTGAAAAAAACAATCACCAAAGATGAGAAGGTAGCAGTTATATGCCACTGGCTTCCTGTTTTCAAAAAGGACAAGGCCTCATAAAAATTCCGATCGTTGTATAAAAGATTTAAATGAGAAAAATGATTCACTAGGCCTGTACCGTATATTGTGAGGGCAATGAAAGGGATGGGGTAGGGTGCCATCCAGAGGGCAACTTCAGTAATCACTCATCTTCTTTTCTAGAAAGCCCAAACTGTCCCACTGCATCCACCGTGAGCCAGAGTCAAAGCCAGAGGCAGACATCCGAGTGGGAAGCTGTCAAAAATGATGTGGGACCACTTCCACTCCTATATGCCATTCTAATCATCACTTCCTGCAGCTTTATTCTACAGGTGAGAAATGTGTCTATTTTAATAATTTTCTTTTAAAGACTCCCCCTGCTGAAAAGATCAGCATGGCAGAACACCATATATGCTGAGTTTTGGATAGATTTACACAAATTTAGAGTCAACAATGTGAATAGATGTCACTAAGATGTCACTCATTTCTAACACAGATGGTCATCTGCAAATGGAGGGATTCTTCATCTATGACACCTATGCTTTCACAAAAAGAGAGCTATATGAAATTCTAAGGGGGGAAATCTCCCCGTTTGCATGTACTCACATGTTGTATTCTCACCTGCATGTACCTGCATGTCATTTTCTCCTGCATGTATTTACATGTAATATTTTCCTGCATGTATTGACATGTTTTACAGTTGCATGTAATCGCATGTATTCTCACCTGCATGTATTCACATGTATTTACATAACATTTCATTGTTCTTTTTTGTTTCGTTTTCTTTCAATATTATTAATTAAATAATAAATATATGTTTTTATGTTGGATCAACTGTTTTTTTGAGGTTATATAATGGGAATGAATAAAGAATCATTTTTTTAACGTATTTCTAGATGGTGTCATCATTTGTTTTCTAGAAGAATCCTTTGTGGTTATGATACTGTAAACCTCATTAGTAAATGTGGCTACAAAAAAAAAGTCCACGCACCACTTTTAAAATTGATATTTTTCCACCTTTAGTGTGATTTTTAAACCAACAAAACTCATGTAACAAACAAATAAATACTTTTAAGGAAAAAAAAAATAAAAAGAAACGCCTAAAATGAGCTGGTTGTATAAATGTGCACACCCTTTTAATAAGGCATGTTACTCTGTTTGGAATTAACCAAACGCATTCAAACCCGTACTGAAAAAGCAATTATAATCCCCAAGTCGCTATTTGACATGAGTCTTATTCAAAAAGACTGGCTGCTGTACTAAAAGCAAAAGGTGCTTCAATCCAGTTTTAAATGAGTGGTGTGTACATTTGTGCAACCAGGTTATTATAAGTCTTTTTGTTTTTCCTTATCTTGAATTTTTTTTATGGGTTTCAATATCACATCAGAGGTCAGAAAACCTTGGATACTTGGTAATAGTAATAAGTAATGCAACAAATAGTAATGGCTTTTTTATAGCCTAAGTAAAAACAAGTTGAACAAGTCCACCATCAGTATCAATCTTCTTTATTTTTTAAGTCGCCAAGGCATGAGGAAGAAAAAATGATAAAGTCATCACAAACGTGTCACAGTTCTGTGAACCTCAGCTATCAATCACATAAACAGGACATGAGTACTTGATAACTTGCTGTGCTTTCAGATGTGATAGAGCTTCAACAGGATGTGGAACTGAAAAAAATATTGATTTACAAAAAAATATGTCTGAATCGGAAACAACCATAACCACAACTAGGACATTAACATGCTTAATGCATTTATTTGACTTATTAGTAGTGAAGAAAATAAAACCTGTTGAAATCATCTATCCGTTTTCTGGCTGATGTAAAATCACCTTCACAAACAATTAGCTAAACATTTGATCTTGACATGTGAACAATATAGAGTATATACAGATAAATGATATAGCCTATTTCATATTAAACTAAAATTTCTAAGCATTTCATAAAAAAAAAAAAAAAAAAGCATTTTAAAAATAAGCCGATCAAGATTGCTCATTCAGTAGGATATGGGTTTTTCCTAACATGGTTGTGTATCAAAGATTTTCCTTTCAACAACTTTACATTACAAGAAAGCTGCCCACTCATTTCCTCACTCACAGACGTGTTTCTCGGCTGGGACACCTAAGCACCTTAAGTAAAAACTCAATCACACTTTTTAAATAATATCCCACAATATGATTCATTTCACAATAATGAATCTTCAACTTGTGTGTTAAATGTTAAATCTTCTCTCATCACTCAATTAACTTATTGCACAATGAGTGACAAATATAATGTTTGTGGGTGATATTGATCACCTCACCCACATACTTCCTGTTTTCTTACTCCAGTAAAAACAAACTGAAGAGCCTTTGCCAGCATCACACTGTCAAACTGAAGAGGAACGTTAACATGCCTGACAGGTTTACTCTGCTCACTCTCAGCTTTTCTCTGATCCTTCACAATGGTAAGAGGCTAACCTTTCTCATTACTGTTGTTTACATTCATACCAGACTTGCTGAAAGAAATACAGATAGTTTGGTCCAGCTTAAAATCCAAAATGCTTGGTAATGGTACATGTATTACATGGGCAATGCTGGTTTCTTTTTGGCACAGTGCCTATTATTGTGGGTAAAGCATCACTAAAACTAGCATTAAGGTAGACAGAATATACATTATGCTGGTAACCAGCAATAAGTTAGTTTTAACTGGCCATTTTTTGGTAATTTAAGCTTGTCATATTAGTTTAATTCAACAGGTGTAACATGTATGTTCAGTTTGTTTCTATTTGCCTATGTTCTCTGCCATTAGTTCACTTGTTTGTTCCAATAGTTGCTGATTTCGTTCACCTGTTGTTTAATTAGTATTCTCATTACTCCCCATGTATTTAAAGGGATAGTTCACCCAAATTTTTTTTTTTTTAAATTTGTTGTAATTTACTCACCCTCAAGTTGTTTCAAACCTGTATGAATTTCATTCTTCCGCTGAACACAAAATATGACATTTAGAAGAATATGGGAAAACAAGCAGTTGATGGACCCCATTCACTTCCATAGAATGGAAAAAAAATACCATGGAAGTCAATGGGCCCCATCAACTGTTTGGTAACCTATATTTTTCAAAATATCTTCTTTTGTGTTCAGCAGAAGAATGAAATTCATACAGGTTTGGAGCAACTTGAGGGCAGGTAAATGATGACAAAATTTTCATTTTTTGGGTGAACTATCCCTTTAAGTTCTCCTTAGTTCTTTGTCCTGTATCGTTTATGGAAGAGCGTTGTGTTACTCCATGATTTCTTGTGTACTCATTCGTGTTTTCTTTTATAATAAAGTGTTTCTTTTGGATTCTCCATCATTGTGCGATTCATACACCCAACATTGCGTGGCAACAGGAAAATATAGATGTATTGAAATAAAATTTGTATTTACATTTATTAATTAGATTATGGTCGTACTCTGGTTTTGGCTGTCAGGACTTTTACATAACCAGATTAAGCCAATGTTCTAGTTTCTGGAGATCTGAATAGGACAGCTGTCATTTGCCTGTTTTCATTTTGAATCATGTAAAGACCTTATTCTAAATATCCACCATAGCTGAATATTCATTTCTGCAAGCACATGTCCCAATGAAGCTAATTCTGGGTTATATTAGATTTGAAATTTGTGCGGGTTGTCACATTGTTGTGTGCAATTGAAATTACATGAATGAGAAATTACCGGAATTATAATAAATAGCAAGACCATTTTTAAGAAGAGAATATCAGCAAAATAATGTGCATGTAAACTGGTTATACGTGAATATTCCCAAAAGATATGGAGCATGTAAATGTCATTTTCAGACCATATTGATTTTAATTGAAAAAATTATGTGCATAAAGCGGTCAAAGTCAAATAGTTTGCTCAAAGTAAAAAAGAAAATATAAAATGTTTGAACTATGAATTAATGAATTCAATTTCTTATTTTTTATTTCAGTTTGTTGTTGGAATGTGAGTGAACCTGTCAACCAGACGCTCAATGACGATGGCTCAGTCAGTGTCTCATGCATGTTTTTAGGAGAAGAAAATTTTGGACTGGAAGCCAAGCTGAAAATGGATGATATTTATGTTTGTGAGATTTACCAAAGGGACCAAGAAAATGACAAGTGTAAATGGCAGTACAATAACAAAACATTCACGTTCACCTTGATGAATCCTGGGCCCCTACACAAAAATACATTTACCTGTGAGATAACCAGAATAACTCCACTACCAGTCGAAACTCTCCTAGGGCCAAAAACAAAGCTTTTCCGAGGTAAGTTCACCCTATTTGAACAACACAGTACAGTTATGTATAAACCAGTTTTATATACCCAGAAATTGTATATTTGACTGCATATAAAAATGTAGTTTAAATCTTGCATTTTTCACAACCATTATATAAATTATTTGTATTTTAAGGTTGCAATAACCCTTGGGCTCCACCAAAAAACAGCCGTTCATGCACAGCTGAAGACATGCCCGCACCCTCAAACATGCCCGCACCCTCAGACATCCCCGCAGCCTCAGACATGCCCACACTCTCAGAAATGTATATCCTTATAATCGGCTGTCTGCTCATAGTGCTGGCGATGGTCAGTCTCTACAGCCTTATTGTCACTGTGCTCTACATGAGATTGAAGGTAAACTCACAGACTTTTTATTTTATGTTTGTATACTTGTGTTGTTTTATTAGTGTCTTTACTACTGAATATCTTGTGTCGTCAGTGTCTGTATAGCCTACATATCTTGTTGCATTCATTCATTTAATCTAGAAGGAGAGGCTGTGCTATATTGTGAATATACTACATGCTGCGTTCACACTTTGTTTTAAATACTGTAATTTCGAGATGACAACACTAGCATCGCCTAAATGAATCTGCAGTGGTCAGGTGGTACAGTGGCCATGTGGTACAAGTATGAGCTCTAAGAAAATTCCCAGCTTACAAGTTTTACGAGGACATGAACGCTGATATCTTGTAATTATGGTAATAATGACATGGAGTGAATGACTATATTCACAATACAGCAAACCCACAAGAGCCGGTAACACTTTACAATAAGGTTTATCATTAGTTGATGTATTAACTAACATGAATTAACCATAAGCAATACATTTCGGTTACACTTTATTCTAAGGTGTCTTTGTTACACTGTAATTGTACATTTAAGTAGTACTAAGTAATATTAATTAACTACATGTACTTACTATAGGTTTAGGATTAAGGTTTGGTTTAGGGTTAGTTGCATGTAATTATGCATAACTTATAGTTATTTCTACAGTAACTACATATGTAACACATATAGTAACATACGTAACAATGACACTAAAATAAAGTGTTACCTACGTTTGTTACTGTATTTGTTCATCTTTGTTAACGTTAGTAAATAAAAATCCAGCTGTTTATTGTTGTTCATGTTGCTTCACAGTGCATTGACTATTAAAATCAAGTTGTATTTGTTAACATTAATGTAATACTAAATGTTGAAAATAACATTAACAAAGATTAATAAATGCCATAGAAGGGCAGCTCATTATTTGTTCATGTTAACTAATGAAGTCTTAATTGTAAAGTGTTACCCAAGAGCCTTAAACTTTTAAAAATAAAGGTTCCTTATTGGCATCGATGGTTCCATAAAGAACCTTTAACATCCACGGAACATTTCAATTCCAAAAAAGGTTCTTTATACGCCTTATTTTTTACGTAAGAGTGGGCGCGGCCATTTGTAAATATAATGTTTCTGGCTTCTGGTATCATCCGATTGAGTTATTTTTAGCTGTACAAAACAGCTCGTTATACTGATATCGTTATGATTGATATCGTTATGATTGATATCGCAAATGTATTTATTACCATATTATTGTAATGTATTATCACATAGCGCAATTAGTTTTACCACTTAGCCTACTGCACTTTGTTATTCGTCTAGTCATTTAATATAGCGGCTAATTAATCGGAAGTCTCGCACATTCAAGGAAAACCCACATTGCAAAATAAGGTGGACAATGGAAAAGGGTTCATTAGATTTTTTAAATGTTCTTCACACTAAGAATTTTTTTTCCAACATTTTTTTATGGCATCACTTAAAATCACCCTTTTGAAATCTTTTAAGAGTGTACTGCATTAAGAAAATGATTGATGACACAAATGTAAGCTATACTATACTTTTTTTATTAAAGAAATGGCATCCTTTCACTATATAGAACATTGTTCCTGTTTCGCATCTTCTGCCCTCTGTTGTTATACCTGTGTGTCCTGTGTTTTTGTTTTTTCCTTTGTGTGCAGGCATCACTTTAGATTTAATAAAGCGGTCAAATTAGTATATGTTTTAAATCGTTTTCAATTCTTTGAGATAAAAATGAATTAAATCCCATGCAATGCAATACAGGTATAAAATATTTGTTATTCTAAGCTTAATACAATTGTGCTGTTTTTTGTCTTCAGGGTGCAAAGCCTGATCCTTCTGACACTCTGACCTATGTGCCAATGCAGGTAAGGGCTTTCTTCTGACATGCCAACACTATGTGACTGTTTGCCAGTAATGCAATATGACTGTGCTATACCTGTGGCTGTTTGGCGCAACAATACTTCAAATACATATGATTTTACTATGTTTCAGAGAAATATAAAACGGCGTGATCCAGACAACACAGAATACGTGGACATGCGTGAAGTGCAGAAACGGGGAGGATCACACAGAGATATGAACCACAACTCTCATATGATGATTGCCTGAACCCATTTCTAGTGGAATCACGCTTTAACTGCTCTAGTACTCACTGCTGGATTGAATATAGTTAAGCTACACTAAAGAATACCGTAGGACAAATGGTTGCCTTTATACCCAACGACTTTTCTAAATGCCTGAATCTGCATATTGCTGCTGTGCCCCATTCAAATGCTCCCATTACACTGTCTTGTTCTCGGCTGCAGATGGTTTCATCTGCTGGCTAGTAAAACCTCATGCTGAATTGTAGCTATGCCAAGCTTAAAGTATATGAAGTACTGCATAAAGTTTATAGCTTGGGCATTATTTTATTATTTTGATCCTATGGACCAATAATCAATGATATTATCAGTTTTGTTCAATACAAGAAAATGCAGAATTTTTCTCTTTTTTTTCAAAAATTAAAACATTTTTCAAACTGATTTGAGGAGACCATTTGTATGTTATTTTTAAATATATACAGAGATTATATTGAACGATTAATTACATTTGATGATTATTTGGTGATGTAAATAAAGAAAATGAAAGGAAGATGAGAGCTTATATTAAATGTGTTATGTGTATCTAGATATGCATGGCTTAGCTTCATCTATTTAGGAAGGAAATTCTGTGATACAAATTCTGTCAGGACCACTATCGTCAAATACGATTGGCAATTAACATAGGATTGGCGGTATGGTTCTTTTCTCGGCAAGAACTCCCTGCGCATCCATGCAGCCTAGCATGGATAAGAGCAGGGAGAGCAGCAATAACCCCCACCTTAGGGTAAACAGAACAGAACCAACATGAGTGTATTGCAGATATCATTCATTCAAGATTTTAAGTACAACATAATTCGAGAATGTATTCTGATTCAAGGGGAATCAGAATGCCAAATACTGACTGACGAGAGGAGGAGCTGGGGATGGAGGAGGGTAATGAGCTCCTGAGAAACGCGATAGCTGCTAATAATACTGAAGGACATGATACTCCTCATACATGACATGACTCTTCCATACAGTCTTTTATGCAACAACAGATAAAGTCTATATTGACAATTTTTCTAAATGAAGAATCTCTTGATGATGAACTAAATTTGGGTGTACCATCAAACATTTGACACTCTGTGGAACAAACTCAGAGTTACCCGTAAAAAAGACAACAACATTTATGCCTACACTTTCGCATCTCACTCTGCATAATTTCCACATCATGCAGAAGCTATAACCTATGGACCAAGCAAGTTTGTTGACAGAAATTAACAATATCATTCAACCTCAAACCACATCCACTCTCTTTACGTAAACACGCATATCTTTCAATCTGCTCTTTCTATCCGTTTTGAGGACTGAAGATGTATTAAAAAATAAAATTAAAAAAATCACAGAGCCATTCCACCGAATGGGTGACATTTGCTTGTAGTAACTCTCAAAATTAAACTTGATTTTTTTTTAATCTTTTTTCAACACTGAATCTAATACTACACATATTTAACTATTCAAAATGTGTATTGGTCAATCTCAGCCAACTTAGTCCTGTTACTGAAACTCATGTGCCATTTAAAAAAGCATGTTTAAAAGCATGTCAATTAATTCCTTTGTTTTCCCCACAAGAAAGTGTTTATTTGAAAGAAATTGTTGGTTATATGTTCAAATAATTAATATTTGTGAAAAAAAAAATCACTATATATTAAGGCAAGGTGTATTTTAATAAAAAACACAAAGCCATTTTTTCATTTTAAAGAAGACCGAACCCTCAAGTTTATAATTGTTTTAATAATTTATTAAACTATTGTAAAAATGATGGACCAAACAAAACTGATAAAAACTTTAACTTTATTTTTTTAGAAAAAATAAAATAAAAATAGTAACAGGAATGAACACTTGGTAACAGGAATGAACACTTGGTAACAGGAATGAGCGTGGAACACACAGGAATCCATATGTGTGTGTATTGGAGAGAGTGTACATGACTGTGTGTGCATAAGATTTCTGTGTTAAAGTGATGTACTACTATGTGCTAGTAGTTCTTCACAGAGGAGGTGGTGGAAAGAGAAAGAAGGAGAGAGAAGAAGAGAGATGGAGGGAGGGAGAAAGAGGGAAGTTAAGACAAAAAAGGGGGAAAAGAGAGGGTTGGGGGGGTGTTTCGATCCTTCCATTGCAATATGCCATAGGTGGGTGTTTCTGGCACCTGCATAGTATGGGTTTTCTCCTTTTTGTACAAAATATAAGAAAGACAAAGACACAACGTTTAAGTTACCTCATGGTGGTCTGGCTTCCTGGAAGTATGGTGTTCACATTGTAAAACTAATGCTAATGTCTACAATATAAGTGATTGCAACCTTAAAACTCATAATTCAGGTGAATAGTATTATGTAAACTAATATTTACAGTATTAAATCAACAAAACAGAGGACTCTACTCACTCCTGTTATTTTTCATATAAGCAACAGGACTGAAAGTAACAGGATTTAGTTTTTAAGCAAAAATTGATCAAATACATGGCATATGGTCACATAGCATACATGCTAACAGCATGAGGACACTGAGCAATTTCTAGTGACTTACAAAAAAGTTCCTATTTTTAAAATAAACAAATAAAATCTAAGAAATAATGTAGGTAACAAGACAGTATGTTGAGATTTACCTTCTCAGTCATAGCTACAATTTCATAAAATATACAGAAATTAAAATGAGAGGACTTATGGTCTTCCCATTGCCTTTAGAAGATCCAGATGATGCAACTTCCTGTTGAAAATGTGTCTTGTGGAATATTCCAAGTTTTTTAGTTTGGGGTATTGTTAGGGTAACACGACTGAGTGAAAACCCGGGGACATGACTAAAATTTGTATTTTATCTAAAATATTAAAACATTTTAAAGCATAGATTGGATATAAAGTCACACAACAATGCAAACAAATTAAGATTTCTGAAGGATTTTAATCATCATATTTCATAGTAAATTTTAGAGATAGAGAGTGGGGACATGCAGAAAATGCTATTTTTTAGTGTTCTATGTAGTTTTTATTAATGTTTTTAATTATACATTTTAAATTTGTAGTTAGCTTAATGTGCAGGACATTTTGCTTAATAATAAAATGTATTTTAGAGTTAAATTTCATGCAATTTTATACATTTAATGTCCTGGTTACAGAAATGTCACCCTTTCGGTGGAATGGCTCCACCCACACACTGTAAAACAAATGTTTGAACACTTTTTAGTTGAATAATTGTAAAAATATAGCAGCATCTTTTATTTAGCCTACAATAATTCTCTAGTGCAACAGTGTTACAAGAAATCACAACTATTTGTAAAGGAAGGGAAGTAATGTAAATGGTTTATATAAAAGTGATCTAACTTCAAAGTAGATCAACTAATCTTCATTTGAAATGGCTACGTCACACATGTTCCCGCCCCATGGTCACAGCATGAAAATACTAAACGTAATTTCGTAAAAATACTTTGTATTCAAAATCTTTATATTAACTGGCTTTCTATCAATGCAGTACATTGAGCGACAACTGTCTGTGGTCCCCAGTGGCCACCATTATTGGCAGTTGAGTGTTAAGTGATTCAGGTAACAAAGTAAAGCTAACATTGGATTCGGACGTGCCTTCGTGCCTTCCTACCTTGGAATGCATCTAAGCAGCCACCATTTCAGAGCGGTATTCAAGGCGTATCCCATCATGCATCATGTTCAGGAACTCATGGGCTGCGTTCGGAATCGCATACTCAATGAGTAGGTACTTAATTTCAGTGAGTACTTACTTAACGAGCGCTAAAAGAGTAGGTACTTTATAGCCAAATCTCGTTGAGTATGAATGCGTTCCGGACATCATCCGCCATGTTGACGTTATCATGTGACCTACGACGCGTTATCACAAGCGCAACAACTTAAAGATGAACGACACGTTTAATTCATCTATCTGTAAATATCTTGATATTGATGAAACTTGCTCATTTTGTGGTATTGTTGAAGAAACAGCTGCCAATTTATTTTGTGAATACATTTAGGGTTGATTTAAGTTGTTATATTTTAAACCCTACTAATGTGACCAACAGTTTTATCCTTATGACGATATTTTTTTTAAGAAACCCAAAAATCGTCATCTCTTGAATATGTTGTTAATTTCTTTATTTTATACCCATAACGTTTCTCCTTTAAGTTTTCCTCTTTTCTTGATGAATTTACCTCTCGTTTCATCCCTCAGACTTATAACATCAAAACAATTTTTAATGTATTATGAAGAACTATTTAAAGATATTTAGCCTTGTTATTGTTATTTTTTCCTGTGTATAAATATCATATTATGATGTACACAAACCAATGATCTTTGTTTTCTGTTTTGTCATTATGATTGTTCATTGTTAGATACAACTATGGTATCTTTCCATGATCTTTATGTAATAAGTTTATAAGTTTAAATTATATGAGCGACAGATGCACTAACACTTCATAACATCAGCAACTCGACAGCACAACCTAGAACAGTTTTCCTCGGCGTTTGTAATGTCTGCACAAGGAGACGTGCAGCTGCTCGGAGATCTCTCCTTTGGAGAAAACTGTTGACTTTATACTAGAAAATTGTAAGTATCGCTCCTCAGAATGAATTGCATTGTTAGCCCACCCAAAACTTAAACAAAATAATATTAAATCCTGACCAATACTTAATTATAGGCCTACTACTTTTTTATATACTAAAAATGATATAACTTAATAAAACAAGCAAAATATATTTTTTGTCATATGAGTTATTCGTGAATACACGCGTGAACATCTCAACTGTCAGTCAAGCAATGAATTAATGCATACATTAAATAATTATATTTTATATACTGACAACAATCGAAACATGTATAAATGAGTAAAAGAACATATAAAAGTAACCATCACACAATAAACAAATGCATATACAATTCAACAACACATGAAACAAAGCTTTATTCAAACAAGCATGTATTTACAGGCGCTGAAGCCCACATCCTACTGCCATCTCAACACAGCGGTTCCCATTCTGCGGCTTTACTCTGATGAATTCACCAGAGGTGACCGTGCCTTCGTGCCGGAGCTTGTTGCTGCGCTGCGCTTCACAATCTGAGGCAATAAGGGCAGATGGAGAGATGGAGGGACACATATGGCACCGTTTCCAGGATTCAGCTCTGGGCTCCTCATCCTCAGTGCTCACACCAGTCTGAATAAAAACATGTTTTGTTACTTTATAGATTTGTTTATTTACAGCACATTTGTCTAATGTCAACAGTGTTGACAACAGTGAATTAACGTTATCCTAATAATGCCACACATACATCACTCAGATGTCTTTTTCATGTTGTGATGTGCTCATCAGCAATATGTCAATACTTAGGCCTACAATATTTTCCTTTCAGATGTAAACAGACATTTTAAATAAGCGTGTTTAAGATGTATATGGTTATGTAAATCCACTTTAGAGACGTTACGTGTGCTTAGAGCTCCCCTGTTAGCTAGCTATACAAAACATGTTTTTACAGCAAAATCACTAACTACTTTACACCTTCAACACGTAAAACGTTTACTCTATAGTAGTTTAACACATAAGGAACTACTCGGTTACTCACGTAACCTCAGTTCCCTGAGTTAGGGAACGAGTATTGCGTAGCTATACGCAGTGGGGGGAAACTCCTTTTCCTCGATTTACTGAAGCCTTTATGTAAAGCGCATTTGCAGCTGCACAGCTAGAACATGAGCGTCTGGCTCGCTCATAGGCTGCGCTGCGGCAACTGCACATCCAATGGCGCGGGCGCCTCTGACGTGCGACCAATGAGATTACTCTGCGTCATACACGTCAGAGCCCGCCAAGGGGGCGTGACCTCAGTCTATAATAGTCCCCGAATTCGCCATTATAGCAGGTTTAACGACTGAAGCGACAACTTGCCATGTTACCATAGTGCGGCCGGCTACGCAATACTCGTTCCCTAACTCAGGGAACTGAGGTTACGTGAGTAACCGAGTAGTTCCCTTTCGAACGGTCACTTCGTATTGCGTAGCTATACGCAGTGGGGACGCCATGCAAAACGCCGCACTGAGTAACTGGCTGCCACTGCAACTCAGGCCCCTGAGCATACAGAACAAGCCATAACCGCACCATTATGCATAAATAGACCAGACACCGTCCGGTCTAAATAGTACGCATCAGTTAGAATAACCCAACATACTACACCAACGAACCCAGAAACTGTCGGGGTTATTAGTATATGAACGTATACCCAGACAAGTGGGTTTATACATGAAATTATAACCGGCCAAAGCGGGTTTTATATATGTATGGAATATAACCGGCAAAAGCGGGTTTTATATCATATAACCGGCCAAAAGCGGGTTTTATATATGTAATTATAACCAGCAACAGCGGGTTTATATATATATATATGTGAATGTGATTGTGCACAGTAATATATGACAAGACCGGCCACAGACGGGCCTTAATCATACCGAAAGCACCTTCGCCTGCAGGGAAGGCACTTCCATATTATAAAAAGTCATAAATGTGGAAGGCGAGGACCAGCCGGCCGCATCACAAATATCACTTATGGGAATGCCAGATGACCAAGCCCATGACGAGGCCATACCTCTGGTCGAATGGGCCTTGACGCCTATAGGGCAAACTTGACCTACTGCGGTATAAGCCATAGAAATAGCATCCACTATCCATCTAGACAGTCTTTGCTTAGTGACTGGATCCCCCTTGGATCTACCACCAAAGCAGACAAAAAGCTGTTCTGATTGCCTAAAAGACGCAGAACGCTCCAGATAGATTCTCAGCGCTCTGACAGGGCAGAGAAGATTAACCTCTCCATCCTCTGCAGAAGGAGGGAGGGCTGATAACGTTACCACCTGTGCTCTGAACGGTGTTGAGAGCACTTTAGGGACGTAACCATGTCTGGGCTTGAGGACGACTCTGGAGTCATCCGGACCCCACTCCAAACATGCAGGGCTCACAGAGAGCGCCTGCAGATCTCCCACTCGCTTGATAGATGCCAAAGCCATAAGGAGAGCAGTCTTCAGCGAGAGGGGTTTTAGATCAACCGATTGGAGCGGTTCGAAAGGCGGACCTTTCAGAGCCCTCAGGACCATGGAGAGGTCCCAGGACGGCACAGATGGAGGTCTGGAGGGGTTCATCCTCCTAGCACCTTTAAGGAATCTCACGACCAAGTCGTTTCTTCCCAGTGACTGGCCTGCCACCAGAACATGATGCGCTGCTATGGCTGCCACATACACTTTGAGCGTGGACGGGGAGCGACCCGCATCCAGCAGCTCCTGTAGGAATGAGAGAACCACAGATATCTCACATGACCCTGGGTCAGCCTGATTTTTCGAGCACCAGCTGGAAAAACCTGACCATTTTGAAGCATAGAGGCGCCGAGTCGACGGGGCCCTGGCTTCAGATATAGTGCTTAAAACCTTCTCAGGAAGGTCTTTGGGTACCCGTTGAGGGGCCACACATGGAGGGCCCATAAATCGGGTCTCGGATGCCACAGTGTCCCGTTCGCCTGTGTGAGGAGGTCTTTCCTCAGTGGGACAGGCCATGGGATTGTGTCCGATAACTGAACCAGTTCCGGGAACCACGGTCTGGTTTTCCAGAGAGGGGCCACCAGAAGGACTGGGCACCCGCTCTCTCTGACCCGTTTGATGACCTGTGGGATCATCGAGACGGGGGGAAAGGCATAGAGGGGACGGTTGGGCCAGACATGGGCCAGCGCGTCCCTGTCCTTCGAGAAGAACCACTTGCAGTGGGTGTTGATTCTCGAGGCGAACAGGTCGATTTCGGCCTCGCCAAACACCTGCCATATCAGACTGACCGTCTGTGGGTTCAGGGACCACTCGCCGAGGGGAGTGTTGCCCCGTGAAAGCATATCCGCGCCCACATTATGGACGCCCGGTATATGCGCTGCTCTCAGAGAGCTCAGGTTGGTTTGTGCCCATAAGAGGAGGTCTCTCGCCATCGCATGCAGGTTTCCAGACCTGATGCCCCCCTGGCGATTTATGTAGGCCACCACTGACATATTGTCTGTGCGGACTAAAACATGGTGACCTCTGAGGTTCGACAGAAACGCCATCAGGGCCAATACAACTGCTTTCATCTCCAGACAGTTGATATGTAAGCTCTGCTCCGTGCTCGACCAGAGGCCGGATGCAGGCATGCCCTCGTGCAGCGCTCCCCAACCCAGGTTGGACGCATCTGTAAGAACCACTTTCCTCCTGGAAATTGTTCCCATTGTCACCCCCTCGTTGTACCAGCTCTGAGCCCGCCAGGGAATCAGGGTTCTTAAACAACCGTGATTTACCACGATGCGCAGTTTGCCCGACTGCCATGCGTGAGTTGGCACACGGCGCTTCAGCCAATGCTGCAGCGGGCGCATGCGCAGTAATCCCAAGCGGAGTACTGGCGATGCTGCTGCCATGAGACCGAGCAGTTTCTGAAATTTTTTCAGCGGCGCGTGCTCGCGCGCTCTGAAAGTGCCTGCAAGCGCTCGCACTGAGAGCGCGCGCTCTGGTGTGAGACGCGCTGTCATAGCTCTCGAGTTCAGCACTGTGCCCAGAAAAATCACGCTCTGGCTGGGGGTTAGTTTGCTTTTTGAAACATTGATTGTGAAACCCAGGCATTTTAGATGGCCGAGAATCAAATCCCTGTGTGTTAATAGCTCGATTCTCGACTGTGCCAGCACCAGCCAGTCGTCGAGATAATTTAACACACGCACTCCCTGATGTCTCAGAGGAGAAAGCGCTGCATCCACACACTTCGTGAATGTACGGGGCGCCAACGATAGACCGAACGGCAGAACGGTGTATTGATAAGCTTGGCCCTCGAAGGCGAATCTCAAGAATGGCCTGTGGCGAGGGTTTATTTGAATGTGAAAGTAAGCATCTTTCAGATCCATTGTGACAAACCAATCCCCCGGGCGCACTTGCGCGAGGATATGTTTGATAGTTAACATTTTGAACGGCCGTCTCATGAGAGCTTTGTTCAAATGTCTCAAATCTAGAATGGGTCTGAGACCGCCGTCTTTTTTCGGAACCAGAAAATAGCGGCTGTAAAAACCCATCTGTTTTAGCGCGGGGGGGACTAGTTCTATCGCCCCTTTTGCTAATAGATTCTGTACTTCGGTGCGAAGCACGTGACTCACGCTGCTTCTCACCGAAGTCTCGAGAACCGCCTGAAATTTTGGGGGTCTGCGAGCGAATTGGAGCGAGTAACCTCGCTGTATAGTGTTTATGACCCAACTCGACACACCGGGGATAGCTTGCCAGGCTAGAACCCGTGTGGCTAGGGCTTGACACACAGATTGGGGCTGGTCGCCTAATGTAAGGGGACCTGATACCCTTATATTGTGATTTGTGCATACATTGAATATTGGACTGACTGTACAGGCATTCGCGTGTGGGGAAGTCAGTGATACAACAGGGGAGGGGCCACCTAGTGAAGGGGGACCTGATACCCTTATATTGTGATTTGTGCACACATTGAGTATTGGACTGACTGTACAAGCATTTGCGTGTAGGGAAGGCAGTATTACAACGGGGGAGGGGCCGCCTGGTGAAGGGGGACCGTGAACCCACGTGTTGTGTTTGTGAAACATACTCTTTTTGTGCTTTATTTGGGTCGCCGTGAAAACGGCGTTTGTTTGCAAGAACGCGCTTACTGTTGCGGGCCTGTTTGCAGTAATAAAATCCCCAGCCGCCTGAACTGAACAGGGGGCTGTGGGAAGTTTTGTTGACTTCTTTGAGGGTGGTCCGGCTAGTGCGGGACCCGTGCCCTCTCTCTTCCTCTTGCATGCTAGGACGACTTAGGCGGCGCTGTGTGAGGCGCGGCGCTTGGTCTGGGGCCTTGGCGTCGAGGAAGCGGGAAGCGCTTGGTTGCTCTCGGCTGGCGCTGGGCTTCAGCCGCAGGGCGGGGCTGAGAGGCCTGTTTCGCGGGCTTTGCTTGCCGAGGCGTCGACGGGGCTAGCTTGTGAGCACTCGACGCCGAGCTAGAACGTTTTGGCAGGAAGTGACGCATGGCCTGGGACGCTTTCTGTGCCTCGGTGTATCTCTCCGAGAACCCCGTCACCGCCGGGCCAAAGAGGCCGGTGCTGGATACTGGGGCGTCGAGGAACTTCGTTCTCTCCGCGTCCTTAATGTCAGTGAGGGTAAGCCAGAGGTGGCGCTCGAGCACGACCAAACTCGCCATGTTCCTCCCGATAGCCTGCGCTGTGGCCTTGGTAGCCCTCAAGGCCAGGTCCGTGGCGCTCCGCAGGTCCCGAAAAGCCTCAGGGTCCGGGCCAGCCTCGTCCATAGACCGGAGGAGTTTGGCCTGGTAAACCTGCAGCACGGCCATCGTGTGCAGGGCCGATGCAGCCTGACCGGAGGCGGAATACGCGCGTCCAGCAAGGGCTGAAGTGCTACGGCACGGCTTGTTGGGATGAACAGCTCTAGTTCGCCAGCTAGCAGCTGTGTTCGGGCAAAGATGAGCGGCCAACGCCTCTTCGAGGGGCGGCAACGACTCATAGCCTTTTCCCGCTGCTCCGTCCACGGAGGAGAGCGTCGCGTAAACTGCGGGGCCTCGTGTAGAATAAGGAGAGCGCCAGGCCTTGGTAAGCTCCTCGTGTACCTCAGGAAAAAATGGCGCTGGTTTGTGGCGAGGGGCCTGTTGGTGCCCTGGCAGAAACCAGCCGTCCAGCCGACTTCGAGGGGGTTCAGCGGGCGCGGCCCACTCGAGCTCGAGGTCCGCCACGGCCTGCGTCAGGATCCGAAGCATTTCCGCGTCGGAGTTAGTCCTGGTAGCTGAGGCGTTGGGCGTCGGCTGGGAAGCCATGACGGGGTCGAAAGAGCCCGGCCATTCTTCCTCAGACGCGGCGATAGGCAGGCTGTCGTCGTGCTCGCTAGGCCCACCGAAGGAGACAAGGCCCGCCACGTGGGGGGGGCGCAGATCTCCCTCGAACAGGACCGGAGATGAACGGGCTGGAGAGAGTGAGGCACGCGGGGACGTGGCCGGCGTGCGTTCACTAACATCCATGCTCTCCGGATGCCGTTGGCTGCGGCGCTTCTTCTTCCTCGGTTGAAGTAGGGCCGGAAAAGGAAGCGCGGGAAGGGCGGCATCACCGTCACGGGAGAGGGCTAGCCGAGATCGCAGCACGGAGATAGGCATGCTCTCGCAGGCCGCACATCCGCCGGCAGACAGTGCATTCTCAGCATGGTGGAGTCCCAGGCATGGAATGCATTTAGCGTGTTGGTCCGCCTCGTGCAGCTTGCATCCGCACGTGGCGCAGGTATTGACACGAGGCATTTGAAACAACGCTCGTAACAAATAATACACACTAATATACAATTGTGGTGAAAAGGATATCGCCGGATAGCCACAGGAGAGACGGCGTCAGGAGAAACACGATGAATAGTGTCGTCTGCTGAACTGTAGCTCGCTCAGGCTGAAGGCTTGTTCGACGGCGAAGACTCAATAAATGGTCAGAGACATGAAGTTTGTCGCTGAAGGAGTAAAATCTGCTATAATGGCGAATTCGGGGACTATTATAGACTGAGGTCACGCCCCCTTGGCGGGCTCTGACGTGTATGACGCAGAGTAATCTCATTGGTCGCACGTCAGAGGCGCCCGCGCCATTGGATGTGCAGTTGCCGCAGCGCAGCCTATGAGCGAGCCAGACGCTCATGTTCTAGCTGTGCAGCTGCAAATGCGCTTTACATAAAGGCTTCAGTAAATCGAGGAAAAGGAGTTTCCCCCCACTGCGTATAGCTACGCAATACGAAGTGACCGTTCGAAAGGGAACCGCGTTTACTCACATTTGAAAACCCCCGGCATCGCTGATCTCCATAATGTTTGATAATGACGTATGCTCTCGCGTGGCCTCCTGGGATAGATGAGTACAAGCTGAAAAACACTCAAATGTCTGGGCGAAAGCAGGAGATCATCCGGGAACTTCTCGCCTACTCTTTTAGGAATACTGATGTTTCGAACGTCCTGCTTCCCTCACGTACTGTTTTCGCCTACTATATAGTAGGAAAGTAGGCATATTCGAACGCACTATCGTCCAAATCTCGCGATAATTAGTACGTCAACCAGGTAATTCTCGCCTACTCTTTTATGAATACTGAGGATTCGAACGTACTTTTTCGCTCGCCTACTCTTTTCGCCTACTATATAGTAGGGAAGTATGCGATTCCGAACGCAGCCATGCTGTCCTGAAATCATGAGATGACAAGGAAAACATTCCACTGTAAGATCAATTAGATTTAACATAAAATGTTGCGTATTTTATTGCAAGTGCAAAGATGAAAATGTATTTCCATTTACAACTGCTTTTTAGAATTAGAAGCACCCATTAATTGTGTCATCTGTTACATAGGGAGTACTGGACTAACATTTAGAAGTTTATTTTAAAATGCAAAGTATTAAAAATCTAAATAAAGTTCTGTAAACACTTGCATTTTTGCAACATAGGCCTAAGTGTAAATTATTGGGTAATCAAAAGTTCTACTCGCACTTGCGGTCAATCGAATACAGGATATACTATGAAGGTAAAATCATGACATAAAGAATCGCATGCGCAGGGTAAGATTTGTGAAAGAGTACATAAGATTGCAAACGTAAAATAAATTTGCATGCGCAAGAGAAGATTTGTAAAGGTGTAAATCGCCCTTCAAGTGTAAGAAAAAATATCTGCAGCATTTAACTGTTATTCGTAAGTGTAATTCATGTATTTTTAAGCTGCAGCTTCATGCTAACGCAAAATAAATAAGATCTGTATTCTTCAGACTTTCATTTTTCCGCGCTTACATTTTTGGCACGGTTTTTGCGCACAAATGCGGCCAAAAGTATTGCAGCCTGTGAACAGCAATTTACAAGCGAAAAACAACAGAGACAGGAACTGCAAAACAGATGAATTGCGTAAAATCAAACTTTGTGTAAAAAATTAACTGTTGCAAATGTCTAAATGACTTATTGTGTCACACAATAAGTCATTTAGACATTTGCAACTGTACAAATCGGGTTATTTCGGGAACTTCAATTTGTGTGCATGGGACAAAAAAAGTTCCCGAAATAACCCGATTTGTACAGTTGCGTCTTTCTTTTACCTGCGCTTCCAGTTTTGGGGCGGGGGGGTTGGGGGAGTGAGAATAGTTGGGGGGGGGGGGGGGGCGTGGCGGCTACTGTATCACGTGCCGTCTGAACTGAAATGAAGAGGGAATCGTACACCCCTAGACAGAGCTAGTTGTACCACTCTATTAATTTCGCCATTGATAGTGTTGCAACTTGCCATAGAAATGCATTATCCGAGTCAGCGTGCAGCTCCGGATAGAACGGGTTGCCGTAACGGACCCAAAAGCAATGATTGAACAAACATTTTTTGGTCCTGTGGCTTCCACAGATGATGTAGGCCTACATGTTTTAATATTTTAGACCACTTCTATTATTGATTGCTATCATCTGGATGTGACGAAGAGAGAGAGAAGAGAATTTCAACCAGTATAACAAAAAGTGTAAATGAAAATGCCTAACTTTAAGTTAGTCCAACATAAAAAATGACCCCATTATTTTAATAGCCTGACTTTTAAGTGTAACTCCGAAAAAAGATATTTTCAAAACTTTTTATTTAGTTTTCCCCCCTTATTACTTGCAAACTAACTTTTCACAGTGCATTTTGTGATGGTTATTTCTGCCATCTTACCCTGGTGATGTACGTGGATGCAAAAATGTCATCCCCATAATGCATGACTGTTATGTACGCTTTTATTCAGGCAGCATCAGTATATGCTTCCTACAGAGGGTTCATGCACTTCTGCTGAACCGGATGTGATTCCTGCTCCGCCTCAGTGTTGTCGTTGCGTGGCCAATCAATGGCGGACGGAGCCTTTGCGTTAGTCTGGTAAACGTAGCCTACGTTTTGCACAAAATACAGGCCTACTCGAATACAAATCAGCCAATAAAATATTTTTAGTCGCGTTTTCGACCCAGCTCAGATCTGTGCCCGTCAGCATGGATGTGAATTTGACCATCTCTCTGATGCGGGGCCAAATGGGCGCTGTCATAGAGAAAGCCGTGAACGTCGCGGTGGAGACCGTGTTAGGAGAGATGATCCGGGTGGTCGGGCTCAAATTTGAGGAGATCAAACGGGAGATGACCGCTAAAGAGAAGGAGAATGAGAACATCCGGAGAATGTTGGAGACGTCTCGGTGTCAGATGAAAACAATGCGCAAGTACATTAGCGTCCTGGCTGCTAAAGACGCCAACCATAGACTGTATCAGGGAGATGGAGACATGGCATTATCCACAGGGATGCACTGCAGAAGAGTCCCGACGAGCACTGTGTCAGTGTGTGCCAAAGCCCCAAACCCCTGTCCCAGACCGAGAGTCACTGAACCTGCCCCTGTAGCTGGACCCTCATGGGTGAGACATCATATGCACATGTCCAAAGAAACCTTAAGAAATGAGAATCACATTGCTGATTTCCACATTGAAGAGATCCATGGATCATCAGTTAATAAAGGTATGAAACGTCAGCTGATAAACATGTGGGTGATGCAGTACCTTTTCATATTCCCATCATGTATATATTAGATTAAAATAACAAAGATAAGATAGAAATCATGTTTGTTAGTTTTCTTTAATCAACAGTATCACAACATAAGGCTTAAATTGTTAGTTCACCCAAAAATGAAAAATATCCCATAATTTACTCACCCTCAAGCCATCCTAGGTGTATATGACTTTATTCTTTCAGCCAAACACAGTTATATTTAAAAAAAAAAAGCAATGATTGACATTGATAGCCATAGCATTGTTTGTTCCTGAATAAAGCAGCCTTTTTCACTGAAATGGTTGAATAGTCTGCTGACTGACTTACTCATAACAGTCCTTTGCCGCCACCTACTCGACATAACTATGTAAAAATCGTATCTACTGAAATCGTTAAAAAATCCCCACCAACACACAGACTGACAGCCTGTTTTGTCACAAGTTATATGTTTAATATCCAATAAACTAGTCTCATGCATTTAATCAAGTCTTTTGGAACAAACATTATCACAGTGTCACATCAATCATCCAGTTGTTTTTAAGGTAGAAATACTACATTGGTAAATAAAGCTAGAATCATTCTGTTGGATGTAGCCTATACACTACTGTTCAAAAGTATCTTCTGCTCACCAAGCCTGCATTGATTTGATCCAAAATGCAAAACAGTAATATTATGAAATATTATTACAATTTAAAATAATAATACAATAAAATATAATTTATTTCTGTGATAAAAGCAGAATTTTCACCATCATTACTCCAGTCCTCATCACATGATCCTTCAGAAATTATTCTAATATGATGATTTGATGTTCAACAAACATTTATGATTATTATCAATGTTGAAAACAGTTGTGTACAATATTTTGATTTTTATTTATTTATTTTTTGACTTTGAATAGAAAGTTCTAAAGAACTAAATTCATCTGAAATAGAAATAGAAACTTTTTGTAGCATTAAACACTACCATTCAAAAGCTTGCAGCTAGTAAAAAAAACATTAATAAAAAAAATTAATACTTTTATTCAGTAAGGTTGCATTAAATTGATCAAAAGTGACAGTAAAGACATTTATAATGCATCAAAAGATTCTATTTCAAATAAATGCTAATTTCTATTCATCAAAGAATCCTGAAAAATAAAATGTATGATGGTTCCCAACATTGATAATAATCATGTTTGTTGATCATCAAATCAGCATATTAGAATGATTTCTGAAGGATCATGTGACACTGAAGACTGGAGTAATGATGCTGAGTTGACTTTTGAGAATCTCCTGGACATGCCTATGTTAAACTTATGAACTATTCCAAAGACTGTATCCTGTTTGCCCAGTTGTCCTGCACTCTTTGGGTAAAGCTCCTGCACCTGGGTTCATACCCAATCTCATCTCTACAGTATCATTACAGCCTGATAGTATTTTTCCATCCTTTTGCTACTGTTTAAGTAATAAAGTTTTGAAGATGGATATCCTTTTGAAGTTACTGACTGCTCCTTTATCACTGCTTTCTGAGACATTATGACATCATTTTTCCTGTGCCACTGTTGAATCTGACAGTGATACTATTTAATATAGCCTAACTCTGTGTTTGACTGAATGAAGAAAGTCATATACACATCGGTGAGTAAATTATGGGATAATTTGAATTTTTGAGTGAACTAACCCTTTAATTTAAAATAATTTCATTACTTTGGTTTGAGTGAGTATTGTCATTTTTGCCACTAAGAGAAAACTGGCAATTTATTAAGAAATATTCCAGATGGTAATTTTTGTTCTCTAATTGAAATGTTTTCTTGGGAATATCACTTTTAATTTGTATATTTCCTTTTACTTTCTATCCCGCTATCATTCTGCAGTAAGTGACACAATTTTTGCTGTTTTAGAAGTTGATTAGAATACTTTTGTGATGTTTTGTTGAATTATTTGGTTTGTCTTGCGCTTTAAACATTCTATTTTGCTTAAATAAATTACAGAAATAGGTGTGATTGTCCAAAATTTCAGGTGTCAAGCCCTCACTGAGCAACTCTAGCTCTATATTTCCATCCTGTTGGGTTTCATCTTGTTAATTTTCTTGCCATTGTGTAAATAATTTCTTAAACTTCACTTTCATATACTACAATTTTAATAGCAACACTTCCTTATATTATAACACAAGCATACTGTACTCATTTTAAAGAAGTTACAGAGCTGCATAATAGGAATGATCAATACTATTCCACTGTTAGTGATGATACAAGCAAATATCGCCACAAAACAACAAACAAATGTCCACATGAATATGCAAGAAAAGCACTAAGGGGCTGTTTACATGAAGTAGGCCAAACCCTTTTATACACTACACTTTTATAGTAATACCTCCATAAAATATTACACAAACATATTCCTTTTTAAGAAGTTACAGAGATCAAAAGGTGTTGCAGGAATGAACAATACTATTCCATGATACGATATATATATAGAAGTATATTGCACTGTGTATTTTAATTGTATCATTTACTCAGAACTAGTGGTAGGCATTTTTTTTAAAGGCCGATATTGATAGTTCGAACAGGGTGGTAGACTACATATACCTTTTAACGATGGCACATATCATATGCACAAATTACTGATTTTCTATACACATTTATTTTATACAATATTGATTTACTATATTGCCACTGCAAGTGTGCTTACATAGTCAACTTGAGAATCATTTCAAGTATCATTACTGTAATATTAGCAAACAGAACGCTGCATAGTTTCAAAGTGGGACAAACTGACTATTACTAGTTAATCAAATCTTTTGCTAATACTTGTTGAAGTTTGTTCTACACCCGAAATGATGCCTCTTCTTGAATTGTAACAAAAGAAAACTAACAAATATAATTTCAATCCTCATAAATGTTAGTTTAATGTTTTATTAAATGTATAAGGACAGTAATGATGGGGACATGAAAATGAATTTCATCACTTAAATGACCCACTATCACTTCTCAAAAGTTCAAGGAAAACAGTTTAGGAATTTTGTAATATGACTTATTTTCAATCAGGCAGTGTGCATTATACTTTCCTAATGTTTTCTCTCAACTCAAAAGAAAGTGACTTTTATTGTTTCCATAGTTGATAACTCAAGCCCTCACCTGGTGGACAGTCAGGGGCTTCTGTCTGAGACCAGTGATCCAATATGGGGTCAAACCCCTCTGGCCTCTGCAGAGACTGGGCACACAGACATGCCCGACACCAGCGTCCTCTCTGCACCCATGATGGCAGATCCAAGCATGTTATCCCAGACCACAAGCACAAGTACAGTGACCTTTGGAGCGCCATCGCTGAAGATCAAACAGGAGGAGGCCGAGGTTGAAATTGTCTGTGTGAAGGATGAACCTGCAGAAACTGGCAGCATGTCTAGGCTTGAATATTCCAACCCTGAACTTCACCATCAAGTGGGGGAACCAGAGCTTGGGCTCTCACTAGACCTACCTGCATCCTTTCAAGCTCTTCAGAGTCCAGGCACTTCAGCAGACCTTGCAATCCCAGCATTCATCAACATGGACCCAACCGCCTGTAAGTATAAAATTAACATTTTTACACTGGTTTATTTGGGGTATTATGAACATGTAGATAGTAGAGCCTTTTCTCAGGCTTTTAAATCCCAAATATCACACATATGTCGCCAAGACATGTTTTTTTAAGTATGGTTGACAAAAAAAAAATTGTGTAAAAGCGTCAAAGAATAATTCCATTAAAAAAAGCTTGTTTTTATTTTATATACTGAACAAGGGAATAATAATGACAGTATGAAGTTTTAATAAAGCTGATTTTTTTCAATCATGTTTGATAAAGGGGCTATATGTAAGAATTTTCATACATGAATTGCTTTTTAAATTGCCAATGTGTGAACAACTTGTAACAAAACGTAAAAAACGTATGTATTTTATGAAAGCCTTTTTTTTTGTGATGTGACAAAGGATGTGACATTTACGCGCACTCCCAAGATCCTCTCTTCTGTTCAATGACACATGAAATGAATGCAAATACAATATTCAGGATCATGCTGAAAGAGCTATTGTGTACCATAATGTCAGTGTGTCATTCAAAGAAAAGGGATTAATTAAAACTATATTCTCACATAGCCAGATCTATAGTCTCAAATATACTTTAAAATCACACTGTTATGATAGTTTGATTATAATTACCTCATCTGTCAACATGATGCCGGTGAATCGCAGAGCTGGAATCGTCGGTCTCAGCAGCATGGATGATTTTAGATGATTGTTAACAGTACATTGCTGCAAAGGTATTTACAACTTTTTACTCCTAAGTGAAGAACGAAAAAGAACTTTGCCGTGAGTATATCAGGCCTTTGAATCACGTTCAGTCTCCTGTATGTTAGTGCGAGTACAAGCAATAATTGCTGGCTGCAGTTCATTCAACGGCCACCGGTGTCGCTAATAACAAGATTTTCTGAATTCTACATATAGCACCTTTAATACAGCAAGATAAATGCTAACCATTGGAGTACATTGTAGCAGTGTTTTCTTAATATGTAATACAACGGTTTAGTTCACCAAGAAATGAAGATTCTGTTATTAATCACTCATTCTTATGCCGTTCCAAACCCATACGTTTTTTGTTCATCTTTAAAACACAAATGTAGATATTTTTGATAAAATCAGAGAAAATAAATCCATATGAATTGAGCAATATAATCGCAAGTCATTTAAAGACTCGATAAACTTATTCGATTAACAGATCTAATTTATTTTTTTTTTATATATATAAACAGTGAACATACAAATAGAGCTCTGAAACATGGTAAACGGAAGCTCAACCATACGTGCTTTAATTAAATTACATCTATTCATTATATAAAGCGATTGTGACTCTTCAGAAGCTTGATACATAAGGATTTCTTTTATGATCTATTTATGAGCATTTTAAAGCATCAGAGTTTTGGGTGAATAGTCTTTCAATGGAGGGACAGAAGTCAATCAGATTTCATTCAAAAATATCTTCATTTGTGTTCTTTAGATGAATGGAGGTCTTATGGATTTGGATATAAAATGACAGAGTGATTCACTTTAAGCCAATCAAGACAAAGCTTTTATAATTACGTAAAAACTAGTGTAACCATGTAGAATTAACCAATTAAATACATACTCTCATTTCATTGAAAAACTGTATGACACAAATATCCTAAAACAACATCAGAGGGATATTCAACAAATTTTTTCTGAGAAATTATCTGATCGTGTGGTTAGAGGTATATTTTTGTTTTGACACTTGGTTTTGATTTTGTGGTCCAAACCCGTCGGCCAAGAAAAGGCACTAAAAATGGAAATCATGGTTATCTTCACCAGTACCAATGGTTTGTCACTTTTGTTTTACACTCAAAACTTACAAACACCTGCCATGGATATGTTGCGAAAGAGATGCAAATAGTGAAAGTTGCTTTCTGAAGGCAATTTCTACAGAAGAGCAGCAGTGAGAAATTCATGAGCTGTTCATAATCACAACTTAGGCTGTATTGCTTTAATACCAGTTGCAAAAGTGTACTGCAATCCACATGGACTGTACCCTACCTGTTTTTTAATAGGTTATGATTTCAAAGCTCAATACTCAGTTTTGCGGTCTAAGGAATTTGGTGTATGGCAGTGGTGCTGATGCTGTTATAAGCCATTTTTAGTCTTACACTGAACTTCAACCCTGTAACACAGAATTAAGGTTCGAAAATTACAAGGTTGAAATGGTCATATCATCTACATTTTCTTTGAATAACAGAATCAATATTGACAGTACTCACGAAAGGCTCATTGTACATGTGATGAATTCATATTCATTTGGAATATGGAGAAGCTGAGCAAGTCTTCATATTGGATTCCTTTTTTCAGACTCTGTAATGGCAAAAACAGCTGCTGAAAAACAGAGAGCATACAGGGCGAGAAGGGATGCCGATCCTGACCGCAGGGAAAGGTACCTCCGAACTGAGCGAGAGAGGTGGAGAAGAGATGTTGAGACAGGGAAAAAGAAGAGAATTGGTGACCTGTGTGAGAAGGCTCAGAGATGGAGGCGCAAGCAGTGGAGAGAAGCCAAAGAACGACAGAAGAGGAAACCATTTTTCAAAATAATTGCCTCCCCTCCAGACAGCCCCGAACCTAGTCTGATGGTGTTACTGCAACCCCGAAGAGGACCGCAGACAGACTGACAAGTCAGGGTCAGGACGTCCCAGGTGCAACTCTTCATGGCCTTACCTAAACCAACATAGCCTTAAAAGTGAGGTGATCATAAAAGCACTTGAGTCCATCAACATTGAGGCTCCATTGGGTGGCCATTCATGGAACCCAGTAAAATGACTTGTGACCAAGTCAACGAACTGCACAATATTTCAGATGTTACTGAAAGAGAGAGAGGATGACTGAGATTCTGGGTAATCCATTGTTTATGATGGATCTTAACCTCCACTGACTGAACCTTGTGACATCTTGACATTTAAATTCAGAAAGATGGGCCATGCTAAATTAATATGTTTTCTCTTTTTATTACATGTGTTCTGCTCTGAGGTACTTTGTAATGAGTGGTCAAAATTAAAATAAATGAATTAATTGATGTATGATTGAATCGATTAATGTATATTTCATTAACAGTAGACACTTCAACCCTGTTATCATTTTTAACTCTGTTGAATTGGATTCAGCCCTGTTACGTTTTTCCCCCATCACTGTGTTTTTGTAATATTCTGCATACTTAGAGAGTATCTGAAGTAAATTACAATATGTCATGCTTTGCAATAGCATTACTAAATATCTTTAGAATACTGAATCATGTGTTAAACTGTAACAGAAATATATATATTTTTTAATAACATCAAATAACTTGGTAATTTGGGCCTGAGGTGGAAAATGTTTCTTCTTGAGACCAGCAATAATATTTCCATGCAATAATGAATGTTGATTATTTCATGAAAATGGTATTTAAATGTTTTATTTGAAAAGGCCAGGTACACAGGGCATCAATTTCTGAGAGTTTTTGTTAACTATTGTAAGACCTTGAAGTTACATCATAAAAATTTTCATAGCACAGGCCAGATCATGGAATACTTTGTTCAAAACATTTTTTAAAGGAGCTTTCAGTGAATGAGACTGATAATCCTTTTCTAATGAATTTCCATGTTCAAATTGTCAGAATTAAAAAAAAATTTTTTTTCGAGCTGTTCATGTTTTAATACACATTGCAAGTCATTCAGTGAAGGGGACTCTCAAGAGAAATGCATCAACATGAACAGGTGAGTCTAACTGCTTTACTTGAACTTTAAAGGTCACCGTGTTTATCATATATTACGACTTCTAATTACTGAACCGATATTCATGGTTTTAAGACCGTTTGTTTTATTTCTGTACATTTTTAAGCATTTCAGAATAGTGTTTTTAAATTTATACCATTTCAAGGTATGTTAATATAGGTTTGGATAAGATAAATTATTGTAAAGGTAACAGGGCTGATGGTAACAGAGTTCAGATAGACAAGGAAAGATCATGAGTCTATATGCTTATTGAGAGAATTGAATGTGAAAACTTTTCAATAATCAGACCAGCGTTTACTGTACAAAATGGTAACAGGGTTGAAAGAAAAATAAAAAGGAAACATGTCCTTGCATTGTTGATGTTGCCATGTAGACCAAATCCTATAATCTATGACACAATTTATATAAGAGTTAGGAGCGTTATGATGGCAACAGGGTTGACATGTAACCTGAGGACACAACTTCAACCTAAATCGACAAATATATGAAGAATAAAGGCTTCGTTCTAGCTTTTACTTGTTTAATATTAGTTTTAAATCTAATGTGTGTGTTTGCTAAGCAAAAAGTTGAAAAGAAAGCTGGGGACTGACAGACAGACAAAGAAAATTCGATTTATTGTCTGTTCTTCAGTATTCCTCGTTAAAGTCATTATTTAAAAACAAAAAGGTAAATATTGAACCCATTTAGTTTTTGAAGTAAGTTTGGGTCGGTTTTATTTTTTTCTTTGATTAAATAGTTTAATTTAAGCTGCTTTTCGACATAAATCTAACAACAGCCAATTCAATTTATTGTTTTTCTGAAATGGATTGCTGTTAGAAAATGTGAAGTTTTAATGTTTGCAAATTTGTTTTACAGCCATGTCAGATGCGAGCCCAGAGAGTTTTGAAAATAATAGATGTACAGGTAAGTTGAATCCCTTCATTTACAATGTCGAGTTCAGCTCATACATTTATAAAGGTTTACTGTTAAGTGTCAGTCCCAGCTAAATCACCTGTGGTATTGCAGCTGACGAGAGGGCTATTCTTGAGTGGCAGGGAGAGATGGACTGGAAAATCAACCACCTGACTGCATTGGTTCAGTGTCTTGTGGGGAACAAGCACTTTGAACCCCCACTTCAGACGGAGGATGAAGACGGGGATTGTGTCTTGCCTCTGATGTCAATGGAGGATCTTGACCAGTTGGAGCAAACACTTCTAGACAAAGGGAAAATGCAAAGATTGGTAAGATTCTTTGGAATTATCTAAATAAAGCAGTTTTTGGTGAATTTTTATTTACATGCTATATTCAATCTCTGTTTTAGTTGAACAGATTGTCTGTTAGTGGAGGTCAAACTATGAAAAAGACCGTGGGGAGAATTTGCAACAAGGTCTTCGCCTCAAACGTGGCCAAACAGCTCAATTGGTGCGGACGTGGAGACAAGCGAGGCTTGAGAAAAACAAATATTGGAGTACTAATAATAGGTATGTACAAAATGAATGGAATTCTTTTTAGAATAAAAGTATTGTAGTGATATCATAGTTACATATCTCAGTAAAGTCACATTTTAATTTTAACATTTGCAATGTATTGCTCTGGAACTTGTTTCACTTGTCCTGACTAAAATTTTACAATTGCATACATACACAGTCAGAGCTTGTCTGTTCAGGTAAAGTTCAGTAATAAATTAAATAAAAATGTTGTTTTGTTTGTTTGTAAACTAATAACCTATCTATTTAACATACAGCTGCAGCTATGAGGAACAGTGCCCTCCTGACTCCCACAGAAGCAGAGGCAGAGAAATGCATCAAAGACTACCTGCGTTTGGCCCCAGGAAGGACATCCTCCTAATCTATTGTACAAATGTTAGTTTTGATTTATACATTGCTTGTACAAAGAATTACTGTATTGCATACTGTTAAATAAATATTTGAATAACTACTTGATCTTTTGTTCAGAAATAGTAAATTAGGGTTATTAAAGTGTCCACAGTCAGTGTCCATTTTTTTTAAATCATCATTTTTAAAACATCAGGATTTTAGGTAAGGATTTTAGACGAAGCTTAAGCCTAAAATGCATGTTTGAGCTGTTTTAATTGAAAATATGTAGTGCCATTGTTTTGTCTCAAGATGTGTATATATACACACACTTTTAATTTGCCACTAAACTGTTATAGATTAAAAAAAAAACCTATCTTTAGAAAAGCATACATTTGTAAATTTTTAGTCTCCTAAAATTTAGGGGGTTGAATACATTTGAACACGAATGTTTAGAGCAAATTTTTCTTTTCATGTTTCATCAACTTTACATTCTCAGAATCACACACAAAAATATGTATTAGAAAAATTCTATAATAGTTTACTGATGCCTCTGTTAAATAGTTTTCATACAATTTTGTTCTTGGCAGCAAAATGTCTTGCAGGTCAAGGGGGTTTAATTATTTTGTTTGCAACTGTAAATGTCCTAATTGAATTAAGGCCTAGTCCTGGCTTAATCTAAGCCTTGTCTGTGAAACCGGGCCTAAGAAGTTTAAACTTTTCCCGTGGTGTGAAAATTACAAATATTCCAGGTAATCTTTCAAGTAATATCATGTATTAAAAAAAAAACCCTATAAAACTACGTCAGGTTATATTGTAAAACCAAATGCATTCTAAAAACATAGTTATCTTGGCTTTTGTGAATCTGAAACTTGCTCAGCAAACATTGATAAGAAGATACTTGAGGTTAACAGTTATCAGGAAACTGACAGGATGTGATGTTGCAGTAAGCAGCCAAAACAGTTTTCAGGAGAGGAAAAAGCTGACGTGTAAAATTAAAACCATTGCTTTCACCGCACATGTAGAAGCTGCGTATGCACGGAATCACAACAGATCTGCCGGTTCGTGAGTTTCATATGAATTGTGATTAATTTAAGTGATTCGTTTGTGCCACCATGTGACTCTGAACATGTGGCATTGTCTTAAAGTGAGAACTGACTGTTTAATAATGTGTTATAATAAACTTCCGGGGGGGCTTCTGTAATATTTCACTGTGCATCTCTTTAGGTTTGAGGGTGTTTGCGTATATTTTACTTTTTTAGTTCTCACTCGAACATATAGTAGTTTTGAGATGGGCTTCAGTTGGCCTAGGTCAGTATTGAGTACTTATGACTTATGTTAATGTAAATTATATTAACATCATATAAAACAATAACATGCTGCTATTATTTGAAATGGTGGCTCAAATTTTGGTGAGGTTCAAATATTTGTATTAATATATTTAATCTCTCACCTCTCTGTCCATATTTAGATGACGACTCTCAGCTGTGTGTGGCAGGAGTCCAAAAGCAGGTGCGTCCGAGACGTAAGGACCTGAACCTGTATGAAGAGTACAAACGCAGCAGAACTCTGAGTCTAAGAGGCCGGAACACAAACCGAGGGCTTGGAACAAACCGACGGCGTGAGCTGGAGCAGACTCTACCACAGGCTCTACTTGCAGACCTGGTAAGGGAACGAAGAGAAAAGACTCGCCTTCGAGTGGCCCGCTGGCGTGCCAAACGCAAACTACAAGCCTGTTTGATGGCCTCGCAGGCTGCACAGTTTAACGGCGCTCCAGTGCAGAGTTCACCTGCCCAGCGGGGCGGCCTGATCTCTTCCCGCAAGCGAGGCGGGGTGACTGCGCAGCGAGGTGGGCTTGGGTTGAGAAGGGGACTGTCTGAGGCTGGGACATATAACCTGCTGCTGCAGTTCGGGCCTAGTCCTACCCAATCGGCACCAACACACGGCATCAATGAGGGTATGATGCCCTCAGCGCTATCACAGAACAGACCAACTTACCAATAATGCAGTGTTTACTTGCTGGCAGAAACTCACACTAAGTAATGGTGGAACTTGAAAAAAAGTTGTCAAATGGTTAATAATGTTTCTAAAACTATAACTTGCAAACCGAAACCCTATATACTGATCTGTTCAAACCTCAAATTAATTCAACCTTTGGCTTTGCAAACCTAACCAAACAATTCTACCCAGTTAGATTACATTATGCATTTAACAACCATGACCGTATAATAAAATACATTCTACAATAAACTGTGCTGAATAAAATGTAAATGAGAAAAGTACAAAACATATTGTCCAAGGATATTGTCGTCATCAGTAAAGAAAGAAAAAAATGTCACTCGGCACTGTTAACTTTAATGTCCTAGTTATGTTGGGCCACGTAGTTTGTTGAAATGTTTTTGACCGCCGTGTTCAGGGTGTTTTTAAATAATAATTTGGTCCATTCATTAAAATATACCCATGTTCATCATTGTGGCCTAAATTTTTCTTGCAAATGGCATTTGTTGGCTATAACTATGAGAGTTGTCGATCAGATAATTTTGTATGCCAGTGTTTTCTTAACGTGCGCACAGTGCAAATGTGCTGTATAAGCAGATTAGTGTGTCTGATTTTGAGCAGACAAACGTGGTTTAACAGACACTTGTGTAAAAAGTGGTGAGTGCTGTTTATATAGTGTCGGGAAATGAGTCTGTTTTGGTGGCTGATGTAATGGTATGTTTTCGTATGAAAAGGTTTTACTGATAAAATGCTCACATATATAGTTATCTAGGTAATGGGGAAAACAGTAAACCAAGAGCTAGATCAGTTTTGGTATCGATTCATTTACACCGATCTTACGTTTTTTGGGTTTTTTTAACCACAGTGTCTTACTAAAAAACGTGCATTAAGGCATTGTGACAGTTGCTTCCATAATTCAGAAGCTCAGGACCAAAAGCCACAATACTACATGAACATTTCACACTTATTCTTGTCTTTGAACGAGAAATTTCTCAAGCTTCGTTTGTTTATTGGAAAAGATTACATTTAATTCATAGTATTCTGAGAAGTGACTTTGAAATTCAGTCAGCTGAGAGAAAACACACTGATATCAATATAAGGCAATACACAATGTGTTTCACAAAGACTACAAAGAAATTTTATTGTAACCCTCACAACTTTACATAGACTCATTGGGGTTATGCTCGCTTGTTTTATGTAATTGTATTTACACAAATGTCAGTTTTTGAGTTATTACTGTCATTTTTAACGTCACTACATAATCATTTCTCAAGTTTTGAAGCTCTACAGTATAATAGTTCAACTGTTTACATTAGGATGTGATTAAAGATTAATAAACATTTTCTATAGTTTTCATGTTCTATCTTCAATGTTATGCTGTTTAAAGATTATTACATGTTTAATGTTGTGTATGTTACATTTGTTGGTGCATAATTAAATAAAATATAAGATCTTAAAATAATATAAGATTGTTCCTAAAATCAACCAAGTTATGTTCCTGAGTAAGCAATTACATGCAGACAAATGTTTAAATGTGTGCTTCAAGAGTTCAATGCATTAAATCAACAAGAAGTTACATTTGTGCTGCTCCATTGTGTCCAATGACTTTATATGGGTGTTTAATTACCCATTGACTATCTTACTACTGATCGCCCCTGGAAGGGTGTAGAAGATGAGAACCAGGAACAAGGTCACGATCAACAGCACCAGTCCAGCAATGATGTATTTCTTGTAGTTCCCCCAGATCAGGTGAAAGAAGCACTTAAAAGGATTCATAAACCAGGAGAAGGATGTGTCTGGGCGACTAGAGAAAAGAGAGATAATTAAATAATTACAAATCATTTACATTTACACAGTAGAACTACCCACACAACCCAAAAACAAATAATTTCATTTTTTATATTTTTCTTATTATATAGGCCTATATATTGGCTATTGCCTATGTACTAACTGATTGGCAACCCTAGTAAGAATGGGAGTGAACCCTAGGTGAGGGATAGTTCACCCAAAAATAAAATTTCTGTCAATGATTACTCTCCCTCATGTCGTTCCAAACCTGTAGGACTTTCGTTCATCTCCGGAACACAAATGAGGATCTTTTTAATGAAATCTGAGATATTTCTGTCCCTCCATTGAGAGTACACGCAACTACCACTTTGACGCTTCAAAAAGTTCATAAAGAGATCGTAAAACTAATCCATATAAATTGAGCGGTTTAGTCAAAATTTTCTGAAGAGACTCGATCGCTTTATATGATGAACAGATTGAATTTATGCTTTTATTCAGATTTAAACATTTATCAACGAACATAAACAGAAGCTCAACCGAACCAGCTTGACGCTCGAGAACAAACCTCTAGCAGAAGTGTTACATAGCTGTCTATGAAGGGACAGAAAACTTTCAGATTTCATCAAAAAGATCTTCATTTGTGTTCCGAAGATGAATGAAAGACTTACGGGTTTGGTACGGGTGAGTATTAATTACAGAAATTTAATTTTTGGGTGAACTATCCCTTTAAGTGTATTAGTCACATTACTTTGGCTTCTCTAAAGGCTCTGGCTCTTTGCGTGCACGGCCCACTGGATTTTTCTCTGCCTCTTCAACTGTCACCAGATGGAACTCCGCTTCTACCTTCCCCTATGGAAAGAAAACAGTTTAAATACTATAATAGTTTTACTAGGTTACATCATATTTGTGTAAATGTACAGTACTATACATACTATTGTTTCGTACAGAACAAATGTAAATGGACAATTAAACATGCTTCAATTTATCTCATGTAATTGCATTAAAAATACATTAGTCAAAGTTTCGATTGTCCATATGCTTGCAAACATGGAGCTATTGTTTAATTATAAAGTTTGGAGCTGTAAAGTTTAATTCACATTTTTTCACTGAAATAATTTAATTCACACACTGTGAGTTCGCCAGCTTTAATGAAGGGCCACCAGCCTTTGGAGCGTTTCTGCTGAAAGATAGAGATGTTCTCGGTGATTTCTGTCAGCATTTCCATCTTACAAGCTTTAGCTGATTTGGCTCCATGTGGAAACCCATGCAGGTCCAACTCCACTGAGCCTGAGAAAAACAGAAATTACCTTCAAGTATTAATTTCAAATATTTTGAGCCAAGGTTTAAGATAGCAGTGCTCCTACAGCACATCAGGAATGACTACAGAGAACTTCTAGGGAGGATGTGACGCAATGCATATAAACAGATGTTAAGTGAGATGTTAAGAGATTTCTTACCCAAGAAGTCATCAGAAGAAAGCCTCTCAAAGTCCCACACCTGCATAACAAGGACTGCAGGGATCTTCTGTTCAGTTTTGTCCAGAGAGTAGATGCTTTCTCGCTTTTGTACCACCACCACTTTCTCAGCTGGCAGGTAGTTAAAGGGGAACACAAAGCGCCAGTTGAAGTTGCCTTCTCCGGTCAGAGAATTGTAATGGACATCAGTTTCCTGGCCGTCATCTTCAAGACCCTTTAACCAGCTGAAGAAAAACATGAAATTCTCCAGAATTTTGATGTTGCATGAAAAATATTCTTTAATCATAATGCTATGTATTAGAAATATTAGAAAGCATTAATTCATTTTTTTTAATTAATATACATTTTAAAACATACACAGTTAACCTGCAACAGTTCAGAATCTACACTAGAGTTAAAAAATTGGGGTTGATAAATGTTTTAATGTTTTGAAGTCTTTTATGCTCACCATGGCTGTATTTATTTGGTAAGAGATACGGTAAAACAGTAATATTGTGAAATATTATTACAATTTAAAATACATTTCTAATTTTTAAAATGTAATTTATTCCTGTGATGTGATTACTCTGGTCTTCAGTGTCAAATGATCCTTCAGAAATCATTCTAATATGCTGATTTGCTGCTCAAGAAACATTTCTTCTTATTATAAATGTTGAAAACAGTTGTGATGCTTAATATTTTTATGGCAATCCTGATATTTTTTAGGATTCTTTGATGAATAGAAAGTTCAAAAGAACGTTTATTTAAAACTGAAATCTTTTTTAAATGTTGTAAATGGATTATAAATGTATTCACTGTCACTTTAGATCAATTTAATTGAGTCACTGGAATAAAAGTATTCATTTCTTTAAAAAAAATCTTACTGACCCCAAACTTTTGAACAGTAGTGTATATTGAGAGACTTTTTCAATAAATAAAAAACTAAACATTTTCTGTTTATTGTGATCTACTAATGTTACCCTTTGACATATATGTCACTTGACTGCTGTCCTGTTATGAAGTTGGTGTCCTCTAGTATTACATCTTCAGTGTTCCAGATAATGATTCTCAGTTCATACCTTTATAAAAAAACAAAAACAAATTTTGATTTGATAAACCACTACTAACTTAACTGTACAACCCAGTAAGATGTTTTTGTGGATCTTCAGCTTACCCTTTGGGTTTGCGAGGGGAAATGTCCACAGGAGGGCCAGGATGAGGCATATCCATTGGAAAAATGTCCACCCACATCTGCAGATGGCCCTGAGGAATATGAAATGGACAACTATTACAATCACTCTCACCTTATGCATTCTATATAGTCCATTAAGGTTAAATAAACCTCTAACAACACACATTACCTGGTCTATTCCTGGTTTGTCTTTGAGGTAGAGTGCGCGAGTTTCAATATGCTCTGGGACAAGTTTACAGGCCCCACTGGTCATCTCAGACCACCTGTGCAGCACCTTTAGAGCCAAGTGCTCGTACGACTCCACCATCTGATCTGTGAAGCAGCAGCAAACCCATTGCTCCTTTGGCTATTAATCAACAATCAACATCATGATGTAAACCAAAAGAGTGACATACCTTCATCAGCAAATACCGTTTTCCCCGTGAAGACTTTGTTTCCTATGGTAATGTGTCCTGGAGAAAAGCGAGGGTTGTCCAGTCTGTTTTCTTTGCAAAGCTTAATCAACAGGTCCATTGGCTTGATGCAGTCCCTCCATGCATTATAACCCTCACTAGGTGACACGAGATCATCAGTTGACGCACCAAGAGTGAGCATCAAACTAACTTGAAGAGAAGAACTGGATGTTACAATATAAATACTCACATGGCATATTCAGAAGGCAGACCGCAGGTAGCTCGATGCCTGCTGTAAAACCGGTTTTCCAAATCGATCTGCGTTTCTCCAATCAAATCATCCCCACCGACAGTGTCATAGTCATAGATGAGAATAGTTAGCAGGGATTCCTTGGGGAAAGTGGCTTGAAATTCAAAGGATCTGAGCAGGAGAGGTAGATTGAGAGAGAATGAACCTCAATGAAACAGGCAGTTGATAGAATTTCAAAGTGAATTTCTCAATCATTGTGATTGTTCACCTTCCAAACACTGGGTTGAGCTGCTTTGGGATGTAATTGACTCTGTCTTTGATCTCAGTTTTCCCAAGTTTCAGCACTATGTAAGGGTCTGCTTTGCCATCTGGATCCGCAGGGTGCAGGTTGAAGGCCTTAACATGCATAAGAGTGACAAATTGACTGTATAATCTGGTGCCCCCCCTTGTTGAATACCCCAAAAACCAGCAAAGCTGCTCACCAACATTTGTTAATTCTCATAAATCAAACACAAATCAACAGTTTGGGGACGGTAAGATTTTTGAAAGTTTTTGAAAGAACTCCCTTGAGCTTGCTAAGGCTGCATTTATTTGATTAAAAATACAGTAAAAACATTGTGAAATACTATTACATTTTTAAAATGTAATGTATTCCTGTGAAGGTAAAGCTGAATTTTCAGCAGTCAATACTCCAGTCTTTAGTGTCACACGATCATTCAGAAAAATCCTTCTAATATGCTGATCTGCTGCTCAAGAAACATTTCTTATTATTATCAATGTTGAATTTTTTTTCTTCCAGGATTCTTTGATGAATAGAAAGTTCAAAACAACAGCATTTATTTGAAATAGACATATTTTGTAACATTATAAATGTCTTTACTGTCACTTTTGGTCAATTTAATGCATCCTTTCAAAATAAAAGTATGAATTTCTTTCAAAAGAAAAAAAAAGGTTGTTCTGTTCCACAAGCCAAACCAGTAAAAGACCAGAAATAACCAAAATCCACACAGTTACGTTTTTTTCAGTGACACTAGATCAATTAAAATGCATGAACAAACGATAAGTAACAATGTCCAAAAATCAACCAATAAGTATGTCAGTTTGCATCAATACATTCCTGTATAAAAAATATGAAAGGCACTCACCGCAACTATGTAAACGCGGATCAGGACCTCTACTGCAGTGTTTGGAGGAATACCCTGGTTTATTTTAAACTGCCCAGAATCCAAATATCCATCCTCCTCCTCGTCATCCGTTTCTTGCAATTTGCACAGACAGAACCTGCCCTGATGGCGCAATCAAAGATGGGAATTCTGTGGCCTGGATCTTAAAAAGCCTCCATGTATGTTATGGTTCTACATGCAAAACCAGTTTACCTTGAACTTCCCGACAAATCTCTCATCAGCAGAGCCGTCCTCCTCATTGGCCTTTCCTCGATAGAGTTCAAAGGTTTTTACCCAGTCGTCAAAAGGCCCAAACTCCACCTCCAGCTCTTTGTCATACACCTGGAGTGATAAAAAAAAATGCAAGTTCTGTTTGATGAATAAATACAAATGTAATGTATAGACACTATTTGCAGGGAAACCAAGCATTGTAATGACACATTTTACCTGTAATGATGCAAGCCTGGGCTGTTCTATCACACTCTTGAAATTCACCTCCTTTTTCTTTTCCTTAAAACCTGATGCTAAACATACCGTAGAAAATAACATAAAATAACTTGCACAATCTTTAAAGGTAAAAGAAGCAAAAGATTAAAGCAGCAAATAAATATGCTTTTATCACTTCCACCAAAGAGCAATTTAAGTGTCTTACACAACCAAAACAAACCAATTGACTGACAACTTCCCAATGTTACTGTCAAAAACATGAAACATTGATTTTTTTAAATATTCGAACCCTCACCAGGCACTACACATTTAATGTATTCGTACACTGCAAAATTAGTAAGCTGTTATACACTACCGTTCAAACGTTTGGGGTCAGCAAGATCTTTTTTTTTTTAAAAGAAGAGAAATTAATACTTTTATTCAGCAAGGAAGCATTAAATTGATCAAAAGTGACAGTTAAGATATTTATAATGTTCTTTTGAACTTTCTATTCATCAAAGAATCCTGAATTAAACGCATCATGGTTTCCACAAAAATATTAAGCAACTTAACTGCTGTCAATATTGATAATACAAAATCGGCATTTTAGAATGATTTCTGAAGGATCATGTGACACTGAAGACTGGAGTAATGATGCTGAAAATTAAGCTTTACCATCATAGGAAAAAATTACATTTTTAAATATATTAAAAGAGAAAACTGTTATTTTAAATGATAATATTTCACAATATTTACTGTATTGTTGACTTGTGAGCAGAAGAGACTTCTTTCTTAAACTTAAAAAAATACAAATAAAAAAATAATTCGCAACGACCCGGCCCCAAACTTTTGAATGGTAGTGTATGTGCACAAAACCCCTAAATAGAGGTGCAGATCTGGGCACACTGGGATTGCAAAATGTTGTGTGATCTCTTGTAAGCAGAATTAACTGAAGTTTTAAATGACTATGTGGACAATTTAATTCCATTCACATTTTTATGCTAATGCACAGTTTGCATAGGGAACAAAACACTCTGCAATCCTGTTGACCGCAGCAAAGGAGGAGGGCCAAGCAATGGACAGTCTCCCAGTCATTCTTACCCAGATTGATCAATCCTTCGGAAATAATGTTCTCCAGAGGAGTTACTGAAATACATCATAATGTGGGCATGTTTGACTGGAATCATGTAGACATGTCATGCTCCAGCTTTAGAGGACAAGACTGATTCTGGAATAAACTCAGATATCACTTACTATTTTCAAAGAGCAGTGGAAATGGATTGTTTTCTTTTTGCTTTGCCTAAAAAAGAAGTTGCGGTACAAAACAACTAGTAAGCAAAAAACAAAAGCGAGACAAATAAAAACATCTGCTGCTTACAAACATGTTTAGAAGCTTACCTGTTGGATCTTCTGCATTGATGCATAGTATTTCGACCACCAATCAATGACGTTATCAGCAGACTCGTCAGCCGTGGTGCGTTTCTTCCTTTTAGTAGATCTGCGTTTGCTCTTCTTTGACACCTGGCATTGACAAATAGTTTTATAGTACATTAGTAGTGTGTGCGTGTGCTTATATGCTTCTACTTGCACATATGCATTTTCTGAAATTAGGGGCATAGATTAAACTGGAGGGAAAAGCTGGACTTTTGACAATATAGGTGATAATATTCACAATCTGAGGTTCTCTCAAAATGTTTAGTTTATCCAACTAAAAACAAACCTTCTTGTCCTGGATGTCCTGGAAGTCTGGCTCAGTTTTGGGGGCAGGGTGGATTATCTCCTCATGCTCTATTTCTATGGCGATCTCCACGTTTGGAGGTGGCACAACACTTTGCTGCAGAGACAGCTGAGCCACTACAGGCGCAAAACAAACCATACTTTTAATTAGATTTAGGCAATCAGTATTATTAATTGCTCAGATTCACAGAGGAATTTTCTCATCAAGGTTTAGGGATTTAATAAAACTACAGACAGATGTGTCTGCAGGATTGAGGATCCCTGCCCGAGACCAATATATAATAATCGCCTGGTTTCACAGACAAGGCTTAAATGCATGTTTGAGCTATTTTAACTGAAAGAAACTTGCACTGACATTTAATTTTGGCCATTGTTTTGTCTCAAGATGCACACCAGTAATGTTTTTGTCTAAGGCATGTTTAAAAAAACAACTTAAATGTCCTAATTGAACTGAGGCCCAATCCAAGGTTAATCTAAGCCCTGTCTGTAAACCAGGCCTATATGTTAGTGTGGGCTCTGAATCAACCTATTTTCACAAGACATTAAGCATTTGGTACTAGTTGTATTGGTTAGACTGTTAGATTTTTTTGTTGAAGAAATTTGATGTTCAGAAATGAATGTAGAGTTGTGGTCTCGGTTTATTTTTCATTTATTGCATTTATTAGGGCCGTTATTGTGACTGTAACTGGGACGTGCGTTACCTGCTATGTTACTAGGCTCCTGTTGGGGCTGTTGGATCGGTAAAGGGATGTGTTTGAATAATGCCAAGTTGTTGATCATATGACTACCCACAAGTGTGCTCCGTCCAAAGGCCCTCCAGTCCACCACGGTGATGGTAAGAGGAGGGAGGAGGTATTCATCTTCAGGAAGCTCCTACAGACCAACAACAGCGGCCAGAGACATGCTGAGATCAGCAGAACATCAAGCGATCACATGAGCAAAGCGATTGGGACGACACCATACGTGTCAACATTAAACACAGGACCTGTTGTTGTAGCAGTCGACTTACCACATCAAAGGCATCAACGAGTATTGTGAAGTTTGGGTTTTTCTTGTAACTCTGTATCACTGAGGAGTTGACGCCTGCTCCAGCACACTTGATAAAAACTTGGGGTCGATCGACAGATAAGAGCTGAACTTTTTTCAGTTCTCTGAGGCCCCAGAACAAAACCTGCAGTGCACATAAATACAAACTCAACAACACTTGTATTCAAAGTACAGACAAAACACTAATAGTGTACACTGAAAAAGCTACATTAATTTACTTGAAATGGTAGATCCATGTTACACTTGCCAAAACACACACTACAAATTAAAATGTCAAAAACAAGTGTGACACCTAATAAAAGTGAGACCTGGTATATAGACAACAGAACTATTTCCAACTATGACCATGCAGTTTTTCCTATGGGTGAAAACACAGTTCAGATGAGAGGCTTTTAAAAGACGCCTATAAAGCTAAAACGAATTCACAACACTTTTGGGAAATGGTAGTCGAGATATAGTGGTTAGACACCAGCAGAAAAAAGCTCTGACTAAAAAAAGGTTTCACAAGTAGATGTCACACATTGACGCATGAAAGATGATTAGACTTATACAGTGCACCGTACTGGTGGAGTTAAACCTGAATTATTTAAATCTGTATGGTATTTTCTGTTACAGTTAAAATAAATAAATATATAAAATAAATAGTTTATTAATTATTTTTCAGAATAACGATAGGCTTAGAACTCAAATGACAAACAGCCACCAATAACATAAATGAAGCATTTATGATCAATGTATAGAATAAAATGGCTCCAAAAATACAAATCTCACACTATGAAAAGATAAGTAATGTTTAAAGTAATTCACTGCTTGGAATCTATGCATTTTTACAACTGTCAGATAACAATAATGTTACAAATAAACGGCTTTCATAAGAATGGTTATGAAGGGTTTTGCTTTTTTTGTATTTTACATATAGTTATAGATTGTGCACCTCAATTCTGTACTTGCAGAGAACAGGCCGAATGTATGAAGGTACAGGGATAACCAATCCATCTGGCTCATCTAAATCAGGGAGAGTGTGTTCTCCTGACTTTGAGATCTATAGCATCATGGGAAAGATAAGTTTCTGCATTAGTAGAAAATATATTACTCATTACTAATATTAGTAGTAGTAGTAGTAGTACACATGTGCAACACGTGTGTCATGTGTTGCGGTTTTAAGACTGGACCTGAATGAGTTCAAAGGCTCCCAGTATGTCTCCTCCTGACAGGCCGCCACAGAACAATGGACTGTACTGCAGCTGAGGAGGGACATATCGCTCCTCTGAAAGTTTGACAACAGGAACAGCCACTGTCGACCCCAGGTACTCTATACCCTGGAGAGAGCAAACCATTGTGCCTCAGGTCACAGCATTTAAGACAGATTGAGAAAAAGTTTTTCAGCTGCATAAGTTTAATTCAATTACAGAACCATTAGAGAAGTGCTATATTTGTGGTCTGTATACTTAGGTGAATGTGCTTTCCTTACCACTGCATCATCATCATACACTTCAATCACAACTAGCGGTGGCTCCTGGACTATGTCGTGAAGATCTCCATACAAAGATACGTTATTTATCAGGATCAGCTGATTCCACGTGGGTGTCAATGTTTGCTTGATGATCTGAAAAATTAAATGTAAACAAATATGAATAACATTTTCACATTATAAGGTTATTTGCTTTGTGGCAATTTTATCTTTTGTGACAAATTATCCAGAATCAAAAGAAGTATTTGTAAAATAGGTGCTCTCACGTTCTATACATTTTCTAAAAGGTACTTTGACATCCGATTCACTAACTTAATTAATAATCTACTCTCTTTACCTCAAAACCTTGCACTTTTTTTTAGAGAACCATAGTAATATATATATATATATATATATATATATATTACTATGGTTCTCTAAAAAGAAAAACTTTATATATATAAAGTCACTTAAAATAAAGCATCTTATGCTCATCAAGCCTCCATTTATTTGATCAAAAATACAGAAAAAAAACAATGTAATAATATTTCATATAATTATTATAATATTAATTTAAAATAATGGTTTTCTATTTGAATATACTTTAAATAATTGTTTTTTTGTTATGCAAAGCTGAATTTTCATCCGCCATTACTCCAGTCTTCAGTGTCACATGATCCTTCGGAAATCATTCTAATATGCTGATTTTTTGCTACTATATTAGTGATGCAGTTAACAGCATCATTAGAAATTTTGTGTCTGGAATGTCATCACATAAACTCATGCTTACAGCAGTGCTTTGGCTATTGGACAGAAAAGACACCCAGGCAAAGGGGTCTGAGAGGCCAGTGTTGTCTGCTGCGATGAGACCACGAGCCTGGTACATATGAGCCCTCAGCTGGAACATGTGCTTCTCTGTATACCAACAACAAACAGGGCCAAACAGCAAGACAACGTGTCAATCAGTGTCTTACAGAGAAAAAGAAACCGAGACAAAGAAAAATAACTCTTTCTAGCAACCGAGCAATCTTGCCTGTGTACAGTAAATGCTCAGGAGGAGGGCCAGTCCTCTCCTCAGATGAGATGCCCCCCAGCTCAAAGCCTGATGGGAGATTGTTCAACATGTGGGATGAATCTCTGCAAGTTCCCAGCCATAAGTACACATCAAGTTTAACCTGGACGGTCCACCCCGGTCCCCGCTTCCCTGGAGGCTGAACGACACATTTTTATGTTTAATTTTAAAAGTTAGAAGTTATAACCAGAGCTTAGCATTTGATATCAGAGTTCAGACCTTGAGGAACAGGGTCTTGATCTTCCCACAGTTTCGGCCTCTCTGATCTGGGCTTTCAGAGAAGAGCAGGTGACGAGCAGGGATTCTGGCATACGCCAGACGCTTGTTATTACTGACCAGACACACAAACACATCTGGTAAAGTGTGTTGAGGCTGAGACAGGCGTGAGACGAAGAGGAATATTAGTAATGATGTAGATTTACATTAGGTAACACTTTATTTTAAGGTGACAAAGTTACATGTACTTTCAATAGTAATAACAGTAAATTATGGATAATTACAAGTAATTCACTCTAAACCAAACCCTAACTGTAACTCTATAGTAAGTACATGAAGTTTATTAATATTACTCAGTGACATTATACTTGCTTAAATAAGAACTATGACACCTTAAAAAGTAAGTGTAACCTTAAATTATACATATGAAAGTTCAAGGATTTGTATATAACAATGACAAAATAACAACCTCTTCCACCAGAAATCTGAGTTTCTTTTTAATTTTCTGGACTTCCAGCAGCATCTCTTTTACAGTCAAAGATCTCCTCTTGGGCTCAAGGAGTCCTCCTGCTACTTCAGTCATACTCTCCTGAAGTAAAACCAAAGAGTAGTCAAATATACATACACTACCAGCCAAACATTTATATACACTTGACAGAATTTATGCTCTAATGATCTTAAAAATCTTTTAATTTTTATCTACCTAAATGCTTGACATTGGTTTTGTAGACAAATTTAAAATTTCACCTACAAATACATTTCATTACACATTTGTTTATTACATTTTGGTGTTGAAATATATTAGTTATGAGGACTAAATAAGGACAAGATAGAGGAAAAGCACAATAGTGCAAAGTTTTAACAAACAGAGGTCTTTTAAAAACAGTTTATGAGAGCATGCATAAAAGACACCCACCAGCTCCTGTTTGCACAGGGTGAGCCTCTTTTTATCCAGTAAGGTCAAGTTGCTTCCCTTCACCTTCTTTTCAGCAAATGCAATAAACTCCCTGTAATAAACACACCGTTACATCCAGCATAAACATAATTGGGATACAGTTGTAGAATTTCATTAATGAGTGGACATTTGGAAGGAAGAAACAAAGCATTTATGAAGGGATAGTTCACCCAAAAATTAACCTCAAGTTTTTCCAAACTTGAATGACTTACTTTCTTCTGTGGACCACACAAGAATAATGTTTCCAACTGTTTTTGTCCATACAATGAAAGTCTGTGTTGTTTTGGACCTCATTGGTTTTACTTTCATTGTATGGACCAAAAAAAAAAGAAAAGAACTGGACCACAGAACAAAAAGTTATAAAGGTTTGGAATGACAATTCGGGCGAGTAAATGATAACGACAGAATTTACATTTTTGGGTGAACTATCAATTTATAGGTCTCATAAACAATATTGTTTTTGTTATCTTGTAAAATCAAGCACTCTGTTGTACTATGAAATCATTGTAACTTTCTGAACGCAAAACTTTCTAAATTGATACAACAGTGACACCTATTGGGTGTTCAGAAACTTAGTTCACCCTGTCACGTCTTAAGGTACAAAACTGGAACACTTGAATAGGCCTATTGTAAGGGGACCTCAGGGGAAAATACTGATTATAATAATAGCCTACTAAATTTAAACCCTTTGACCTCTACTAATTGTAAAGAGTGGAATATGGGTTCTGCTTTTGTTCAATCTTTAGACCTACCTGGCATCTCTTCTAAATTCCCGAAGAACATGGTGCATGAGAGTCGACGCCTCTGGAGACAACATTTTATCCAGTTCTGCCACCTTAGAGATTCCCTCCTCCTGACAAACATTAAAGGGATAGTTAACCCAAAAATGAACAGTTTGTCACCACTTACTCACCCTTAAGTCGCTCTAAACCTGTACCTGTTTCTTTCTTCTGTTGAACACGTAAGAAGATATTTTGAAGAATGTTGGTAATCAAACAGTTGACGGTAGCCAATGACTTGCATAGTAGGGGGAAAAAATACTATGGAAGTCAATGGCTACCGTCGACTCAACTGTCTGGTTAACAACATCCTTTAAAATATCTTCTTTCGTGACCAACAGAAGAAAGAAATTCATACAGGTTCGGAACAATATGAGGGTGAGTAAATGAAGACAAAATGTCAATTTTTCGCTGAACTATCCCTTTAATTGAAAATAACCACATGAACTACAAACAATGTAATAAGGCTCACATACAAACATCAAGGCAATAGTGTCCAGCATGTTGGCATGATGGAGTCGGTAAGCTCGATCCTCCCAGCTGCTATAAACATACACACAGGGCTTTTGCGCTGCGATGGGCAAGTGCATGTAGTGCCTGCACAAAACAAGATCATGGGTCCAGTTTTGCTCATGAATGAAGTATTTCCCATTATTTAATGAAGGTATAAACTTGATCTTGATCGGAGCACCTCTGAGCATCTCCGAAAAGAGGTCTCTCTGGTGTTGTAGTGGATTTGCACGTCATTGTTGCCGCGGTGTCCAGAAGAGGAGTGGTAACTGACACATCTTCAAGCCTTTTCTTTGAAGGAGGAGGCGCAGCGCCGTCAATGAAGTTCCCATAGTTACCTGAATAAACAAGTACACATGTAAAGGGGTCATATTATACCATCATATTGTTGTTTTAGTTCTTCAGGTGTTATGTAATAGACGTCTATCATGCATTCTTTAAATATTAAATGTTTTGGTTGCACTTTATTTTACAGTATGTGTACTTGAATGTACTTATCTAAGAAAATACTGGTAATATAAGTTAACAACACAGGTTAAGGTTAGGTTTAAGTGTAGGTTCAGGGTTACTTATTCATACCCCCATTCCTAAAATCATATAACAATATCATAATTTTGACAGTCTATTCAAATGACAGTTAGTACATTCAGTGTTGGGTGTAATGTATTACTAAGTAATTAAATGCTGTAATTGAATTACTTTTCCCTTGAAAATTAAAGGGATTACTCTTAACTTTTCTGCAATTTAATGAGTTACTTCTAATGTAATTGCATGAAATATTGTATAGACTATTCTATATAAAGCCATTTTTAATTTTTGTATTTAACACCACAATTTAACGTCTAATGTTAAAATATGTTTTTAATGTAACCTTCTCCCTTTAAAAAGTTTGGTCAGTTAAAAAAAATTTTTTTTGCAATTTAATATAATTTTTTTGAAATAATTAAAAAACAGTTTCATGTCTATCATCGTATTGTTCAAGTGGTCTAGGTTGATATGTGATTTAGAAAGTAATTCGTAATAAGTAATGCAATACTTTTTAGAGAGAGTAATTAATACAGTAATCTAATTTCACAGTTGAGGTTGTAATTACTTTATTTTTAGAGTAACTTACCAAACACTGAGTACATTCGTTTTTGTATTTTCAAGTAATTTATTTATCCCACATATTGTGTGCAACTATGTTACCACATGATTTACAAATGACACTCAAAAAGAGATGTATCCAACAAGCTCAATTGTTTAACCCAGTTACCAAAGTTATTTCATGAAAAACTGAATGAACGAAAATAATTCTGAAGATTAAGCAAACTACCATGACCAGAAAAAAGATATACAGTTAAAGAGTTGCAGACCCTATTTTGAACTGATTTGTGGAAGGTGCCATTTATGTTGTTGAATGTATAAATCCTGTTATGTTTACCAATAGTGAACTCAAGGGTGATAGGTCTATCACCGATTCTTCTGTCAATCATGGAAGCCTCGAACACACAGCCAAAGAGCAGGAAGGTTTCCATGTCTTCATCATTTATCTAAATGCAAGTTAAACAATGACTTCGGTAGCTTCAATATAATGGACATGTATGTACAACGGATGGAAAAAAATGGACAGATTAAAGAATGGAGTAAAAAGGAGAGTGACTGCTGCAAACACCTTCTGTATGGGCTCCACTGGCATCACCTCAGGTCCTATAGTTTTGGACTTCTCCTCATCACCTCCAGGTCCTGTCCCAGTTTTGGGATCTTTCACCACTGCTTTCCCTCCCTTGGCATCTTTCAGACTGATCTTTGAAAACAGGGATTTAGATTCAGCACCTCCAGACAGGATCTCCACACCGAGTTCTATGTAAACCCTGCCTCTGTAGGACACCCCCTCTCCAACACCCTCGTTCAGCTCCTGGCTGTCGTCCACCAGTGTGGAATTACGAAGTGAGCCGTAAAGGTTGATCCATGCCGGTCCGAACGTGGGCAGGAAACCTTGAGAAGAGCAATGAATGATGAAAGAATATGGTAACTGCCATCATTCGGGTTTGATATTTTGTATATTGTTTTTTTAATATGACCAAGGTGTCCAAATATTTCCATTCAAAGCTACTACTTTTTTAACACTGTAATGAAATGGCGAACCATTGTCTCCATCATTGTCGTTTGAGATGGTGTGCAGATCAATGTAATGAGTCCCAATAGCCACATCGTTCATGCTTCCCTCATCCAGAACCCGAATTTTCAGTCTTTGACACAGTGGAGGAAACATCTCCTTAAACACCACTTGCTCGTTCCATACTGGTTCTGCTGTGCTCTTCTGAGTAGACGTCCTGCCCTTTCAATCATGAAAGAAATCATGAAAGAAAAAGAGTTTCAGAAAGACATTTTGGAAGTCACAGCTCTTGCTATAGACCTTATGAGCAGGAATCTTTAATTGCCTGGTGAAGTGGATTTACTTATCTTAGAGTTAACGAAAGTTATCATGAGAATTATAATTTTGGAAGCGGATGTCATAACAAATGTCAGAAGACCGGGAATATTTTAAAACGAGCAGTTCATTCATAAATCCATAAGCTTACCTCCATGCTGTGGAAATACAAACCGGAAGACAGAACACAACAAGGTCGTTTTGACCTGCTAAAAAACGACCTGTTGTTGTATGGAAAGAAATACGTAACGATTCCTCATTTGGTGTAACTAACGACAAAACTTAATTTTTGTTTGCTAAAACTACTTAAAATGGTTTTCGATAATAATGAAATAAAGCTGAAATAAATAAAAAAATCCTGTAAATAAAAAAAAAAAAAAATAAAAAAACACTTAAACGAGAGTTAGAAATTTTGCCTTGGCAACTGTCTAAAATAATAATGTTTAAATATTTAATTTAACAAAAAAAGTAAAAAATTAATCTACATAGACAACAACACATAATATCTAAAATCATCAAAACTAAAATGATAAAGTTTTTGGTGAACTAGCCCTTTAAGTGTGTGTGTGTGTGTGTGTGTGTGTGTGTGTGTGTTTTGTAGTAAGCACTGGATTGTGAGCTTACAACTTGACCGAAGAATGACACCTCTACGTAAGGATCTATGAGGGCTGTCGTGTCTCCAACAAAGGCTTTGGTCACATTGGCCATAATACTGGAGTTTATTCTGGGAAGACCTTCTGCTCGGTACACTATCACGTAAAACCGAGCCCATGGCCGTTCAGGACTTAAGCCTTCAGGAATCAGGAGGTGTCTGGGAGAGGACAAACGTTTTCAACATCATGAGATAAATTCAACATCCAGTCTTTATTATGACATAAAAAAAAAAACTGAGATCTTACTTGTCTATCTGTTCCTCTGCATCACTGAACTTCTGGGACGGTAGTGCAACATCTCCCTTTCCTGACACGCTGATATCACACTTCAAGTGCCCTTTCACCCCTGTGCGGATGTCAGCGGGGTCTGTGAGCATGGCCCACTTATTGATAAACTGATGGCCTGGCACAGCAAGGGCAAGATTTATTGTTTTACAAGCAGAATAACCAATATTACAAATCTGAGACCAGATTCACAAACTATTTCACTATCTCTAGATAAAGAAAAGGTGCGACAAACTCCAAACTAAGCATTTACCAGGTTGGGAGTAAACCGTCCCGACATCAATCTTGAATATTCCCACACAGTAGCTCTTCATGATCTTTGAGTGCATGACCTTTGGGAGAAGTACACTAATGTGAGCTATGCCAGGTCGTGTCAAGAAATCATTTTGTTTACGTTATGTACTTACTGATAGTTTGATGACTTTGTCAAAAAAGATGTCTTGATTGCAAAAGAAGTCAAACACAAAATACTGTTGGGCATGAGATGAACATTGTTGTTAAAATTCTTGCCATTAATACCATTATTTCAGAAAGTGTCCAGCAGTTGAAGACCGTATGATCACCTCATTGTAAAAGGGAGCATTGGTTCCTTCTTTCACAGATGATTGCTTTTTCTCATCTCCAATTTCAATCACAACACTAGGATCTATATTATCCCCGACCAGCTGCCTAGCCTCTGTTATATTGATGGAGATCTTAGGAAGAACACAACAGATTTTTGCCAATCTTTCAATAAAGTAACAGTTTTAGCATCTCAAAACAAATCAAGAAAGGTTAAGGTTTTTTTACTCAAGTTATATTAAATTCTACCTGGAAATGTTGTGGTTTGCTTTCAGCTTCCAAGATCCTGACCATAGGTTTAGACCTTTTACGTACAAAAAAAAGTGAAATGATGAAGATGTGGAACAGAAACTACAAGAAAGAACACATTACGCTGAGGAAAACAAGTATTGCCTCTTAGTATTATCAATCTGTCTGAAGGAAGCGTGTGTCGAGGTGGACGCTTCGGCGAGTTCAGGCTGTGGTACGTCTATCACTTCTGGATTGCCAGGATTAGTTTCAGACTCCGCCTCTAAAATATAAAGATTAAACCAGCTCAGTCAGAATTGGTTTACAAGCATTTTAAACCTTCTGTAGCGCTCATGATCAGCTGTCATATGTCTGAATTAATGGATTTAAATTATGTGTCAACAAAACCATGCAGTAAATCCCTTAATGAAATGTTCTACATCTTTACTTGTGTAACGTCGTGTTTGCTTTAATGGCCTTACCTAGAGCACTTTTGTTTGCAATTACAACACCCTTGTGTCCTTTCCTGTGTTTCTTCTTCCCTTTTATTCCAAACTTTTTGCTGCAAAAACACATAGGAATATCAGATCGTTGTAAATAAAGCCTCTCAGTCTCCACACACTGTAAATCCCTTGACCATATTTTGCCTCTCTTTCACACATTTTCCTTATAATAATGAGCCCAAGTAGTTAAGAATTGGGCCTAGGAATAGAAAGGTTGGAAAGGTTTCAGTTGAAACTGGAACTGTCACCATTGGGCCTACTTCTAAATTTGTAAGTATTTTATATGTTGTTTTAGATAGAAGCATCTGCTGAATTATTAGACATCAAGGTTTTTTTTTTTCATATGCAGTAATATTACTGGTTTAACTACTCTCTCGCTGTTGGATAAGAATAAAACCTCAACCGAAATGAGCTGAATAATGACACTATTGTCTTCTGTTTTATATAGCCGAATCATTTTTTGGTCATACCTTAGTCTAGGGTCCAGTTCTCACTATTAACTCCGACTTTTGCCTCAAACTCATAATTGCTGCTTAATAGTTAGTAAGGTAGTTGTTAAGTTTAGGATTAAGAGATGTAGAATATAGTCATCCAGAATAAGGCATTAATATGTGCTTTATAATTATTAATAAACACCCAATATCCTAGTAATATCCATACTACCATAACTAGTTAATAGTGAGAATTGGACCCTAAAGTGTTACCCATTTCTCCCCCAAAATTGATTAATTTTGCAACATTGACACTATTATTGAACTAATCTGAATCAACATTGAACTGACTCAAGCTGAATATTGTCACTATTATCTTCAGTAGAGCTGCATTATTCATAATGAATTAACTTTACAGTTATTGAACTTAACGGAATCATCACCGAACCAAATTAAAATGATCTTGCTATACAGCTGATTTACAGCAGAATTTGGATTTGTCTCATATTTGATGAATTTTACATTATTAATTCTATCACTTTCCTGTTTATTATTATTATGAAGCTGCTTTGAAAATGTATATTATATGAAGCGAACCAATAAACAAGTAAAACACCTTTTTGAAGAAAAGTGCACGCAGGAGAGCTTACCCTTGAGGCGCAGCGCTGTCTTTGTCTCGGTCCATTCTTTCAGGAGGAATTCATTCATTCAAGGGAAAAAATCCAGCTCAGAAACTGTGACTGTAACCCACTCCATCCAGCGAAACAGTGAGTGCACTTCCTCCTTCCCCCTCTGTTTGACTTTCTGTTGCTGAACTATTGCATTACAAACAAGGGTGGAAGACTGTGGTATGTGTGTTTTTAGGAAACTCAATAGAGGCCATATACAGCATTTTAAATTTCAGAATAAAATGATTGTAAATACACCAAACACTTCGCAAATAAAGATATAAATCTTCTTTTGCCGTGTTTTACATTTTAACTCTATAGTATTACAGCTAAAAAAAAAAAAAGTGCGCACACAAACATTCCCCCTTATCAGAATGAAAATATCACTGAAGCCATAAAACAACATTTGGCACATGGCAGTCGAGCTTCTCCTGTATTTTGGTGGTGCCACTTTACAGTAAGCTTCTATACATCAGTTAATGCATATCATGAGCTAATCAGACAATTTTAAAACATTTATCAATCTTTGGTTAGTGTTAAATATATTGAAATAAAATTGTGCATTAGTACTTGAAAAGGATAGTTCATCCAAAAATAAGATTCTGTCATCATTTACTCACCCTCAAGTTGTATGAGTTTCGTTTTTCTGCTGAAGACAAAAGAAAATATTTTGAAGAATGTCGGTAACCGAACAGTTGATGGGCCCCATTGACTTCCATTATATATACTGTAGTGTGTGTGTATATCTATATATACACTATACAACTTTGTGTTCAGCAGAAGAAAGAAACTCATAGGTATGGAACAACTTGGGGGTGAGAAAATGATGACAGTTGTCATTTTTTGGGTGATCCTAATGTTATACATGTATTACCACAAATAGAAATGAATAAAGATTAAGTTATCCTACATTGTTACTGTCAGTTTCATGTTAAATATTTATTTAGTTTAATTTTGTTTGAACAGCATTCACTTAAAGTGCCAGTGTCTTAAGACATTAGTCATTGAAGTAGTTCAAATAATAAGTGATTCAAAATATTAGTAGCAATTAAGATATTTAAGGACAAAGGTGTTAGCTATATACTGAAATAAATGTAAGTGTTCAACCTGGTCTGAAACACAATTGATGCAAATAAGGTTGAAGTACTAAGCAAGTCATAAGTACTTGACACTGTTTGCTGACAGTGAAAAGCAGGATGTAAGGATCCACCTCTGGTAAATATTATATGCACCAACAACTCAAACATTTGCCATCACAAGGCTGGATTATTTCTTTTCTTATATCAAAATATTATGAAAATAAAATACAACAAATAGCATTTTAAAAATATATAAATTATGCAATTATATTGATATATTATAAGCCTTTGATGCAGTTCAGAACCACTGTTGTAGTCGAAAGAATATACATTTTAAATAGTTATATTCTATAAAGCAGTTTAATCAGTTTGACTTGTTTCCATGCTGTAGAGTAGAGCAATGGTTTTCTAAAAGCGTGAAGCCTGAACTGTGTTCTTATTGATTAGTGGGTCAAACTTTATAGTAAGTGTCCTTAACTACTATGTACTAAGATTTGAATTAATCATTTGATACAATGCCCTTATTGTGTACATGCATGTTTTTACACTGTTCTTGTATTTTATTACATGTTATTACATCTATAATTATACTGTTGACCATTCCCTTACACCTTAACCCACCCTTCCTAATCATACCACTAAAAACCTAACCTGTATCCCTCCTCAATAGCTGCAACATTTTAATATTATCATTATTAAACTTTAAATAATATCACAAAAATGTCTATATCCAAAGGAGGAAAATATCCTACTTTAGCTATCTTGGTACATCTGGAATCATAGATTCAAAGCCATTTTGAGAAAATCTTTTACCAGGACAACTTTGCCTTTTTGACAAAATAATATCACAGTATAATCACTGCATTAATCATGCAATTATGCAATATAACACTGTAAATCCACTAGAAGTAAGTCTGCACAAACACCACAGTGAATTTTGGATTTAATGTGACTACATGATATAAATCTGTTTATTTACAAAGTGAGGATCAGGGGTCAAGAAGTTTTATAACAAAAATGTTATAAAAAGAGAGATTTTTGCCAGAAGGTTGTCATTATTACATGGCATGCTTAACGTCTGTAGTTTTATCTGACATAGAACTAGCAAAATTCAGATGATTATGTGATTATAATTCTTTAATAAATTACACCAATATAAAAGTACAATTGCAAAATAAGATTAGACATGTTTAAAGTGAAGCATCGAATCCCAAAGTGCTCGCAACATTAAAAATATTTACACTTTCTGTCTTCAAGCATTCATCTTCAAGGCTCATGGTTTCTTTTGCGACAAAATTCTGGAAAACAAAATGATGTAAGAACAAGCATTATTGCTTTATTCTTCATTAACAAATGTTCTTGCACTTGTAACACATGATCTACGCTAATGTCCATGCATGTTTGGGTCACAGTAATAGGAATATTCTTTCTCTTTAAAATATTTGCAGGTTATATGAAAGATGTATCAAATCCAAAGAGCTAAATAGTCCATGCACTCCAGAGCAAACATTATAAATAAAACACAGATACACTATTAGAAAAAAATGACACACAAGCCATAACTACGGTACTCTTTGAAAAGGTACTACACAAATAAAGGTTCTTTATTGGCATCTATGGTTTCATAAATAACTTTCCCATTGCACAAAAGTTTCTTTATAGTGGAATTTTTTTTTCCCAGATCATTTAAATGTTCATTACACTACACTTTGGAGCACAGACTTTAGTCTCATTTTAAAGAAGACCCGTGGCAGATTATTGTTGAAGTGAAAAAAGTTGATTGCAGTTGAAAATGATTTATTATGTATTTTTTTAAACCATACTGAACTCAAAAACTGCTAGAAAATCAAAGCAAGCTGTGTTCCAAATTTGAGGTTTATTCAAATTACACGCTCAACACACAAATTACTCTCAAATATTGCACGCACGCAAATATAGCTGCATAATTTATCCAACTGGCTAAATAATACACAGAAGCAGTAAAAAGAGGAGTATTTGCTTTATAAGCCAAACCTGAGAAAATGGAACCATCTGGTAAAAAAATAATAAACATTTTGAAGCCTTGCCAACAGAATGAAAGCCTATTAATAAAGACTGCATCATTTTATAGTTAAATGACCCAGGGATTAAAAATGGCCATTTTAATGGGTTTCAATAAGGGAACATTTTTGTCCTTAGTGTAACTATTTTGTGTGCCTAAATAGATTTATGAAAGGAAATGAGGGTGAAATGTTAAAATTCCAATAAAACCAAAATGTATGCAGTTGGCGTTCACGGCAAAATAATAAAAATGAAAATGAAAAAACAACAACAACAAAAATGTCCTTAAAGGGCATATTGCAGGGTTTTTTTTTCCTTCTCAAAATTAATATATAAACTTGTCTGAAAATACCACATGAAAAGTTAATTCAGGATTTAAAATTGTTTTGCAAGACATAAGGGCACAAATTTAGTAGAAAACTTCAAGTCAAGTCACCTTCATTTATATAGCGCTTTTAACAATATGGACTGTTTCAAAGCAGCTTTACAGTGATAATAGGAAATGAAAGTAACAGAGATTGTTTTGGCTTTACAGCAGCTCTAGAATAAAGTTATTGTCCAGATAAAGTTAGTTTTGATTGATTCACTTCCGTTGCAAAGATCATTAGTTATTAACTAGGGGCTTCACGACACCGTTCTAACAGAAAACCCTTAACGCGCTCCCTGCCGCTCATTTGCAGAAATATTTATCGCTTCTGTGTAACCATGTGGACCGGAAATATTTTGACAAGTTTTATCTGTACAGAGGTAAAGGGAAGGAGAAGGAGGCCTTCACAGGGGAGAGACTAGTTGACACTTCAGGACTGCGTTGTCGTCGTGTCCAGGCGCAGGTCCTTCATCAGATCTGGATACGGCCTGGATTCAGCGGACATGTGACAGTTTCCTTGACCGTGTTGAAATTTTTTTTCCCCCATCATCGCGTCATATTACGTAACGAGAGGGAGTCGTTTGCCAGGCTCTGCGTTCACTTAGCGCAGAGTAGGTTGGTATTCAGTAGGAGCGGTCCTGATTCAGTGTGTTTTCTGTGGTTATTGTATTTCAATTTATCATCGTCGTGGGAAATTATTGTGAATTATGGCCTGTCAGGACTTCGAGTCCACAGGTTTCCGAACAAGAAAAAGGATGGTGCTATCTTCCGTGCCTGGGTGCCATATGTGCAGGTGAAAAGACAGGACTTAACTTCTGCATCTGCTTCGAAAAATCGATGGAGTTATATGATGACGCCGATATGGGCACTGTCACAGCATCTTCATCGGGTCGCCCGGTCCGTCGTCAGAATGTGGTTCGGCCGCCGGCAGGAAACATGATGGTCACGGATCCGTCAGAGATCACTCATTGTACATCGGTTTTACAAAATGTGCCTTGTCGTAATTTAATTCATGAACATATCCTACATAAACTTGTAATGTAATGCATTTTTGTGTTTGTTATAAGTCTGCAGCCGAAACTTATTATTATCATAAATAGTTCTATAATTCATTTTCATTCTGTACAAAACCACCTTAATGTTTGTGTTGGCTGTTTCTACATATAAAGTTTTTATACAGTAAGACAGTTGTGATTTTTTTGTATTCATTGTCACCAAAATGGGGCCATTCAAAGCCTTTATAAAGTCCCTCTTTCTCTGGAAGCTGTCTCCTAATGGCTGACAACACATGCAGGTAAGGGTCCAATACTTTTCTATTGCCTGATACATGATAATAATCTGTACAATATTGTGATCTGAGCATAGTGTTATACATAATGTCGGCTAACGTGGATATATCTATAAGCTAACACTGGTCTCTCACCAAGACAACTTAAATGGCTGAGATCCGTCATACAAGTAAACTCAGCGTCCGAACTTTCGTTGCGATCCATTGCTTTCTATTGTTTACTTTGACCACACTCCCTCCCGGTTTGGTGGTTTTTAGATGCGGGAGTAAAATTTTCTCAGAAAAACGACTCTAGAAGCCTTAATAGCGTTTCATAAGTATATATTTATATTTAAAGGTGCATTGTGTAATATTTCTGAGGATCTATTGACTGAAATGCAATAGAAGATCCATAACTATGTTTTCAGTGGTGTATAAAGACCTTGCATAATGAACCGTTGTGTTTTTATTACCTTAGAATGAGACATTTATACCTCCATAACCGCGGGCACCCCCTTCTATGGAGGTCAACATATTGTGTCGCCATGTTTCTACCGTAGCCGGCAGCGAACACACAGCGCTACAGAGCGCGTTTCGTCACTACCTTGAAAAAGAAGTTTTCAGTGGTGTATAAAGACTTTACTCAATGAACCGTTATATTTGTATTACCTTAGAATGAGCAGTTTCTATCTACATACACCGCGGGTCCCTTTACATTGAAATGCGCCGACATGTGTCTACAGTAGCCCTAAACGGACAAACACGTTTCGTTACTATGTTGCTCTTCGTGCAAGGAAGCAAGCTTAGTTCAGCGAATAAAACACTGACACGATGATGAACAAGTAACAATAATATTCGCAATAACATATAGTTTTACTGAATAATTAAGTAAACATAATTTCTTAATTTATCCTTGTAAAGAAACCTCATTGCTGAACTGGCTACTCTCTGCTGTCTCAGACGATGACATTTTTCCTGTCGGCCACCGTAACTTTTGTTGGTTGCAATTCGTAACCTCACCACTAGATGCCGCTAAAAATCACACACTGCGCCATTAAGTCTATTTCCTACATTATTTCTCTATTCATTGACTCACTGGGTACTCTAACCTGCAATATGCCCTTTAAGGATGCACAAGGGTTAAAGAACAGTTGGACTGAAAGGTTCTTTGGGGAACCAAAAAATAGTTCTTGTATAGTATCACTGAGAAAACCCCCTTTTGGAAACTTTATTTTTAAGAGTGTAATATATACCATTTAGGATCTAAAATGTACATTTTAGGTAACAATATGTTCCTTTAAGTTACTAAAATGCACCCTTTCGGTCTGCCTACCTGTTAAGAGAGGATAGGAAGTGAGGATGATGGTGGAGAGGAAGCTCTCCACTGGAGTTAACAGAAAAGTGCTTCAACGCCTGCAGGAGTCAAAACCAGTGCCTGAAGCAAATCAGAGAGTGAGACGATTCCCTTCACCACATCCTCTGTGTCCACCAGCACTAGACGGTGAACCTGAAAGAGCATATGTACCTTAGTCAGTGTACAGACGCCATGTTTCACTTGATGCGATTAAAAACAAGCCACCAGTTCTCTAGTTCTCCCAGTTCTCAATACTCTAGTATAGACCTTATGTAGCCCCACCCCTTTTCAGCGCTGTGCTCTTTGCGCTCTGTCTTCCAGTTTGTATTTCCACAGTTAAGATCTCACGGATTTATGAATGAACCGCTCGTTTTAAAATCTTCCTAGTCTACTGACATTTGTTATGACATTTGTTGTACGCTTCAAACATTACAATTCTCATGATAACTTTCGTTAACTCTACAAGAAGTAAATCCACTTCAAAAGCAAATTACTCTTTAACAGCGATGCCATAGAAATATACAGTTTCCGCAAAAACGGAAGTTCAAAGACAAAATTCTCAATGTCATGTAATTCTAATACCTCTGCCTCAGCGATGCGATCAATGATGGTTTCGAGGGTCTCGTGAGGGTAACACTTCAGCACCCCCTCAATGCAGCACCAGCGGCCCTGAATGGCTTCCTGCATCGTCATGTTCAGGTTGTTGTAGCTTTGCTGTGCAGCCAAATTCTGTTGAAGAATCAGGAAAACGTAAATGCTGATAATACTGACAAATACCAAATTTAAGCTTTGTTTATTACATCTGAAAGCCATTTGCTGTAACAATTATTGAAATAAGAGGTGTGGATGTGAGTCTACGTACAATGACATCAAATCTGGAGTAAAGAGCCACCACTTTCCCTAAAGAAAATGCAAAAAATATCAGAAAAAGATACATGAAATATACTTTTGGTTGAAGAAAAACAAACAGCCATACTCCGTACCTTGCTCGTTGATGACGGGCAGGGCTGAGACCCTTCGCTCTACAAATATTGATAAAGCGTCATAAACTGTTTCACTCTCCCTGATAGTCGCGATGCTCTTGAATGTTCCGATTTCCACTTCCTCAATCCGCTTCTGTAGAAATCGTGGCTTGGGGATCATAGAGCCCTGAGATTCATAAAGCAAATATTAGAACTTTGGTGACAGTCAACATAATGTAACATATTAAAAGTGCCAACACATTCTCATGGCAATTCATAACTATTTTTCGTTTTGGCGAATTGGTGGCTAATTCGTATGAATTTTTTCAGCCTCATTTGTACGTTTTTGGAAGATCTGCTTACACTTCACTTAAAAAAAAAAGTAAAAGATACAAATTTGCTACTTTTTATCTCAAAATTCTGACTTTTCTTCCTCACAACTGCAAATTTAGATTGAGACTTTTTTTTTCAGAAATACGATACAAACTACATAAATGTGCAATTGTGAGATATAAAGTCAGAATTGCAGGATAAACTCGCAAATAATATGTAATAATTGCATGTTTTAGTTTATAACTCACATCTAGCAATTGCGAGTTAGAAAGGTAATTCTGAGGGGAAAAAAAGAGAACAATTCTGACTTTATAACTCGCAATTGCTAATTTATGCGAGATGCAAACTAAAACTTGCAATTGCGAGTTATAAAGTCAGAAATGCAGGATATAAATTCGCAATTGCAAAGAATATAGTCAGAATTGAGAGATAATGAGTGTCTCGCAATACTGACTTTTACCGTTCTCGCAATTCTGACTTTTTTGCCTCAAAATTGACTTTTTTTCCCCAACTGCGAGTTAGAAAGTTAATTCTAACACAATTCTGAGGAAAAAAAGAAAACAATTCTGACTTTATAATTCACAATTGCTAGTTACATCGCAATTCTGACTTCTCACAATAAATTTTTTTTCTGTAACAACAATAACTTTTTTCTCACAATTGCGAGTTTATATCTCGCAATTCTGAATAAATTGTTTCTGAATTGTGAGATATAAACTCGCAATTGCGAGTTATAAAGTTAATTCTGAGGAAAAAAGAAAACAATTCTGACTAACGCAATTGCTAGTGTTTATACGGGATGTAAACTCGCAATTGTGAGAAAAAAATGTCAGAATTGTGAGATAAAAAGATGCAATTAGATTTTATATTCAGTGGCAGAAAATATTCTTACTGATGGTTAGGTTTAGAGGTGGGGTTAGGGCTGGACTGTCACGCCCTCCAATCTGCATAGGGAAAGCTTTTGCCTTTTAGTGATATTCTCGGTTGTGTGGATTCCTTATTAAAAAGACTGGATTTCTCCCATGATAATTCACCGAACAATGGTAAATATAGACAGCTTTTATTGAGCTTCTCATCTGACTGAAGATATCATCTCACATGTGTGGAAATTTAAATAGTATTACTCTTTACTCATTTATAAATAAAACACTTTTTAATGAGGTAAAAATTACTGAGTGCACAACATTTAATGCAAGGTTATATAAAGAGAACAACATAAAAGCTCTTACAAAGATGTGTAAGAACTTGAGGATGCGTTTATGGGTGAGTATGTGGAGGACGTTCCCTGATTCTGGATCTATGACGGGTAGCCGGTGAATCTTGTTCTTCAGTAAAGAATAAATGGCTTTGAAGAGGCTGGCAACAGAAAACACAACTCTCTGTCACTAGAAAGATTAAAGAAAAGAAAAAAAAGCAAGCAAAGTGCGGTAGAAGTCCTGGTTTACCTGGATTCAGGTGTGATGCTTATCAGGGAGTTGAGAGAATACTGTAGATAGATCGCTGGAAGATGGAAAACAGAGCTTCTAATTTAAAACATTACAATAATACATATACACATTTATCCTTAAAACTATACACAATCACCTCTCCATGTTTCAATCTTGTGTTCCTCCAGCTCATAAATCTGAACCTAAAACAGAAAAAGAACATGATCTTATCTTATCAATGTTGAAAACAGTTGTGCTGCTTAATTTTTGTGGAAACCTAAGTTCAAAAGAACAGCATTTATTTGAAATAAAAAGCTTTTGTCACATTATAAAATGTCAGCGCTCAAAAAGGTCAATGTGTGCTTGTTATATCTTATGTTTTTTAATGCAATAATGGTTGAAATGTTTTTGGAGCGATGAGAACATCGATACCATGAGGATTATTCAGTAACAATTTTCACAACTAGATCCAGTTTCCCCAATATTTATCTAAAGTCTCCCTGTGGTAAAAAGAAATCAAGCTTTTAATACTGTTTATATGTCTATGTGGTGTTTTTAATATGCTTTCAGACAAACTATTTGCAAATTCATAAGTCAACACCATTGCGGAGTATTTTCTCCATAAAACTGCAGTGAACCTAAGACGGTCTCAAAAACGCAGTTTAAAATCGTTGGTGTTTCTGACATCACAAACTACCTTGTAACCACCAATCACGTCAATGTGTGCTCGTCAACGAGTAGATATCTGAGCTGGTGTGAGTGAGTGGAGGCGGGGCCAATTTGCATATTCATAGAACTGCATATACTGCATATACTAAATGAGGCAAGGGTGTAGTTGCATTCAAGCTATTTTAAGAAATGAGGTAGTTTTTTTTCAAGGAAGAAAATCTAAATATGTCATTTTGGTGATCAAAGGTGAGTTTTAAGGGATACAATTATTGACTACAGGGGGACTTTAAATTTGGAAAAAAAGGTGTTAGATAGCGTCTTTGGTTACCAAGGGTGATTTGTAGTAACGATGGAGAATGTTGATAAAGTCTGTAATGGTGAGCATCCCTGCAAAGACAAAATAGCACAAGGACAACATAAACAGGAGCACTCAGGTTTAAATTCAAATGTTAATTCACACAAGCCGATCTGAAACTGACCAGACAATACTGAACTTAAAGTTCTTAAGCAAATTAAAGTACCAAGAGGCTAACATTACCATAAACATACTAACTCTCTCACTATGCAATGAAACACGTTCCTGCGCCCAAGTTGCCTTTCAGTAGGAGGATATGCTTTCTCATTAGCATGGCTATTATTACTCCCAGAGAAGGTTCAAGGGATTAGAGCTCTACCCTGCCATTTCCCACCAGATACCATCGCCCAGAAGCCACACTAAACTTAGACGCTGGCACGGACGGAGAGGATAGGGTGCTGAGTATGATCAATCAAAGCTGTGTCAGCACACACACGTACAGTATGTATACATGATGAATCTTCGCTTGTAAACTGCCATTTCAAAAGTTTGGGGTCTTTTAATGTTTTTGAAAGAAGTCTCTTATGCTTACCAAAGTTGCATTTATTTGATCAAAAATCAGTAAAATTGTGACATTTTATTACAATTTGAAATAGCTGTTTTCGAATTTAATATATTTTAAAGCCTCATTTATTCTGGTGATGCAAAGCAGAATTTTCAGCATCATTACTCTAGTCTTCAGTGTCACATGATCCTTCAGAAATCATTCTAATATGCTGATTTACTGCTCGAGAAACATTATCAATGTTGAAAGCAGTTATGCTGCTTAATATTTTTATATTGAAACATTGATAATTTTTTTCAGGATTCTATGATGAATAGAAAGTTCAAAAGAACAGCATTTATGCCTTCACGGTACCTTTTGATAAATTTATTGCATCCTTGCTGAAGAAAAGTATTGATTGATTCCTGCAGAGCAATTACTGAATGCAATCAAATATGCGTCACTGTCACTAGATGGTGGATCTGGTGAAGAAGCTGTCAGCGATCATAATATTGATTTTGAAGTTTTGACAATATGTTTGAGATACTGTGAATAAGAACCAGATGCTGACTGTACTGAGAAATGAGCTCTAACGAGTACAGTGATGATGGTATAAAACATCTGCTCAAACTGAACCCTCTCAAGCAGATCCATCCATGTTAGATATAGATCCGGGTCACTAAAGACCTGAATATGTAAAAATGATTGGAGAAACATTCATGCATTTAAGGGTTAATGCTGTGATTTAGTCAAAACAGCTGATCATCTGTAGAAGGCGATTTGTGTGATTATTGTGAGCAACTGTTTGGGAAACCAGTGCATTCCAGAAAATCCCTGAAGGAGCAGAAACTTAGAATGTCATCCATTATCTACGCATTTTCTATCCTACATACAGGTCCTTCTCAAAAAATTTGCATATTGTGATAAAGTTAATTATTTTCCATAATGTAATGATAAAAATTAAACTTTCATATATTTTAGATTCATTGCACACCAACTGAAATATTTCAGGTCTTTTATTGTTTTAATACTGATGATTTTGGCATACAGCTCATGAAAACCCAAAATTCCTGTCTCAAAAAATTAGCATATCATGAAAAGGGTCTCTAAACGAGCTATTAACCTAATCATCTGAATCAGCTAATTAACTCTAAACACCTGCAAAAGATTCCTGAGGCTTTTAAAAACTCCCAGCCTGTTTCATTACTCAAAACCGCAATCATGGGTAAGACTGCCGACCTGACTGCTGTTCAGAAGGCCATCATTGACACCCTCAAGCAAGAGGGTAAGACAGAAAGAAATGTCTGAACAAATAGGCTGTTCCCAGAGTGCTGTATCAAGGCACCTCAGTGGGAAGTCTGTGGGAAGGAAAAAGTGTGGCAAAAAACGCTGCACAACGAGAAAAGGTGACCGGACCCTGAGGAAGATTGTGGAGAAAGACCGATTACCTTGGGGGACCTGCGGAAGCAGTGGACTGAGTCTGGAGTAGAAACATCCAGAGCCACCGTGCACAGGCGTGTGCAGGAAATGGGCTACAGGTGCCGCATTCCCCAGGTCAAGCCACTTTTGAACCAGAAACAGCGGCAGAAGCGCCTGACCTGGGCTACAGAGAAGCAGCACTGGACTGTTGCTCAGTGGTCCAAAGTACTTTTTTCGGATGAAAGCAATTTTTGCATTTCATTCGGAAATCAAGGTGCCAGAGTCTGGAGGAAGACTGGGGAGAAGGAAATGCGAAAAATGCCTGAAGTCCAGTGTCAAGTACCCACAGTCAGTGATGGTCTGGGGTGCCATGTCAGCTGCTGGTGTTGGTGCACTGTGTTTTATCAAGGGCAGGGTCACTGCAGCTAGCTATCAGGAGATTTTGGAGCACTTCATGCTTCCATCTGCTGAAAAGCTTTATGGAGATGAAGATTTAATTTTTCAACACGACCTGGCACCTGCTCACAGTGCCAAAACCACTGGTAAATGGTTTACTGACCATGGTATTACTGTGCTCAATTGGCCTGCCAACTCTCCTGACCTGAACCCCATAGAGAATCTGTGGGATATTGTGAAGAGAAAGTTGAGAGACGCAAGACCCAACACTCTGGATGAGCTTAAGGCTGCTATCGAAGCATCCTGGGCCTCCATAACACCTCAGCAGTGCCACAGGCTGATTGCCTCCATGCCACGCCGCATTAAAGCAGTCATTTCTGCAAAAGGATTCCCGACCAAGTATTGAGTGCATAACTGAACATAATTATTTGAAGGTTGACTTTTTTTGTATTAAAAACACTGGTCGGATGAAATATGCTAATTTTTTGAGATAGGAATTTTGGGTTTTCATGAGCTGTATGCCAAAATCATCAGTATTAAAACAATAAAAGACCTGAAATATTTCAGTTGGTGTGCAATGAATCTAAAATATATGAAAGTTTAATTTTTATCATTACATTATGGAAAATAATGAACTTTATCACAATATGCAAATTTTTTTAGAAGGACCTGTATATAGGACCCGAAATCAAATGGATGGTAGAGCTTAGACATAGTGGTTTAATGGGATTGCTGAGTGTTTTAGCATATGTGAAACATGTTCGCTCTTCTTAACATGGGTTAGGATGTTGCAGTGACATTATAAGATTTCAGTAATCTGATGCAGGGTCACAGCTGACCAACCACATTTTGACAGGCTCAGCAGAACCCTAACGTTTGCTCACCTACGAAACACTGCAGCTTGTTGTCCCATAAAGGTGCCGCTCTGACGCCGTTTGCAACCATTGCAAAGAATGCTTTCTTCACCTGTACACATCACTCACATATTTCACTGTTTATGCTCTCTGAACATTTCAATCTGGAATATATATGAATATTGTTAATGTAAATCCATCTAAAACACTGTAGTGAGGGATGTGACTTCAGCACATTAGCACACCTGCAGTGTTGTGTCAAAGATGACCAGTTTGGAGCTTGTTGGAATGGCATCGTAGCAGCAGTGGCTCATGAAGAACTTGGCGTACACGTCTGAGTCAGGGTCTTGGAGAGGCTCTTTAGAGGGAGACAGAGAGGGAGACCCCTGCTGCAGGTCGGTCAGTCTGCAGCTGTGACAGTCCTGATACACTCATTTAGCCATACCTCCAATTAATCCATTTCAAAAACTATTATGCTGAAATCAATCAGATTTATCAAGGCATAAAAGCTCCCCAGTAAGATTTTTTTCTCTTTACTGAAGATTCATGGACCAACACTATTTGTGGGAAAAGAAATGGGGGAAGAAATTTGTTTTTGGTTAAAAATAACAGAAATATAAGACAGCTAGAGGAGCCTTTTACTTCACATTTGGGACCAAAGGTAGCTATAGTGTTGTGTAGATTTGTGGTAACAGTGATGGACACTAGGTGCGTTCGCGACATGTGAGAAATACCGTTATTATGAGATTTCGATTTGTAAAAAGCGTTCACGTCCTTGTAGAACTCACAAGTGTACAATTTGTAAACTCAGAATTTTCAGGGAGCTACGACTTGTACCACGTGACCGCTGTACCACCTGATGGCTGCAGATTCATATTGGCATTGATAGTGTTGCCATAATTCCAAACGCAAGGATGTGAACAACTCAGAGTGGAATTTCATGTGTTGTCATCTCGTAATTACAACATGGCGTGAAAGCAGCACCTTCTCAAATTTCTGTGGTTCTTTACGGTGCGGGTCCACTACAGCGGCAAAACTCAGTGCCGCTGGCAACGCTATCGCCTCCGCTTTGGGGTGTGTCTGTTGCGAGTGCGTTTAATCTATGTTTTTCAACACACACACAGTATAATCATTAGAGATGCACACAATTACATTCTAAAATGTACAAGCTTCGTTTCCAAATGCCCCAAGCAAAGATATCCTTGTGGAAACTGCAGTAAATTGCAAGAGACAACTTCACACTTTGAGCACACGAATGCGCGTGTCATTTATTTATAGAACATAAACACACAAGAAGCAAAAAGCGCTGACAAGCGTCCTACGTGAGCATGCATTCAGAGCATTTAAAGGGACCGCGATCCCTGAACAGTCATGAAGAACAAAGTGCTGCGTTTACAACCAACAGTGTGGAACTACGCTTGACAACAAAGGTGAATTATGTATCTGACATTCACTACATCCTGTCAATTTAAAAAAAAATTATAAACCCAGCCAGTATAATCACAATGAACACATCCAAAACGAAATATTTAACATATAACAACTGCAAAGCGTCTAATTTGTAAACAAAATGATTTACACACTAAATCCAACCTTTTGACGCTCTCAACGCTTTCTCCGGTCCGCTGTCAATCCCAAAATGCATTGCGCGAGCGTGAAGATGCATTACGCGAGCGTCACTTCCATAGGAATATAATGAAAACGCTCACTCCGTGCCAGTGGACACGCACCGTAAGAAGAAGCTGAAGTCGTCTGAGTTGGGGACACTAAAATAACTTTTATTTTTTTATTCACTTTTGCTAGCAAAAGACATAATCCGCAAAATCGTTTGTATGACTTTACAAAAGGCGAAAAAATACATTGAGAGATTAATAATCACATTGGTCATAGAAAAAGATATGAAATTAGCCATTTTTACAAAGTTTTTGGATTTAGTCTTAAACCCCTTGAAGAGGACAAGTGGACTTCGGCCTATACCTTTACTGGAAAAAAAGAAAAAGATTTACTAATCACCTTAGGTATTTCGGTACATTTTAAAAACGATTATATCAAATTAACTAAAATTAATAATTAATAAAATAAGGGACTGTTCGTTATGTATTTAAGGGGCCACCGGAGGAGTTTTGAGATCTTTAGTCAAAAAAGACTTAATTGACCCTCCCTTCGCCAGTAGCCTAATAAATTTTTCTATGACCCTCCAAAATGATTGTGAAAAAAGGCATGACCCTCCCCGATAATTTATTGATTACGTAGGCTATGGTTTGCGCTTGGCAAAGATGTTCAGATAGCCATTGTTTTTTTTTACAAATGACAAACGACTAAACTCCTGCTTTCTCATCTTACTAAGGCTGTAACGATAGACCAAACCTACAATTCGGTTCGTATCATGATTTTTTATTTTAGATTTTTTGTAAAAAATCATGTTTTCGGTGCTGATGCAGTGGTGACGCGTTAATGTAACAAGGGTAACCGTGGCGCTCCCAATAAAGTATCTAAAAGCTGCCTCAAAAAAAAAGGCAAAAGTAATGATTATGAATATGTCAAATATAGCAAGGAGAGATTTTAATTGTTTATTAATAAGCAAGATTTTTCTGTGTCAGTGTGTCGGCTTCAAGATTAAATTGACGATGCTGACTCGCGATCTTCACAGAAACGCGCCAGAGAGAAGTGCAGATTTCATACGGATTAGGCCTACATAAGCAGAGAGCAGTCTGTTTTTCGTTTTTAAATGTTCTGTTTAAAAGTAGACATCAAGCTTTCTATTTCTCAAGTCTGTGAGGCAAGCACATTATACGCTGAGTTTCGGTTCATTTATGAGACGAGAGTCCAGTTCACGCGCCGCGGCGCCGGCTACTCCGTGGGCCCTATCTTGCACCCGGCGCAAATGACTTTGTACACTGACTCATGTATCATTCCTATTTTGCACCCGCGCAAAGCGGGCTTTTCCCTCCACAGACGCACGTTGGTAAACTAGGAAATGAACTTACGCTCCCTGGGCGGGTCGGCGCAAAAAGGAGGCGTGTTTCGGCGCAAACATTCCCTAGTGCTATTTTGCACTTCCAGAAAACAATTCCGCCACTGACCAAAAAAAACCTGGTCTAAAGTCAGTGGCGCGTTGCCCGTTGTTCATAATGCTATTTTAAGCGCGCATGCTTGGCCATAATGTAGCGGGTGCACAGCGCGCATACACTTTGATTCTCTCATCAACACAGATGCAGCAGTTTTTATTTTTGCAAATCATACATTATAACAAGGAAATATATTACCACACGAGGGAAATCATTGTGGTGTCCATGAAGATGTGAAAAAATAGGCATAAATCTCAAAAAAATGAACGAGGAAGGTTGTGCACTTTACATAATATATTTATATTTAGTTTACTTATAATAATTGTGTTTTTTTACTTTAAATGTTTTTTTCTATTAAGGTCCACGTAATTATGTCTCAACTTAACAGTACAAAATCCTAACGCGTTGTCTAAACACAAACCATTTATGTTAAGTAAAAAATTCTTACATCCAGAGGGTGGCGCTATAGTGCGACGCCAACTGCCATTTTGCCCTAACTTAATTTGATTGTGTTCAATCTGCTTAAATATATGTAAAATTTAAGTTTACTTAATCCGTTTGTGTTGGATTACATGACTGATTTGTGTTGCATTAACTGAAACTGGGCGGTGCTTGTTAGTTCCAAGCATGCTTTGCATATGGTTGAATTAAGAGAATAAATGTTAAAATTAAGTGTTATTTTATGTTTTTTTTTTTAAATGAGAAAAGGGGAAGACTTGATAGTGTGTAATTGTTTAATGTTCAATTACATTGGAATTATTAGAACCATTTAAATTACAGTGGGTTACCATTGTGGAGAAGAGTGGAGCATTTTGTTTGACTGTGGACTGATTTAATTATTTTCTACTGCTTTGGTTGAAGGAGCATGTAAATCTTAGCATTTAAGATGCTAATATGTGCAACTGCTAACAAATAGCTAGCTATAGTCTATCAATTCAATTATGTGTCACTAAAATAAATGAAATATTAATGGATGAATGAATATATAAAATACCTGAATCATGTCAGGAAGCGTTTAAAAATTCACTTTGAGACTACTTAAATTGGGTCGCTTAAAATGACTTAATTCCATGATGTTGAAGTTACATGAACAAATTATGTTTGTTTAACGTAACCCAGTTATGTGGAACCTGTTGACGAAATAAAATTAATTAAAGCCAACATATCATTTTTTTGAGTGAATACCCAAATTTTTCAGGCAAATTGTAGTAATGACGGATCAGACCTGTTTGCCCAATAGTGGCAAGACACATATGTATATAAGGACATCTGACAAATTAGTTTGTCCGTCAAGAACCAGGAAAAAAAAAATCTGAAGACTGCGAAATCACCTTTACCATAATTTAAGTACATTAAAAACCTTACTCTTTAACTTACCAGTTAAGTTGAGCTTTCTCATAATTTTTTTCTATTGATTTGGGTGGGTTTGTCCCATCCCCAATGTCAATTCTCTTTCTTTTACGGCCCTGACGAGAACATCGGTCTCCTCGGTTGTGAACCGCTCCTGGCGCGCGCCTGGTAAATGCGCCATAATAATAACAATCCGCCATGCAACATGCGTACCTGCTCTTAAAGGGTATGTTGGATGACGCTCTGATTGGTTTATTTCACGTTACGCCCAAACCACACCTATGAATAATGAAGCTACTACAGACCAACCCCTTTCAGATTTGTGCCAGGCTCAAGAGGCATTTATCCCGCCGGGAAAATAGCAACAGCGCCGGGATCCGCCCACAAAGTTACTTGCGCTTTGACACTTGCGTTTCAGATCGTTAAAATAGAGCCCCGTGTCATGATGATCTAGTATTTTCTACTATATTTACTTCTTATTTATTAAATCCAGGCAATTGGTTGATGAAACATTAATTAAAATTAAGATACAATTAATAAAAAACGAAATTTACTTTAAAGAAAGGCTTTGTGCTTTCTGAAGTCTCTGTGAAAGTTTTAAAGTCGCTTTCAGAGCGGTCATGTCCGTAATGGAGAACTTTCACGTCCGTAACATTGTTCTTTTCCTCATAAATGCGAACACGAAAAATAAAATGAAAAATAATATTTTATGTTCTGTGGAGGCCGACCCTTCTTCATCCGGTTACTAGCCTACTTTTGTTTTGCGCAGTGTAATTCATATTATTAAAAAATATTTTGCCACCTAAAAGTTTTGTTGTGTCACGTCACATGTGTATTTCGCTCATATTAAATATAAAACGCATGTGTAGACTGATATTTTTCTAATGTCTTGACTCCTTTATTTAGGGGGTATGGATATATAAACAGACGTTTCAGTATTAAATGCATTTTCTGATAATTTATATTTCAAGGTTTGACTGCAAATGTCACATCCATAACGCTGGAATTGCCCAATTTTAAAGAATTTATCCTCAACTAGTTTTTTGGTGTAGGTCTGCGTATTGTATTAGCCTGTTAACTTCAAATAATTCTAATAGTAGCCTAATTTAAAAATGTGGTAGCTCTACGTCTAACACATCACACTCCACTGTTATGGTGGCAATTTCAGTAGATTTACTCACTAACATTGTTGTGGAAACCCAATAAGAATGGAAACTAAAATATGGTAGCCTATATCGTAGCCCACATTCTATCAGCTGCAGTTCTGGCGCCTCAGTCCAGGGGCGCCGCTAAGGGGGGAAAAGTTAGGACGATTCTAAGGGCCCACACACTTTTGGGGCCCCCAGAGATCGATTTTATTATAGGAATGGGTGCGGTAGGGGGCCCAACCTCATATTCTTTCATAGGGCCCAACATTTCTAGCCGCGCCCCTGCCTCAGTCCCAATACACTCAACGTACATTCATATCACATGTTAATGCCGCGGTAGAGTTACATTCAGAGGACACTGCACTTATTCGCAATCACAAAAAGTTCATTATTTGCTCGTGCTTTAAAGCTATGCCGGGTAAACATTTAATTGGCGTTCTGTACATGATGCACTTTTTCTGAGCGCGTACTGAAGTGCTTATTTATTTATTTGTTCGTTTATTTATTTATTCAACATGTATGTGTGCATTAAAAGTACCATTTCGACAATGAGAACATTTCTGAGCCAAATAAAGATAAAGATGTGTTCTGGTGACTGGCGTGTTTATTGAACCAATCAGATCAGAGTAAATTGAGTGTCAGCGAGAAGCTCATCTGATTGGCTACATGAAGAAGGTGGACCCGCCCTCCTCTTCGCTCTTGCAAAACTCAGTGAGTGCGAGAATCGTGCCAAAACTGTAAGCGCAGGAAAAAGAAAGGAGCAAATGTACAAATCGGGTTATTTCGGGAACTTTTTTACTCCATGCACACCAGAAGTCATTTAGACATTTGCAACAGTTTATTTTTTTACACAAAGTTTGATTTTACGCAATTCATCTGTTTTGCAGTTCCTGCCTCTGTTGTTTTCGGTTGCAAATTGCTGTTCACAGGCTTGCAGTGCTTTTGGCCGCATTTGTGCGCAAAAACCGTGCCAAAAGTGTAAGCGCGGAAAAATGAAAGTCTGAAGAATACAGATCCTATTTATTTTGCGTTTGCATGAAGCTGCAGCTTCAAAATACATGAATTACACTTACGAATAACAGTTAAATGGTGCAAATATTTTTTTCTTACACTTGAAGGGCGATTTACACCTTTACAAATCTTCTCTTGCGCATGCAAATTTATTTTACGCTTGCAATCTTATGTACTCTTTCACAAATCTTACCCTGCGCATGCGATTCTTTATGTCATCATTTTACCTTCATACAGACCCATCTGATAGCGATGGGGGACCGAGACCGAGAGAGCTACATAAAGCTACATGGAAAAAATATGCACCAAACAAGCCACTTTGAAATGTTGCTGTATTCATGAATACAAAAGTTGGGTGACCCTCCCCCTAGACTAAAAAAAGTTGAATGACCCTCCCCTCAACAAAGAATAAAAAGACATGACCCTCCCCTATTTTCCTCTGGTGGCCCTTTCCATAAATACCGAAAGGTCCCTAACTCAAATAATACAATAGGTCACTGGAGTTAAAAGCAGACACAGGGTGTACAAAAGATACTGATAGATACCTGTCTTCTTCATGATGAGCCCCTCATCCTCCACAAAGGGGAACTAAAAGAGAGAAGATATGGACTTTCACTATAAGGAAATATGCTCAAAAAAGCAGTCAAGAGAAGTGAAGAGGACATAGCATCACCTTATGTAACCAACTATTAAATCAAAAATGTCAAAAGAAAATGTCAGCAGCAACAATGTTATTGATCTGTATATTAGCTCCGGCCTTGTGCCTACAGCCGAATCCCAGCCATAACGGATTGTGACTGATATTGCTTAACAGCAGCATATTCTGCCACAGAACCCCACAGAGAAGGGTCTATTATCTCAACAGTATGACTAGAAGGATAAACCAGGTTGCATATAACATTTTCATATATTATATTTCTGACAATTAAATTAACCCTAACCAATTCTCATGCAGCAAAGTCTAAACTTCACTCAAATGTTAACACTAGTCTTTTGTTGCCATGCAATCACTGTTTTATTTTCTTTCTTTCAGGAAAAGCAAATGTAGGTAATTATTATTAGAAATAATCTTTTCATGCTACATATTTCTACCTCACCCTGAACTTGATCTACACAGAGGCCTTGTCTCCATGCACTGTTCAGATCTCCAAAAATAACCTCAAACATAAACACAATGTGCAAAGCAACCAGAAAGACTAGCTATGCATTTGTTATCGGTGGAATCCACTCATTTTGTAACGTCAACACTGAAACATGCCGGGGGGGGGGGGAGGGTCAGTTTGTTGATTGAATTTAGTTTGTTAAACTTCAGCAAACATCAAGATAATCGTTAATATGATAATGTTTTCAAGTTTAAGCTGTCACAACAGTTCCAGGAATAAGATTCACCTCATCAGAAACGTTGCCACCTTACCTCTGTCAGGGGGTCCATGTTCTGGGGTCCCACCGTGAGGCAAACGTTTTCAGTGCTTGAGCTGACCTGACCGGAGCATACTTCAGCTGTACTCCCGTCTCTGAGTGCAGAGCACAATCTAAATCAGGAGGGAAAGCCGGCCCAGGCACGCAGAGGGCTGAACGTGAGAGAGGGGGGGGAGGAGAATCACAGTTGTTGCGACTGTGTGTGGCTGTGTATTCACAACACCCTTGCATTAGACCAGGTCCTGGACAGCATAATCAGGAGTCTCATTTATAAGATGTGCGTAGGATCCTTACTAAAAGTGTACGTGCGCCCGAAAGCCAAAAATGCCATACGCAAAAAAGTATTCAGACCTTTAAAACCAGAACCTGCACAGAATTCACTTTATAAAGATTGTGCGCACATGCGTCTCCTATTTGAAATAACCATATATGGAGCTTACAACGCCCAGTTTTACTATGCACATCCTCATCTGCATATCATTTGCAAATGATTATTCATCCATGTGATAACCTGTTTAACGGTACAAGACATTAGGAAAATATGAAATACGGATGTGCCGTCCACATTACATAATAAAAATCATTTAGTAGCCTATCCTTTCCTTGTTTTTGAATAAATAAATCAAATAGTGTAAAATACATTTCAGAGAAAGTTTTTCTCAATCTTTTCCACTGGCCAAATAGTTACGTTAAATAAAACGTTAACACACAGCATGCCAGAGGAAAAGTTTTCAAAAGCATTGCATCCACAACACAACAAATATTTCTATTTATTGAATATAAAAGATGTTATAACTTCTCAGTAATGATTTCAGGTAGCTAGTTTAAGTGTTTAACTCCATTAATGAGAATGGCATATTTTAATCTAAATATTTATATCAAAAGTAAAAGAGTTTAAATCATTATTTTATTTATTTAAACTGTTATTGTGAACATGCACTGTATTTATGATTAGGACTCATAATGAAGATTTACGGTTTTACTTCATCTACCGTTAGATAGGCTACATGTGTCAGTTTCACTAAACGGCCCAACGCGCTCGTTGGCGCGGACATTTAAGAAGGGATGGATATTTGCTTCAAGTGATAGTCTTGGTGAGTGAAATTATATTTCTATTATCTTTCTGTATATGTACAATTTTCTTTAGATTTTCTGTTTAAAAGTGACCAAAAAGACTTTTAACTCCAGCTCACCATCGGTGTCTCCAAACTGCTCCATCACCAAAACGTTCGCATAGGTCAGAGTTTGGGTGCAGGTGCGCAAATTTTCCCGTCAAGTTAGTTTTTATAAATCAACTTTTTTTAAATCATGCGTCGGAAGTGGCGTAGGTCTACGCCTCTTTCAGGGTCTGTTTTGTGCATATGCAACGGTTATAAATGAGGCCCCAGGACCTCAGTCAAAACATGTGTAAAATGACTTAACCTTACTCATTACAAAATGTCATGGGAATTTAAGACATTTGTGACTTGCTAATTTATTAATTAAGGTTTAATGGGAGATTAAACTAATCAGCTAAAAGCATAGCTACTGTTGACATTAAGGTCCACTGCTACAATGATCACAGTATGTGCCTTTGGACATTGTGTTCATCATTTTGCTCTCCGAGATTACATTAGGCCACCGAGGGGAGTTTTCATTAGCAGTAGTCAACACCATTTGGTAATGCCAGGGCTACTTCAACACGCTTCATGCTGCTGGCTCGAGGATTTTTTCTACTTGGTGTGAGGATCAAGGAATTGATCGTTCACTGTAATGTGCTGAAAGTAAAGAGTTTCTTAAAACATCTATTAGAAGACAACAAAGCGGCTCCTACCTTAAAAGTGTGTGTTGCCGCCATATCGTCATTTTGCTCTCCGAGATTACATTAGGCCACCGAGTGGATTTCATTGTCACTGAATACATGTGTAGACTATAATTATAAAGGCCAGTTGTCTTACAAGAGTATCTCTCGTACTGTGTAATATCTTACGCTATGGGGAAAACCTCTTTTCCACGAGATATTGAAGCCAAAAATTATCCTTAATTTTGAATTAATGTAAAACGCTGTGCGGCAGCATGCAGACATAGGCAAGATGGCTCGCGCGCCTATTGGCTGCCCTGCGGCAACAGCAGCAGCCTATCGAGAGAGGCCCTGCGTGACACCATATGGGCATTTCGCGCCCATTTCGTCACGTCCCGCCAGAAAGGGCGTGGCCTCATCCTATAAATATAGCTCGATGGGCTGATACAAACTGATTTTCATCTCTTCGTGAGGAAGCTCACGCATCGCTGGATCCAGAGTGAGAAGCCGCGCCGTTGACACAAGCCTTCTGCGGGACGAGCCCTTGAACCTGAAGCCGCTGGCCTTCACCTCGCCGCCTTCAGTCGCCGTACCTGCTACGCTTTCCGGCATATATATCCTTTACCTCTGCTGAGAGTGTTTGTTCGCCGTTGCAACTCACACTTCTCTATAACTCATAAAAGAGCTAGCGTCTTTTTCAAGATGCTATCTTCCTGCGGCTCGTGCCAAGCCCAACTCAGCGACGGGGACCGCCATTTGATCTGCGTTTCCTGCCTGGGTGAAGATCATGCGGCTCTCGCGCTCGCTGACGGCGGATGCCCTCACTGCGAGCTGATGCCTATGGTGACTCTGAGGACTCGCCTGGCATCCTTCTCGGAGCCCGCACTTCTGCCCGCTGTAGTGCCACGCCGTAAGAAGCGCCGTGCTCAGCGCGCCCCCGAGCTCTCTCCTGCCCGCCAAAGCTCACCGGTTCGCCCGCCAGCTTCGCCGGCATTGCTCGAGTCGCTCACCGATAGACAGCGGCTGCTGTCTGCCGCCGCTTCCGCCATTGAGCTCGATGAACCAGCCGAGGCCTGTTCTATCCTGGCATCGGACAGCGAGGACTGGGCGAGCTCTGTGGACCTCTCCCCCGCTGCCCGCGAGCCTTCTGGGAGACGAGCCGGCACTGAATCTGAGCTGATGCGTCTGCTCTCTCAAGCCGTCGACAACCTCGGCCTCGACTGGAAGGCGCCCGCGCGCAACCGGCTGGATGGATGCTTCCTCAAGAAGGACACCGCCCCATCACAGTCGAGACCCGCACCTTTCCTTCCTGAGCTTCACGAGGAAGTCGCGAAGTCTTGGAACGCACCCTTCTCTGCCAGGATGCGTACCTCTGTCTCTGCAGCATTCTCCACTGTGGACGGTGCGAAAGATAGAGGGTACCTTTCTCTTTCTCCAGTGTAAGCAGCGGTAGCATCCCATCTCTGCCCGCCCTCTGCTGGACGGCGTGCTCTGACGGCGCTACCTTCGAAAGCCTGCCGAGTGATGTCAGCCATGCAAGGTCGCGCTTACACCGCCGCCAGGCAAGCTGTGTCAGCGCTGCACACAATGGCTATCCTGCAGATTTTCCAAGCCGACCTTCTCCGTAAAAGGTACGAGGAAGGACCGGAAGCTATCTGCGTGACGGATTTGAGAGGCGCTACGGACCTGGCTCTACGCGCTGCAAAAGCCGCTGCACAAGCCGTTGGGCGCAACATGGCCTCTCTCACCGTGGCTGAGAGACATCTGTGGCTAACGCTGTCTGAGATGACGGAAGCGGAGCGCTCTGTGTTCCTCGACGCGCCTATTTCCACAGATGGCCTTTTCGGATCTGCCGCCAAACATTTCACGGACAGATTCATCGAGGTGCAGAAGACATCACAGGCTATGAAGCACTTCCTGCCGAAGCGCTCTAGTTCTGCAGCAGGGCGCTCGAAACAGCCGTCTGCCCGGGGGCTCAGCCGCAGCCTGCACCACCCGCCGCTTCTCAGCGGCGCCAGGCCCGAGACCAGAGACAGCGCTCTCAAATAAAATCGACTCATGTCGATTGTGCAATAAATGTAGTGAATGTGCCCACGACACAGTGCCCACAAACACTACACGATGCATGTCCCACGGTTTCTGTAAAAACGAAACCAACACATTCAGTCGGCGCGAGCCGACAGTGTTCTCAGTGCAGTGAGTGTGCTCGCTGTCCGGCGCCCACATTCTCTCACAGACATGCCGAACCCCACGGGGCTCGTCCCGCTCGCCTTCTCTCCACAACCTGTCATAGAGAAGCTGAGCGCGGTCGGGCTGCCCGCTGTGATCCGCGCGTCCCCCGCCTCGCACACTGCAAACACAGTGTTTATTTCTCAGCACACCGGAGCTCTCCGGCCGCCGTTATGCCGCGGCCAGAGCCCAGATTTCATTCTACCTCTAGCTATTCAAGCAGATGCGTGGGCGAAGCTTCCCGGGGTATCAGAATGGATGCTGAACACTATAAAAAGAGGCTATTCGCTGCAGTTCGCTCGACGTCCCCGCCGTTGCATGGCGCGAGTCGAAACGACGTTTAAAAACAAAGTATCTCATCTACTTCGAGCCGAGATAGCGAAACTACTGAGCAAAGGGGCCATAGAACCTTTATCTCAGGCTCAGAGCGAAGGGGGTCTATACAGCAAAAAAAAGACAGGGGGTCTCAGACCCATTCTAGATCTGCGACAGCTGAACAAAGCGCTCGCGAAGCGCCAGTTCAGAATGATTACAACCAGGAAAATTCTCGTGCAAGTTCGCCAGGAGGACTGGTTTATGTCAATAGATCTGAAAGATGCCTATTTCCAAATACAAATAGCGTCACGTCACAGGCAATTCTTGAGATTCGCCTTCGAGGGCCAGGCATACCAATACAATGTCCTGCCGTTCGGCCTGTCCCTGGCACCCCGTACATTTACGAAGTGCATGGACGCAGCTCTCGCACCCCTGAGACTCCGGGGCATGCGAGTTTTGAACTACTTGGACGATTGGCTGATTCTAGCTCGATCACACTTTAAGAGCTCATAGAACACAGGACCACATTACTCGAGCATCTCGAGAATCTGGGTCTCACAGTCAATTGGGCGAAGAGTTCGCTGTCTCCCAGTCAGAAATTTTATTTTCTTGGGAACAGTGTTGGACTCGCTATCCATGACAGCGCGTCTGTCGCCGGAGCACGGACTGGACATTCAGCGCGCCGCGAAATCCTTCCGCTGCGGCTCGATAGTCCCGCTCAAAAGGTTTCAGAAAATGCTGGCCCTCATGGCCTCAGCAGCTTCAGTACTCCAGCTGGGTCTGCTTCGCATGCGCCCACTGCAGCTGTGGCTGAGAGCACGAGTTCCGCCCCAGGCATGGACCCCTGGTCAGTTTCGCCTCAGGGTCGATCTAAAATGCGTCTCAGCTTTGGAACCTTGAAAAGTAACCGACTGGTATCAGTCAGGTGTGAGTCTGGGGACTCCCTCGAGTGTGAAGGTGGTGTCCACGGACGCCTCCACCTCGGGATGGGGAGCGCTGCTCGAGGGCAGACCGTTCTTTGGCCAGTGGTCAGAACGGGAAAAGCTCTTACACAAACTGTCTAGAAATGATGGCAGTCGACAACGCGCTACGGCGCTTCTGTCCCCAAATAAAAGGTCACCACGTCTTGGTCCGGTCGGACAACATGTCAGTGGTGGCATACATAAATCACCAGGGCGGCATCAGGTCCCGAAACCTTTACAGGCTGACGGAACGCCTCCTGGTCGGGGCTCAGCACAACCTGCTTTCACTGAGAGCGGCGCATGTGCCTGGTCACCTGAATCTGGGACCAGACAGACTGTCCAGAAACAATGTCCCAGCAGGGGAATGGTCGCTGCACCCGCAGACGATCCGACTGCTGTGGGAGACATTCGGCAGAGCGCGGGTGGAAACGCGTCCCACGAAAACGCTCACTGCCCAAACTTTTTCTCCAAAAGCAAGGATGCGCTGGCCCACGTCTGGCCCCGCTGTCCCCTCTGCTTTTCCCCGTCTCGCTCCTGCCTCAAGTGTTGGAACGAATCAGGGAAAACGGATGCCCAGTGCTGCTTGTGGCTCCACTCTGGACAAACCAGACTTGGTTCCCAGTAGGGCTGGGCGGTATATCGAGTTTGTACAATATATCGATATTTTTTATCCCCACGATATGGAATGAGGCAATACCGTTTATATCGATACAATATATAGTTTGATACGAGCACATCTGAAAAATAGCGGAGGACGCAGTGTGATCTCCTGCAGTGAAAGTAGCCTACATGGTAGCCTGCAATTTGTCCTAAACATGACACAAGCTTATATTAAGCGCTTTAAAATAACTGGTAAGATATAGTTAAGTTTAAAGCAGCTTGCCCTGTCAGATGCTCTGACAGAGACTGTTGCTGACTGACACATAAATACTTGCGCTGTTTAATGCGTTTGAGACGTGGTGCTTTCCTCAGTGCATAACTTACATTTCACAGGTATATTCTCCATCTGTAAATGTTAGAAAATATGTCCATTTCACTGTCAGGAGAGGACGAGCTTCTGCAAGTGAATCTCCGCTAAAACTCAAGCTTCCGTTAATGAGCGCCGCCACGCGCCAAACAGACAAGCACAATAGAATAGTAGCGCAATAATTCTGACTAGAATATACATAGGCTATTGCTAAAATATTTGTTGTTGGAGACAATAATTGTGCCATATGTGGAATTTTAAACCTACAAGTATATTTTTATGAAAGTGACCATTATAATGGGGTAATCAAATGCAGGCTAATATAATTAGTTTGTGCTTTTGTTTTTATTTTCATTTTTAGTTTAGCCTTAAGTCATTTTAAAAACAAAAGAATTATATTTGTTTTTAGTTTGTAATGTTACAATGTAATGTGATTTTAACCACCTTTTTGCACATAATATATTGCATAGCCTACATTACATTCACTATATTTGTTTCCATATCCTTCAATATCAACATTGTTTGGAAATCATTGAGCAGGATGTGAAATATTTTTTTTTTTTTAAATAAATACAGATTTTCTTTATCCAAATAGAAAAACGTAGAAAGTACCGAGATATATATCGTATATCGCCATTTAACCAAAAAATACCGAGATATGATTTTTTGGCCATATTGCCCAGCCCTAGTTCCCAGTCCTGATGCAGCTGACCAGCACTGCCCCGTGGCCAATACCGTTGAGGAAAGACCTCCTCTCTCAGGCCAAAGGCTCGATTTGGCATCCTCGCCCGGAACTATGGTCCCTACATGCATGGGCCATCAACGGGTACCCGCTAACCACTGAGAGCTTATGTGTCCCGCTCGTCTGTCTTAAGACAGACCGAGCAGCTCTTCGTTTTGTTTGGCGGACGCTCCAAGGGACTGGCTGCATCAAAACAGAGCCTATCCAGATGGATAGTCGACGCCATAGCGCTGGCTTACACTTCTAAGGGCCTGCAGTGTCCTTTGGGTGTCAGAGCGCACTCCACGAGAGGCGTGGCCTCGTTGTGGGCGTGGTATAGTGGGATTACCCTGCAAGATATCTGTACGGTGGCGGGCTGGGCCTCGCCGTGTACATTTATAAGATTTTATAACCCAGAGGTTCCCGCCTTACAAGCCAAGCTTCTGTCGGTCTAGAATTCAGTGCTATCTGCCCCGCTGCGCCGGCCCAGATGCTGAGTTTTGGTTGAGCATCGCTCACTGATCGATAGAACAGCTCCATGGGTGTTGAATAACTCATACTATTACCCAGTTCAGGCTGAACACATTCACCCTGTCTGCGTGAAACACTGTTAACATAACTAGCTCCTGTAGGATGCTATTTCATGGGGAATGATGCTTGCAGCCTCTCTTCTCCGACTCTCTTTGAGTCTATGGTGATTGTGCACTATATGTGCCCCGGGCTACTGCCCTTGGGACTTTGGTGTTGGATCCCAGTACGCACAGCGTGTTACACTGTCTTCCCCATAGCGTAAGATATTACGCAGTACGAAAGATACTCTCGTAAGAGAACGTACTCAGTTACTAACGTAACCTCGGTTCTCTCTAGAGAGGGAACGAGTACTGCGTATCTTGCCGTGCTTACAACACGCTCTGGTTCGCTTCGGCGATGAAAACCAGTTTGTATCAGCCCATCGAGCTATATTTATAGGATGAGGCCACGCCCTGTCTGGCGGGACGTGACGAAATGGGCACGAAATGCCCCCATTGGATATGGTGTCACGCAGGGCCTCTCCTGATAGGCTGCTGCTGTTGCCGCAGAGCAGCCAATAGGCGCGCGAGCCGTCTTGCCTATGTCTGCATGCTGCCGCACAGCGTTTTACATTAATTCAAAATTAAGGATAATTTTTGGCTTCAATATGTCGTGGAACAGAGGTTTTCCCCATAGCGTAAGATATTGCGCAGTACTCGTGACCTCTCTAGAGAGAACCGAGGTTACGTTAGTAACCGAGTACGTTTTCTTTATAACTCATTACAGTACAGTAAGTGTCTTTCTATTTATGGGCAATAATGTAACAGAAAGTTGAGAAAATAATTATAATTAAAAGGTAGACTAACTCCTATAACTTCAGGCATTGGTTTGGCTCTGCTCCTCTGTGCGAATAAATGTGGTTCGCGGCACAGGTGTAAAAGTAAAAAAAAAAAAGATTGCGCGACAAAATCAAGATATACAGTATTAGGTTTGTTAGGATGTAATCACTGTCATGCAGGTTATCATATGACACGTAGTGCCATTTGAAGGCCAGTTTATGATCCGTTTTACGTGCGATTTAGGGTTGTCAAGATTATAAATCATCTACGATTGACTTCTCCGGGCTGATGTTCTTACTGTTTGAGCTCTTACGGTACTAACCGGGGACGTGTTATTGACAGATTCATGGCTCATGCCTCTCTTATCTACAGCTTTCCTCAGAGTTCCAAATTGTGCCCGAATATACTTCTCTATCCGATGATGGACATGATCGCTGCCCATAGTGTTTAGGGATTTATTTTCTAAAAGATACTTTGACTGATCTGTGTGTGCACCGTAGTATGCTACCAATTTTAGAGAGACAACTTCACCTTGCTGAATTAGACCCCAACTCGTCTGTTATCCTAGCTCAACAAGGTTTAGCCCCACTGCAAGTTCAAAAGTGTTGTGCATCAGCAGCGACTGAGGCACCATTGACAAAGAGACTTTTGCTTCCCACTCTTCAGAAATGGCAGAGATGAAAGACAAGTATCAGCCATGCATACACCAGTGGATCAGGGTGACTTTCAACTTCTGCGTACTATGGAATTGGATGTCCTTTCTATGAGGGCATCCAATTTGCATTTCTATAGTGAAGCATTGGTGGAACCTGCCATGCAATCACAAGACTCGGCCAATTCAGACAGTGTTTTTCAGACAAGATTCTGATGCAAATGTGTTTACAATGCCACCATGTCAGAACTTCATGACAGAATTCTCCAATGCACTTGTAGGTTCCACTGTGCTTAGGAGGAGGTCAAAGACAGCCCGTACTCTAGCTTCAATGGCCAAGGCTGTTTCCATTGGAATCGTGCGCTGCCCAAGTGCACTATGGCCGTTTCTCAATACCAAGTACGCAAATTTCGGACTTGCGTCCTTGGTAGTTCAGACTTGCCAAGTTCGACTCAGGAGAACGAACTCCCGAGGACGTGAGGACGCAAGTCCGGTTATTCTGCAAATGGAACAGCTGCGTTCTTGATCACTTCACCCAGCACGCTCTGGCTACTCCGGTTATCTCTTTATGTATATTTTAGCCAGTAATATGGTATGGAAAATCTCTTTGGATATGGAAATATGGTATAAAATACAACTCTTTTCATCAACAATAAAACGAAATATGTAATAAAACACCACTCTGCCTATTTTCATAAAAAAAAAAATCTTAAACATATTAATGGCCACACAAATGTGGTTCAGGCAACGCACATTGATTATCTTTACTGCATATATTTATAACAACACGAAATATAAAACACAACCCTGCTTCTTTTTGTTTTCATTTTAAAAATATGAAAACTGACATTGAAACTGATATTTAACAAACAGAGACAGGGTTGTGTCATTTTATTTTATTATACATGTACACACAGTGAAGAGAATGTATAGTAAAATAATATATATAAAAAAAGTTTTAATGATCAATAATATCCAGTATAAAAGTATAAGTTGCCTAATTGGTATAAGAAGCTATACAACGAGAAATAAAGCAAACAATTCAGTCAAACATAAGTCAGCTCTCTAATAGGCTACAAAGTTAAAGTTAAATAGCATAAAGTTATGAAACTTCACTTTGCCTTCAGCCAAAACGATTTGCCATGGAACAAACTATAGATTAATGAGACCAAAGATCGACTTGTACACAAGACAAATTATATCTCATGTTTAACCACTAGACTAGAGAGCCAGCGGCAAACATCAGAAGGACTAGCCGAGGAAAAGCTGTTCCAGTCGGGGTTAATGAGCACTGAACACCCGGTGATCGTCTGGATCTCACAACTCCAAAAAAGTCAGATACATTTTTCAAATAGGCGCTATCTTTATAAATAAACCACAGATTTGAGCTTTAAACAACTACATTCTCGCCTGAAACACTATTAAAATTACATTTCGTGACACAATAACAGTAGTATTTTTATATTACGCGGGTATTTACGCGGGTTGAGGGCAGTGTACCTAGCGCTACAACACTTCTTACAAGCATTGATAGGCCGTCATGTGCTTGTCCAGTCAGACAACACAGACTGTCTTTCATTTTAATCATCAAGGTGGCACCAGGTCTCTCGCATCTTTACAGCTAACTTCCAAGATCGTCAGATGGTCTCTGTACCAACTGGCTTCAATAAGCATGGTTAATTTCCCAGGAACGGACAATCAAATCACGGATGCTCTCATCAGGGATCTGCTACGTCCGGGGAAATGGGGCTATATGGCTAAGCAGAAGTGGACCTGTTTGCATCAGAACTGACCACTCATTGCCACGGGTGGTTTATGAGGACTGAGAAGTCCAGCCCACTGGGACAGGATGCATTAGCCCATGAGTGGCCATGTTGCCTGCTGTATGCATTCCCTCCATTTTCACTTCTATGTGAGATTATACCGAATATTCCTGTTACGTGTTGTACTTTTAAGTACTTTTAATGGCACCTCAATGGGCAGCCAAGCCATGGTTTTCTCTTCTTTTAAATCATTTGCAGGGCCAACCATGACAGCTTCCCATCAGAAGAAACCGCTCTAAGCTAAATGGGCATGTTTGGCATCTGGATCCGGCTCTTCTCTTTAGCTTCGGGTCTGGCCACTGGGTCCAGTTCACTGTTTTGGTGGTTGAGAATCAGCAGTAATCAACACCATTGGTAATGCCAAGGCTACTTCAACACGCTTCATGCTGCTGACTCGAGGACTTTTTCTTCTTGGTGTGAGGATCAAGGAATTGATCGTTCACTGTAATGCACTGAAAGTAAAGAGTCTCTTAGAAAATCTATTAGAAGACAACAAAAGCGACTCCTACCTTAAAAGTGTGTGTTGCCGCCATATCTGCTCATCATGCTCCAGTTGATGGTCCTTCCTTTGGGTCCTTCCTTGCTAGAAGTTTTCTAACAAGGCATTTAAAGGCTGTGTGTTTTATGCCTTTTCCTGTGTGGGACTGCTCCTACTCAAATTCCTTTGTGCACCATCTTTGAACCATTGGGTGTCGTGGACAGTTATTCCTCATAAATGAGTTGGTATGTGTCATCCATTAGTGCTTAGCACCGCCTATGGTGGTCAGGAGGAATGAAAACAAATGCTAGTTACGCATGTACTGTAACTGTGGTTCTGTGAATTCCAGATGACCGCCAGAGTTCTTTGTGATTTGGAATGCACGAGAAAGCATTCCGAGGCTGGGCACCGGGCTACTGCGGATTATATCCCTGCGACTCGGCCTACGTCATGCGGGACTTAGCTCTTATCTTTTCATAACCTATCTGGCTGGCGCAGCGATAATAAACTGGTGCTTAGCACGGTCATCCGAAATTTACAGAACCACAGTTAAACATAACTAGCATTGTGTTTGTTTTTACTAAAGGTGATTCCCCGGAGGTTTGTAGTTTTGCATGGTCCATCTTCACGCTACTCCCACACCTTACATCAGAGGTCTTCAATCCTGCTCCTGGAGGGCCGCTGTCCTGCAGAGTTTAGTTCCAACCCTAATCAAACACACCTGAATCAGCTCATCAAGCTCTTCAGGATTGCTTGAATATACAAAGGCAGGTGTGCTGAAGCAGGTTGGAACTAAACTGTGCAGGACAGTAGCCCTCCAGGAGCAGGATTGAAGACCTCTCCCTTACATGTTCCAAAGCTATGTTTCTGTTTACGAATATGATGTGTCAAGTACAGGCAACTGACGCATATCCTGTCCCGACTCCTTAACTATAAATCATTATTATAGGTTTAAGAGGATCTGGATAAAGTAAAGGCATGGTTTAGAAAATGCATTCTTTTTGTACTCTCTTATTACAAACATTTCTTTTTTTTTTTTTTTAAAGAGCATCTCTAGATTTTCTTTTTAAGAAATTAATTTACAGTTTTTCAGGTCTAGAAATAACACTTAAATTTAAGCTACCCCATTTCTCCAGGTTTCCCCAAGAACATGGGAACTCTGCCTCTTAAAAGAAAGAAAAATGTAACTAAAATAAGAAATATCATTTCTAGGGCCCCTTGGAAGTTTGTTGGGGTTCCCAGACTCCTAGTTGAGAACAACTGTTGTACACCGTTTGCACAATTCGCTATAAGCAAAAGTAATTGTACCACTTATTATAGAAGTAGTAAATAGTAACTAAACGCATACTAAAGGGAATCTGCCCCTATGAGATACTATTCCTGTAACCTACCCATGCAGAAATACCGGTCAGTAGCGGTGTAACGATACATAGTTATATTGAGATTACGCAATATAAAAATGTGACCATTTGTATTGTTGATTTATCAATATGATTTGCGATAACTGATTTAGTTTTATCCAAGACTCAGCTTACTGTATTTATAAGGTATAATTCAAGTGGTCTAATCCAATGTTTCTGAAGAGACACAATGGCTTTATACGATGGACACATTTACAACGACGCGCATACTGTAGTAAACACGGACATTCAAATGCTTTCATTATGCGCAAAAAAAACATGAGAGTGAGTAAATGCAAAATGTTTATATTTGGATGAACTAACCATTTACAGTTTGGGAAAAGTCATTTTGACACTTTCTTGCAATTAGAACTGAAGCGCATACTTTCTGGAACGGCACTCCTCAAAGTGAAAGCGCAAACATCATTTAAATTACCATATCACATTCAGTTATAGTAGTACAAGGTTTATTCTTATATGTACAGTCCATTAATAGCAGGAGGTGGGACATAGCGAGCACAGGGAGGGTCTGTGTGGCTTGTCTGTGTAAGAGATCCAATGCCTGCATTTAAAGCACAAGTACTGTGTGAGAAAAAAAATGAAAGTTCAGTTTCAGTGACATTTCTACATTAAACTACTATATATAATGTATAATAATGCAATGGGGGAATATTTGTGGTCCTGATAATAAAAAAATATTATTGTTTAATAAGTAATAATAATTTATCGAATCGTGGCATGAATGTATTTTTACAACCCTACAGATCAGCCGAGTTGTTGTTGCATAAAACAGTTGTGATATGCTCAAAATAACCACAAGCACAAGTGTGATCAAGATCCACAGATCACTCTGAATATTCAACACTTTTGAGGACCTAAGTAAAATGGTTACGAAAGAATTAAACAGTCATATTTCAAATATCAATTTTAATTTTAAAACCCTAACCTGAGCATGTTGTCTCCCTTCTGCCAGGCATACAAATTCCATTAGAAGCAAATTTTTTATTCTTACAATAGTATATCTTTCCAAACTTTAGATTTCATCCCACACATTTAAAATAATCTGCCCAAAAGATACCTGTACTATACATAGACCTTTGATGTAAACAAAGCCGAATTATTTATAGGCTCATTTGGAAATGCAATCAAACCCCCAAACAATAGAGCGCTTTCTTCCTGCCACCCACATGCACTGTGTATATACACCTGTATGTGTGTTCCGGCATCAAAATACTGCTTTTAACACTCATCCATTTGGCCAGTTATTTTATTTAGGCTGCTTTCCAGTTTTCTTTACCTCCAAATGCAGAACTGCACAACTCTAAGAGCTCTACCAGGAGCTTTAGGTGAGATGTTAAGTATACACACAGTTTAGAAGCTCTGAATGTCCAGGGTTGTGGGGGTCGAGCTCAAAGGTCGTCGTGCAAAGGCAGGCTGTCACTGACCAGGCTGGAGCTGGAGGTGGGACTGGGACTCAGGCTAACAGTACTCAGCAAACTCATGTCTGGAAGACTCATGGTGACTGACTGAACCTCCCGATCAGACAAGTCCTCGTCTTCAGCATCAGATCTCTGACTGACCATCACACTGAGAAACAGAGAGAGACATGACATAAAAACGAGAATAAGGTCATGAGAAAAAGTTTAGATGCAAGTTGTCAGTGAGGGATGATTGTAAGAATGTACATACCTAGATCTAGAAAGCTGAGATTTATGTCCATGATACGGCTTGGAAGACCACTATGAATACAAGCACATATATAACGAAAATATAGTAGCTCAATTTATTGATTTTATTATCTTAAACAGAGTTCACACAAGTAATGACCAATGAATTTCCACTATCTTACTAGTAGTTTTTCGGTAAACATGATTTAAAAAAAAATATATATATCACAGAGATTGCTGGGGATGATTTCTATTTGTATGTCAGGTACCAATCTACTGTATAGAAATACGTCACATTACAGGACTTTATGGTTTATAAAGCACTTTTCTTTATGTATTCAAGGCTTGACATTAACGCTTGGCCGCCTGTCCGGGACAAGTGGATTTTATGAAGGGACAAGTAGAAGAGAATTTTACTTGCCTGGGGTGCGTTTGCCGAAAGCATCGTTAGCCAACTATGGTCGCAAGTTCCGTCGTTACCAATAGAGTTCAATGGGAATTGCAACCAACTTGCGAACATAGTTGGCTAACGATGCTTTCGGGAAACGCACCCCAGACCGGACAAGTAGCCTGATTAAAACGTCAATAACAAAAAAAGAACTAGGGAATCAATAAAACGAAAGAATGATTCTGATTTTATTACATTTAATGTATAAGTTGCGATCGATAGTGGATAATAATGTATTACAGACTGTAGCAAGGTTGCACTGTTGAGTTGTGCAACCTCTCAAGGAGAAATGGAAACAAGTGAGCACAGCTCACACAAAGAAACTCCTTTAACATACTGCCAGTAAAAATTCAAAATGTGGAGTTTTATATTTTTAACATATGATACAGTTAAGCAATCTCACAGGAATAGTGCTGTTTTCCTGAATACCATTACGATCGAAAACAAGACATTAACAAAAGATTGAAAACAAGTCAATAAACAGTTAAAATTAAGTCACTTACGTTATAGACACAATATTGACTGTTTTTGTACTGATTCAGCAGCGAAAATAGTTACAAACAAAGATCACAGCAGAACCGTAGCACATCTCACAGCAATACACAACTGTGTTTTCATTACTGAATGATTCAGCGTTTTGAACGAATCGGCTGAGTCAAAGATTCAATGACCCATTCATAGACAGCTGTCTCATTCTGAATGAATCATTTGTTTGAACGAATTATTTGAATGACTGACTCAATGACTCGCTCATTAAAACCGTCGCCTGCCGCCACCTACTGGCGGTTTAGTGCCAATATGTTTAAAAGTAACATTCCTTCCAACGTTTCTTATTTGTATATTCAAAAATATTTAAAACAAACACCTCATTACATTATTTAATGCAGTTTTAATTTTTTTTAGTGTAAATTATTAAATTTGATCAGCCCTACCTAGGGTAACAGCCCTATAGTGTCTTATTATTCTAATTGAATTTGATCAAACTTGAGAATTTAAAATGAAAGATGAAGCATACATTTAATAAGATTAGGGGGGGAAATGCCCTTTAAATGTGCAGATATGACAATATGCAGATTTAAATATATCAAAGCTGATTGAACACTGATGAGATTCTTCAGAATAAATTATATTTACAACACAATTTTTTTTTCCCCCCGGACAAGCAACTTTTTTACTCTGACAAGTGAATGACAGATTTACTTGTCCGAAGGACAAGCACATGAAAAGACTTCATGTCGAGCCCTGGTATTGTATCCAAAACCTTGAATTCCAATAGTGTAGCCGTATATTAGTGTAGCAACTGTGGTGCGGCTGCACTCTCATCAGTACTTACGTGATGAACAGAATCTGCCAGGTTCCCCAGGTGCACCCTCTTCTCACACAAATCCCTCAGTAGATTGATAGCTAAATGAAGTATGGAAAGAGTCAAAATGGATAGCTACTCAAACCAAGCCAGATGTACAAATCAAAGCATGGTGCAATGCAGACACACACCTTTGCTCCTGCTGAGCCAGAATTTCTGTTCCCATTGGTTGAGGAGGATGTTGAGGTAGCGTGGTTGCTCAAAGAAGCGGAGGTACCGGGAGGAAGCATGAGAGGGAAAAACTCGCTCAAAATCTCCTTTACGAGTCAACTCATCCTCACTCTCTGCCAGTACACGCACATCATCAGGAGTCAGAACATCCAGGATTGTGGCACAGAATTCCTACACAGACAAAAACATATTTCATTAAAATGTGTGAGGAACTGAGGTAATGCAGTCATTAGTATTAACAATAACTTCCAGCTTGGATGATTGTACAGTGCTTTCTGTGTAGTTTAAGTGACCATCAGTGATAAATATATGATAAAGACAGGGTGTGTTTGAGTACCTGGTCTCCAAAGCGCTGGCTCAGATAAAAAGCTCTCTTTACTTTCTCATCAGTCGAAATGTCGGATCGCCATCTCTCTCGCACCACTCCACATAAACTGAACAACATAGAGTAAAACTTTAAAGGCAGGGTAGGTAGAAATCCCCAAAAATACTTTTTTCCAAATTTGTTTAAACTGTCTTTATATATCAATGCATAATTAAAATGTAAGTACTCTGGAAAAGAAATTATAAAAATCGAGTGTCTGTAGTCCTCTCAGGACTGTAATAAACACAGCTCATTATTCCATTCGGGACGAAATAAATTATTGGCTGGGGCGACTGTCACTCTCCCTCGCTACCATGGATACCACCTCTGCTGATACAGGAGCAGCCCAAATGCGCGCACCCGTTTGAAGAGGCACGGAAGCTAGTAATAACAATTATGGCAGAGAAAGAACAGTCAAAATTCTCAGTAACGTTGCCTGCATATAGAGGCAGCGAAGTCAAAAAATTAAAAAAAAGGAAGACAGTATTTGAAAAGGCTATGAACAAAAAGTCTTTGGATAAATAAAGAAATCATACGAGAGTCAATATCGGCGTGGCTTTCCAGCGGTGGCGACAACTGAGGGATCTCATTCTCAAGGGGCTGAAAAGTGACTCCATGATGGCTTTATTTCTGCTGGACAGGTAATCTTGCTGTTTTCATTTTGATGGCATTTATTTTTTCATGAAGCATGTATCACTAGCACACGTAGCTACCTAATATAGCTACCTAACGTTACGTAGCATAACTAACGTTACACTGGCTTAGCTATGACAGTGTAACTTTGGTGTCGACTGGTATAACGTTACTGTTAGTGAGCCAGGGTTGAAACGATAAATAAGCAATAGGCCTATCTGCAGTTGAAAGCTGTTTTGTTTAATTTCGCCAAATCTAACTTTAGGTTAAAAAGTTTAGGGGATCTATTTTTATACCTAGCTTTAGTAGCTTTAAGCTGCTTTACCCTCTGCCTAAACTCCCGTTCATGTGTTTTGGGGGCGTGGCTTTGGAAGGAGCCGAGAAGGGAGGGGTGGGAGTTAATGGAATAATGAGCTGTGTTTATTACAGTCCTGAGAGGACTACAGACACTCGATTTTTATAATTTCTTTTCCAGAGTACTTACATTTTAATTATGCATTGATATATAAAGACAGTTTAAACAAATTTGGACAAAATTTTTTTTGGGGGATTTCTACCTACCCGGCCTTTAATAAGAGGCAAAAATATATAATTTAATAACAACAAAAAAATAAATGAATAATATACACTTACACTACCATTCAAAAGTTAGGGGTCGGTAAGATTTTGTTGAGAGAATTGTTGTCATTTTTTGAGACAATGCAAGACACACACAAACACATGCCTATCTTCACATGCCTATCTTCATAATTCTAGTTTTGACTTCTAAAGTTTTAGCTAGCAATTTAGCTATTGCAGTGAAAGTCCAAAAATTCAATATACTGCTCAAAACCATTTTTTATTCATGATTAATATTGCATTGCAATATTGCATTGCATAAAAAAGAATGTAATGTGTAATGTGTGCTGGTCAACAACTAGTCTAAAATAAAAAAAAAAATAAAAAAAAAAAGGTGTACATTTAAGATAGGCTACTTAATTTATTATTCCAATATCCAAATATGATACTAAATCACACAGAAAATAGAACTTTTATTTATGACGTGCTGTCTTTACATTTGAACATTGCACATTTTAAACAGGACACGCATTAGCTGAATAAACGTTAGCCAATACAAACATATTTATAGAAAATAGTTGACAATAGACAGGAGTCCTGTCACATGACCAATAATAGCAAAACGAATCACTTATTCTAAAAAGAATGATCAAGTAAAATATAAGTTTAGATGAATCCGAAGTATGGGGCTGTGTTAACAGTAAAACGTCTGTCTTTTAACGAATTTTAAAAACACGGATGGATAATACAAAATGCTTTCAGTCATTTTGACAAAAAAACACAACCAAAACAAAATTTAAACTTAGCCCGCCAATTTACAATTATCTTCTCTGTCTGTGTGCGCGCGGTCTGTGTTTGTGAGAGAGAGCTCGCGCAGCACTGATACAACGGTACTTTTTAATCCATAAGTAACTAATACGCTAGTTTTCATACAAAATAATTATGTAACATAATTAGGTAGGCTACTTTAGTTATTATTAACACATTAACATAACATGCAGACTACGTTTCTCAACTCTGAGAATGAATAAATAAATGCCTGTTTCTCCAGGTTTATCAGTAATCCACAATTTATCACAGAACTTTCATAATCACTAAGCCACAGCGATTTTAATTTTATTTAGATTTATTGTTCATCAATACTTAAGCATTTTATAATTTGCATGGCTGAATGATGTTTTCCTCTAATCTGAGTGACCATGAATGACGGAGTATTTTATAGTAATCCATGCGATCACTCCCGCGTGATCATTGAATCCAGATTAAGTTAACTAAAAACAATATTTCAACTTTCCACATCCATCCCGGCCCGTTTACCTTCAGGAGTCAGACGTGCTGTGAATACTGTCCTCACTTATGAACTCAATCAGACGTTGGGCCGCGGGAGTGGAAGAGGATCGAGCGGGATTCTTTATTGCTGTCGATTTTTTTTTTTTCAGTCTCTTTTTAATTTGATAGGCCTTACGCATCTGTCAATCATCCCCGCTTGCTATTTGGGGAATGAACCCAGCGCTATGATTGGTCGAACTCCGCTTCTTTTGCTGTTGCTTGATTTGAGGACTGCGCGTGCACAGAAGCGTCACCAGGTTTTTGCGTAGTTTAGAGTGACAAATCGTACCACCGTACTTTGAGGTCAAAATGCGTATCCGCTACGCAAAATGCGTACATGTTGGCAGGTCTGTGAATTTTCAGCATCATTACTCCAGTCTTCAGTGTCACATGATCCTTAAGAAATCATTCTAATATGCTGATTTGCTGCTCAAGAAACTTTTTCTTATTATTATCAGTTGTTCTACTTATCTCAACGGTTGTGCTACTTTGATGAATAAACAGTTTAAACAAACAGCATTTATTTGAAGTAGAAATATTTTGTAACATTATAAGTGTCTTTACAATCACTTTTGATTTATTTAATGCTTCCTTGCTGACAAATGGTATAAAGTAGTAATAAAGTAAAATAAAAATAAAACTTACTGACCCCAAACGTTTGAGTGCTAATGTATACCAATTAATATACAGCAATACAAGTCAATGTACACATATTTAATATGTAAAACCAGAACTGACCTGCTGGTGGAGCTGCTGGCACTGGAACTGGAAGGCTCATTGTCTTCTCTTGATGGCAAGACAAAGCCAGCAAGGTTCAACAGGTCCCGTATCATCTGACCCTTGATGCTGACGTCCAGCGGTGTGTTCGAATGCAGACTACAGAGAGAAGAGGTAACATTATGATAACAATATTTAATACAGATGGATACAGGATTCTGTGGAACCCAACAGCTTGGAAAAATTTTAATTATGAAAACTAAATGAACATATTTTACTGGAAAAATCCTCAGTGCATTTATGAGGCCAAATCCTAATCTCGCAGGAACCGATAATGTTGGGGACTAACTATAAGCAGTACTAGTGACACTACTTGAAATTTAAACTCTAAATGTATTTATTATGGTCCATAAGAGTTACCCTCCTTTGTGTGCCAAATAAACACTGATTCACACACTTTGATTATTCCAATAATTAATATAACCAAGTAATATAACATTCTACCTTACATCAGTGTAACTTATGGTTAGTAACTTAGAAACTAATAGCTTGACCTAAAGTTGCCTAACAACTGTAAATCCTGAACAGCTTCAGCTGTAGGATTTCCTGTATGATGTACCTGGGTGAGATGTTCACCTCCAGCACCCATGGCTTCAGATTCTCATCCAACATGATGTCAAAGCCAAACAGCTCATGACAGCTATAGGCAGACCGTACATGCATCTTCACCAGTGAGTTCACATAGGGGTCAGACCTGCCATGGGAAGAGAGAAAATAATACACTTAAACATAGTGTGGACATATATAAGGACAGTCTGCAAATACAGACCTAGACTAGAAATGCAGGACACTTACGCAATGATGGTTTTGATGACCATATCTTTGATCTTCTCCCAGATGAGAGTGGTGTTGATACCCTGAGAGCCTAAGTATTGCCACAGTGCCTTCAAAGCCCTGTATTAAATAAAACCTCAATCATTAGACTGTAATACGAATCTGAGATCAGTTCTAATATTTGACTTATAATGGTTATCTTGAGGCCATGAGCTGGCTGCTGATTAATTCACAAACCACCCTACAAGTGCAGGACAGACTCACCCTGAATACCTGTGTAATAACTCTTTATTCTTACCATTTATGGCCCTGACAGGCCTTGTCATCGCTGTTACTCTGATACTCAGAGTTCTTCTTATTTACACTGTAGTTTGTAAGGTGCATAAACTTGTTGTTGAGGGTCTTCATAGAAGGAGAGTATCTGTGTTGAATAAAATTCAGAAAATATCAGTTTAAATGAGCAAACTCACCATATTTGCAAGTTTTTGGCTTTGTTGAATGACATATACTCACTTGCAGCTTGCAAAACGTACTAGTCCATCGTTAAAGATGTAAACACGGAGTGGGTCGTAAGAAGTCACATACACATAGATGCGTAGATCAAACTTATTCCCACTGATGAGGTAGGGCTTGTGAAGATACCTGCAGAAATACAGACCACATTGTTTAAAAAAAATTAGAGAACTCCCTCAAAGAGGAATCATATATGATCCAAGGTTGTCCAACTAACTTCTGCACGAGGAGCGGTCTCTTGCGTGGCATTTGGCTCCACTTGTGAATGACCTGAATGCCAATTCCACGAGCAGATGCAGGCTAAACGCGAGAAATGGCAGCACGTCAATGACAAGAATCTCAGAAAGTAATTTCACAACAACTCTAGTAATGTAATGGTACCGGTTTGACAATCCATTTCTGCTTGCTGCCTCCATCCTCCCAGGCCTTCCTCAGCAGCTTGATATCCTGTGGGAGAATGAAGGAGCGTGGGAAGAAGCCAAACTCTCTTTTGCCAAAGCGTGCCTGCATCTTGGACAGGTTCCTCCAAAGTCGGTCCTTCCGGCCGATCTGAAAGGAGCCTGGAAAGTGGTTCAGCTGCCAAACAGAAATGCACGCTTGTTAATACTCAGCTGACAGGAAGTATTATGCAATTATGAAAGGTATCAAAATAATACCAGCAACTAGACAGATGATTTTCAGTTCATTTAATATGAGAAACAAACTTGATGGATTTCTATTACACAATGGTAATACACATATGATAATCTTACCTTCTGAAACTCTCTAATAGCCTTGAACCCTGGTGACTTCATATGGTGACCCCAGCAGCCCAGCCAATCATGACTCTCTAGAATTAAGAACAGCACATGACACAACAGACTATACGCTGGAATACGACATAACTTTTGCAGTCTGGATGAGTAAGCACTAGTTACAGAAAATCAGAGCCAGTCTGCAGATTTTCGGCAGTCAGAGTTGGCGGATTTCAAAGAAAAATGCACACTGTATAATGGGCACAGACATTTAGAGATTTCAGAACACATTGATTTAAATTGTCATACATTTCCCTGCATTTCTTCTCTTCTCTAGGTTGCTTCATAATCTAGTTGTCAAATAAACATGGTATTGTATATTAGTATGGATGAAAATGGCATTTGGGTTTTTGGCCGAAATAGAAAAACAGCCGAAAATATATGCCGCAGTGACGCTGAGCTCAATATTCCGCTCAATGCACATGTGCTCCACTCAGTTGCTCACGGCCCATGCGAACGCTTCACTCATGCTCATCGGAAAAGCAAGGTCCGCTCAAATAATGTGCCGACATAAAATTTCTAGTAGTATACTTGTTTCTGTTTGCAATAGCCCTACTGTGCTGTAACATGGTGTGGTATAGTATAACGCTGGTAAAATTATGTTATCCACTCATTCAATGATCCCCTCCCTGCTACGCTCTGCTCACATGCTCTGATAATAATAGCTTTGTAGGACAATACATTATTTGGATAATTGTTCAAAAAAATAAATCTGTTAAATCTGATTCTGTTGCATAGAACTGAATGAAGAATAATACTTTGTAAGCCCAGCTCATTTGGCCCAATGGAGGTTTTCCGATCAGTGGGTGAAGGTCTCTGCGTGTTACTGTCTTTCCAAAACAACATCGCAAAACAGAAGCGATTGACTCACTCTTGGTAGCTTTGAAGTGCGATCTGGAGATGGTGTTTTTCACCACATTGGGAGTGACTGTAGTTATCTTCCATTTGAGTAGCTTCCTTTGTTCAGCAGGCAACAGCTCCACTGTGAAGTGTGGAGAAAATGTTACAACAGTGTTTAAAACATAAGAGCTGTTTTTTAATGTGTGAAATGTCTGAGAAATGTAATAACGAATCCTAGTGTCATATGTATATACAGTATATATGTCATATGAAAGATGCTTTAAAAGGATAGTTCACCCAAAAATAAAAATTAGCCCATGATAACTAGCCCTGCCGGAAGTTTTTATAATATAATTATTTTAGTCGATAAAGTTTTAAATATGGATATTTTTCTTACAAGAACGCATCACTTCACTTCAGAAGGACTTTATTAACCCCCGGAGACGTGTGGAGCACTTTAATCATTAGTCAATGGATGCGCTTTGACGGACTTCCAAGACATACACCTATTGACTCTCATTATAAAGCTTGGAAGAGCCATGACATTTTTTTATATAACTCCGATTGTATTCATCTGAAAGAAGAATGTCATATACACCTAGGATGGCTTCAGGGTGAGTAAATCATGGGTTAATTTTCATTTTTGGGTGAACTATCCCTTTAAAGTCAGAGCTTTTTGTGTGTGCCAACCTCTTTCATTGGCAGTGCTGAAGTACAGTGTGGGGGACATATGAGGGAAGAGACTGGAAACAAGTGCGGGTCTCTCCACCAGATCCTCCTCCACATCAGGACTAATAGGCTCCACCACACTAAAGAAAACAAAACAAAACACATATACATGTATACATATATATATATTAGCAGACCGACAACAGGATCTACACACTCAGAATGTATTCAGAACCCCTACTTAGAAAAATCTACACATTCCGCGACACTTAATTTAATAAACATTTTGGCTCATTTGAAGATGCTTTCAGCTGGCAATAATAGTGTAATACTCTCAGCTCTGTTGAACATGCATAATTACTAAGGGAAAAAAATTAGCACAAAAAACAGCAACTCCAACTGACATACCCATTTTGTGATCATATTACAATTGCGATAAGAATCACAAACCAGTTTTGAATTCTTGAACCAAAATACTCTTATACAAAGATTATTGTACTATATGCTGTCAACAGCCAGCTTCCTCATATAAAAATAAACCACTTCAAATAGAGATTCCAAAAAAAAGTAGCAAATATTTAAATCGAACACCCAGACAAACATACAATATAATAAGTCAACTTAATAAATCAGTGGAAAACGGATACAGAAAGCAACATAACTCACGTGACAGTCATGTAGAACCGCTGAGGTTGATTCAAAATGGCCTTACACTCAACATGGGCATTTACTTTGAGTGGGAAAAGCAAAACACCAGAAAACACCTGCTACAAACAAACCCATCAGCTGGACGTCACTTCATGACAATGGCTCCACGGGCCTGACACAATTCACTAGAGACTCATTTTTCCTGTTATAGAGGGATAGTTCTACTTCTATCATACAATAACAATTGTGGGAGCTTTCTACAGGCCTCTGGGTTTAAAGCTTTTCTCTGACAGCAACCACTAGAACAAACAAAAAAATTGTAAGGTCCTCCTCTGTGTGTTGGTCATCACCATGGTGATGTCAGGTGACTAGAAGAGAAACATGTAAAGTCATAAGAAAAAGTATATAAGAGATGTAATCTAGCTTACATAGTCAAGTCAGCCTTACTTTGCATTTAAAATCTCTGTCAAAAGTAAGCCTTTGGCAGATCACCAGCAACAAGCTCAAAGCCAGGATTAGCTAACATAAAGAGATCTTTGAATCAGCAAAAAGATAAAAAAGGGTATTTGCAAAATACTGTAGCTGAACTAAAATTCTGATGAAAAAACTCTAGACCTCATCGCGTACAGGGAAAATTTTGTGGAAAATGTATCACTCGTATATGTGTTTTGTGGCAAAATTCAGCAGCTTGGATTTTATAAATTAATGATAAATATTAATCTACCAGGGCTTGTGATTAAAACCTTCCTTAAGTTTTACCATTGAGAGGCCTGACTTCACTTTACAGGTGGTGGATTCCCACCACAATTTCTAGAGAGTTAAGAAACATGATGTAAAACAATGTGATTCTTCCTTATATACTGAATGTTTTAAAGATAAAAGCCTAATTACTTGGACGAGGCTGCCATGGACGTTGTTGAGGAGACATCACAATCATCTGAGGAGCAAAAAGTAACATAGTTTTTTTTATGAAAACAGTCAGACAATGACAAAATATAACATCATTCAAAAACAATTTGCTAAAAGAGTTCTGACAACACAGGTTCATGTATGCTGAGGTTAAATCCACAGAAAGAAGCAGTTCTGTTACCATCATCACTGAAGTCATTCTCCAGCTGATCCGTAAGCTCCTCCTCATCAACATCTAGTAGCATTTCCTGTCTTAAAAGTGAATTACGATAGAGAAAAAAAACGTGATGATTGACATCTGACATGTGACTTTTATATGAGGTGCACAATATAATGGCGCTTTAAGTTAGGTCCAAAATGCAAAAGGATTTGTTCATTCGAGTTTTAATGATACAGTCAAACCAATTTGTTGATCTACCATCCAAAAGTTTGGGGTCAGTAAGGTTTTTTTTTAAAGAAATGAATACTTAATTTCCTCTGCAAGGATGAATTAAATTGACCTAAAGTGACAGTGAAGACATTTATAGGGTTACAAAAGGTTTATTTTATTCTGCTGAACTTTCTATTCTTTAAAGAATCCTGAAAAAGTGTATGGTTTCCAGAACAAAATTAAGCAACACAACTGGTTTTCACATTCATTATAATAAGAAATGTTTCTTGAGCAGCAAATCAGCATATTAGAATGATTTCTGAAGGATCATGTGACTATGGAGTCACTATGGAGTTATGTTGAAAATTCCCACCACAGGAATAAATTAAAAATATTTAAAAATATTTTGAAACAGAAAAGTTATTTTAAACTTTAGTACTTTTTCACAATATTACTGTTTTAACAATTTTTAATAAAATAAATGCAGCCTTGGTGATCAGAAGAGACTTTTTCATGAACATCTTACAGACCCCCACATTTTTAATAGTACAGTCTAATATATATATATATATATATATATATATTAATTAAAAGCACACACCTCTGAATCTCTGGATTATCTTCCTCCTCTCCATTAAGTGTCATGGGGCTTGTGTCCATCTGAGAGGCCTGACAACTTTCCTCTTTTGTGAGATGAATGGCAGATATCTGGTTTGTGACGGTGTAAATAGATGGCGAATGAGGAGAGGCCATATTGTGGCCAGTCACCTCTGGAATGGCACAATCACCTCCATGCATCTTACCATCACAAAAAACAGCAGAGGGGCACTTCTCATCCATCATTTCAAAACTGAGGGCACTGTTGGTTTCCATGGGTGCAAAACAAGCCTCCTTATCTTCCTTAATAAGGTAGATGGGCACGGAACTGTCTGTGAGATGTTTTATGTTGCTCAGAATGTTGAGTGTCCTGTGTCTTGCATGTACATTGAGTTTTTGAACAGCGGTGAACTCTGCCTCAGAGCTGATTTTTGTCACTCTCTGAGAAGCTTCACTGGCACCATGTCCTACGCAGCAATCCAGCTCATTTGCTCTAGTTTCTTCCATTATGATCTTCTCAAACTGCCTCAAATCCTTGGCCGCCTTGCTGTGGTTCAAAAGCACATCCGTGCATACGTTTTTTAAAGGCACGCTCGGTTGGGGAGGCTTGATTGCATCTGCTTTGAGGCCTCGTGCATATGTCCCATTGCAGCCGGTTATGATATTGGCAGGACTGTGCAGGTCATTGGTCTCTTGTTTGGAGTACGAGGGCATTTTGGCATTTGGGGGCCGCATAACGCCATTGGTGTTATCCCTGAGCTTGTTGCTCGTCCAAGGCAAAGACTGATTAGTAGGCATGATCTTCTCAATTACAAACCTTTGAGAAGAAGACTTGGGTGGAGAGGGACAGGCAGGACTAACAGACAGCTGAGGCGAAAAGGCCCTTTTACCTAACAGTCCTGACTTGAACCTAAATGATTCAAGGTTCCAATGGGGCTGAGTGTGGCTATGGCATGCAGCAGGAGTAGCGTTAATATGGGGCAAGCTCTTCGATCGAACACTGTGTGTACTTAAACCATTACTTGCACCATTCAAAGAACTCACGCTTGTGCTCTGAGCGCGGCTGACTCTTATGGTAGGCACGTGTGGATAGGCACGTTGTGTGGGGATCCCTGAGACACAGTAGGGCTGATCATACAGCACTCTCACATTCGGCTGAGGCAGCAAATCACCTGCGCCGCCCTGAAATTTCTTTCTTTCAGCGTTGAAGGAGATTCGTGGATTGGGTGAATGGACTACAGCGGACTTGGCTTGGACAACGAGGGCAGGCTGTGATGCCCCATTCCTTGCGTCTTCAACTCCACTGGAGGCCATTAATTGCCATCTCACACCCCCCTGGCATGGGTTCAGGCACACACATAAGTGAAGAAGCGAAGGGTAGAGGGGCTACAACCGTAAAACAGAGAGCTGTTGTCATTTTTTGAGACAATGCAAGACACACACAAACACATGCCTATCTTCACATGCCTATCTTCATAATTCTAGTTTTGACTTCTAAAGTTTTAGCTAGCAATTTAGCTATTGCAGTGAAAGTCCAAAAATTCAATATACTGCTCAAAACCATTTTTTATTCATGATTAATATTGCATTGCAATATTGCATTGCATAAAAAAGAATGTAATGTGTAATGTGTGCTGGTCAACAACTAGTCTAAAATAAAATTAAAAAAAAACTAGAAAACAGTAAAAAAAAAAAAAGTGTACATTTAAGATAGGCTACTTAATTTATTATTCCAATATCCAAATATGATACTAAATCACACAGAAAATAGAACTTTTATTTATGACGTGCTGTCTTTACATTTGAACATTGCACATTTTAAACAGGACACGCATTAGCTGAATAAACGTTAGCCAATACAAACATATTTATAGAAAATAGTTGACAATAGACAGGAGTCCTGTCACATGACCAATAATAGCAAAACGAATCACTTATTCTAAAAAGAATGATCAAGTAAAATATAAGTTTAGATGAATCCGAAGTATGGGGCTGTGTTAACAGTAAAACGTCTGTCTTTTAACGAATTTTAAAAACACGGATGGATAATACAAAATGCTTTCAGTCATTTTGACAGAAAAAAACACAACCAAAACAAAATTTAAACTTAGCCCGCCAATTTACAATTATCTTCTCTGTCTGTGTGCGCGCGGTCTGTGTTTGTGAGAGAGAGCTCGCGCAGCACTGATACAACGGTACTTTTTAATCCATAAGTAACTAATACGCTAGTTTTCATACAAAATAATTATGTAACATAATTAGGTAGGCTACTTTAGTTATTATTAACACATTAACATAACATGCAGACTACGTTTCTCAACACTGAGAATGAATAAATAAACGCCTGTTTCTCCAGGTTTATCAGTAATCCACAATTTATCACAGAACTTTCATAATAACTAAGCCACAGCGATTTTAATTTTATTTAGATTTATTGTTCATCAATACTTAAGCATTTTATAATTTGCATGGCTGAATGATGTTTTCCTCTAATCTGAGTGACCATGAATGACGGAGTATTTTATAGTAATCCATGCGATCACTCCCGCGTGATCATTGAATCCAGATTAAGTTAACTAAAAACAATATTTCAACTTTCCACATCCATCCCGGCCCGTTTACCTTCAGGAGTCAGACGTGCTGTGACTACTGTCCTCACTTATGAACTCAATCAGACGTTGGGCCGCGGGAGTGGAAGAGGATCGAGCGGGATTCTTTATTGCTGTAGATTTTTTTTTTTTCAGTCTCTTTTTAATTTGATAGGCCTTACGCATCTGTCAATCATCCCCGCTTGCTATTTGGGGAATGAACCCAGCGCTATGATTGGTCGAACTCCGCTTCTTTTGCTGTTGCTTGATTTGAGGACTGCGCGTGCACAGAAGCGTCACCAGGTTTTTGCGTAGTTTAGAGTGACAAATCGTACCACCGTACTTTGAGGTCAAAATGCGTATCCGCTACGCAAAATGCGTACATGTTGGCAGGTCTGCACTTCATTACGCACTGTTTTATTTGGTGATTTTTAAGCTGGTCTGCCTCAGCAGTCTAATGTCAAAATGATTAAGAAGGCCTACTAAATCAAAGGTAGCGGGCTTTACTGTTCACAGAAGACACACATGAATTACAGACAATGTTAAACAACCAAAAATAACAACAGTGATACAAAATACTCGACTTTTTGTCAAATTTTCAGTTTTGAAAATATATTTCATTTAGGGATTCATGAGCCTTTTTTTTCCCAGCATAGGCATATAATTAAGAGTGAATATATATATATATATATATATATATATATATATACACACACACACACACACATACATACATACATGAAAAGAAATAGACATCTTTTCATTTTTAGTGGCCATATAGAAAATCCTGAAATGGAGAACCTACAAATATCCAGGAATTTAACCTAGACCTAGAAAACTCATGGAAAATCTGGATTTGCTCTACTCTAAAATATTTAATAGCATATGTCGCTTTTTTGTGTAGAGTAAAACATGCTTGCAGGCCAGTGTGTTATCACTCTCTGCATTTAGGGTTTTATTGGAGACTTTTTATATAGATAATCACTTATATTTAATCATTCAAAATGTTGGTATCTGACATGTCGATGTCAGTCTGGCTAGAAATCACTGTGAAACTATTTATAAGAGACAAGGTCTTAAACACCATGTCTTGAACAATGGGGAGAGACCAAACTTTTTTGGCAGGAGGTGGTGTAGCCTAGTTATGGTCCTTCTTATTTAAAGGAATTCAATAATTCAAGGATTTAAAGGAATAAAGAAAAAACAGCACTGGATAAATAACGCAACAGTCCATGTATCGTTCCCAAAGTACCATACGAACACCATGTTTTTTGAACATGTGCCATACTATTCTTAAATGTAATGTGGAGTAATATTAAAGTACTTATCTGATACTCTGTTTAGTCTGATAATGAACTATACGTGCACTTGGGATGATGGGCAGCTATGAAGCTCAAAATGTTTTCTGTAAGTTAGGCAACTCACAAGATTTTGAGACATACACACAGTGTTAGATAGCTTGATATGTCTGAATCCTATGAGGCTCTGCTTAGACCAACACCTCCCCTCCTTTCCCTTCAGACATTAAAACCAGCTTGTTATAATGAATAATCAATATTTAGGGCTTTCAGTGGTCTTACACTAAGTCTACACATGAACTGTGCTATATTGTTGTGAATGGAGTCTAACGTAAGCAGACATACAGTCTGTGTCATCAAATCCTAGTAACGTTAACCTGTCTAGCTAGAAAGCGATTTTAGGCATCATGGCCGTAATAAATTATGTCTAAATAGTCAGCGTACTAGATTTTGGGACACAGCCAAAGCGAGGGTAACGGTTAGCCTGTTAGCTCAGCGCACACAACAGTCGCCTCACACTGGGCTAACAATACTTGTGACATACATATCACCAGCGTCCTCGTGCAAGGGACGAACCCGTTTTGTTTAACACCAACGTTTATGCAACACACAGACTTATGTCTATTTCAGTAAATCATAAAAGTGTCTTACCGGCTCGGGCTGACAGGGTAATTTACAGTTTCGCCTCAGAGTCTCCCGCGCGCTCGAGAAGCCCGCCTGCCACCTCGTGCTGTTTTCCCTCCTCGTGCTGCCTGCGCTGCGCTGCTGCCTGTCTGTCTGGCGCGCGCGCGCGCGCGCACACACACACACACACACACACACACACACACACACACACACACACACGCTGTTATTCAAATATAATATTAAATGTGAATATAAAAATCATATAAAAGACGTAAAACGAAAATTGGAAATGTTGTCTTGGCAGCTAACTGAAATCACAAGTAAAAATATTACTAAAACGGACATTAAAATTAAAGTAGTGTAGAAATATTGGGGGGGAAACGAATAAAAAAACAAAAAAGAACATAAAATGAAAACTGAAGATAAAAATGAAAGCTATATAGCTAATTTAAAAAGATGAATAATACTAAATAATAGTCTAAATAGATAGGCTACTATGTAAATAATCCTTAAATAACACTGGTCTGAATCATAATTTACATTTCTAGTCAAACTTAGATGAGGTAAATAACTTAAAGCCCAACCATACCTAATGTATATTGCCTATATGTATACTAACTATAAGTGTGACAATAATCTGCATAACGCATAAACTGATAGATAGATAGATAGACAGACAGACAGACAGACACAAATACATTTAAATACAGATAGATAGAACAATTTTACCTCAGATAGATATGAAAAAAGCTCAGATGGACGTTTTCTGTTGTAAAGCCTGAGTGTAACTGAATAAACTCATCCAATATCCTTTCCAGTTATTGAAAACTCTTTTACAGAATGAAGTAACCCAGTATCACCATCTCACACGCAGTTAAAATTAAATATGCATAGTGACAAACAACCTGCAATTCAAACTCTCAGCAGGTCACAATGATGTTGTGCCCTTAGACACACACACACACACACACACACACACACACACACACACACACACACACACACACACACACACACACACACACACACACACACACACACACACACACACACACACACACACACACACACACACACACACACACACACACACTTAGTGAACAAAGCAAACACAGTTGCTATAGCTATACACACATTCTGTTAAACGTACCCTGGTGGCTATACATTAAGCCCTGCAATGTAAGCCTATACCTTTCAGCCTGAATCAAAGATAAGCTTGTACCATTTCAGCGACCCTCATGAAATCACAATGCTGTGCTATCATGTAAGATTCTTAGGTGAGAGAGAGCTTGATCAGATATTTTCTTCAATGAGCCCCAGACTGACATGACACTGGATAAGGTTACATTACCATGGAAAGAGTCAAGACAATTCACACCAACTAACTAGGCCATGGTTGAAGTAGTACTCAGGGGGAACATATCTGAGAATAAATAACATAAAGGAACGACTGGATTATTATAATTTAGGTTGTGTTCTATTGTGTAAGTTTATACTTAAAAGGTCATGAACTGAGAAATACAATTTTCCTTCAATGAGGCCCTGATCAATGATCAATTGAACTTTACAGACCGCATTGCTACCCCGTCCTGCAGATTTATACAACATAAGGAGGATCAGGGCCTATGAGAGCATTCTACACAACTCCTTATCCAAGCGCTTGTTATATCTAGACTGGACTCCAAAATGCTGCAGCTAGAAGGGTCTTTAATGAGCCGAAGAGAGCCCACATCACTCCTCTCCTCACTAAATTGCACTGGTTGCCAGTTGCCGCTCGCCTCAAATTCAAGTCACTGACCTTTTCCTACAGAACAACCACTGGCTCTGCTCCCTTTTACCTAAACTCATTACTTCAGACTTACATGCCATCCAGAAACTTGCGCTCTGCAAGTGAACGTCGTCTCGTGGTGCCATCTCAAAGAGGCACAAAATCTCTTTCTCAGACCTTTACCTTGACTGTTCAACTGGTGGAATGACCTGCCTAACTCAACCAGAGCTGCTGAGTCCGTAGACATTTTCAAGAAGCGGCTGAAGACGCATCTTTTTCGGCAACACTTGATCCATTAATAACACTTTCTCTTCTATTCTATCATTTAAAAAAAGTAAATGTACTGCGTTAGAGTAAACTGGGAAGGGTCATAGCACTTGCATATTGTTGTCCTTAGTTTAACTGCTTCTATTGTTCTCTTTTGTAAGTTGCTTTGGATAAAAGCGTCAGCTAAATGAATAAATGTAAATGTAAATATATAAAAGGTCATCAGAAGAATATCCCGCAAGTTTCAGAACTGAAAACTTCCTTGTTAGTCCAAAAACAGCTTTTATTGTTACCAAGCTCAGAAAATGACTCGTCCTGGAATGTGCCATGAGGTCATAGGTGAAAGACCGCCTCTACAGGAGAAAATCAACGCCTACTTCATTATTGCAACTTTGGCCCCACCCAGTGGTGTAGTCCAGTTTTTTGTAGTGAGTATACTGTGATATACCAGCCGCCCGCCCGCCGCCGCCGCCGCCGCCACCGCCGCCACCACCACCCATTTTCTACTGTTTAGTGTTAATCGCCATCTAACTCAGCCAGTAAAGAGCTACATTTAGCCTTAGATGTTATATGAATGTGGTCCCTGAAGCACAGGTTTTATCAGCTGACAATTAAAAGACTTAAACATTATAAGCACAAATAAAAATTTACTTTTTAAAAACTTTAAAATTATGTTTTAATAGATTTGATTATTATTATTTTAAAAAGTACATCTTACTATGCAATTTCTTTCATAATTCCCTCGAGTTACTTTATTTATCTCTACAAACTTTTATTTTGGTGGGTTGTAAATTAAAGACATTTGAGCTTCTGTGTGTTTTAATAAACTATTATTATTATTAGGCCTACTTGAAGTATACTCTACTGTGCAATAGTAATATATTTCTGTTATATTTTCTTCAAGTTATACAAAACTTTGATTTTGACAGGTTGTCATGAAGACTGTAAAGTTTGTGAGTGTGTATATGATACGAATGAATGACGATAGTTTTATCAAATGAAGTGGTAAAATTCTTGTGAAGTGACTCTCATAAAAGCTCTGCAATGAAGTTCAAATGTGTGCATGTCATCCTCATAGACGCTGAAAACACCACGAGTGTCACGCGCGCGTCAGTGTGTAGTTGAGCACACATTGAGCGCTCATTCACAGAAACACGCAGAACATTCAGAGTTTATTTCAATAGCAGTCTTTTTGAGCTTTAATATTCATAGTCACTTAGTACATATCGAGATTTGATTCATTGTATTATTACTTTTGATTTATTCATTCAAAAATGGCCAAATTGCGTGACGTTCCGCTTTACAGTAGGCTAAGTTTATGGCAAGCTGTTTTAGCTTAAATTGTACCCAGCCTTACTCGTCGTAATTGCATTTTTACTAGTAAGAATTCAATTGGAGAGCTCTACAATTCAATTCTTACTAGTAACAATTACAATTAGAGAGCTCTCTAATTCAATTCTTACTAGTAAAAATACAATTGGAGAGCTCTCTAATTCAATTATTACTAGTAAGAATTACAATTGCAGAGCTCTCTAATTCAATTCTTACTAGTAAAAATTCCAATTAGAGAGCTCTACAAATGAATTTTTACTAGTCATATGTCTCCATTGACTTCCATTCATTTTTAATTACAGAGCTCTCTAACTGAATTGTTACTAGTAAGAATTACAATTAGAGAGCTCTACAACTGAATTCTCACTAGTAAGAATTACAATTAGAGAGCTCTCTAATTGCATTCTTACTAGTAAGAATTCAATTAGAGAGCTCTCTAATCCAATTCTTACTAGTAACAATTACAATTAGAGAGCTGTCTAATTCAATTCTTACTAGTAAGAATGCAATTACAGAGCTCTCTAATTCAATTCTTACTAGTAAAAAATCAAATTAAAGATATGTATAATTGCAGAGCTCTGTAATTGAATTAGAGAGCTCTGCAATTGCATTCTTACTAGTAACAATTGAATTAGAGAGCTCTCTAATTGGAATTCTTACTAGTAAGAATTGGATTAGAGAGCTCTGTAATTCAATTCTTACTAGTAACAATTCAATTAGAGAGCTCTGTAATTTAATTAAAGAGCTCTGCAATTGAGTTGTTACTAGTAAGAATTGGATTAGAGAGCTCTCTAATTGTAATTCTTACTCGTAACAATTGCATTAGAGAGCTCTTATCATAATATAATGATAATCGTGCCTCATGTTTATTCATCTGGCATTCATATTGATCTTGCGTATTTTGATATATTTATTAGGCTAATGTTACCGAAGATGTGTTGTGAATGTTACGTTTTGCTTATAGACATTTGTGAATGTGATACATGCATGTGTGTAGGCCTACATCAAAGTGAAAATTAAGTGTATTTCCAACTCTGAACTCAGTCCAAGTAAATTCGGTTATTAAATAAACAAATAGCAAAACGAGTTGTGCGGTGTCCCCACCACTTTTCAAAGCAACTACGCCACTGCTTATCCCATATAATTTGCGGGATAATTAGGGCCGGACTGGGCAACAGCATAGATTTCGGGTTTGTCCCGAATTTTTCGTGATGTCTGGTCACCCTAGTTACAGTCTTCATAATGTAACAGTAGCCGAATGCAAATATACATATATGAATGCAAATGTACGTATAAAATGTCTAACCACGCCTAATATGACTTTTATTTTGAAAAGTAGGAAATGGGTGTAATCCGTTTTGCATCTAATGAATATGAGTTTTTACTAGTAATAATTGCATTAAAGAGCTCTCTAATTGTAATTGTTACTAGTAAGAATTGAATTAGAGAGCTCTGCAATTGTAATTCTTACTAGTAATAATTGAATTAGAGAGCTATCTAATTGCATTTTTACCAGTAAGAATGGAATTAAAGAGCTCTCTAATTTTAATTGTTACTAGTAAGAATTGAATTGTAGAGCTCTCTAATTGCAATCCTACTAGTAAGAATTGCATTAAAGAGCTCTCTAATTCAAATAGAGAGCTCTGCAATTGCATTCTTACTAGTAAGAATTCAATTAGAGAGCTTTCTAATTCAGTTTTTACTAGTAAGAATTGGATTAGAGAGCTCTCTAATTGTAATTCTTACTAGTAACAATTGCATTAGAGAGCTCTCTAATTGAATTCTTACTAGTAAGAATGCAATTGCAGAGCTCTGTAATTGAATTAAAGAGCTCTGCAATTACATTCTTACTAGTAAAAATCGAATTAGAGAGCTCTCTAATCGTAATTGTTACTAGTAAGAATTGAATTAGAGAGCTCTCTAATTGTAATTATTACTAGTAAGAATTGAATTGTAGAGCTCTCCAATTGAATTCTTACTAGTAAAAATGCAATTACGACGAGTAAGGCTGGGTACAATTTAAGCTAAAACGGCTTGCCATACTAAGTTACATGTTGCTGGATTCCGCGATTCAATCCGTGTCGCTGCGCAAACACAGACGTCACGGCGGGGTGAATTCATGAATGAAAGTTCTTTCAAAAAACGATGTTGTTACGAATCCTCACGCTTTTTAAAGTGGGTATACGGAGATCTTTGACATTTCCTAGTGGGCATACGGAAATCCTCGACATTTTCTAGTGGGTATACGGCGTATACCTGCGTATCACGTAGACTACACCACTGGCCCCACCCACTGGTGTGTTAGTGAGATGATAAATAACATTAGCTTCCAAAGGATCCTAATGCTTGGAATGTGGTTATTTTCAAAAATGTGGATGTCTCAGTTGAACGTTGGTAAATGGACTGCATTTATAGTGCTTTCAACCGACCCATGGCCACCAAAGTGCTTTACATACTGCCTCACATTCACCCACTCATTCATACACCGACGGCGTAGTCAGCCATGCAAGGCACCATCTAGCTCGTCGAGGGTAGCTGGGGTTAGGTGTCTTGCTCATGGACACCTGACACTTGGTCAGGTGGAACCGGGATGGAATCACCAACCTTTTGGTTTGTAGATAACCTACAGTACATGAACCACTGAGCCACTGCCGCCCCAGTAAATCAGTCACAATTTCGGCACAGGCGTTACAAACAGACTTTTACTATATGGACAGTAATGCCACAACATGTAAATAACTGTGTTCATTCTAACGCCTGATCTGTCACCATGTGATTACTGATATTGATTCATGTGCAGTCAGATGTTCTTTGTCTAATTATGTGTCAGTAAATCAAACCAGAGACTAAACGGTCAACTTCACATTGTTTCTCTTAGTAGGAAAATAATAATCTGTTATTTAAACTGTGATTAAATTATATGTAGAAAGCGATAAAAGAACTCTTCCTTTGTTGAGACTCTCCTCTCGGTCTGAAGCGGGAGCTCAAGATGGCGCCAGTCTGTTCATCGGCAGGCCGTCACTCTATGTGTGTGCAGTGTGTCCCGCTGTTTCTGTTCGTAATTGTGTTGTTTATGTGCCTGTCAGCACATAAAGTTACATCTTTAATTACATATGATCGCCAATTTCTTCTTGACATTCATACTTTGGACTACTGCCGTGAGGGTTATGATGAACGAGAACGCGGATCTTCTAATCCTCCGTTCCTAGCCCGTCTTCCATCATACATTTGTCGAGTCCCAGGCTGTTCTTTGCACAGAAGGAGATGGGCGAGACGACGCGGGAAGCGTGGCGGCACTATGGTGCGATTAAAGGGTTAGTTCACCCAAAAATGAAAATTATGTCATTAATGACTCACCCTCATGTCGTCCCAAGCCCGTAAGACCTCCGTTCATCTTTGGAACACAGTTTAAGATATTTTAGATTTAGTCCGAGAGCTTTTTGTCCCTCCATTGAAAATGTACGTACGGCACACACTCTTTGTCCAGAATGGAAATAAAGACATCATCAAAGTAGTCCATGTGACATCAGTGGGTTAGTTAGAATGTTTGGAAGCATCGAAAATACATTTTGGTCCAAACATAACAAAAACTACGACTTTATTCAGCATTGTATTGTCTTCCGGTTCTGTTGTTGATCCGCGTTCACGGTTCCGCAGTGACCCTGCTGACGTAAGACGCTGATGACGTGTTATCTGGAGATTAGGACATCCGCGACATGCACACCTACGCACCATTTTAAAAAAAAATATAGCAATACAAAAATACAAACAATGTAGAATAGCTTGAATACAGCGCCCGTCTCCCTCAAACTGTAAACGAAGCTCGGGCGCACCAGATAACACGTCATCAGCGTCTTACGTCAGCAGGGTCACTGCGGAATCGTGAACGCGGATCAACAACAGAACCGGAAGACAATACAATGTGGCAATGTTTTGGACTCAGTTGCTCCATTTAAAATTAAGAAACCTAAGTTAATGGCGCAACCTTGGCTTAATAGGGACACTCGTGCCTCCAGACAGGAATGGAGGAAAGCTGAAAGAAAGTGGAAAAAAGATATCCTATGCAAGTATCCTATGAAATCATGAAAGATTGCATGGTGAGCTACCAGCACTCTGTTAAGGCTGCTAGGGAAAAATATTTTTTCTAACTTGATAGCAAAGCATGCTCACAGCCCAAAGACTCTGTTTATTACAATACATAATGTACTTAATCCCAACTCGCTCTCAATTCCTGATGCTACACCTTCAATCTGTGATTCATTTTTGAAGTTTGTTGTTGATAAAATTAATATTATCCGTTCTTGTATCCCCAAGTTTGACTTGAACTCATCTGTTAATGACCCATGTTCGGCCTGCTTAACTGAGTTTGAGCCTATTTCTTATTCTTTTCTTGTTGAGCTTTTCCATAAAATGAAGCTTTCCTCTTGCCCCTTGGATGTGGTGCCTCCTCGTCTATTTAGAGAAGTGTTATGTGTAGTTGAACCTTTTGTTTTAACTATTATAAATAGCAGCCTATCTCAAGGCGCTGTTCCATCAATCCTGAAAAACGCAGTAGTGAATCCACTCTGCAAAAAGGCCAGTTTTTAGATCCTTTTATTTTAGATAACTATCGGCCAGTTTCTAAATGACCATTTTTATCAAAAGTAATGGAAAAGGCTGTCTTCCATCAATTGACTGTATTTTTAAATGAGAACAACTTATTAGATAAGTTTCAGTCTGGTTTCAGACAATAGCACAGTACAGAGTCTGCTTTGCTCAAGGTGTTGAATGATCTTCTGTTGGCTGTGGATTCAGGTAACTGTGCAGTTTTGCTCCTTTTGGACCTCAGTGCAGCTTTTGATACCATTGACAATGCTATCTTGCATGAACGGTTGAGTAAATGCGTAGGAATTCAAGTTATCGCTTTGAATTGGTTTAAATCGTATCTCTCTGATAGAACATTTTCTGTGGAGGTCGGGAATTTTTCTTCCTCTTCTGTACCTCAGGGTCCAGGGCTCTATTTTGGGCCCGCTGTTGTTTTCGCTGTATTTGCTCCATTTAGGCTTGATCTTTCGAAAGCACAACATTCCATACCATTTTTATGCGGTTGACACCCAGGTGTACTTCATGTTGAAAAATGGGGATAATTATGACATACACTCTCTGTTGAACTGTCTTGAGGAGGTAAGATGCTGGCTGGCAGCTAATTTTCTAAGGCTGAATGACTCTAAAACTGAAATTGTAATTTTTGGACCACCAGATTCTATTAAACAGATAAATAACCATCTAGGTCCTTTAACTGGGAAATCTCATGCTTATGCCAAAAATTTGGGAGTGATTTTTGTCAATGGCCTTAAATTCGACAAACAAATCAATTCAGTAGTGAAGAGTAGCTTTTATCATCTCAGATCCATTGCGAAATTAAAAGTGTTTTTAACAATAAATGATTTGGAGACAGTGATTCATGCATTTATTTCCACCAGGCTGGATTATTGTAACTCGCTGTACCTTGGTGTGGCTAAGCCCTCCTTATCGCGCCTACAAATGGTACAAAACGCTGCCGCCAGGCTTCTTACTGGATCAAGAAAGAGGGAACATATTTCGCCTGTTCTTGCCTCGCTTCATTGGTTGCATTACATTACAGAACTTCTTCTCCACCGGAAATGTTCTAGGCTCTTAATGTCTTCAAACAAGTTGATGGTGACTGTGCCGCGATCTAGATTGATATTAAAGTGTGATCGTGCCTTCTCTGTTGCTGCTCCACGTCTGTGGAATGATTTGCCGGAACACTTAAGGCTGTCTTCCAATGTTAATAGCTTTAAATCCTCACTATTTTTCTCTCTAGCTTTTGGTTCAATGTAATTTTATGAATTTGAGTGTTTTCCTGTTTGATTATGTAATTATGTATTTTATTGTCTGAAGTGATTGTACAGCACTTTGGTCAGCAGTGGCTGTTTTAAACGTGCTCAATAAATAAAAGTGCCTTGCCTTGCCTTTGCAATCGTTGAACTGTCAATAAAACAGTGCAAGTTTATCAGTGACTGAGTTCTGAACTCCCGCCAAAACTCCCGTAATAATCAACGAATCTCTTATTTACATCGTGCTTGCACTGTTAGTTATGATGAAAGCGTTCGTTAGTGTGCAGAAATCGAGTTGCAATGACGAGATCACTGCATTCACGCACTCAACATGTCTGTGATCGTTTACATGCTCATCACTGCAACCTTTCATGCCGTAATCTAAATATAATGCTATAGATCTAAATATAATGCTATAATCAACACTTTTCACGATTAGTTTACCTTGAGAGTTGTAATAGTTAAAACGTAATAAAAGTTTTCAAGAGAGTTAAACATGATACTTTGCTATTTCATATGCAAGATGTTAGCCAATCACAGCAGTGGGCGTTTACACTGAAGTCTCACAGCAGACACGCCCCTTCAGACAAGAGCACTCAAATCAGAGGGCTAAAATTAGGCTAGCAAAACTGCCTTTTATTTCAAAATTATGAAAAAATAATATTAACATTATAAGTGCACCACAGGAAACATTATGAAACAATAAAACAATGCAGTTCATGACCCCTTTAAGACTTTCCTAATTAATTAGGATGGGAAAATATAAGATTTGTGACCTTATCTGCGGAAACTGCACATGCAAGACGTGTTTAATAATACCAACTGTTAAGATCTCTATAATTAATATGCTTGGAAATATCAGACAGGCTGTGGCAACAATTATGGTTTAATGTGCAGGATTTTCTGTTATTCAGAAAATAGGTTCTTACTGGTCAGAAAAGTTTTTTTTGGGGGGGTCAGACAGCTGATAGTCAAGTTGAATGACTGTGGACCATGCTGTGGACTGTGGAGGCGCACTAATTCACAATAAATGAGAAAACAGCGCTACTCTCTGGTCAAAATGCAGTAGCCATGTGGTTTCTACAATCTCTCTCTCTCTCTCTCTCTCTCTCTCTCTCTCTCTCTCTCTCTCTCTCTCTCTCTCTCTCTCTCTCTCTCTCTTTCTCTATCTAAAATTAACATTTTTAATTCAAATTAGCATTATTTGCAAAATTAGGCTATATCACCTTCATCTATTAGTCAGCTACTATCCAAATAAATTCATAAACAAATCGAACAGCCTATAAATATTTCACAAGACAAGACTTTTTCCACAGCATTGTAACACCATGGAAATAAAAGCATTTTGTCCTTCTCCCCCCTTATAGCCTAGGCAACGCTGTTACCATCCTATTGATTAGTGTCCCCCTAAAAAAGTTGTCTTATTGTCATCGTTTTAGTAAGTTTTTTTACTTTATATTATATAGCCATATAAATAATCTTAAATAATTTGCAACTGATAGCCTAACTGAAAAGTGGATATTTTTTAAATTGATAAATTTAATATTAAATTTTCTAAGAAGCACCTTTAAGTTTCATAATCTGCAAAAGGCTTGCAATATCAAATTAACTTAAAACTTGTATGATAATGTTTAAAATGTATTCTTGATAATGGGAATTATCTGAAAGTCATCTCCATCCTCTCTCTCTCTCTCTCTCTCTCCCTCCCTCCTCCGTTTAACAGCATGTCAGAGCCTGTGGGATGGAGTTCCAGCACATTACTTTCCATCTGGATGCTGCTCTGAACACCTTTAATGAAGAGAGCTGCATCTCTCCAAACTTCACAAGACTCCGGAGTGTCCAACAAACACCTCCAAAGCTCTTTTAAAAGTAACTTTGCCTAAAACACACAACCGAGGACATCAAGAGAGATCTTTACACAGCCAAAGCATGAAGCTCCAGTGCGTCTCTTTTCTTATCTGCGCTTTACTCATTGGCGAGTGCTGCGGGTCTCGTCTGGACCGCTGGGTAAGAACTGGGCTTCAGTACCTGAAGCTCAACCTGTGCCGGAGGGTATCCTTACCGGAGAGCGAGTGCAAGAAGATGTCCCACCTGCACCTGAGCGGGGTGGTCGTGTACGTGTCCGAGTCCGGCTCGGGGAAAGTGCTCGCGATCCTGCCGGATTCCTACTCGAGCGGTGCGCTGCAGTCCAAGCACAGCGGCTTATCGGCGGACGCGAGCGCGGATGATGTGAGCAGGACGAATGAAGAGTTGTACCCCGGCGCGAGCGCGCATGACGCCGTGCTGCTACTGGACCCCAGTCCTGGAGAGAGCTTCGGACACCCGGTCGTTCTGTTCTATGTGGACTTCAACATAACCAAGAAGAAATGTGCTCATATGGACGGCATTTATCTGGGTGAGTGAACCGAATCTGATCTGTCAAACCTGAGAATTAAAATTATAAGTGCATAGAAATTTTGCTTCAGTGAATGAATTTAAAATGATGTACAACAACGACCATGCTACAAGTCTTGCTTTAGTCCTTAATAGCCTACTGCTGAACCCAATAAATTAACCCATATATTACTTTTTTTCCAATGAGCACATATTCTACTCTCAGATAGCCCAATGAAAGACGTTTCAAAACAGTTGCAATAGAGCGATAGAGTTGCACTGCAAGAGTTGCACTGAGAGAACAGTGTTCAGATACTCAGTAAGACCCAAATTATTTTGACTCTGATATTGTCAGTGAAAAGAGATTATCAAATAGGCTAATAAATGCATAGGCTAGTTTTTTTTGTTTAGTTTAAATGTAACAATACTTAGAAATCGAATTGAACAATTAAAGAAATGTGAATGGACTGGCCATCAATGTGACTACTGACATGTTCACGTCACATGTATGGTGATTTATATGAGACATTGTACATTTATAATAGACCCAAATTAACCATCCAATATGGATAATGTCGACAACTCTGTGTAAAATAGGCTACACCAACAAGTTCAAACCAAAAGTGTTTTATGTTACCAGTGTGATTAAACATGTTCCTATTTTGAGAGTTCCAAATGATTATTTCTGTTTTAGTGCACATTAGCTTCAATCAGGACACCTTACTAATTATAATGACATTATATGTCATTATAATAAATTACTATAATACCATAATAATGTGTTTTTACAGCAGCTAAAACGGCACAAAATAATTACACATAAGTAGCATAAATTACACTGTAACAAATACTATAATGCATAATATGTATTTACTTTGTATCCATTGAAATAAAACTCTTAAGGGATGGGCACTGAGGAACAGGAAAAACTCCTGCAGTGAAGCATCACAGAAGCGTGCAGACACGCAAAGGTCTAGATCAGACTGTAAGTTGGGTAAAAGTCTTCCTCAGTGATTTCAATAGTGAATTATAAAAAGCCAGTTTAGATGTTTTTGCAACACTTCAGGGCATAAACAAAGGTGACACGAAGCTGTGTGCATTAGTCAGCGAGGTCTGCACGAGGATCTGCTCTTAGGAAGTCGGGCCACAGACCCCCTGCAGGGAAAGTGGAGGGCAGACGCACGACTGAGCCGAGAGTCATGCATTCACAATAAGAGTGGTCAATAATTCATTCCTGACTGATAGTTCAGTTCTTAACACTGGGTTCAGAGCCCAGCTGTGCCCCCGGTTCACTATAGAGATGGGAACAAGTAAACCCATCACTAAACTTGAACATTTGTGCCATCACTGCTGAAAGAGACAAGAAAAGTTGTTGTGATAAAAGCTTATTCTAATACATTTTGTTTTCTATGCTCTTAAATAAAGGTTATTTATGGACATCAATGGTTCCATGAAGAACATTTAACATCCATTGAACCTTTCCATTACACTAATAGGTTCTTTATAGTGGGAAAAGGTTCTTTAGATTATTCAAATTTTCTTCACACTAAGAAAAAAATGGCTATTTTAAGAACTGAAAGGTTATTTGGGGAACTAAATTTGGTTTTATCTATGGCATCGCTTTGAAACCCCCCTTTCTGGGCACAACCTGTTTTTCAACTGACAGTTTTAAAGTATTAAAGTAAGTATCAGATTGTTTTAAAGTCTCATATTGGCAGCTGTACTAATAAAATCCAGAACAAAGTAATTTAATTTCAATATGATTACATAGGGCTGCATCTGAAGCTGAAACATTATGCTGGAAGGAAGGAATCAAGAGATATCCATATCCAATACTAAGATCCTGGCTACTTATGTCATCATCTGGTCAATGTTTGACGGCAACATAGATGTGTCTCTCACTGGCTATGATATCCCATAATCCTCTGTGTTTGGTTAGGCTGTTTGTGGAGAAAAAAAAAGGCAAATCAGTGTTGAAAAAAGTACATTGATTTACAAATGATATTTTCATCAAATTATTAGTCCCCCTACTGTACAAAAGTTTGGGGTCGTTAAGATTTTTAAATGTTTCAGAAAAGTCTCTTGCTTACCAGGTCTGCATTTGTTAAATCTAAAATACAGCAAAACAGTAATATTGTGAACATGATCCTTCAGAAATCATTCTAACATGCTGATTTGGTGCTCAAGACACATTTCTTATTATTATCAATGTTGAAAACAGTTGTGCCTTAACAGAATCTGCCTTAAGCTTTGGACACAGCCATGGCAATTATGTAAATATATTTAAATAAACTCTCATTTAAAGACAATTCGTGAAGACTAAGCACACATGTTGCCCTGAAGCCTTCCTCAAATGAAATAGTTTCAAGAAATATATTTGGTAACTGAAGACAAAATTGAAGCTCAGGAAGGGCTATAATGAGCGGACACATTAGAAATGATAAACAAAAAATGCTCTGATCTCAAGGCAGCAAGGCTTGTGTGACTCAGTTCAAGTCTGGAATCGTTTTCAAGTCTCGCTGTGTCCAAGCTTGACCATCTCATCTGAAGATGTGGTGATAATCAGAGACTGGAATGAAAAGCTGTGTTTAGTTCTGGCCACATTTAAAATCATCCCAAGTCTTTCTGCATTTTTGTAATGGGCCTCCGGATGAGACTGACCACAGAGAGAGACTCATTAGAGCTACCGATGCTCTCTTACCCCACATTCCCAAATCATGGCCAGCCAAGGAAACCTTTCATTATGAGAGGCAATTTTAGTTGTTAAGTGAAATGGATTTATAATGGCTTGTGATTACACCTCCTGCACTGCTGTCTAATTCAGGTTTCCTCAGCGTGAAACTGATAAAAATTACTTGGCGTCAATAGCCAAAGTGCAGCATGTGTTTGGAGATAGTTTGGAGTTATGGCAGATTACTGAAGGAATGCAAGCTGCTCTGCCCAGACTGATGCTATGCCTGTTTAAAAGTCATTATTATTGCTTTTTCTGAAAGGACAGTTTCTCTTTGTCACTGTCTCAGGGTAGAAATTAACATTGCAGGCAGCTCTTTCTTATTAAAGCCAGGTGGACGATCACATGACAGCGGCAGAGCAATAAACCCTTGACAAATGACGCTGAATGTTCTCATTTATCCAGGTCATGGGGTTTTCACACAAACATCACACAAATATTGACACTGGAATGTTCTTAAATGATCACCAGGCAATAAAATGAAAACATCCCTCATTATCAGGGATTGTTGCTTGGATAAACGTTTCAATAAAAAAACTACAACTATCTAGGGCCAGTTTTTATTTTTTTTTACGTTTTAGATGCTACAGACCCCTAAATATGATCATCCTTGTGTGAGGGACCCCTATCCTAAAATTTAAAAGACATATATCTTTAAAAAAAACACACCCAACTTATACACTGAAAAATCAATATTAAAAATCTAAAATGATTTTTTTTAATTGATTTTAGTCTTATTTATTTTTTACTTTTTTTAATAGTATTTTTCTAGGCTTTTCCACGGACCCTCCGTCGCTCCCTTGCGGCCCCTGGGGGTCTCCGGAGCCCAGTTTGAGAACCCCAGCTGATTGTATTTGTACATTAACTGTTTCATTCTCTCTCTCTCTCTCTATATATATATATATATACAGGGGAGGAATGCTTGACGATGGCTGTGAAAACCCGCTGCCAGAACCAGCTGAAGCGGAGGAGGAGTCGCAGCGATCGCATGGCGAGCCGAGCGAGGGCCCGCAGGAGTACGGTGGCCAGACCCAGTCGTGTGGAGCACAGCAGCGGACTCTGTGAGATTCACTTTCTCCCTCTGGTTGTGGGAGTGAAAGACAGCAACCGAACACAACGCCTGCGCTGTGTAGGTGAGTCAGCAAATTGTGAAGTTGAAAAGGTTTAATTATCTCTGAAAGGTCAATGGGTCTCGAAATATTAATTAACTACATGTACTAACTATAGAGTTATGGTTAGGGTTTGGTTTAAGGTTAATTACTTTGTAATTATTCATAATTTACTGTTATTACTTTAGTAAGTACATGTAACTATCACCTTTAAAATGAAGTGATACCAACATTTTTTGTTGTTGCTGTCACAGAGACGAGTGTGATTTCCTAGAACACCTATTTAAGTAAAATATGCACTACAAAATCATTTTCAGTACTTTAAAAGGTGTGTTCGAGTCATTTTGGAATAAAAATGGCAGTAAAATGTAGTTAAGCAGTTATTTTGCAATATATTTCTGTTTAATAATTCCTATTTAGAATTCCAGTTATTAGCTCCTAATAACTGACCATTGTTAATATTTTAATGCAAAAATAATCAGAAAATAAATGAAAGACAGTTTATAGCACAGTTGAATAACTTTCTCATGGCCATCTGAATAAACTATATGCCTATTAATAAGGCATTTGCATAACAACTCGTTATATTGTGGTTTTGTCTATTGATTGCTCATATTACACTGCTTTATTTTGATGTTGATAGTGTTGCCATAGAAATGCATAATATTTGAGTTGAATAATTCCTATAACTGACTATTGTTAATGTCTAAATAATGGTATAATCTGAAAATAAACAAAAGAAATAAAATATAGTTTAATGTACACTGTAAAAAATAATTATACGACCAGTAAGTTATGACAACATGTTGTTACATTGCTTTAACTCATCAAAATAAGTTAAGCAATTTTCAGCTTTTTTAAAAGTTATACAAGATTAAATTATTTTTTAAAGTCATGTAATATAAATTGAAATTACTTAAACATCAAGTGGATTGTGCTTGAAAATTTAAGGTAGCAACTTTTTTTTTTTTTTTTTTTTTACAGTGTAGGTATAGCAGAGTTGAATACATTTTTTTTTTAATGATGTTAAGGCATTTTCACCACAACTGTTACTTGTTATATTGTGGTTTCATCTATTGATCGCTGGAATTACACATTCATTTTGCCGTTAATAGTTTTGCAATAAAACAAAGTGGCGAATTTGTGTAATCCTGAGAAATCTGCATGTGGAAATCCTTCACCCTCACTCAAAATTCCCAATTGCCCCTATAGAAATAACTCCATTTCAACCGCTAAAATTTGCTGAATGGTAAATGTGACCGCACCTTAAATGACAGTATAATATTTAGTGTTAACCATGTCATGTTTGGGTTTGAAAATGACGAAAATGAAGTCATACTGAAATTCTTCTCTCCTACTTTTTGATCCTGCTCACTTGAAACTTAAAGCTAAGTGATGTGGTTGTTGCTGTAGATCACCCAGACTTTGCCAGATGCCCACAGCCTTTGCCACTGACCAGCCCCAGCGTGCCCATCTCCAGCTGCGAGCTCAATAAAAACACCCGACGGTGCCATCAGCAACGCTTAGCCACACACCTGTCCTGCCGCCTCTACCAGACCTGTGATCATGCAGTTCTCTTGTCAGGTACAAAAACAGAGACTCAAAGAACTCGTTTGTATGATCTGACCCTAGATCCGCTTATTGATGTTTGAAATGCTGCATGGACGAATACTTGGACTTATCAGCTGTCTCAGGAATGCAGCTTTTTACGTAACCTTTGACCTGTGCACGTGCAGGTGGCTGGCAGGAGCAGATAACATACCAGCGGCATGCGCAAAACCTGCAGCTCTTCTACCAGATGCTGAGGAACAACGGCTTCCATAAGGACCACATAAAGACGTTCTTTGCTGGGAACGGACAGGTAGCAGGTCAGAGGACATTTCAAGTCATTTCAGTTTTTATTGAGGTATGCTTTACATTCAGGTTCAATAATTGCCTTTATTTCCACAGCTAAAGAGACAGAGGGGATGTATCCAGCCACAGAGAAAGAGGTCATCAGGAATCACATTTCCTACATCTGCCGAAAGCAGCATTGCGTGGATTCTCTGGTTCTGTACTTGAACAGCCCCACACGCAACGACGGCACCATGCTGCTTTGGGACCGCAATAACAACGGCATTGTGAGTGTGTGCGTCTGATCAGACATTCCGGTGGTCATGTACTGTAGTAGAGCTAGTATGCATCGGGACTGGATACACTGAAGTTAATGTTCAAACTTGTAGTGTCACAAAATAAAAAAACAAAAAAACATTGACAATCACTACAGAACACAACAATATCTGCCCAATTTTTACAGTGGCCTCAGTTCCCAAAGTATTTTTCTCTTTCGTTTTGTCAAAGATTAAAATTTATATTAGAAATGACAATTAGAAAAGTTATATAAAAACTAGAAAGAAGACCAAATGTACAAGAATAGTGTATGAGGCAACAAACTACTCATCCCATGAAGGATTTTGAATGATGTAATCAAGTCAAAAGCAATGATATAATAAAAAACTATCAAAACTTTAAAAAAAAAACAACCTTTAGAATTATACAAATACACAGATATATACAATACAATACAGTACAGTTCAGGTTTTTTTTTTTGACAGAAATTAATACTTTTATTTGACAAGGATGCATTAAATTGATCAAAAGTGACAGTTTTTTTATTTTATATTGTTACAAAATATCTCTATTTCAAATAAATGCTGTTCTTAAGAAATGTTTCTTGAGCAGCAATTCAGCATATTAAAATGATTTCTGAAAGTGACATTTCATGTGATACTGAAGACTGGAGTAATGATGCTGAATAAATTAAATTAAAATAAAATAAAATAAATAAAAAATAAAATAAAATTGTAGATTGAATAGATAAAATCAGATTGTGTCATTTGCTCGTCTTTCTGACTACGATTAGTAACACAACTGTTTAAAAAGGAAATTGAAATCACACTGATTTACGGCTTTGAACAGAAGCATACATTGTCACTTAATCTCGGACATCACGGTAGGTCTGTTTTTAATATTCTATTCGTTACCATAAACAAATCTATTTCTATTTCTAATGGAGGATTTTTTTTTGTTAATATTTCTTTTACTTTCAGAACCTCACTGTTGAGCTCTGAAGTGGTTTAAAAACCCTGTTTAAAAAAAAAAGGAAAAAAAAAAGAAAAGAAATTCTTAGCTCAGTGGATTTCTTGTAATCTCTTATCTTCCCGTAAATGAATCCAACGTGTTTCCCCAAGCCCACCACTTCAAAGTGCCCACTAACCAAAGGATAAAAGTATTACGCTATGGAAGATGACTTCTGGTTGACTCTCATCCGTTCATTTGGTTTCATTTCTAGGAAGGGATGAATATGTAGACACTCTGCACTTTGGTGGTTCTTGTGTTACGAGTATTTTCAGTGCCGCTAATGAGAACGCCACCTGTGCAGCAAACATCCAAGAAGGGGATGCTTTATCAAACCTTATTCCCTTAATGCACATGACAACCCAGAGCAGACTCCTCACTTAACAAGAAAGATGAGAGAGATTAGATCGAATTTCATAGAGAAATATGGCACAATATTAAGTCCCCAATCTTATTACTAAACACAGACAGGTCCTTTTATCAACTCACAATAGATCAGCCATCCACCTCATGCCTCTTTCATCTATCATTAATACAATCATTCCAGAAACTATGCACACATTTAATTATATTGCTTTTATAAAGTACTCTCATGTTGCTTCACCAAAATCCCACAATCCTTTGCTAAAAGGTGGTCAGTAATCCCAGCCATATGTTTAGAGTAGGGCAAACAGAAGGGAGCAGACTGCACAGTAAAGCCCACCCTTCCATGACAATAGGGACAGACTCTCTAGGGACAAAGGCAACAACCTGATCCCCAGACAGGGATGTAGTGACAAAGGGGGGCTTGAGAGACAAGGACCACACAGGATCAGGGCCACCAGAGGCTCGGCTTCCCACAGGAAAGCTGCTCATTTCTTCTTAAAGTAGAAAGCCAACAACTGCCATTAGCATGAATGTCAGGACAAATGAATGTCAGCTTGAAGTTACTTACAGTCATTTTAGTGATAAAACTGAAACTAATTGAGGGGGAAAATATCAAATGAATGTTATATTATTCTCTCATAATGTTACAAAAGATTGCTATTTCAAATAAATACTGTTCTTTTGAAATGTGTATTCATCAAAATATGCTGAAAAAAATTAAGCAGCATTAAAGGGAAAATTCTGTCATCCTCACCCTCATGTTGTTCCAAACCATTGACAGCTACATACTGTAACTACCACTTTAATACTTCAAAAAGCATAAACGTGCTGTGTAACCCGAGAATGAACCTCATTGGTTCTCACACATCAAGTGAATATGCTTGAGCTTCCGTTTACCATAACTGATGTGTGAGTTGATGCATGTTTATATGTGAATAAAAGGCTAAATTTAATCTGTTCATCATACTTCTCATTTCATATGTATTAGTTTTATGATCTCTTCATTAACTTTTTGAAGCGTCAAGGTGGTAGTTGCGTAGCTGTCTATGGAGGGACAGAAAGCTCTCAGATTTCATCAAAAAGATCTTAATTTGCATTACGAAGATGAACGAAAGTCTTGCAGGTTTGGAATGACATGAGGGTAAGTAAATGACAATTTTAATTTCCGGGCGTACTAACCCTTTAAGAAACTGTTTTCCACATTGGTAATAATAAGAAATGTTTCTTGAGCATCAAATCAGCATATTAGAATGATTTCTGAAGGATCATGTGACACTGAAGACTGGAATAATGATGCTGAAAATTCAGCTTTACCATCACAGAAATGGACTACATTTAAAAAAATATTAAAACAGAAAGCAGTTATTTTAAATTGTAATATTTCACAATATTAATAGTATATTAATAATATTAAGTCAATAGTAAGTTATTTTATGCTCAAGGCTTTGATTATTTGATCAAGAGACTTCTTAAAAAAACAATAAAAAAAAAACATACTAACCTTCACATTTCGAACGGCAGTGTATTTTATATTATAATATTGCTGTTGCCTCGGTTTTATTAAAGCATGATCCACTCAAGTCTTTGCATTACAATGCTTTTACCTCAAGTTGTGCTTAAGAACAACCCATTGTAAAATCAATGTAATGGTCAGACTTTCATGGATTGCTGCTTTAATAAATTGCATTATAAAGGGAAACTATCTATAAAACATGTCATAATATATGACAGGAAAGCTCTATATGATATGTTTTTTTTTCTCCAGGCAGATCTGAAGGAGCGTTACTCCATGGGGGAGCTGTTGGCAGATCTAGCTGGATGCAAGGCCAGTCGGGTGCTGCTCTTCGTGGAGCAGAGCTACAGTGGGGCCCTCAGCAAGAGACTGATGGGATCTCTCAAACACGTCAATGTCGTGCTGCTCAACGGGCTGCCCTGGGTGCAAACAGCTGAGTTCTGGTCCTCTCTGCACCCATCTGACTGCCTCATAGACCACCTCAGTAAGGTGAGACTTAGGGATGGATGGGCGATATATTATCGTTTGCGATATACCGGTAAAATTTTTCCTCACGATAAGAATTAGTCTTCCCGCGATAATAACGATAAAGCCTAGTTGATGACGGGACCCATTCGCAGCTCACGCCCATGGCGGAAGGCGGACGTGAAGCTGTGAAGTTTATCGCTAAACAAGTAATGGTGTGTTCACACCTAACGCAAATTTAATTATTTGCGCGAGTAGATTACATACAAAGTCAATGCAAAGACGCGAATAGACGCATCATTCGCGCCGGGCGTCGCGAATGACGCGAATTGGGCGACGCGTTTGCCGCGAACGTCTTCCGCGCAAGATGAAAAATTTGAACTCGAGCGAATGTTCAAGGGTATAACTAGACGCGATAGACGCGTATTTGACGCTCTATTCGCGTTCGGTGTGAACACACCATTACTACCTCTACAATCTGGAACTGGTACACACAGATAGATTTTCACCCGCCTATCTCGCCGAACACTGACTGAGCGCTTGAGAGTTTCGCTCTCCTTCAAGTGATCCGTAAAGCCCACTATATCAGTTCATCTCAATGAATACACAGTGTATTTGACGCACAGTAAACACTATGAGGCGCACGACTTGCTGTCACTTTGCTGAGAGCGCTCAGTGTTTCTCACACACTCAATGAGAGAGAGAGTCTTACATACCACGTAGAATTGAAGTGTACATGACGTCTACATGTAAATTATATTATTTTTTGTATTTTCCTGTAAAAATAATGGAGTTCATTTGGAATTATTCAGCTTTTATGAGCAAGCAGAAACTAATGCGCAAACGCAGACGTGATAATATTCATGAACCCAGCAGCTCATCAATCCTTAGTGCGGTTTTATTGTTATTAGTATCAGAATTCGTAGTAGCCTAGTATTAGTAGCTTTTCGTTGTTAGTTTTTTTACATTTCAAACTTGTAGCCTAAATGATTTGAACTGTGTGTTTTTCTGTATAGTTGCACTATTTAAACATTATCTGCACTTATTACAGAAGAAACGTATATGCAACTTTTCCATTTCTGCAATGGATGGTGTTTGGATTTTTACTGTTTTTTAAATTATTTTATGTATGGTAATTGGTATTTTATAGGAGCCTATTTGATGAAGGGTACATTTTACTTTGCATGCAGCTATCACTTGTAGCCAAAAACAGTGGTGAATATGGTATTATATTTATATCGTCATTGATATCGTTATCGCAATAAATGCCAGAAAATATCGTGATACAAGTCCATATCGCCCATCCCTAGTGAGACTTTAGAAGCCTTCACACAGCCATACCTTATGAATCTGGGCTGTTCGGATCACTCCGTTTTAAACTTTTTTTAAAGTTAAACGAAAAAAGGTATTCACCTTTTCATATGAGTCTTGCTTCCGGGATCATCCGCATCCAGTTATTTTAGCTGTACAAAAACAGTCCGTTATGCTTCTTGATAAAGTATTTATTAATAATCGTAGTTTTACAATTTACTGCACTGTTAATGAAAGAGCTAACATGATCAAACAATGAACATATCTATGTTTATTAAAATAATGATAAAGATTAATATTAAATGAATGGCTCACTGTTGAATTAACATTAATGGGAACTTATTGTAACGCATTACTGAAATTCCTACAGCTGCTCTTTTCTTTGTGAAAAGTGAAAGGGGATAGAGACTGTCAAACTCCAAAATGACAAAGTAGTTCTACGTTTATGATGACCTACATCCTACGACTCATGTACTTTATTCAGCTAAGTCTTATCAAACATGTTCTTTGGAACAGACCCAAATCCAAAAAGTAATTTCTAACTGAAATATGGTCACAAGACAAATGGTTTGGCGTCGATGTGTTATTCTTGTAGTCGATACAACTTTTAGATTTCAGTTCTTCTGTGGAATAACATCTCATCTTCTGTCTGTTTTCCACACAAAGCTATCTTATGACTTGAAGACTTTAAATTGGTTCTCTCTTCGCTTAATCCATCACTAGAGTTCTGTGACGTCCCGACTGGGTGATGCTGCTCTGGGTCTGGTGAACGTGACTTTGGCCGGTGCTCCGTGTAACTCCACCCCACCCCTCACCGAGGCCGAGATGAGGAAGGAGTACATGGGCTGCCAGAACCTGCCTACAGCTCTGTGGTACCAAAAACGGCCCAAGACCGACAACAGCAACTGACCGCTTCCAGGACGCTTCCTGATAACTCTACTGTTTCCAATACGTAATTCGGACACTCCAGTGGAGTACTTCCATGGAAAACAAGTACCAACGAGTAGTCCTAGAAGTATGATTTTGTATAATGCACAAACTTCAAATCCATGACCAGCCCTTTCCTCTCACAAACACACACACAAAATCTACCTGTGTGTTCGCACTTAATTCACCTCGATGATGCACATAGATCCTGACAAGCTGTTGAGGAACGGAGACTACATAATGTGTGCTTAAGAAGAGATGGTAATGCAGGACAGAGAGAGAGAAAGCGTCTGACATGTCCTCACTGTGAACCTCAGTTCCGTTGCTTGCCGCTCCGTAGAAGGCGTCCCGTGGGAGCGTCCCATGCAAACTTCTCCTCTCTCCGCCTGCCACGGGGGTTCAGCGCAGGGGCATCAGCGCTCCTTCACCAGAGTGCTCTTCCGTGGGTCATCGCACAGGGCGCGCCTGGAACTGAACAATGGTGACAAGGCCACTCTGAAACACACCTCGCACTCACTTGAACATTTCAGGACAAATTTCCTTGTCCCTCCTTTAGCTCAATTAGGGACAGGGCGGTCCAGCATGATTTAATAATGAGAAATGTTCCCTCACCACGTCTGGACCCTAGCAGACACTGGGCTCTGCAAGCATGTATTTAAGTCAGACCTCTTATTCCACGCTGAACTAACCACTCTGTCCACAGTATTACCTTATCGCCGCAAACATTTAAACGCCAACCAATGATAATGTTGAGAGTGACGAGAAGGTATTTCAGGCTCTACGCCAGCTCCTGTGGGAATTCATACACATTCTTTAGAAATTACATACAGTAGGACGACATCCGCAGTGCATCTACTCTCTTCAGAAACATACACTAACATTCAAAAGTTTGGGGTCGGTAAGATTTTTAAAAATGTTTTTGAAAGAAGTCTCTTATGCTCAACAAGGCTGCATTTATTTGATCAAATATACAGTATAAATGGTTAAATTGTTAAATATTACAATTTAAAAACGAATCTCTTAATTTATTTTCATCCTTCAGAAATCCTCCTAATATGCTGATTTAGAAACATTTATTATTAATGTAGAGAGCAGTTTAAATAGAACAGCATTCATTTGAAGTCACATTATAAATGCCTCTACTCTAACTTTTGATCAATATATGTATCCTTACTGAAAAAAAATTAGTACTTTCTTTAAAAAAAAAAAACATGTACTAACGCCAAACTTTTCAACCAACTTCCACATGGAATTCCTTCTTGCTTTCCCCATTATATTGATGTGAGCAGGTCAAAGTCCCATGAAACCTCAGTGCATTGTAGTCAATTATTAACTCTAAGTCCAAGCCTAAATCATTACGGATAAATATCTGTTTTTGTATAGTTCAGAAATGTGTTATCCTGTAAATATTTCTGTTATGTTCTACTCAATGAATGAATTATAATGTCAGTTGTCTTAAAGGAATATACATGTACTTGTTTGTGTTAAACCATAGCTGGAGTGAAAAGATGTAAATACTCTAAATAAATTAACTTTTGTACATAGTCAGGGTTGTATTTATTTACAAACTTTTGTTTTAAAATGAAGTACTTGACCAACTTTTGCACATTCCACATGAAAAAAAGAAAAACACATTACAAAATTCAGCTAATGTTTTCATGAAATGCAGCAGCCAATCATTAGAGGGTATCTTCAGAGTCAGACTATTCTTTGTATTCCTGAATGTTTCCATGGTTCATGTAAGTCCCTTAAATATCTTTCACCTTTAGAAAAGCAATTTAAAAATAGTTCAGAATTCAATTCTTTATAAAATTCAATACTTTAGAAAAAAAAAAAACTTTTCCAAATAATATTGAAAGACACCAAAAAGAAAAGTTTACTGTATGTCAAACATGAACCCAAAACTGAATATTCTGTCATCATTTACTCACCCTCAAGTTGTTCCAAACTTTTATGAGTTTCTTTGATCTGTTGAACTCAAAAGAAGATATTTTGAAGAATATGGTTAACCAGACAGTTGACTGTAGCCATTGACTATAGAATTCAATGGCTACCGCGTCAACTGTCTGATTACCAAAATTCTTCAAAATATCTTCTTTTGTGTAAAAGTTTGGAACAACTTGAGGGTGAGTAAATGATGACAGAATTTTCATTTTTGGGTGATCTATCCCTTTAAGTTCAGCATGTCATTAATATTAAAATACTGGTTTAATGTACAGTAGATGATGAGTATTTTCCATAAAAAAAGGAAATTATAAAAAATAAATCTCAAACTAAAAATGTGAACAACAGAGATATGATAGATCTTTGGACTTTACCAAGTGTAAAGAGGTTTGGTTTGGTAAAGCATCCACACTTTGGTGAAGTTTTTGACCTTGAGGATGTTATCTACAATTCCCATATTTAGAAATTCCTATATTTATAGAAAAATAGAGATACTTCCATTCCTCCTCAGTCTATTGTGATGAATAAGAGTGTAAACAAAGGAAGTGATATAAAAACACAATGTAACATAAATGACTGAATATAGTCACCACATGACAGTACTTTTATACTACTGCTGTTTCCTAAACATTAAAGGGATACTACAACAACAACAAAAAAAATCTGTTATCATTTACCTCTATGACTTTCTTCAGTGGGAAATAAAAGGAGATATTTTGAGAAATGTCTCAGTTTTTTTTTTCTCTCCATACAATGAAAGTCAATAAGGACCAAACGGTCTAGTTACCATCATTCTTCAAAATATTGTCTTCATTTTCCACAGAAGAAATAAAGTCATACAGATTGGAATGACATGAAGGTGAGTAAATGACGACAGACATTTCTTTTTGGGTGAACTAACCCTTTAACATATCTAGAGGTACTCAATGATTGGTTGATCTTTAAGCAGACATATGTAATTGTTCCCTGAGAAACACTCTTCGTAGTTCATTACTTCTGTGCAGTCTGGTGCCCCTCTGTCTGAGATTAAGTTTAGAGCTCAGTGGGCTCTTTTACCATTTTCCTGATTGATTTCACCCATCATCATTCATCATCGCTGCTCCATCAGCTTCAGTCGCTCTACTATGGCTCCTGCGGTTGTTCTTCTGTGGAGACCTCTGACTCTGGGGTTTGCTGCTGTTTTAACCACATAGCTGCGTACAGTCCCCCCATGGCCAGCAGCTCCTCATGCCTACAGACAGAGAGCGGTCAGAGACATAAGCAGAAATACCACAAGAGAAATTGCAACATTAAATATGGTGGCTGTAGAGTCCAAAACACACTGCAGCAACAGACATTTCATTGGGTTTTGTTGGATCAGTGTGTCTGTTGATGTTGGTTTTCGCCAATTGAACATGTTGAATCTGCATTTGTCAGGTCGTGGAATGTCTCAAAAGTGACGTACTGGAATCTGGTGATGGTCCATGTTGGTCAGTGTTAGTCGGTAGAATGTGAATTGACCTTACACCTTGGAAGCTACACCTTTCAGTTTTTTTTTATTTTTTAAAAAAGGTCAATTTGCTTGACTGTAAACTAGACAGAAAACAGCAGCCCAGGTCATTGCAGAGATGGCTGCCAAAGTGGACTGGCTCTTCTTAAAAGGACTTTAGAGCAGTTTAACTTCACAGGGGGCCGGGGAAGCCAAATGAAAGCTTTCCTCTGGCTCCAGAAATTACTTAAGGGCAAGGAAACTCTCAGGACCATCTCCATTCTCTTTCTTTTCTTTACTCAGATTGCTAAAACAGAGAGTTAGGAGGGTCGGTCTAGGGTCAAGTTTGTTGAGGCATCAATTACTTGGAAGTATGAAATCAAAAGTGAAGCAGACACAATATGGGGCACTGAACTCTTGGAGTGAGAGTGTGGAAAATGTTCTCATCATAATGTAAGGTCACACCAGAAGTTTTAAACAGATACCAGGAAGCATTCTGTCACAGCCGCAAGAGCAGATAATTCCCTGTATAAATTAATAACATGGCCAGTTCTTATCCTCCAGGATCCCCACACCTTTTGGTAAAAAATAAAATAAAATATCTTTTCAATATAATGCACTTAAAAATATAATGTAATATAAAAAACTGTCTGAATATTTATTTTCTGAGCATAACTAGAATTAGTCATTAAAAACATTTACATGACTTTTCCAGGCCTGAAAAAAAATAATAAAAAATCCCTTCTAAAAATTCCCTGACACTTCCAGCTTTTCAATGACCATGTGAACCCAGCATCCACCATCCTTGTCAAACCTTTTCCCAGAGATTTCCCAGACCACAGACGTCTCTTTTCAGGAAGCAGCCTGTTAAGGGGCAGCACAGGGTGTATCTATTAATTCCTCCATTCTAGAAGCATTAACCCTTCACCTCCCTGAATGGACATTCCCACCTCGCTCCGTTCCTGTGAACGTGGGTATTCCGATACGCTGTTCCTGTGGGTTAAAAGCCTGTGTGGGTCATGTTTACATCGCAGTGTCAGTCAGGGCTGAATGTGCGAGGTGTGGAGTTACATCCCTCACGGCTGTGTGTGTCTTGAGGACAGTCTGTTGGCTGTAGCTCATATATCAAAGGGCAGAAGTGAAGGACAGTGAGCACAGGGTTAACATCGGGGCTGAACTGCCAGGATGAATGGAGAAGTCCATTAGTGGGATGCTCTGTGTGTGCGTCAGGTTTAAAGGAAGAACTCTCTATGTGTGCGACTGTGCGTATACCACCTGAGGGCCTGCAGCGAGACAGGACACAGCGATCGGGCAGGGCGTGGACCGCTTGGAGACTGAGAGACTATATCCTGTCTCTGGGAAGATGAGGATACACTCAGACGGCCCTCAGGTTAAGACTACAGATTGACTGATAACAAGAACAGCGCCTCTGGGACACACTCACACACAGATCTTAGGTTTCCCAAGGATGAAGACCCTGTCTGTCCCAACACGTCTTCTATGGTTCACTCTCCACCGAACCAAAGGAATTTCACTCAATCAGGACAGAGAGGGTGTCACATTTCCTCTTATATACACTGTAACTGGTTTCTGTAATTTGAACAGTATTTTACTGTAATATGTACTGTAAGATACTGTAAAATGTTTATACAGTATGTTACTGTAAACAGCAAAGGATTATGGGAAAATATATGGTCACTACTGTAATTCTTCTCTACTGTAAATCAATTTACAGTAGTGAACTTGCCCGCGAAAAACTGACCAATGGCAAGAGAGATTTCTTTTGAATTTTTTTGACTGTATTGTTGAAGTGGCAGTTAATGTGGACAAAAGATGTACCGGTAACTCCAAAAAGGTTAGTATATTATTTATATTTTATGTAAAACAAACATTTGCAAATGTTTTCATTTATGTTAACAGCAAACTAACATGATTTGTCTTTTTGTTTTCGTCGGAATGGTTTTGGTGCCTTTTTTTTCCTGACAGTCGGCCGGATCTCCGTCACGGTGATAATATTAACTGGTAAGTAAGCTAAGTTCACCTATATTATCCGAAATATTCTTTAGTTAAAACGATAACAATAACGTTTGTGTATATCTCTGCCTCTTTAACGTAAGCTCGCCAGGCGGAGTCGTCAGGCTACACGTTAACCGCAACGAACTAACGTGTCGTGAAATACTGAGGTAAATCGAGATAGACGAACCCCTTGTTTAAGTGAGGTTTTTAAACAATATTTTCAAGTATATGCTTTGATTTATTTTCAGGTTTGTGATCTGTATAATGTCTGCAGTCTGCAACGATGGAGGTGTGTGAGCCTTTTCATTGCCGTCATAACGGTAATAACATCAACTGGTAGGTTAACTTCACCTAAATAAGCCGAAATAAACTTATTAAACTGAGAAAAATAATAACATATGTATGTTCCGTGAACTTCCGTCCCCTATTTATCACAACTTAGTTAGGCAGATGTAACAACATTAACAGTGAGCTAACGTGAAAAAAATAAGTAAAAGGAATAGTGCACCTCAAAAAGAAATTCTGTCATAATTTACTTGCCCACAAGTTGTTCTAAACCTGCATGAAGTTCTTTCTTCTGAACATAAAAGAAGATATTTTGAAGAATGTTGGTAATGGAACAGTTTGTTGTTCCCCATTGACATCTATAATAAAAAAAAATATGTCAATGGGGACCAGAAAATTGTTTGGTTACTCACGTTTTTTAAAACATCTTCTTTTGTATACAGCACAAGAAATAAATTAATACAGGTTATGAACAAGTTGAGGCTGAGTAAATGGTGACATAATTTTCATTTTTTAAGTAAACTAACCCTTTAAGCGACACCATTGTTAATTACATCTTTTGTTTTAATTATTCTTTTCTTGTGATTGCCGTCGTAATGGTGATGACATCTACCAGTGAGTAAGATGACATCAACTAAATTAGCTGAAGTATGCGTTAGTTTAGCAGGCAAACATAATATAATGTAACTGCCGATGAAACCAACGGAAGGGGAGAAAACGGGTTTACCAGGCAGCAGTGTTAAAGTGCTTTTAAATAATCATCCATCAGTTTCTGTTCTTTATTTTGAATTTGCAGAAGCCATTCCCTCCGCCTCCGGACTGTACATCACTGCTGACGCTCTCCACTAATACACAGAACAGGTTGACGTTTGAGGAGGAGGAGGAGGAGGAAAGGGTTAGCAATATACCATTATCAATATAGCAAAATTTTGCTAACTAATATTTTAAATGTTGTTTAATTTATTAAAAAACTATAAACACCATACAACAGCATAACTTACATCATCTTTACCCCTCATGTCGTTGTTGTTAGTAATAAGTTCTGTTATTGTATTTTATTTCTGTGAACTATAATAACACTAAAAGGCTGCTGTGACTTTGTCTGTTTCAGGAGAGTCAGTTCTCGAAGCAAAAACATGGATGCTGACTATGAAGAATCATCATCCAGTTACAACAGCTAACAGACTCTTCTTCAGTATTACTGTCCATTTTGTCGAATGCAGAATTAGGTAACCCAAAATATATATATTTTTTAAATTACATTTACATTCATGCATTTGGCAAACATTTTTATCCAAAGCAACTTACATTGTATTTAAGTTTAAAGGAACACGCTACCGTTTTTTGAAATAGGGTTTTTTCACTGTCTCCTCTATATTTAGATAAGTGGGCAAACGTATTTTTGTCTCAGTGCATGGTGCGTTCACACCAAACGCGAATAGAACGTCTGGTGCGAGTGATTTAAATGTTAAGTCAATGTAAAGACGCAATTACGCACCTCTAGAGGTCAATCAACATCAGCCATCTTGCAAACAGACAACCGTCTAGCACTTGCCCCTCCCACAAGAAGCGGATTTAGCCTCGGACGCGTGTAAATTTAGCTTCAAACACTTGCTTTTTACGCGTCAATTTAGCTTTGGACACGCGAATGGATTCAAAATGTTCAAGCGTCCAACTAGACGCGGTAGACGAGAATTTTAAGCTCTATTCAGCGCCGCCGGATAGCATGTCCGGATAGCATGTCCGCCCCCGACTTTTGGGGACTTTAGCTTATTCACCGTATCCCCCAGAGTGAGATACATACATAACTTTTTCATCTCCGTGCGTGCCGTAACTCTGTCTGACGCACCCACCACTAGCCTACAGTAGCTTAAACCAAAGACTGGAGGTAAACGGCTCCAGCTAGCATACTAATCCCAATAAGTGACAAAATAACACCAACATTTTCCTATTTACATGTTGTGATTTGTATAGTCACAGCGTGTACAAATAACAAGGTCATATGAGACACAGCCATCTTTTAACCATATAAATACTGGGAACTATATTCTCATAAGGCGAAGCACGGCTATTTCTGTGGAGTGATTACCGCAGCTCTGAGCAAACTCTGCTCCTCACCACAGGGCTTCTCAGGTGCTGCGAGCAAATCACTCCACAGAAGTAGCAGTGCTTCGCCCTCTGAGAATATAGTTCCCAGTATTTATATGGTTAAAAGATGGCTGTGTCTCATGTGACCTTGTTATTTGTACACTCTGTGACTATACAAATCACAACATGTAAATAGGAAAATGTTGGCGTTATTTTGTCCCTTATTGGGAGCAGTATGCTAGCTGGAGCCGTTTACCTCCAGTATTTGTGCTAAGCTAGGCTAGCGGTGGGTGCGTCAGACAGTTACGGCACGCACGGAGATGAAAAAGATATTTATGGACTTATCTAACTCTGGGGGATACGGTGAATAAGCTAAAGTCCCAAAAAGGCATGTTCCTTTAAGACTAGGCGATTTCCTAGGCAGATATGGACTTGGGACTATATTGCGGTGAAGCACAGGCGAAGCACTGCTACTTGGGCGCAGAGATATCACGCAACACCTGAAATCCCCCAACTTCCGTCAACATACCGGCGTGAATATTAGTTGGCTATTTTTCCTACAGTAGACATAGTGAATGGCGATGAATATGGCGTATTTTGTGAGAGACAAAGAGGATGACTTCTCAAAAAAGTCGAGGACTGCAGGATGGATCAATGCAGAGAAATCCTCGGTAGCTGAGACACAACTGCGGGCACCTCATCTTGATCTGACACGTTGAGCCTGGTCATCGATGGCAGTACCTTGTCCCACTCGCCACAGCACAGATACTCTATTTCAGTCAGCATAGGCTGGCATATTCCCACACTCACACCACCAGTTCGTGTCCTCACGTCCTCAGGCTGTTGAGCAATCGCAACCTCCTCCTCTATTTCCAGAGCATGCAGCTCCTCTTCTGAAAACTCTGGTTCGTAGAGTTATGGTTCTGGATCTTGACTGTCTGAAAAGTCACCCTCTTCGTCTCTTACAAAATCCGCCATGTTTATCGCCATTCACTATGTCTACTGTAGGAAAAATAGCCAGCTAATATTCATGCCGGTATGTTGACGGAAATTGGGGGATTTCAGGTGTTGCGTGATATCTCTGTGCCCAAGTAGCAGTGCTTCGCCTGTGCTTCGTCCCAAGTCAATCTCTGCCTAGGAAATCGCCTAGTCTTAATCTGCATTGCTATTTGTACTCGTTGTGAATACGCAGGCCACAAGAAGTAATTGAGTTTGTTTTTATCACTTTTACTCCCAACATGCTATCCGGCAACAAAGGGTTCCATTTATTATGCTAAGCTAAGCTAACGGCGGCACTGCCAGACTAAGAAAATGCATGCACTGAGACAAAAATGAGTTTGCCCACCTATCTAAATATAGGGGAGACGGTGAAAACCCCCTATTTCAAAAAATGGTGCCGTGTTCCTATTATTAAGTTATCCATTGCCTGGAAATCAAACTCATTGTTTCAGCATTCTTATATCTGTCTCTACTGTTTAAGCTACACAGGAATGTATTGTGAAAGAATGAAGCTTAAATGATTTGAATGTAATGGATTATGAGGTAATTATGTACCATCCCTGTAGGTGCATTCAGAATCAGATGTTTTGCTTTTATCAACATAAAAGTACATGCAGCATCAAGTTTGAGAGTTAGGGCAAATTCTGACAACACCGATCTTAAAATTAATGTATTTTTTCCCCCTCTGTGCTTGCAGGTTCATTTTGAGAATCAACTCTGATGGCACCAAACACTAAAGGCACAGAGCAGATGGAAATCTGGAAAGATCCACACACAAAAAAAAAGCATCAACCTAAACCCCTCAGTGTTTCTCATCAGAGAGCTTGTCAACTTTGACTGGCAAAATTACTGAAATGTAACAACATTTGCAACAACAAACTGACTTTTACGGTGTTTTATCATTTTAAGGTCTGTTTTGGTTTTCAGTGTGTACGTTTTTGCCATGCTACAGATACAAATGGTCCCCAGGAGATTAGTTCTATGGACTTTGGTGATTTTTGCCTTTTTTTTTTTCTTCAGCTATTGAGGTCAAGATTTGTAATTTGTACTTCTAAAAACAAAATGTTCAACGATTAAAAAGAATATTTAAAGGACAAATGTTCATGAGTTGTTGTAATTTTTGGGGGTGGGGTAAACATGTAAAAAAAAAAAACTCAATACTAATACTGTAAATGACAATACGGTAACAGACAAAATACAGTAAATGGTACAGTATACTGTAAATGAAAATACAGTAAATGTACAGTATACTGTAAGTGAAAATACAGTAAAGGTACAGTATACTGTAAGTGAAAATACAGTAATAATACTGTAATACATTTTACAGTAAATTACTGGCATCCAGCTGCCAGTAAGTTACTGTAAAATTTACAGCAATCTCTTTACAGTGTACGGTACCGCCCGGGATCTGGCCGTTCAGAGGGGGAAAGGCCAAGCAGGGTGTGTCGTTTGAGTCTTTACAGTAGGTTTGTCTCTCAGGAGGACAAATGCACTCATACACACTCTACTGACCTTCCTCGTTCTGCTATCCGCCCGTCTTGAAGAACGAGGATCTGATCGGAGCTGATGATGGTGGATAACCTGAAAATACAACTAAATGTTACTGCATTAAATAAAGAATACTAAATCAATATAACATTCAAAGTTAATCTTAAAAACACCAAATCTAATAACAGTTAAATGTAATATTTTGCAAACCTCCATACTTTTCCATACTGTACATCATAATTTTGTGATGTCTAAATTCACTTTTAGCAATTAAAACACGTTTTATTTTGAATATATTTACAAAAAAAAATATAGAAATTAAATATTGGCTGATTATCGGTTATTAGCCTATATCTTAAAATAAATTTTAGCTTATTGGTATCAAACAGAATGTTAGTATTATTACATTCCTAATTAATATGTCATTTTGCAAACAAAATATTGAGCTGATAGTTGACAGCAAGGAGTCAAATGGTGAACTAGCATACCCAAAAGGAACAGCAAAAAAAAAAAAAAAAAAAATTCATACAGGTTTCCTGAAAGCGGTCTTCAGGCTATGACACGCCAAGCCAACAGAAGGCCAATGACACGTTATCATCGTCAGACTAGTTCTGCGGTGTGTTCTGCACCACTGGCACTCTGTTAGAGGTTTTTTTGGCCAAATAAACATGCTGAATTGGTCAGTGAGAGTTCACTCTGATTGGCCGTTCAGCTTAGCAAACTAGTGCATGAGAAAAAAAAAAAAAGTGACGAAAGCAAATGGTGAGCAAGATTGGTGTGAAAAAGGGCCTGTCCCAATACCCACACTTTCAGTACTTTGACCACTTATCTACTTACAGGGATTGGACAATGAAGCTGAAACATTTGATTTTAGAATACAATAATTGATCAGTATGGTGTAGAGCCTACTTTTGTGGCCAATACAACATCAACTCATCTTGGGAATGACAGATACAAGTTCTGGACAGTGGCCAGAAGGAATCTGAGCCATTGAACAGTGGCCTGGTCCCTGGCCAGATGCTGGAGGAGGAAAACATTTTCTGACTTGCTCCTCCAAAATACCCCAAAGTGGCTCAAAATATTTAGATCTGGTGACTGTGCACAGGCCCGCATTAATGCACGGGCTTACTGGGGCTGAAGCCCCAGGGCCTATGAAGACAAGGGGTCTATCATAAGCCAAAAAAAAAAAAAATCACATTGTTTTGTAATTTGTCGAATTTTCTGTCAATCACTTGATATTCATGTTTTTGGCTGCTGATTGATCCAATTTACAAGTGAACCACGTGGGAAGCATGATATGACAGCCTATCAGAATGTAGAGAAACAGTTGCGTCATCTTCTCTAGTAGTCTATTCAAATTTATGCTAGTCACAGAGGCTGATGATAGCTATCAAAATGTTGAGCAAGAAAAATTTTGAGAGTGGTGCTCATAAACGAAAAATATCGCGACAGAAAGAAAACAGTGAGAAGGAATTGTTAAAAAAGATTCCAAAGCTAACAGGATTTTTTTTAACCTGCAAATGAAGGTGAGTCGAGCTCATTAAGCGGAGCACCCATCGATGAACAGTGGAGAGGACAAGCAAACATAGGGGGAGTGTTAATTTCGTTGACGAATAATTTGCGTAATTATTTTCGTCGTAAAAATATGGCCTGCACATATAGATAGACAGCGCGCGAGGACTGAATTGAGCTCTCTTTCGCATCTAAATGGACAAATACACACAACATTATGTCTAAATGTCCGTTTTAGAGAGTATTCACGTAAACACAGTCGGTTATGTCTTTACAGAATGTACAGTTGTGAGAATATTGGATGTGCATCAGTGTTATTGGATCTGCGCACTCGGTCTTAAAGTGACAGTGCGTAATAAAACTAATGCCGTCTGTACACTTAAAATTAATCAAACAACAAAATAAAAAGAGAAAAGCATTCACTGCTCTTTAATAGCTTTAATATGGATCAATTATACTTAAATTATACAAAATAAATATGTCTGCTTGAAAGAATAAAGAATGATGTATGTAAGTTAAAGACTGCATAATCATTAATTGAAGAAAAAAAAAAGACTGTTCTTGTGATGATGAACCTTTGCGTTGACGTCATCACCATTTCAGTATGTCTCAAATGTGTGTTAAATGTTGCTATGTTTAGTTTGCCAAGTAAATTGTTTAAGGGCTTTATTCACATTTCATTTCTGCATCCCGTGTACAATTAGCTATGGACGTTTGCAACCCCGCAATTCTTACGTTCAGTAACATTCAAGTTCAAATTCTTTGATTACCATTAGCACTCGCTGAAGTATAAGAAATCACAAGGAGTCTAATGTTTTTTACAGACTGTTTATTAGTAATTTTACATGATATAGCTCTGTGGTATTGTATGTGCTTACCTGTTGATTTCTGCTCTGCTCGTTCCAGTTGCGCGCGTAACCGGAAGGCGCTTATCATAGCATGGGTCATACCATTTCCCACAACTGGGGGGAGGCAGTATAGGTGTGGAGGGAAATGTTTGTTCTGTTTAAGGTATGTTTCTTATGGTAACATTACTTGGTTTAAGCTGAACTAATGATATTTATTCGTCTTTGTAAAAGATGTTTGTTTTAATGTCATTGTTATCATGTACATTATTAAGCCAAAGGATACCCTGTACAAAAGGTACTTCCTAATTTCGTTTGGCGGGAAGTGTGTGTATTTAACCGGAGTGTTCCGGCTATTAGAGAGGGTTGGTGGTTTGCTCTGTTACAAGAGTATAACATTATGTGAGTTCTATTGTTGATAGAGAGCTGTATCAGCAATTTGCCTTTGTGTTTAATGGGCAGAGGTTATAGTGCTGCTTCGTTAGCATTCATCGTGTATTTTTTATTATTTTTTTTATTATTAATTTGTACTTTGCACGGATTGTTTTTGGATTATTAATAAATGATCTATTTTTGCACCGCCAATCATCTTGTCATGCCATTCCTTCCTAACTCCTCCCTAACCCTCGGGCTACAGCACCTGACTTAGGACAGTCTCAAGGGCCTTCCTTTGTGACACATGGTGGCAGCGGTGCTTCCAGGCCATTAGGAGGTTGGTCAACAAGGAATGGTGGTGGAATTTTTTTTTGGTGGCAGGAAGAAGCAGTTTTTTTTTTCCTCACAATGCCACCGAAGAAAGGTGAGGTGCTAAAGGATACAACAAGGATGGTAAAACCAAGTGTGGATGTTTTGGATCCTGACCAATCCGGAAGAGTGGAGGTCAGTGATCAGGAAGCGGAAATAGCGGACAGGAGGACAGATCCAGTCAGAGATGTTCTGCAGACATTCTTGCAAAGACAACAACAAAGAGATGAGCGCTGGGAGAAAGAGTCACAACGTCAAGAGCATAGATGGCGGACACTCCAACATCAGTTTTCGCAAATACAGTCTGAAGTACATCAGCAAAGGCAAGAGAGACAGTCAAAGGGAGGAGTGACAGTCCCACATACCCCGCCATCAGCTGAAAGATTGTATTCGCCACCAAGCATTTATCCGCATCGACAGACTCTGCAGGTTGACCGTGAAAATGCTTCGACATCAGCTCAGGTACAGGACAGTACAGAACACCGACAGAGATCTTCTTTGTCAAGTTATGAAAGTCCAAGAATGCTACCATGGAAGGATGAAGAGGATATAGAGCATTACTTGACGACATTTGAACGCATCGCTAATGCATGCAGATGGCCAAGACAGGATTGGGTGTTACATCTTTTACCTCTCCTTACAGGCAAAGCGAGGGCAGCCTATGTGGCCATGGAACCGGAGGAATCCTTGGAGTACAATCACGTCAGGCAAGCCATTCTAGATAAATTTGAGATTAACTCTGAAACTTACAGTCAAAGATTCAGGTCTTATGGCCTGCGAGAAGACGAAACTGCAAAAGAACTTCAAGTAAGGCTGAAGGATATGTATGAGAAGTGGATGAAGCCTAGACACAGAACAAAGGAAGAGGTTGGTGACCAGATCATTTTGGAACAGTTTCTCAAACTTCTGAACCCTGAAACAAGAACGTGGGTAAAACAAAACAACCCCACATCATCAAAACAGGCGGCGGAGATGGCAGAAACTTTCATGGCTGCAAGACGTTCAGTGTATCCGCCAGGACGGTGGAGATGTAACAATAACAGCTCAACTGGTAAGGTTGCGGACGGCTCTAGCAGTGGTCTTAGTAACTCTACCGCATACACACATACTTCACAAACTAGAGCTGGTGGTAATGCAGGTAGTCAGCAAATGCCATGTAAACAATATAAAACCAGGCCTATGTTAGTATGTCATAGATGTGGGCAGGAAGGACACAAAAAAATAGATTGCCCATTGCAAAATGTTACTAACACTCGACTATGTTATGTACCCAGACCGCCCCATAGTTTAGAGGAAGCAAGACTGAACAGGGATACGGTGACGATGGTGAAGATAGGTAGTAAATGTTTTAAGGCTCTGGTGGATTCCGGGTCAAGCCAAACTCTGGTCAGAGAGGAATGTTTGGAGGAACAGAGTAGTTCAGGGCGGGGCAAAGTAAGTGTTCGTTGCATCCATGGGGATGTAAAAGAATACCCCAAAATTGATCTGACGGTCGAAATTGAAAACCAGTCTTATGTGCTGTCAGTAGGTATTGTGGAACAAGCTCCCTATCCGATCATCTTGGGCAGAGATGTTCCGGTATTGGTAGATCTTCTACAGGATGACAAGGAGCTAGCTGAGGCTAGAGTAGTCACAAGGGCGCAGGTTAAACAGGAAGAGTGTACCAGACAGGCTTTACAAGGCTTACCTTTTGCAGAGGTTCCCAGGGCTAAGAAGTCGAGACAGGAGAAACGCCAAAAGAAAGTTGAGGGCACCAAAATTTCGGAGCACTTGCCTAAACCAGTTGTGGTTGACCTGGAGCAGATTCCACATAATATAGTGCAATTACAGAGGAATGATAAGACGTTACAACCATTGTTTGAGAAAGCAAGCAGGCTGGATACACAGACAATGTTTTCCCAGAAAGAACACTATCAGGTAAAAGACGATAGGCTGTATTGGCAAGGTGAAGAGGGACAAAGGTTGGTAGTTCCTGTTCCTATGAGGAAGCGAGTGTTACAATTAGGTCATTCAGTGCCTTGGTCGGGACATTTGGGGCAACAAAAGACACTAGCCAGAATTGCTAGCAGGTTTCATTGGCCTAGACTGTATATGGATGTAGTAGATTTTTGTAAATCTTGTCCAGAATGTCAGTTGACAAGTCCATCGAAAAGAGGTGATCGAGCACCTTTGGTGAGTCTGCCCATCATTGACGTTCCTTTTACTCGCATTGCCATGGATATCGTGGGACCTTTGGAAAGGAGTGGGGCAGGGAATCGTTATATTCTTGTGGTTGCAGATTACGCTACTAGATATCCGGAGGCATTCCCCCTCAGAAATATTAAAACCAGACAGATTGTTAATGCCCTTATTCAGCTGTTTTCAAGGGTAGGCATTCCCAGAGAAATAATCACTGACCAAGGAACCAATTTTACATCAAAACAAATCAAACAGGTCTACTCCATGTTAGGCATACGTCCCATAAAGACCACACCTTATCACCCGCAGACCGATGGTATGGTCGAAAGGTTTAATCAAACACTGAAAGCCATGCTTCGCAAGTTCGTCTCTGAAACTGGGTCAGATTGGGACCATTGGTTACCTTACCTGCTCTTCGCCTACAGAGAGGTACCACAGTCATCCACGGGTTATTCACCTTTTGAGTTACTTTATGGACGACAGGTACGAGGGCCGTTGGATGTCTTAAAGGAGACCTGGGAAGGAGACAATCCTGCAGAGCAAGCAAACATCTTGTCCTATGTCATTAGGATGAGGGAAAAGATGGACATACTGGCAGAAATGGTACGGCTTAACATGTCGGAGGCACAGCAACGACAAAAAGCCTGGTACGACCAGTCTTCAAGGAAGAGGACTTTAATCCCGGGCCAGAAGGTTTTGTTGCTTCTCCCAACATCTGACAACGGTTTGCTGGCCAAGTGGCAAGGGCCATACGAGGTGCTACGGAAGATGGGTCCTACCAACTATGAGATTTCTGTACCTGACCGTCGTAAAAAGTCTCAGATCTTCCATATCAACCTTTTAAGGCCATGGCAAGAGAGAAAGGGGCCTTTGTCTGAACAGTTATGGGCAAGAACAGTAGAAGAAGAAGAGGAACTTGAGGAACAGTACTTTCCCACAGATCTAAATTCACCTACTTATCCAGTCGTGGACCATCTCACACTCAAGCAACAGAAAGAACTAGGGGAATGTATACCAAAAGGGCTTTTCAGAGACAAGCCAGGAAGGACGAACCTGGTACAACATAATATCCGCCTACAGGCATCAGACCCAATTAGGCAAACTCATAGTCGAGTACCAGCTCGACTGATTCCGGCATTGAAGGATGAGGTAAAGATGATGCTGGAGCTGGGAGTCATCGAGCCTTCTTCCAGTGAATGGTGCAGTCCAGTGGTGCTGGTACCAAAGAAAGATGGCACATTAAGATTTTGCGTGGACTTCTCAAAACTCAACTCAGTGTCTGCATTTGATCCATACCCCATGCCAAGGGTGGACGAGTTAATTGAGCGGTTGGGCAAGGCCAAGTACCTGACAACTCTGGACTTGTGCAAAGGTTACTGGCAAGTCCCCTTGGCCGAGACAGCTAAAGAATTAACAGCTTTTCGTGTTCCTAGTGGGCTTTACCATTTTAACGTTATGCCTTTCGCATTGCACGGGGCCGCAGCAACCTTCCAACGGCTAGTGGACCAAGTCCTGAGAGGTATGGATGATGTGGCCGCAGCTTATCTAGACGACATTGTGGTCTTTAGTGCAACATGGAAAGAGCATTTGGAACATTTGGCAGAAGTGTTTGACAGACTTCAAGGTGTTGGTTTGGTCGCCAATGCTAAAAAATGTCACATTGCTAAGTCTGAAGTCTCTTACCTGGGCTACGTGCTAGGAGGAGGTTCCATCAGACAGCAGGTAGACAAGGTTCAAGCCATCTTGTCTTGTCCGTTACCGTCAACCAAGAAAAGGGTTCGCTCATTCCTGGGCATGGCTGGATGGTACAGAAGGTTTATTCCCAACTTCTCCAGTAGGGCCGCGATACTTACCAACCTGACAAAGAAAAATTGCCCCCAAAAAGTGGCCTGGACACCAGAGTGTGAACTAGCTTTTCGAGACTTGAAGGACTGTTTGTGTAGTGCGCCAGTATTACAGAGTCCAGATTTCAGCATGCCATTTACAGTCCAAACGGACGCTTCGGAAGTTGGTTTGGGTGCTGTGCTGTTACAGGGAGAGGGAGAAACTCGACATCCGGTGCTGTATATAAGTAGAAAATTGTTTCCAAGAGAAACCAAGTACTCTATGATCGAGAAAGAGGCTCTGGCCATTAAGTGGGCAGAATCGGACCATAGAGCTTTACAATGGATTGGTAAAATGAGAGACAGGAATGCCAGGATTACCCGTTGGTATTTGTCCCTTCAACCCTTTAAGTTTAAAGTCCAATATAGGGCTGGGGCTACGAACATTATTGCTGACTTGTTGTCACGTCACTCTTGAAGAGTGACTGTCTTGAAGAGGGGGGTGTGTGATGATGAACCTTTGCGTTGACGTCATCACCATTTCAGTATGTCTCAAATGTGTGTTAAATGTTGCTATGTTTAGTTTGCCAAGTACATTGTTTAAGCGCTTTATTCACATTTCATTTCTGCATCCCGTGTACAATTAGCTATGGACGTTTGCAACCCCGCAATTCTTACGTTCAGTAACATTCAAGTTCAAATTCTTTGATTACCATTAGCACTCGCTGAAGTATAAGAAGTATATATTTTTTTCTTTTTTTTATTATTATTAATTTGTACTTTGCACGGATTGTTTTTGGACTATTAATAAATGATCTATTTTTGCACTGCCAATCATCTTGTCATGCCATACCTTCCTAACTCCTCCCTAACCCTCGGGCTATAGCACCTGACTTAGGACAGTCTCAAGGGCCTTCCTTTGTGACAGTTCTACTTTAGGAGAAGAAGTGTTTTTATTTAATTTTAAGATATTATGTTGTCACCGTGCTAAATCTGTGTTTGTACAGTATTGCATGTTCAAACTTTAAAAATTATTCATATTAACAGGTTAATAGATGTTTTCTACGGGAATATATAATGGGTTTGGAAATTTTAGAGAAATTCTAAATTAATGCATTAGAATTTCACTAAACCCATTCGATTTTAGTCGACTAAATCTACTGTAAATTTCGTCGACTAAAACTAGACTATTTACTGCTTTCCAGTATAGCCTGTGCTGTGGAGGTTTTACATTGCTGTTGTTGTGGATTTTTTTATGGAATACTGTTTTCGTTAGGCTATATCTCCCCGAGAGAAACTTATTTCTGCTTTTATTGTATAGACAAACGTGATCATTAGACTTTTTTTTTTAATTGTGGGCCTACAAAACCTCTCAGCCCCAGGGCCTAACGGCAGGTTAATGCGGGCCTGACTGTGCAGGCCATGAGAGACGTTCAACTTCACTTTCATGTTCATCATAAAGTCTTGCTGTGTGGGTGCATTATCATGCTATTACATGGCACCCTCTTCAGGCTCCAATGTTTGAACCATTAGGTGCACATGGTTTGGTAGTTCTTTGCAGTGAGACACTCAACAAGCACATTAGGGAATGTCATGATATTGCAGCCCAAACTATCACTGATCCACCCCTATGCTTCACTCTGGGCAATGCATCTTTCACATGTCCACAACCCAAGATTTGCACTGTTGGCACCAACAAAACTGACATTTGGCATTGGCACGAGTGACCAAAGGTATGGCTATAGCTGCCCAACTATGGATATATTGACTCTGTGGAGCTCCCGACGAACAGTATTAGTGGGAATTCTGCAGTGAGTTGGGCAGCTGTGGTTTTATGTGTTTTTTTTGGATAAAATCAAGGTTAGTACCAGGACATCCCTTTCAGACAGATTTCTCTTGTTGGATGTGGTTTGTCCTGCGTGGTGGTATGCCGACATTACCCTGTATACCATAGCTCTGAATACACAGCAAAGTTTAGCTGTCCTAATCAAAGTGAGACGTGCACCAGCAATTTGTCCTCTTTTGAACTCTGAAATGTCTTCCATTATGTTATGTTGATTGCAATATTTTACATACAGCTGTGTTATTACTCTGCTAATTCAACCTTCACACTCTGCTCTAACTGATAGAATATAAAATCAGGGAAGATTGGCCACCAGGTCGCGCATATATAGGTGTGAAACCTCCAACACTATATTGGCCAGTGTTTCAGTTTCATTGTCCAACCCCTGTACATAAAATATTTTTGGTCTTTGGCCCTAGTGTTTAAGTGGTCGTGAAGCCCACAAGTGTGTAAAACTTTTGATTACCCGATGGGCCACACTTATAGTGTTGTAAAAATGCATGTAACGTTTTTACAGAACTTAAAATTCTTATTTTATACTTTGCACTTTAAAATAAACCTCTAAATGTATGTTCAGTAGTCCCTACGAAACAGACGACAATTTAATGGTGGTGCTTCTAATTAAGCACTAAAAAGCAGTTGCAAACATTTTGCAAAATACACATACTCATATCTGTACCAATAAAACGTGCAACACTTTACATAACCAAATTATATGTGATATCTAATTAACTTTAACATACACTTGAAAGTTTTACTGGACATCTTACAATTACAGGGCACAAGAGTTCCTGAACATGATGAATAATGGGATATGCTAAGCTTCAAACACTGCTTTGATGCGGCATTAAAGACGTAGATTCAGTGTGCGTTTAGGGCACGGAGCTTTAGCATTTATCAGACAGGAGATAGTTTTGCGTCATTGCATGCTAATTTCCTGTCACGTGCATGTGCTTTCAAGTGCCCGAGTCTGAGGTGATGTCAGCATATAAAGTTAAAATGGAGAAAATATTTAAAGTACTTTAGTAAGACAGGAAGAAGTAACATCAAAAACATTAGACTTCAACTTTAAAGGGCACAGACAGGAAACACATCACTTACTCTTACCATTAAAGCCTCATTTTATTTCTGCATCACATCAGAACTTAATCCTTGTTTGCATCCTGTTCAGAAAACAGAGCGATTCAGCCGCCGTTGTACTGTAAACGCATTCCCTATTTTAAAGCAGCTGTGGCAGCGTCTTTAAACACTAGATCCCCCTTAATCTAATCCACACACACGGCTTCTTTAATTCACACCCGAAACCTTCTGCAGGTCATCCTTTCAGCTGCCCTTCATCTTCAAACAAAGGAGCGGAGACTTCTTTATTGAGCGCTAACCCCAGAACCACCACCCCAAAACAGATCAAAGTGACACCACTGTCTCAGAGGCTGGACAGGATCAAAGCTTGCAGACTCAGATCCTGATGTGTTTACAATTTTCTAAAGAGGAGAGCAATGAGAGACAGAGGGAAAAACATTAGAGAGAAGGAAACAGAGACGCCGGATGGGCAGAGACACTTTCTGAACATGACGGCAGGAGTACAAGAGTGGTGGAATGTGTCACAGAAAGACAAAAAAAAGGTGACCAGCAGAGAGGAAGCGTGCAAGGTGCTTGAATCAATGTCAAACGTGTTCGCTCTTCTCGTAAAGCACCTACAAAATAATTCCACACTAATGACTATCAGGCGCACACATGTTTTCTGTTGAGGACATAGCAGACACTATCTGACAGTTATTAAACACTATCCTGTGGACTAGAGGTGAAACAATTCCTGGAAAAAATAGTTTGGTACATATTTGTACTGCGGTGCATTTCATGACTAAAGAAAATCATAAATGTATTAAATGTGAATAAATTGCAAGGTGTCCAATTGTAGTTTGAGTAATTAGCACTGAATCACTGTAGAATTTGAGAGGAGGAGAAGAAACTACAGGTGGACGTACAATTGAATGAATTAGATAAACAAAAATGCAAATACAAATGAGAGTATACCCGGACTGTGCACGCATTGACAAAGATTGCGTGCACAAAATATGACAGCTTCAGTGCTCCCAAATATGACAACTTATATTAAATTAATAATAAATGTATATTTCTATAAATGCATGTGGATGCAATACATACATGTGTATATTAAATGAACATATGCTAATTTATATTACATTAGGTCTGTAAGATTTTTTTTATGTTTTTGAAAGAAGTCTTGTATGCTCAAGGCTGCCTTTATTTGATCAAAGTAAAAATACATTAAAAAGAGCAATATTGTGAAACATTACAATTGAAAATAACCGTTTTCCATTTGAATATATTTTAAAATGTAATTTATTCCTGTGATGGCAAAACTGAATTTTCAGCATCATTACTCCAGTCTTCAGTGTCACATGATCCTTAAGAAACAATTCTAATACAGGTCCTTCTAAAAAAATTAGCATATTGTGATAAAGTTAATTATTTTCCATAATGTAATGATAAAAATTAAACTTTCATATATTTTAGATTCATTGCACACAAACTGAAATATTTCAGGTCTTTTATTGTTTTAATACTGATGATTTTGGCATACAGCTCATGAAAACCCAAAATTCCTATCTCAAAAAATTTGCATATTTCATCCGACCAATAAAATAAGTGTTTTTAATACAAAAAATTATGTTCAGTTATGTACTCAATACTTGGTTGGGAATCCTTTTGCATAAATGACTGCTTTAATGCGGCGTGGCATGGAGGCAATCAGCCTGTGGCACTGCTGAGGTGTTATGGAGGCCCAGGATGCTTCGATAGCGGCCTTAAGCTCATCCAGAGTGTTGGGTCTTGCGTCTCTCAACTTTCTCTTCACAATATCCCACAGATTCTCTATGGGGTTCAGGTCAGGAGAGTTGGCAGGCCAATTGAGCACAGTAATACCCATGGTCAGTAAACCATTTACCAGTGGTTTTGGCACTGTGAGCAGGTGCCAGGTCGTGCTGAAAAATGAAATCAGATGGAAGCATGAAGTGCTCCAAAATCTCCTGATAGCTAGCTGCATTGACCCTGCCCTTGATAAAACACAGTGGACCAACACCAGCAGCTGACATGGCACCCCAGACCATCACTGACTGTGGGTACTTGACACTGGACTTCAGGCATTTTGGCATTTCCTTCTCCCCAGTCTTCCTCCAGACTCTGGCACCTTGATTTCCGAATGACATGCAAAATTTGCTTTTATCCGAAAAAAGTACTTTGGACCACTGAGCAACAGTCCAGTGCTGCTTCTCTGTAGCCCAGGTCAGGCGCTTCTGCCGCTGTTTCTGGTTCAAAAGTGGCTTGACCTGGGGAATGCGACACCTTTAGCCCATTTCCTGCACACGCCTGTGCACGGTGGCTCTGGATGTTTCTACTCCAGACTCAGTCCACTGCTTCCGCAGGTCCCCCAAGGTCTGGAATCGGTCCTTCTCCACAATCTTCCTCAGGGTCCGGTCACCTCTTCTCATTGTGCAGCGTTTTTTGCCACACTTTTTCCTTCCCACTGAGGTGCCTTGATACAGCACTCTGGGAACAGCCTATTTGTTCAGAAATTTCTTTCTGTGTCTTACCCTCTTGCTTGAGGGTGTCGATGATGGCCTTCTGGACAGCAGTCAGGTCGGCAGTCTTACCCCTGATTGCGGTTTTGAGTAATGAAACAGGCTGGGAGTTTTTAAAAGCCTCAGTAATCTTTTGCAGGTGTTTAGAGTTAATTAGTTGATTCAGATGATTAGGTTAATAGCTCGTTTAGAGAACCTTTTCATGATATGCTAATTTTTTGAGATAGGAATTTTGGGTTTTCATGAGCTGTATGCCAAAATCATCAGTATTAAAACAATAAAAGACCTGAAATATTTCAGTTGGTGTGCAATGAATCTAAAATATATGAAAGTTTAATTTTTATCATTACATTATGGAAAATAATGAACTTTATCACAATATGCTAATTTTTGGAGAAGGACCTGTATGCTGATTTGCTGCTCAAGAAATCTTTTTTTTTCTATTATTTTCAATGTTGAAAACAAGTGTGCTGCTTAATATTTTTGTGAAAACGTTTTTTTTAGGATTCTTTGTAAAATGATATGTCTTTGCTGTCACTTTTGATCAATTTACTCTTTGCTAAATAAAAGTAGTAATTTTTATTTTATTTTATTTTTTTTAACATTTTTTAAATCTTACTGACCCCAACCATTTGAGCGGTAATGTATTTGAAGATGTACATTATGTCAATAACTCCTTAACTCTTAAAATATTTCCATTAATATAAAAGGGTTGCAGGACATTCCACATAAACGCATTTTGTCAAGTGAAGTGAACTCCCTAACATCTATCTTGATGAATGACAGCACTAAATACAAGTGTAAAGAGATTTTGTGGTCAGATCACTGAAACCATACCATGGTCATACACACATGTAATATCACATCTGTAGTGCAAACACTAGTTGACAGTGAGGGAACGCCTGCTCACCGGTCAACCATTCACTGCTCTGAACAGATGTTTTAAATGTTGCCGGCTATGTGCGGCTTTATATGACAACCAACTGAGTGAAAAATTGGATAAGAGCATACATTTGAATTGACAAGACTCCGCAGAACTTCTTCAGTATGTCTAAAATCAACATGCAGTTACACTGATGTACAGCACAGGTGCTGAAGTTTATCTAATAAACATCCCTATTTTTCAATTAAGCTGCTTTAATTTCATTAAAAAAAAGTTAATGTGCACAAAATATTTTGATTTTCAAAGTCGTGGCAAAAAACTGAGAACTGCTGTAGAGTAACTGTACTGTTAAATGTTTAATCAAATGAAAAAAATCAATATACCCTGTCTTTTAAGCTTGCAGATATTAAAAACATTTAATGGACCAAACCACAAACACATAGGTGTGAACTATGAGCTCAGCTTGTATGTCATGAACAGCTTTATCTCATTTGGGAGACAGCTGCTTGCTATTGTTTGGATTATCCTTCATACACCTTTCATTTCTTTGGGCTAGGATGTTATTCTGAAGACACTGGGTTTAAGGACAAATTAATCAATTTAATTAATGCTAGAGATGTGGCCCAGATGGCCCAACAAAAGCTTTTATCAATACATGATGTTATCTGAGGGGTAAAGCCTTGAATTCAGAGCAGTAGACAATATATTTCAGGGCCTGGACATAGTGGAGCATCAGGACAGACATAAAGGTGTGGTCCCATTAGTGAAATGTCAGTGTAATTTCACAGACAAATTTTCCATTGTCAATAGTGTAGAGATGTATTGGCGCTTTTCCACTGCATGGTATGGTACGGCTCGGCTCGGTACGGCTCACTTGTGGCGTTTTTCCACTGCATGGTACGGTACGGCTCGCTTTAAATGGTACCACCTCTGTTGAGGTTCCAAGCGTACCGTACCGATAAAATGTGACGTGAAAACACTACAGATAACTGATTGGTCAGACAGACAGAATCGTCACTACCAGCGTCATTGTATTTGCCAGACATCAAACCCGCTAGATTTAAAGGGTAACTAAACCCCTGGTCAAAGCCTGACTCCACCCACTGGCAATATTTGAAAAATGCGGGAAAAGTGGGCAGAGCCCAGCGGAGGGGGGCGTGCACCTGAGATGCATCTCTTTGTATGGAACCTGCCTACGTCACCTGCAACTGCTACGTCACGGACCACCGCAACCACCAATAGGAAAATTCAACTGCAGTAGCCACCGTTCAACCTGAAGAGGGCAGCACTCAGACGTTTTTAAACCATATATTGTAGAATTAAAACACTTTAAACCCAAATGTCAAACAATTTACTGGAATCAATGAACAGCATTTATGAAGCTCCATTCTTACAGATAATTAACTAAAAAAAGTTATTTTAGTGTTTAGTTACTCTTTAAATAGCCAGTAACAGCCACCGCTGTAGCAACTGTTTTAAAACTACTTGCTTGAAGAAAAAAAACTTCCAAAAAAGATTTGGAATCGTGGTCAGTGGACAAAGTGCAGACGCTCCTCTTGTTGGTTGCCGAGGAGTGGATAAACTATAACGATCAGTCATAATCCCACCCACTTTGAAGCGATACTAACTGCAGTGGAAAAGCAACCGAGCTAAAGCGAACCGAGCCGTGCAGCGCCGAGTCGTACCACACAGTGGAAATGCGAAGCGAGCCGAACCGTGCCGCGCCGAACCGTACTGAGCCGTACCATGCAGTGGAAAAGCGCCTTATGTAGCAAAGCACTTTCAAACCAAGCAGCTCTTCTGTTGCTCAACGTGTCCGTGTGACCATCTTGAACCTTTTGCGAAACTTTTTCGCCATCATGCAAATTCCTGATCACGTGGATTTTGAACAACGGTAAATGTGACTGCACCTTATTTCCTATTTCTGATAGAAACATGAGTTTCCATCAGTAGCGCTGGGAGTAAAGATGAACAAATAACTATAAAGCAAACCAAACATAAACCAATAAAATAACTATAACGATAACGTACTCGATTACTAATGTAACCTCGGTTCTCTCTAGAGAGGGAACGAGTACTGCGTAATATCTTACGCTATGGGGAAAACCTCTTTTCCACGAGATATTGAAGCCAAAAATTATACTTAATTTTGAATTAATGTAAAACGCTGTGCGGCAGCATGCAGACATTGGCAAGACGGCTCGCGCGCCTATTGGCTGCCCTGTGGCAACAGCAGCAGCCTATTGAGAGAGGCCCTGCGTGACGTGATACCCAATGGGGGCGCTTCGCGCCCATTTCGTCACGTCCCGCCAGAATAGGCGTGGCCTTGGCCTATAAATACGCTCGACAGGCTGATACAAACTGGTTTTCATCACTGAAGCGAACCAGCGCTGTTGTATGCACGGCAAGATACGCAGTACTCGTTCCCTCTCTAGAGAGAACCGAGGTTACGTTAGTAACCGAGTACATTCTCTTACGAGAGTATCTCTCGTACTGCGTAATATCTTACGCTATGGGGAACACAATGCAACACGCCGTGCGTACTGGGATCCGACACCAAAGTCCCAAGGGCAGTAGCCCGGGGCTCATATAGTGCATAATCACCATAGACTCACAGAGAGTCAGAGAAGAGAGGCTACAAGCATCATTCCCCATGAAACAGCATCCCACAGGAGCTAGTTATGTTAACAGTGTTTCACGCAGACAGGGTGAACGTGTTCAGCCTGAACTGGGTATAAGTACGGGTTATTCAACACCCATGGAGCTGTTCTATCGATCAATGAGCGATGCACAAGCAAAACTCAGCATTCTGCGCCGGCGCAGCGGGGCAGATAGTACTGAATTCTAGACCGACAGCAGCTTGGCCTGTAAGGCGGGAACCTCTAGGTTATAAAACCTTATAAGTGTAGACGGCAAGGCCCAGCCTGCCGCCATACAGATATCTTGCAAGGAAATCCCGCTAGACCACGCCCACGACGAGGCCACGCCTCTCGTGGAGTGCTGTAGCGACAATGACTTTTGTAGGGAAATTATTAACTCAAAGGGGGAATAATATTCATGAGATGATGAATATGCATTATCGTATACATAAATTAGATTATCCCAAATAGGGAATAGGTTAAACCTCACCGTATATGAATCATTAACACGATTGCTCGTATTAATTATTAATATAGGTCGGTAAAATCAGATCAATTATCAGGGTAAATTTTCATGTGATTCAAATTTAGTTTATCATGCACTCATTTATCATTTACCAGCCTGTAAACATAAAAAAAAAAACCTTTCCTGTGGCTACCAGAAATGATATTTTCGTGTAAGGCACTTTAGATATTTTAATATAAATCAAGTAGAGCTTTGTAACGTAAGATCGGCATTTTCAGGGACTTCAAGTTTATAGAACAATGAGACAGATTCAATTCAAAAGATTATAGAGTTTAATAAAACAAGACTAAAGATTACATAAACTACTTAAATCACGCAGGAGTAAATATGCATAGCAAAAACAAACAGTTACAAAGAAACAGAAAATGATTGCAATACGAAATATTGGAGAGAGGAAGTTAGAGGGTGAGAGAGAGAGAGAGAGAGAGAGAGAGAGAGAAATCTCAGGACAGAACAGTTCAAACAGTTACTTCAAAATGAGACCCAAAGGCTTTTTAGGAAGTTCTAGACAACCTTAAAAACAGCATTCCATTTTAGATTATACTTGCACTGATATGGCCCCTTTTGTGCAGCTGGTTTGAAAATAAACGTAGGCTGAATGTCCGGAGTTTCGTTCGGACGGAGGTAGATGTTGCGATCTTTTCAGCTCGTACGACAGATGCTTAATCTTAAATTCGTTTCATTCGTGAGTGCACTGAACGGAGGAAACTATCAACTGAGATAGATAAACGGAAAGCAAAACTGAGATTAAAACGAAATTTAAAAAGCAAACGAAGAGCTCCGGTTGGAGTTCTTGTTGAAGAAGGGAACCTCTCTCTGGCGTAGGACTGCCCAGAACAGAAGTGGCGCTTCATGTTTAAAGGGAGCAGTGGCACGCCTTTCTCATGTGCCCGATCCAATCGTTTGAGAGGAGGCGTGGCGGCACACTCCGTTCCGGTCGATGTATAGAGGAGACCGAACTGAATCATAAAACATTTCTAGTCTAGTATTAATAAAAGAATGCATCATGTTGCACTTTGGGTTAAGTATTTGATACCATTGAATTTCTTGGATCATAACAATACCACACACGGTACTTCTGTGTGCTAGTAAGATAAAAATACATGATTATTCGTGATTAAACGCATATCACATATCCTAAAGCTGATGGTTGTAGCAATGAAAATCACATGGGAATAGTGCAACACAACAAGAAACATTTTATACAAATATCGAAACATTTACAAGGTGTTTTGTCTCACACGCGGTCAAAAATGAGTGTTTCTGTGTGTGTGCGTGTGTGTATATAAGTTCATCCCGTGGTTGGGTGTTGAACTTTTGCTCATCCCCTGCGGGGGATTGTGTGTGCGTTTTCTGTAAATTTGATGAGTTTAACACCAGAATAGTGGTTGACTATCTGGCTACACAATGTCTTGTTTGTGAGGGGCAATCTTCAGGAGGGGGACCCTGGGGAGTTTACACACGGGATCTCTAGTTAGAGCGGCGCCTTTTGGTCACATGTCTTTTGGTCACATGTGATAAAACCGAGCATCCTTTGTTTAGTCATTATCGGCAAACGCCACGTGTGTGAATCAGAGTCAGTAGTCCAGTCAAGATAAAACAATCCTTTGCTTGTGTCACAGTCCAGAAGAAGGAGGGATGTTTACTAATTAGAATCTAGTTAATTTAATCAGATGACCATCTCCTTGCCGTTACAGTGCGCTCTGACACCCAAAGGACACTGCAGGCCCTTAGAAGTGTAAGCCAGCAATATGGCATCGACTATCCATCTGGATAGGCTCTGTTTTGATGCGGCCAGTCCCTTGGAGCGTCCGCCGAACAAAACAAAGAGCTGCTCGGTCTGTCTGAAGACAGACGAGCGGGATACATAAACTCTCTGTGCCCTGACAGGGCAAAGGAGACTCGCATCCTCCTCATCATGAACCGGGAGGGCGCACAGGGAAATAACCTGGGCCCTGAACGGTGTGTTGAGGGATTTGGGCACGTACCCGTGCCTTGGTTTGAGTATGACTTTTGAGTCATTAGGCCCAAACTCCATACATGACGCGCTTACTGAGAGCGCTTGTAAGTCCCCTATGCGCTTCACTGAAGCGAGAGCCATAAGAAACACCGTTTTGAAAGACAGATGTTTCATGTCTGACAAATGGATTGGCTAGAATGGGGCACCTTTCATGGCTTACAAAACCGTAGAAAGGTCCCACACAGGGACTGAGGGGGGGTCTGGGAGGATTCAGCCTCCGAGCTCCCCTGAGGAATCGCACGACCAGGTCGTTTTTCCCCAGTGACTGGCCAGACGTCGGTTTTGCAAACGCTGCTATGGCCGCCACGCATACTTTGAGCGTGGATGGTTTTCTGCCCTTATCCAACAGCTCCTGAAGGAAGGAGAGCACTTCCGTGACCCCGCAGTCTACGGGTGAAAAGCCCTGAGCTTGACACCAGGCAGAGAATACTGACCATTTCGAGGAATAGAGCCGTCTAGTAGACGGGGCTCTAGCCTGCATGATCGTGTTTAACACTCCCTACGGGAGGTTAGCGGGTACCCGTTGATGGCCCATGCATGTAGGGACCATAATTCCGGGCAGGATGCCAAATCGAGCCCTTTGCCTGAGAGAGGAGGTCTCTCCTCACCGGTATAGGCCACGGGGGAGTGCTGGTCAGCCGCATTAGGACTGGGAACCAAATCTGGTTCGTCCAGAGCGGAGCCACGAGCAGCACTGGGCATCTGTTTTTCCTGATTAGTTCCAGCACTTGAGGCAGGAGCGAGGCGGGGGGAAAAGCATAGAGGGGGCAGCGGGGCCATACGTGGGCCAGCGCATCCCTGCTCTTGGAGAAAAAGCTTGGACAGTGAGCGTTCTCTTGGGACGCGAACAGGTCCACTTGCGCTCTGCCGAATGTCTCCCACAGCAGTTGGATCGTCTGCGGGTGCAATGACCATTCCCCTGCTGGGACATTGTTTCTGGACAGACTGTCTGGTCCCAGATTCAGGCGACCAGGCACATGCGCTGCTTTCAGTGAAAGCAGGTTGTGCTGAGCCCAGACCAGGAGGCGTTCCGTCAGCCTGTAAAGGTTTCGGGACCTGACGCCGCCCTGGCGATTTATGTATGCCACCACTGACATGTTGTCCGACCGGACCAAGACGTGTTGGCCTTTTAATTGGGGACAAAAGCGCCATAGCGCGTTGTCGACTGCCAACAGTTCTAGACAGTTTATGTGTAGAAGCTTCTCCCGTTCTGACCACTGGCCAAAGAACGGTCTGCCCTCGAGCAGCGCTCCCCATCCCGAGGTGGAGGCGTCCGTGGACACCACCTTCACACTCGAGGGAGTCCCCAGACTCACGTCTGACTGATACCAGTCGGCTATTTTCCAAGGTTCCAGAGGCGAAACGCATTCCATGTCAACCTTGAGGCGAAACAGACCAGAGGTCTATGCCCGGGGTGGAACTCGCGCTTTCAGCCATAACTGCAGCGGGCGCATGCAAAGCAGGCCCAGCTGAAATACCGAAGATGCTGAGGCCATGAGGCCCAGCATTTTCTGAAACCTTTTGAGCGGGACTATAGATCCGCGGTGGAAGGATTTCGCGGCGCGCTGAATGTCCAGTCCGCGCTCCGGCGACGGACGTGCTGTCATAGACAGCAAGTCCAGCACTGTTCCCAGAAAATAAATTTTCTGGCTGGGAAACAGCGAACTCTTCGCTCAATTGACTGTGAGACCCAGATTCTCGAGATGCCCGAGTAATGTGGTTCTGTGTTCTATGAGCTCTGAGTGTGATCGAGCTAGAATCAGCCAATCGTCCAAGTAGTTCAAGACTCACATGCCCTGAAGTCTCAGGGGTGCGAGAGCTGCGTCCATGCAATTCGTAAATGTACGGGGTGCTAGGGACAGGCCGAACGGCAGGACTGTGTATTGATATGCCTGGCCCTCGAAGGCGAATCTCAAGAATTGCCTGTGACGTGACGCTATTTGTATTTGGAAATAGGCGTCTATCAGATCTATTGACATAAACCAGTCTCCCTGGCGAACTTGCGCGAGGATCTTCCTGGTTGTCAGCATTCTGAACTGGCACTTCACAAGCGCTCTGTTCAGCTGCCGTAGATCTAGAATGGGTCTGAGACCCCCGTCTTTTTTCGGTATCAGAAAATATCTACTGTATAGCCCCCCTTCGCTCTGAGCCTGAGATAAAGGTTCTATGGCCCCTTTGCTCAGTAGTTTCGCTATTTCGGCTCGAAGTAGATGAGATACTTCGTTGTTTACCGTATTTTCGACTCGCGCCGTGTAACGGCGGGGACGTCGAGCGAACTGTAGCGAATAGCCTCTTTTTATAGTGTTCCACACCCATTCTGATACCCCGGGAAGCTTTGCCCACGCATCTGCGTGAATAACACTTCACTTCACTGCTATTCTGCTATTAGGCAGAATAAAAACCGGGCTCTGGCCGCGGCATAGCGGCGGCCGCAGAGCTTTGGTGTGCTGAGACATAAACACTGTGTTTACAGTGTGCGAGGCGGGGGGCGCCGATCACGGCGGGCAGCCTGGTCGCGCTCGATTTCTCTATGACAGATTGTGGAGAGAGCGAGCGGGACAAAACCCCGTGGGGTTGAGCGTGTCTGTGAGGGGATGTGGGCGCGGGACAGCGGGCACACTCACTGCACTGAGAACACCGTCGGCTGGCGCCGACTGAATGTGTGTTGGTTTAGTTTGTACAGAAGTCAATTTTATTTGTGCTAGCCCTGAATTGTGGCGGGCTGTGTCTGTGTGTGGGAATGGGCACTGAGACGTGGGCATTCTTACAACACTCAAAACACCATCGGCCGTGGCCGGAATACCAGAAAATACACTCTTTTTGGGATTTATCTGGGTCGCCGTAAAAATGGCGTTTGTGTGCAGGCAAGCGGGCTGTGGTACCACTGGAAAATACACTGGAACAGTCACATTGTTTGGAACTGAACGAGCGAGAAGTTTCGGTGGAGTCTGGCCGCGGCGAGACTTAAACACTGTGGGCCTTAGCTGACTGTATGTGTGTTGGTTTCGATTTACAGAAACGTGGCACATGCAGTGTGTAGTGTTTGTGGGCACTGGGTTGTGGGCACATTCACTACATTTAATGCATAATTGACTTGAGTCGATCTCATTTGTGCGAGCCCTGCACTGTGGCGGGCTGTGTTTGTGTGTAGAAATGAACACTGAGCTGTGGGCATTTTTATTACACTCATAACACCATCGGCTGTGGCCAGAATACCAGAAAATACACTGCTTATATGATTTTTCTGGGTCGCCGTGGAAACGGCATTTGTTTGCAGGCAAGCGGGCCATGGTACCGGCTTGTTTACTGCAAAATACACTGGAACAGTCGCATTTTCTTGGAACTGAATGAGCGAAAAGTTTCGGTGTAAGTCTGGCCGCGGCGAGACTAAATTTTATCTGCTGCGAGAGCTGGGATCGAACACGGGTATCCCGTGCGAAGGCTTTGGGTTTCGCCACTGAGCCACAGGGGGAAACGACAAAAGCTTAAATTAGCTCGAGCAGAAAAGAGAGCGTCATCACAGTTTTGCGTGTGTCGGCGTTTGTTTGCAGGCGTGCGTGTTATACAACAGGCTCATTGCTGCAATATTGACATTTTCAGCCGCTCAAACTAAGAGGAGCTGAGAAATGTTTGAGAAATGGAGATTGGTCTGGCCTCGGCAGGACTAAAACACACTCTTTCCTCATTTCGCCGGTGACGCACGCCCACGGGGGGCGGGGTAGCTTTCTTATAACGTAAAGAAAGCTAGCCGCGGTTTTGATGATGGCCCGTTTCCCTGACGACTTGCGGGCAGAAGGGGGAGGTCCACAGAGCTCGCCCAATCCTCACTGTCCGACGCCAGGATAGAGCAGCTGGCCTTCTCTACAGATGCAGCTATCTCGTCGTCATAATGGTGGAGGCGGTGGCGCACGGCGGCCGTTGTCCGTCAGTGAGCGACTCGATTGAAGCTGGCGGGAGAACCGGCGAGCTTTCACGGGCTGGAGAAGGCTCGGGGACCCGCTGAGTACGCCGCTTTACAGCGCGGCACTACAGCGGGCGGGAGTGCAGACTTGGGGAAAAACTGCCAGGCGAGTCCTCAGAGTCACCATGGCAATAGCGCGAGAGCTGCATGATCCTTACCCAGGCGGGAAACGCAGATGAAATGGCGGTCCCCGTCGCTGAGTGCGGCTCGGCACGAGCCACAGGAACGAAGCATCTTAAAAAAGAAGCTGCTCTTTTAGATAAAGAGAGAGAGAGAGTGTGAGTCGCAACGGCGAACACACACTCTCAGCAGAGTAAAAGGATATTGACGCCGGAAAGCGTAGCAGGTACGGCGGCTCAAGGCGGCGAGGTGAAGGCCAGCGGCTTCAGGCTCGTCCCGCAGAAGGCTTACAGACAGACGGCGCGGCTTCTCACTCCGGATCCAGCGATGCAGTAGTGCTTCGCTGAAGAGATGAAAATCAGTTTGTATCAGCCTGTTGAGCGTATTTATAGGCCAAGGCCACGCCTATTCTGGCGGGACGTGACGAAATGCCATTGGGTATCACGTCACGCAGGGCCTCTCTCGATAGGCTGCTGCTGTTGCTGAAGGGCAGCCAATAGGCGCGCGAGCCGTCTTGCCTATGTCTGCATGCTGCCGCACAGCGTTTTACATTAATTCAAAATTAAGGATAATTTTTGGCTTCAATATCTCGTGGAAAAGAGGTTTTCCCCATAGCGTAAGATATTACGCAGTACGAGATACTCTCGTAAGAGAACTATATTAGCATCCACATCAGCGGACGATATTTTTTCTTTATTCCAAGCGCGCACTGCAGTTTTGTCGTCTGCCACTTTAAATGCTTGAGCTCTTAAAGCAGGATTGATTCTGATTGGCTGTCAATGTTTTTATTCACTCATAAGCAGGAAAAAAAATCCTTCTAATAATTGATTTCAATTATATAGCTTCTGTGCCGCAACACAATCTTTATAGTTGTGGTGTGGACTCTGCTATTCTTTTATATTTAGAATGATTTTTAGAACTACATATTTATTATTACCATTAAAGTTATCATCCATGGTATGAACAGGCCTTAACTAACCAAAACTAACAAAGTAACTTAACTGAGAAGAATGTAATAAGTCCCTAGAAGTTGCTCCTGTGTTTTTTTTACACCTTTATTTGTAAAAATATTATATTAAAGAAATGTACAGTTCCATGAAACAGTTTAATGGTTTTAACAGTAATTTTATAACTTTAGGTTATAAGAGGCTTGTAAATTGTGAAGCTACAGTTTTAAAGTAATTTCTCCAATACTGACCATCAGTTTGAGTTGCATTAGCAAGAATTAGACCTACCTGTGTGCCACGACGATAGTGGTGTGGTTGGCACACACCTTAGCAAGAGAAGCCTGAATGTTACGCTCCGTTTGACTGTCTAAAGCAGATGTGGCCTGAAAGTAAAGTATGCGAAGCAGGATTAAGTACATACCCACATCATAAATTGTCAACCTTCAAGAGAGCCTTTACTCACTTCATCGAGCAAAATGATGCGAGGGGATTTCAGGATTGTGCGAGCGATGGCCACTCTCTGTTTCTCTCCACCACTCAACTTCAGACCCCTTTCACCCACTTCAGTAGCATATCCTATCAATAATAACCAAATGATTGTACAGGGAAAAACTAACATTTTGTAATCATTTGCACACCCTCATGTTATTACAATACTATATGATTAATGACAAAAATGTTTAGGGTCAGAAAGATGAATACTTTTATTCAGCAAGGATGGATAAAATTGATCAAAAGTGACAGTAAAGACATTCACAGTGTTATAAAAGATTTCAAATTCAAATAAATCTTGTTCTTGCTGTGCTGAACATAAATTATTTTAGGAATCCTGGATAAAAAAAAAATGAAGCTGGTTTTTAAAATGGATAATAACAAGAAATGTTTCTTGAGCACCAAATCATCAAAAGCATTAAAAAGTCTTACTGACCCCAAACTTTTAAATGGCAGTGTATGCATTCCAAGGATGTACCTATGCTTTGGCTGCATCATAAAACTTGAGCAATTTCCAATGTAATGCTGCTTTTCTGTGAATAGGCAAAATAAATGACTAAATCTAGCTATGAAAATTTAGCAGTCCTCTACCGTCTGGAAGGGATAATATCTTATGGTGGATATCAGCAGCCACTGCAGCCTCTTCCACTTCCTGGTCACTTGCAGAGATGCGTCCGTAGCGAATGTTTTCACGGATGTTGTCATTGAAAAGGACGGTATCCTGAGGAACTACACCAATGTAGGATCGGAGGGAGTTCTGTATCACCTGCATGTATGAAGATGAACATGCCAAGAAAGGTATAAGTCATTCAAATTCTGTGTTGTTGTACAGTATATGCAAATGATTGAGGCATTTTGTTTAGACATTTGCATGTAGTTTTCTAGTTTTTATCTTCACACAAAGACTATCTAGCTGTACGCAGCCCTACATTATAACAACAGGTGAATCGTGGATAGGTGGGGCTTGAACTTTAAAGTATTTCACCACCTGAGGGTTTGGAGGTCTCCACTGCCTTTGAAAGTTAAGGAGCCAGGTGCTGGTGGGCTATGAAGGGGTCCCAAGCTCTGAAGATCTGAAACCCCAATTATAACGCAGGGTGACAATCTTCACATGCTGCCTGTTATTGGGAGGGGTGCGGCGATAGACCCCTGCCGAGATCCAAAGCCTGGCAAACTCTGTGAGGCAGTGCCAGCTGACATCAAGGGTTTCGAACAGAATAAAGAGGAGCAGAGACAAGACAAAGTAGGTCTGGAATGGGCACAAATTTTAAGGAAGCGCTAAGCTGACCCCCTTTCAGCAATAAATCAAGAGTCCCGCTGTGGAGACGGTCTACGTTGTTTCCATCTGAGTAACATTTTATTATGTTTCTGCTTTAAGTAAAATGTCTTGGCAGCGGTACAAAACAAGCCACTGTTTGACAGAATGTTGACATTTTATATCCTAACAAATTTACAACCATAATTTGCAAAAATGTAAAAAAAAAAAAAAAAAAAAAGCAGCAGCACAAAGCCAGATTCGAAATGATCTTCCTCTAGTATGGTTCTCAAACTTTTCACCACTTCATTAAGGGTGTGTTCACATTTGTAGTTCGGTTCGGACCAAAAAAAAAACAACAAACATTTAGTCCTGGTCCACTTAGCGTTCACATTGGAATTTTTAATTCCGAACTTAAAGGCATAACGATATGTTCACAGCCTGATTGGTCGCATTTTATTAAGTATATTTCGTAACGGAACTTACCGAACATCCAAAACAATAGCTGCGTTTACATGGACACTTATAATCGGATTGACGGCTCAATCGGACTAAAAAACCCTCATGTAAACACCTTAATCGATCCGATTGAGCGCGATCCGATTGAAATTTAGATCCGATTGAAAGGGGTGGTTTACTCCTTTTGTAATCCGATCGAGAGAACATGTAAACACTTGATCGGATTGAAAACCGAAACTAAAAGGACTGCGCATGTGCAAAGACGTTGAAATAGCGTAATGACGTATGACGCACGGAACGAGCTGTTCTTCCTGTTGAATAAAGTGAATATAAAATGAGTGTTCCGTTATTAAAAAATTCTCATTTCACTCAGCGTCTGTGAAGTGAAGCAGGACAACGTCCCACCAGTGCTTGTTTAAGATTATCATCCATAGACGACTAGTTTTGGGCGCGGGGTTTTACTGCGTGATCAATATAAGCAGCACGGCAAAGCGGTTCATGCTCATCGTCTCCAAATCATGACCAGAGATGGATAAATATTAAGTCTGCTGTTTAAAAAAAATAAAGAACCAATAGAGGAGAATAGTTATGCAATAGAGGAGAATAGTTATGCGCGAACAGCGGCATGTTCGTGCAGTGTGCGCTTGTCAAAAATCAATTCCGATTTGAATCTTGTGACATATAAACGCGCACATCAACCCGATTACTTTATTTATCGTTCATGTAAACACCGTGTTCGGATTCATCAATCGGATTGATTTCATTCAGATTGAACCATGTAAACGCAGCTAATGCTGTGTACCACGCTAAATGCGTTCGTTGTTTGTGCATATAATGGTGTTTTGGCCAGCTGAAAACTCGTGAAGAGCTTATAAAATGTGTGAAGGAGTCAAAACAGCGGCAGGAATCCCTCCGTCACACACACCAATGAAGATCTGCTTCGATGAGACGCGGTTCGGATGCCTGTACCGAACTGTGATGGGCAACATTGCAAATACTGTATGACGAGAAAAACAGGTATGCTTGAGCATTCTGTCCTTTTTAGGGTCACATCTTGTGACATCATGACCTGTTTTTGGTTCATTTACATGTCTTTGGTCCGTGTTGCGTTATATATCATTCGGTTCACTTCCAAACGAACTCTGGTGCGGTTCGAAGACCTATCTTTTCAGCGGTATCAGTCCGCTTGTTTGGTGCGCACCAGGGTTCAGATGGCAGCGTTCACACTTATTTAAATGAACTGCACTAACATAATCGCACCAGGGTTTGTTTTAATCGAATCAAACATGCCAAAAGTGAACACACTCTAAATCAGATCATCCAAATAATGTGTCATATTTTGATTAAAACCAATATATATTAAATCCTTTAAATCCAGGGGCGTCACTAGGATTTTCATTTTAGGGGGGCTAAGCCCCCAATGAGTTTTTTTCTTTTTTTAAATAATAAAAAAAAGTTAACACTTTAGTTTAAATTTTGACTTCTCTGATCTACATATGTACATTTTAAGATGTTCTGAAGGCCAAAAAAAAAATGGATAACAGCTTTAAAACCATGTCAGTGGGCAGCTGATTATTTTTCTCTCCTCATCAGCATCACACTCTTTTTCTCTTTGTTTTTATCTAGCCCTGTCTCTTCCCCTCCTAAAGCTGAGCTTTGACTGATATAGGCTTTTCATTTTTGTCTGTCAGTGAAGAAAGTAAACATAGGGTCAACTGATAGGTTGCATTCACAATATGTAAGCTACACATTCATTATTGATCTTATGCCTAATACAGGGCCGTAGACAGGGCTTTATAATCAAAGAGGTCCTAAATTTGAGGTTGGTAGGGGGTTAAATTTTTTTATTTCTCTGATATGTGCATTTCAAGACGTTTTTAAGACCAAAAAAAAAAAGGATAAGAAATAGCTTTAAAACCATGTCAGTGGGCGGTAGATTATTTGTCAATACCTGCTCTCTCCTCATCTCCATCACTCTTTCTTTTTTTCTCAGTCTCTTCATCCCTTTCTCTTCCCCTCCTAAAGCTGAGCTTTTTTAATTTACAAAAGGCTACAAGTTGTATTATATTCTCAATATGTACACATTCATTATTAATCTAGTGCCTAACATGATGAAAACGGCTTTGTTAATGTTTCTTGTCCCCTCACAATGACAATAAACTAATTATTATATTAGGCCTACACGTTACATAGGCCTATTTTCAGTTCAAAATGGCGAAAATAGACAAAACTATATTAGTTTGCCTGATTATTTTTTGTCATTCGTTTAACATTTATGACCTAAAAAAATGTCAAATATAAAATGTTAAGTTTAGCTACTTACATCTTATCTCGCAAGCACTTGACCGTACGCGTCGAGTCGCACTGTTAAAATTCGCGCTCAGCAGCGTCAGTGAACATAAAGCCCTTCTACTTTGATTTGATTGGCCATCTCAAATATTCTGACATTGACGAGCAGTGACACACCAATGAGGCTCAGATGAACACACACTCACACACACACACACACACACACACCCTGTCCACTGTTTCTGACGTGCTCTCTGCTCGGCGCCGCTGCGGATTGAAGAGGAAGAACGCGCTGAATCTGATTATAATAAGACTGAAGCGAACACGAATTTCTGTAGCCTACATTAATCACAAATTTTTAGGGGGGCTAGGCCGAAGCTTTTAGAAGCTAAAGCCCCCCTAAAAGGGCCTAGCGACGCCCCTGCTTAAATCTCAGTCCAGAAATCATTATCAATACACTTTGCTAAATCTAGCGTTTTCAGTCAAAAGCAGGCCACTTTTAAAGCGTGTGTCCAGGGCAAATACACAACTATATTGTGACTGGTCTCATCATAACTATCCACCTTTTGGATTGCAGAAGAACGAATGCTGGTTATATATTAAATCAGGGGTGTTCAATATAAGTTTCCAAAGGTCTAGTCTCTGTATTTTCTATCCCAGCGGAGGTCTGGACAATAATTGTTTGCAACAGTTAGCTATAAAATTCCATGTGGACAGCAGCAGTACTTTGAAAAAGAAAAATCCGGAGTGTTCAAAATAGTCATCATATGAGGATATTGATGCCAAAGCGTTGGGGTGTCTGACAATTTATCTCCAAAAATATTCAAATGCAAAAGCAAGAAAATTGGGCTTTGAAGCCATAGCTATTAGAGCAGGGATGGGCAACTCCGGTCCTCGAGGGCCACTGTCCTGCAGAGTTTAGCTCCAACCCTGACAAAAATAATTTTTTTGTAATCCTGAAAACATTGATTAGCTAGTTCAGGTGTGTTTAATTAGGGTTGGAGCTAAACTCTGCAGGACAGTAGCCCTCGAGGACCGGAGTTGCCCATCCCTGTATTAGAGGGAATGTCAAGGCATCTTATCTGAAGAATAAACAGAAATGTGCAGACATAAAGTCTATACAAATCAATATTCAATGAAGGGAGATTATCCATACAGATTAGATCTTGTGGCAATGAGGTCATAGCACAGGTATCACCAACCCAATGATTGTCTCAGCTTGATAGTTATGAACTTGTGATAACATCTAATATGTTCACTGTGTCCTAATGTCCCAAAAGAGCCTTGACTGTTATACTGAAATTAACTAAAGCTATTATCTGAACTTTGGTGCATACAATTGAAACCAAAGATGTTTCAGATGATTATTAAATCAGTTGGCAAATGTACTGTGATTCAAACACCATAAAGTGAATGCTTACAAGTGGAGGAGGGAGACTTTTAGACAACAAGCAAATAAGTCCCCCCAATGACCCCCCCAATCCAACTCTAACACTAGTGTCTGCTGTAGTTCACCCTAAACTAAACCAATTTTTGTAAGACCAAAAGTTCTGATAGAAAGATAGTTAATCAGCCTATGAATGGCTTTTTTATAGTCTATATTTGTGTCTGCCTATTGAGCTGGGATAGGAAAATAATTTAACATTTTAAAATAACACAGCTTTAGATTTAGTCTATGTAGCTTCGAGAAGCTTTCGTTTTTTTTTCTTTTGAACTAAGCTCAGAAAAACTTACCCAACAAACCTCAATAAATGTACAAACAGAATCGAACTAACTGCTGTAAGAAAAACTGACCCTAATCTTACCCACAACAAGGGGAACTCAAAATTATTCTTAGATCACATTAAAGAAAAGCCCCCGTCTCCAAGCGCTGATAATAACAGAGCGAGTGAGCGAGAGCAAAGCGTGTGGTGCTCTGGCTGTTCAGTCGACCATAAATCCATGTGGCGAGTGGAACCAGCCTCAGTGTTTTCACTTCAAACGCCTGACGAATTAGATCTCCCTTTGAAGTTTGTTTTTTTGTTTTTTCTTTTGTTTATTTTTCGCCTGTTTTTTTAGTGTGCTTAATTCACCATCTTTCCATTCCTTCTTCCCATTCATTTGGCTCTTAAAAAAAGTCAATGTCCTTAATTTATGAACTAATTAACATCAGACTGGGCCGGGTGAGAGAGGGCTTACTGCAGCCATGTGAAACACAAATGGCATCCCAGGTCTTTATGGGAGTGTAGCATCTGTCCCCTCACAATACAACTTTTATCCTAAGAGACGGCACTTTCACTCTGGTTTCCGGTCCTATTTGCAACAGTATTCTCAATCATTTTGAGAAGAAAGAATAAAAAAAAGTGAAAGTAGTCAGCACGTTTATGCCATTGAAGTAAAAAAAAAAAAAAAAGTCTAAGAAGAAGAAACAAATTAGACAAGATTGGCACAATTATACATTACAATATTTTGGAAATACTGCACTTTTAGTGAAAGTCCATCCTCTTAAGCATGATTAAGACATTTACTTTCATTATGTCATTTAGATATTGACTGTATTTGAGTATCTTTTCCTTCTTGCGATCATAAACGCCATTTGAAACCGATTCAGGTTAAAATCAGGTTGCCATCAGTGAGGAACACTGGACTCTCTCTTCAGACAGACTCATATACAGTAGTATACAACAGAAGTGACTAGTCAAGTGGTTCAACCACTACCACTAGTTGCACTTGTTCTATATGCTGAAAGGGAGATAAGGTGTGCTGGTATATTTGTGTGTTCTGAGTGTAAAGGTCCAATATATTTGGAATTACAAGAAGTGAAAATAAAGTGAAACTGGAGTGCTTTGCGCTCCCAATTTAGCATGTAAGCAAACTACACAGAGGACTTTTAAGATTACATGCAAGCCAGAACTGTTGCAAACTGCTCAGAGACCCTGAAGCTAACTAAATGCTGCCCAGAATAAGACATCTGTTTTGTACCATTTATGACAAAGCATCAATGGCAATACGCAAGCTTCCATTACACAGGACACACTCTTTCTCTAGTTGCCCACCATGCTAAAGCTGCACAAATAATAGTTTTATTTGTCGACTGGTAAAAATTAATATTCATGCAGGCCCTAATACACCAGGACTAAGTCACTAAATGGTACTAATTCTTAAATAGCACATTGTTTAGATGTTGTCTTTTATTTAACTTGTGCAAAATAAAAAAAAAAATTAGGCATATATTACTGTTTACCCTTGAATTTCATATGACTAATGTGCATGTCAAATGCAGTTACAGTAAGCCATTTTTTATGCCATGAATTTGTCATTTATATAATAGTTCAACTACTTAATGACCACTCAGTGTAGCTAGAAACATCATTTTTTAGTTTATTTGTGACACTAAGTCAACTGGTTATGTGTTTCACATGGCACAGCACGTCTAGACCCTCAGACGGGGAAAACAGGCCATATCAGATGCTCAAAAATGAGAGAAACCCAAGCAAAACTGTGATATGCAAAACATAAAACATGCTACAATTGAATCCACTTGGCGAGAAGCAGACACAAGAATTGTTCTGCATAGCCGACCAGATGTGCGCACAAATCAGGGCTGCAAACGTTTACTTAAAAGGCACAAAAAAAAAAAGGCTGGGAGGGAACTACCCATGTGCTCCTAACCTGGACCAAATGTACGCAAAACATCTTGTTTACACGAACCTCCACATGCTGCTCTGTTTAACACTTCACAAGATTGTTATAGACTCCAGTCTCTTCTACACGGAAATCCACTAAGTCAGACGTAACATCAATGAAGCACAGTGCCTCAGAAATAGAGAGGTTCAGCGGGGGCAAGGGGTCGTTCTCTTTCAGTCTCCTTTCCACCTTCTGTTTCTTCCTACAGTTAAATGTTATTATGTTACGTGCAAAAAAAGACAACGCCACAGACAGAAAAATGAATCAACACATAGACTGCTGTAACTGGAAAATGTCTCTGGTGACCACTTGCCTTCTGTAATCAACTGCAACAGAATCAATAACCTCCCTTTATGAAGTGTTCCATATAGTGAAGTATGACAGAAGCACAGCTGGATCCCAGCATCAAGGGTCGTCAATTGTACTGCTCCAGCAGTAAAAATCGATGAATGGTTTTCTATCAATAAAGCTGGATTCTAGTACTCTAAAACAAGCAGCTTGGTGACTAAACATGTTAAAAAATTGTTTTTGACAATTAAAAGGTATACATAGTACTTCTGAGGAATATGTTTACAATGATGTACACTCAGATGAGATGAGGAAAAGTAGTGTTATTCTAAATAGAGCGGGATGCCCCCACATGGGAGACGCCATGTTGAAATCACCAGTTGACCAGTCGTGTTATTCAATTGACAGTTACTACAACTACTACTACTATTAATAATAACAACAATAATAATAATAATAAATATTCACTTAATTAAGGACAAACCATATACATAAAAGTACAGCTTAGCAAAGCATGCAAACCTAGTGAAGCGATAATGCAAACCACAACGACTCGCAGAAAAAGAAAGGTATCAGGACATGTTGCAGGCTGAACTCAAACCTAAATCATCCATATGAGCACCATGAGCTTGACAAACAACCAAGAATACATATTACAAAATTCTCTTACAACACCTTAAATTTTTTTTTAATTTAATTTATACAAAAGATATACCAAAATACAAACAAAAACTGTGGAGACTGATATAAACGGTTCTAAACCCAAAGACTTATCTTATGTACGCTATCATTCAAAAGGTTGGGGTGGTAAGATAAAAAAAAAAAATGTTTTTGAAAGAAGTCTCTTATGCTCAACAAGGGATTATTTATTTGCTCAAAAACACAGTAAAAACAGTAACTTTGTGAAATAATATTACAACTTAATACAACTGTTTTCTATTTGAATATATTTTAAAACGTAATTTATTCTTGTGATGGCAAAGCTACATTTTCAGCATAATTACTCTTCAATGTCACATAATCCTTCAGAAATCATTCAAATATGCTGATTTGCTGCTCAAGAAACATTTCTTAAAATTATCGATACTGAAAACAGGAAACTGTGATTTTTGTCAAGGTTCTTTGATGAAAAGAAGGTTCAAAAGAACAGCACTTATATAAAATAGAAATATGTTTAATATAAATATCTTTACTATTAGTTTTGATATATTTAATGCATCCTTGCTGAATAAAAGTAGTAATTTCTTTTAAAAAAATCTTACTGACCTTTTGAATGGTAGTCTAACTCTAATAACCCATGCAAAACACCCAATGGATAAATATCAAAAGAACTAAAGGATGTCTCCTCAAGGTGTTTTCATAAAGTGCTAGAACATAACCTATGGCAATTAACCACCTTCTTCAAGCACACTGTTGGCATGACAGAAACAGGTTTTAAGCACGAGCAGTGCTGTCTGTCAGGTGCATGATGTATGTGTGTGTGTGTGTGTGTGTGTGTGCGAGCGCAGCAGAACATGTGGCCCGTCAGCTGTCAGTGTGGTGTCTGTGTTTCTCTGCTCCCATCGCTTACAAGATCGATGAGCCCCAGCGGACGCCCCGCACCCCACCCCACCCTCCCTCCCTAATACACGCTGGCAAACAACTTACATTTCCTACCATCAAAAGACACTTCTAATTCCTTTGAAAAGAACCAGTTACGACCCTCAACGTTTCTTATTCGAAAGTTGCACATTTTAACAAAGCTTTCATGTTAGACGTTATTAGCGCACTACAATCTTTTCCGTTCCCCCGTGCCTTACGCCCGACCACGTTATTTGTTCTCTCAATCTTGCTTGCGTTTGAGCCGTTTGTTTGTTTTACGAGTCAGGAAACTCAGAGAGAAGGAATGCACTTGTGCATTTATTTCAATGACAACATTCATAAAGCAACACTCTTTCAGCTGCGAAGTAGATGAGGAATAGCTCTGATATTTCTGAGTCATATTTTCCCCTCGTCGTCTGACAAGATGAATTCACGTCTCACATGCAGCTTTCACAGACACGAGGGAGTCAATGCTGCATGGAGAAGGTGGAATCAGTGACAAGCACCAGAATGAAAACAGCCTTGAGGAATCCACTCCATCAAAGGCCTTGGGATTCAAATGTTGATCTATTATTTCCATCAAAGTGCTTACCTGAGAAAATGAGCATGAAGAATGACCAACAGATGTTTCTTGCTAAGAGTGTGCGTGTCTGTATCCTGTGACTGATTTGTAGAAAATTACAAGATTTGTAGCACAACTGCTTGGTCATGATGACAACTACTTGTTTTTTCACTTCTAAAGTTACAGGGAATCTATGAAATAGTACCTGATATAAAACACATAACTTTAAGAGGGTCTCCTCCATTTTAATGAGGACAAGTCTAAATTAATTGTCATAATTTATTCAATTTATAACTTTTTGTCCTGCTCCTGTCCACAAAAGCCTGTAGTCTACGTGGATATTACGAGCCAAGTCCTGTTAGATTTGTCTCGTTCATAGGCTTTTTTATTCAATTCACACACAAGCAATGCTTCAGATTTTGTATGTTAGTGCCTTGTTACATTTGTCGCAGAAGGCTCAAGGAATGCTTTAGTCGCTGTCGCAAACAGCAAAAACACTTGTGCCTGTAAATTGTTTGTTCTTTGTCACACAATAGACGAATAACATTCTTCACCTTAAATTTTTGTGTAACCTTGTGATCATTTTTAGACAAATTTATATTTTGCTGGAGTCCCACAAGTCATTTCTTACTCCCAAAGTGTCTGATTCATCTAACCTTTAGTTAGTCAAATTTTATTTAGCATTGTCTTTCGCTGATGTCCACAACCCTGGTAAAAGCCATTTTTAGGCATTTTCATCAAACTTTGTCTGTTCGGACTGCAGTTGCCTTTGGCTGTCATAGTAACAATGCAAACTTATGTAGGTTCACTATGCGTGAGACTTCATCAAAAATGTTTTCCCCAAACTTATGTAGGTTCACTATATGTGAGACTTCATCAATAAATATTTTCCCACTCTTTGTTTATTAGGTCTTTTTGTTTCGACACCTGACCTAACAACCCATCGCACAAAAAAACTACAAAAAACGCACATCAAATATGATATAATCGTTCAGACTGAGACGAATTAAGGACATTTTCAAAGCACCTAAAAAAACAACATCGATTTTTTATGCCTGTCTAAACAAGTCCCAAGAGCCAAAGAGTGCATCTCAGTCAAAAAAATATATCTAATAGTTAGTTTCACGCAACACACTTCATATAGTACAGTACTTGGCGAAAGATCTATTCATTCGCCAGCTCATGCTTTAGATGTCCAAATGCTAATGTTCCAGTGAGTTTAATGAGTTGGATCTGGCCAGTAGTGAGAGGGATGAGATGCTGAACTGATGACAGCTGCTCTATAAAAGTAAATCTCCCCTCATGCCTGTACTGTGAGAAAGCGCTCACTCCCTATGAGAGTACTGGCACGCTGACCTACCTCATGCTTCCTGCTGCGCTCCAAACACATTAACGCAGCAGGAATGTTTGGCCATCGTGTGCAAGTGTGAAGGCGGTTGTTTGAATGCTGGGTTGTGGTTCATGGATTTGACATGATACTGGAGAGGCTGTGAATGCGTGTGTAGGAGAGGACGAGAGAGATAGGACAATTTACTTGTCAGCAGTACTTCCTCCATGTAAATGCCAAACCACAACTTCCATCTCCAAATACTCTCAGCCAATCGATTATTTCAGCTCTCTCAAGAGCAGAAGCACACAGGAGGTTGCATAAACCATGTTTCCTGCACTACTATTCAGGTACTGTGTCGCTATTAAAGCACCTCGACAAAGCAAATAAAAAAAATATTCAAAAGTTTGGGGTTAGTATGATTTTTAAAAGAAATGCCCTTTATTTTAAGCTCTATTCATCAAAGAATCCTGAAAAAAATGTATCAGTTTCCACAAAAATACTGAGCAGCATTAACGGCTTTCAACATTGATAATAATAAATGTTTCTTGAGCAGCAAATCAGTATATTAGAATAATTTCTGAAAACTGGAGTAATCGCTGCTGAAAATTCAGCTTTGCCATTACAGGAATAAATTACATTTAAAATATGTTAAAAATAGAAAAGAGTTACATTAAATGCAGCCTTGGTGAGTATAAGAGACTTCTTTCAAAAACTTTAAATAAATAAATAGATTGTTACAGAAAATTATTGTCATGTAATGGCCAGTAACTAGTACATTTCTGACATTAAAATTAATTTCTATAAATTCAAAATAAAGGGCCAAAATCAACTTTTTTAAAGGCTAAAACTGAATTTTGGCCCATGAAAACAGAAATTACATTACATTTAACAGTGTTATTAAACGACCAGAAAAGATTGATTATATGTGAGTGTTAGGTGCATTTCAACACAGATAACCTAAATATAAATTAAAAGAACCCTCTAATATTGGATGATCACATCAGATTGGATTACCAGGTTGCATGTAAACAGTTTATAATGAATGCATCTCATTATAAACAACTACTCGTTCCCCCTCCCTTCTATATTATAAATATTTGCTAAACATATCATGTCATGCTGCATAGTCCTGTGAGTAAAGGTAACACAACCTTCTGTCCTGGATCAGAGCAGCAGTCCAGAAGTGAATCTAGCAGTTGTGAGCAGAGATCAGCTCTGTGCAAGAGGCCACCGTCTCCCTCAGGACACTGGAGTAAAAGCAGCTTAAAGCTCCATATTCATTATTTACGTCTCTCTCACTATGATTAATTCACAGGGGGCAGGTTTACTTGGAAATAAGAGGGAACCGTAAATCATATTCCCAGAACATTGTCATGTGTAGTGGAGGTTATATGATCTATGGTTGCATCTTACATCACTGGTGTCACTGCATTGTAGTTAACAGTGAGACAGCTTGTACGGTCTGGTATAACATCACCTCAAACAGGCTCCGGTTACACACTGTTCAGCGTTGTACGATCACTAAGAATTTGTATTCCCATGGCTATTCAGATAGGGTAAACTGAACAGTCAGGTATGTGTAAGCAATGGAAATGTTTCGAGAGTAGAGCACCAAAAGTCTCCCAGATATAGATATACAAAAGATAAAAGTCTCACTCTGTCCTTGAAAAGACTACACAGTTTATGTGTGAGACACTAGTAACAACATTATCAATGCTAGCACTGCACTACGAAAAATACTTTGACATTGAATTGTGACTCGAATAACTAAGGAACAATCTCTTCTCAAGCAGACAGTCTGAAGCAAGCTTGGTAGGAAATTAATTTTTCACATTTTAATGCAAGTTCTTTGTCCTCTTCAGTCAGTAAGACGCTCTTCTCTTCAAACACCAGCCCTGTCACTATTCAAACCTTACATTAGAGGTCAGCAGAGATGCAGACGGGGTCGAGGAAGATTTCTGGTATCATTTTAAAATGTTTTTTTATAGCTACAGTCTAGACCTTTAAATAAACTATGTGGCTTCTCTTGTGCATGAAATATTAAGAGAAATGTAGGCGACCATGTGAGCTGGACACACAGGTGAACTTAAGATTAATGAATACGCAGATAGGGTGACCAGATGAGATTGGCTCAACCTCCACGGACAGTTTTTAATTTTTATCAGACAACTACTCAAGATTTGCTTTAGTATAATTTTCGGGACAATTAGGGCCAGATTTGGGATTCGGGACAACAGCTTAGATTTCGGGACTGTCCCGTATTTTTCGGGACATCTGGTCACCCTATACGAAGAAGGGTAGATTCATATTGATTACTTTTATGATGTTTTTATTATCCTTTTAAAGCTTGAAAATGTTGATTACATAGACTTTCCATCAATGGATGGACAAAAATGATGAGAATATTAATAATTTCTTCATTTGTGTTTCAAAGATAAGTCTTATGGGTTTGGAATGACATGAGGTAAATTAAATGTTGACAATTTTTATTTTTGGATGAAGTAACCCTTTAACCTTAAATCTAACCATTCTCTAAAATCTTACAGATCCGGTTATGGTAATTGTAAAAATCGTTCTATCCACCTTATTGTGCAATGCAGAAGTAAGCTATTTTCTGTGAATGTTCGAGACTTCCAATTCATTATACACTATAGGTAAATAACTAGAAGAATAATGCAGTAAACTGTAAAACTATTTGTGCTACAAAACAGTGCATTTATAATTACGACTATACATTAAAATAATACGGTAAGAAATACCAGTTTGCAATATCAAGCAGCATAACAAGCTTTTTTTTTACACAGCTAAATTTTACTGGAAGTGGATGATACCGGAAGCCAGACACATTCAATTTAAAAATTGCCGCACCCGCTCTTATGTGAAAAATAAGGTGGATAGAAGCTTTTTCACCTGACCATAAAAATGTCTGTTGTCCTGTTTCCTGACCTTTGAGATGTCCTGACCATCGATGAGGATGCAGCCTCCTTGCACGTCATAAAAACGGAAAAGCAGGCGGATGATGGTGCTTTTTCCTGATCCGGACGGACCAACCTGTTAAATAAGATATTAGCGGAGGTGAACATCTAGCACCTTTACACACTTTCTTATTCTGTAAAAGTTTTAGTGCGCTATATTCACAAATGTAGAATTCTGATAACATTTTACCAGTGCAACTGTCTGACCAGGCATCACCGTGAACGAGACTTCACTGAGAATCTGTTTTCTGTCAGGAAATAAAACAATTCAGATGTAAAAACATATGGATACTACAAGAAAAAAAAAAGCTCTACCAAAACATCTGCCTTTATCGATATTAGCATGACTCACCCAGCAGTGTAACTAAAACACACGTTCTGGACATCAACCCTTCCTTCTGTGAACGACAGGTCTCCTGCATTCACATCATCCTTTACCTACAGCAGAGAGGAATCTGGAAGTTAGAAAAAGCAATCTGGGCATGCATGTATCACAGGAGACAAGGAGGGCACTGGGTTGGCAGTGAATTAAGCAAACCAGAAGAATGCATTAAAACTGATTTATTGGCAAAAACGTTGAGGCCTCTTTCTGGTCAAGTTCAAGAATCAGTTTGCAAATGCGCTGCGACAGCTTTTGGGAATAAATAAAAAGAAACGTGAAGATCAAATAAGGGTTTTAGTCAGATTATTTGCATATGAATAGAATCTAGAGACACGGGGAGTGTCGAGGAACGGCTGGCTGTTGGTTGCGTGACTTTGGGGAAAGAGTTCCCAAAGGACGGGGGTAACTTGAGTCAGTGCAGGAGGTCATGACAATAAATCAGCACTCACTGCCCCACAAGACCAACGCTGGCACGTACAGCGGGCATGCAATGCGGCTTTTGGGAATCGATTAGATGGGTATTTGTGCTGTACAAACTACAGCAGTCAACATCTTACGGGCTCGATGTCACTGATATTGTGTTCTCAGATTTTCTGCTCTCCGCTCACAAGCCTATTTTATTCTCTTCCGGAGCTCTCTCAACTCACCATTGCACCCGTTACATTGTCACGGTTCTACTCTCCACAGTTTAGTACAAACTTCGATCTGTGCTTTGCTGAACTTTGCTCACACTTGCACTTGGATCAACCATTATCTGACCTGGATTTGGATAAACATCTTAGCCTTTTCAATTCTGCCTGGCTTAAGGTAGCAAATGTGACTGCTCCCCTTAAAGGGATAGTTCACCCAAAAATGAAAATTCTGTCAGTATTTACTCACCCTCATGTTGTTCCAACCCCGTAAGACCTTCGTTCATCTTCGGAACACGAATTAAGATATTTTTGATGAAATCTGAGAGCTGGATCACTCCTCCATAGGCTTCTTCAGGGATTGAAACTTGCCAGCCCCGAAAAGTCATTAAAGACATCATTAAAATAGTCCAAGTGACTACAGTGGCTCAATCTTAAGTTTATCAAAAGACAAGAATACTTTTTGTGCGCAAAAACAAACAAAAATAACGACTTTATTTCAACTATTCATTTCCTTCTCTGTGGGCCTCGAGTCAGTTCACTAGTGTAATAGCGTAAGCTTCTGTTGTTGTACGTCACACGCATCACCCACATGACCAGCGTCGGCCAATAATGAAATAAAGTTGTTATTTTTGTTTGTTTTTGCGCACAAAAAGTATTCTCGTCACTTGATAAACTTAAGATTGAGCCACTGTAGTCACTTGGACTATTTTAACAATGTCTTTAATGACTTTTCGGGGCTGGCAAGTTTCAGTCCCTGAAGAAGCCTATGGACTAGTATGGAGGAGTGATCCAGCTCTCAGATTTCATCAAAAATATCTTAATTCGTGTTCCGAAGATGAACAAAGGTCTTACGGGGTTGGAACAACATGAGGGTGAGTAAATACTGACAGAATTTTCATTTTTGGGTGAACTATCCCTTTAAGCCTCACAAGTGCAAACCAAAATTTGAACTGTGGCAAAACTTTGACACTCGTCACCAAAGACAAATTTATAGAAAGGCTGAACGCAAATGGAAACGGGACAGACTACTTATCTCATTCCAAATGCTGAAAGACTCTCTAACATCATACCAGAATGCTGCCAGTGCCAAGTCTGCGAAAGCTGCTTATTTTTAACTTAATTGAATCCAATCACTCTGACCCAAAGGTTCGGTTTTCAGTCATTCAGTCTGTTGTGAATCCATCTGTTAACACATTGTCTGTTGCTCTATGTGAAGACTTCCAAAGATTATTTATTAACAAAATCACTAAATTATGACTTAGTGTCTGCCCTGATTTAACTGTCCCCCCAATCTTGTCACCTGCTTCTGGTTTTTGGGAGGTTTTTGATCCTATCAACCTCCAGACACTGAAGGACGTGACTGTTAAGCTCAAAAGGTGAAAGCATGGCTAGCCCAAAATTTCCTCTTTCTAAATGAAGATTAAACTGAGGTCATTGTTTTTGGCACAAATAAAAATATATAAGCCCTGATTTCGAGTCTATCTGCTTTTAAATCTCCAGGAGTGCGGAACTTAAGTGTTCTTGTTGACCAGCCTTTAAAATTTGACAAACACATTTCATCCGTAATCAGTTCCAGTTTCTACCAACTTCGTCTACTGTCTAAAATCAAAGGCTTTCTCACTCAGAAAACTTTGGAAAAGTGCTGTTCATGCATTTATTACGTACCGGCTAAATTACCGCTATTCCTTATATTGCGGTATAATCAAGTTCTCAAATTGCCCGTCTTCAGTTAGTCTAAAATGCTGCGGCCATACTTATTCATAAGTGTCGCAAATATGACCACATCTCTCCAATTCTTAAATCTCTACACTGGCTATCAGTTCGACAGAGAATAGATTTTAAAATTCTACTCTTTGTTTTTAAATCTCAACATAACATAGCTCCTGCCTATCTCTCTGAATTTGTTCATCCTTACACTCCGTCCAGAAGCCTAAGATCCCACGACCAGGCTCTGCTGGTAGTCCTTCGAGTTAGACTCATGCGTAGAGGGGAGCGTGCATTTGCGATGGCTGGACCACGACTCTGGAACACCACGCTTCTAGAGATTAGAACGGCCCCTACCCTGTCTGTCTTCAAGTCTCTGTTAAAAACCTACCTGTTCTCTTTAGCATATTGATCTCTCTTCTTAGGTTGGTTTTACTATTTTATATTTGAGTCTGATGCTGCTTTGCCACTTCTGTTTTACTATTTTATATTTGAGTTGGATACTGTTTTGCTACTCCTGTTTTAAGGTTGCTCTTAGCTTTGCCTGCTTTTATTTGTGTTTTATGTGTTGTTATGCAGGTTTTATTTTCTTATATGGTTGTTCTGTAAAGCACTTTGGTCAGCCTAGTGGCTGTTGTAAATGTGCTATTTAAATAAAATGAACTTGAACATTTGAAGTGGATCAAAACCTTTCATCAAAGTTATACATGAATTTTCAACAATACCCGTTCTTGTCTTAGGACAACTTTGATGAAATTTTTTGATCCATTTCAAATGTTGACTAGTAAAAGTACTATTTGGAAGTGATTTAACTTTGACTTGACTACAAAATGACTCAAAACGTCCATCTTTAGTGACTACTCACCTCTTTTTCCTCTGTTAGTAGATCAAACATGCTCTCCATGTCAACAAATGCACTTTGGATCATTCTGTGTAAACACAAAACATTTCTTAAGATTGTTGGTTTAAAGACAAAACTTAAAAAGAATTTGAATTCCTGAAAATAATGTTCTTAAAAATCATAGTAAATAATCTCTTAAAATGATAACCTCCAAATTATGTAAAATCCCCAAAGATAATGTTTAATGAATTTGTTGGGTTGTTTCAAATATTAAGCATTACAACATAACACTAGCTACATACAGTATATAATACATATAACTAGGGAGCAATCAGAAGTGACACTAATGACAATGATTAGTCATGAGTATGTGGGGCAAAACTTTTAGCTGAATTCAAAAAAAATAATAAAATAAATTTTATAATTATAATTTTTTTTGGCAGCATTCAGCAGATATGTTCTCACACACTAGATTCTTTGGCAAGAACTGCCATACAACCAAACATCACCAACGCCTGTCATTTTCTTTTTAAAGTTCCCATGTGGTGAATATCAAGTTTTTAATGTTGTTTATGTCTATGTGGTGTTTATAATATGCTTTAAGACAAACCATGTGCAAATTCATAAGTCAACACCATTGCAGAGTATTTTCTCCTTAAAACTTCAATGAAAAAAGATTAACTTGTAAACAATCACATTAACATGCAGGGCGGGCTTTAGCATATCATTACTGTGCCGTGAAGCAAGGGAGTCTCAAGAAAAGCCACGTTATCCTAGTATATTTTTCTGATATGTAAAATCATATACATTTAGCAATATAGCGAGCGCCCCAGATCCTCCTTTTCTAATCTTACCTATAATATGTACCAAACCAGTTGAGTGGAGTGTAGAGCTGGATAATATATGTTCCAAAGAGAACATAGTCACCAACCTATGAGAGCAACAACAGCGCATGAACAACAAAAGTTATGCTCAAGATCAATAAGAACTAGATTTCTACATTTTATGAGTAGTGATTATAGTACTTGAAACTTGTCCACTGTAACATAGTATGCACAAAGCAGCGATCCGGCCAACAGCCCCAATCCAATAATCAGGTTCTGGGTTTGGTTCAGGAGGGCCAGGGAAGCATTGGTTGTCCATTCACATGCCTGAGCAGAAAGAGAATCCAACTCAGTGTCTCTAAAGTCAACTGCTATGAAGTCAAAGTTTAAGTGATCGCATTACCTGATATTTCAGGATAGCATCCTCAAAGCGCCTCACTTCAAAACCTTCTGAATTATAGTACTTCACCTAAATGGTATGACACATTTTGTAAAATTTGCAAGCTTAACACTTAACACTCCATGGCCAACCTCGGGAAACTTTGTTATGGCATTTGGTCACTTACAGTTTCAAAGTTGAGAAGTGAGTCCACTGCTTTTGACTTGGCATTGTTGTCCTGTGTGTTCATTTCCCGCCTGTACTTGGTTCTCCATTCAGTGATGATGATGGTGAGAGCTGAAAACAAATGTCAAATTGAACTAGACATCTCTTATAATATGAAGTGTGGCGCTGACAGCACAAATATAAGTACTGCACTTACTGAGGTAGAGGAGCATGCAAACGAAGACAATGAGGCCGAACCAGGCACTGAAGTACGTCACAAAATAGATGATGGCAATGACGATGTCAGCAATAGTGGGTACAATGCTAAACACAATATAGCTGTAACACAAATCAATAATGAACATTTAAAGATAAAATTTGAGTTTGAGCATTTTAATGCATAGCATGTCTAACTAACCAAGTTCTAACCAAGAGCAATAGGGAGAAAATCGAAGGAAATCATCAGACCTTAACAAGTTGTTGACGGAGGAGGTCCCACGGTCAATGCTGCGTAGGACATCTCCGGTGCGGCGGCCCAGGTGCCAGCGCAGAGAGAGGCCATGCAGGTGACCGAAAAGACGGACCTGCACCACACGGCTGGTGTACTGCTGGACACGTGTCCACAGGAAGCTGCGCAAGTTACTGACAAACCCTGACGTTCCTGAGCGGAAAGAGACAGTTAATGGTTTGTACAGAGTTGTACTGTTTAAAACCAGCGTCATAAGCCTCTTCCTTACAATATCAATATGAATGTCAACCCTCACCTACTCCTCCGCCCTGCAAGAACTTAAGGAAGACGTAAACACAGACCGTGATGGCCAGGGGTCTCCAGCTCTCCAATGCTGACAGCTGGTTCACTGGAATATTAAAAGTGCAGAAACACAGAGAAGATAATGGTGCATTAACACTTGTGCTGGCTCAACTGGTAAATGTTCTTGTTTTGAGTCAGGGTTAGCTTACAGATACATTGCCATTCAGAAGTTTGGGGTCTATAAGATTTTATTTATATATATATTTGAAATAATTATTTTACGCTCACCAAAGGTGCATTTATTTGATCAAAAATACAGTAAAAAGTAATATTGTGAAATATTTAATAAATCCCAGAATTGTAATATTTTAAAATGTCATTTATTACTGTGATGCAAAGCTGAATTTTCAGCATCATTACTTCAGTGTCACATGATTCAGAAATCATTCTAATATGCTGATTTGCTGCTCAAGAGACATTTCTTATTATTATCAATGTTGACAACCATTGTGCTGCATGTTTGTAGAAACCTTGATAATTTTTTTTCAGGAATCTTTGATGAATAGAAACGCATACACATGTTATTAATGTCTCCACTGTCACTTTTGATCTATTTAATGCATCCTCGCTGAATAAAAGTGTTAATTTCTTTCAAATAAACCCTTACTGACCCCAAACTTTGAAACAGTAAGATTTTTGCTGAACTATCACTTTAAATGCATGAATATCCCCAAGGCTCTCTATAGGAAGCACATACTGAGAACACATTTCACTGCTGTGTTTTCCTATTAATAATGAGTGTGTGCAGAACATCTTCCCTTTAATCACACACGGACAATAAAACTTTAACATCCTGAGTCATGCATAACTACATGACTTCAGTTCAACACACCAAAATTTAACAACTGCCCAAAACCGCTAACTCACTGACTTTTACGTGAATCCACAACAAAACATCCAAAAGGATGCCGTCTGAGCCAGGAGCCACAGCATAATGCATCTAAAAAGCCAACACATCGGTCTGTCCTGGGAGCTGAGAAAGATTCTCAATGCGATTAATTTACATTCATGGCCGTTTTGATCGTGCGCTCGGAACCAAATGAGGAAAGAAAAGGTGGAGGGTTGAAGAAAAAGAGGGGGGAAAAAAATCTAAACAATACAAGAAAATGCCCAGGGCACAAGCAAAAACTCTCTTCCTCTCTCTTGAGTAGAACTGGATGGTGAGAGAGCTGATTTTGATCCTTGGCATAGGGGCAGAAAGAGCTGCGGACAAAAAGGCCCTTGTACCAGCGTGTTAACTCGGCTAAAAGCCCCTAATGCCCCCTAATCGTGACTGGCAGGGTTGGTGACCTCCCCTATTAACCCTCTCAATCTCTCTCTGCCACACAAAAGCTCACTTTTCTCCCAGCGTGGCTTTCATGTGCCTCCAAATGCAAAGCTGTTACCCGTCTCTGATAATGAAGCACATACACACAACCGACTTCAGGAAGAGATCAAATGAACAGCGTACACTTAAAGAGCGAGGATGATAAGAGAGAATGAATAAATGAATCAAGACAGCGAATTTCAAAAATGGGGGCGAAAGAAAGAAAAAAAAAGAAACAGAATGAAGGGTGGAAACAAAGTTTCTTGAGCCACAGAAGAGTTTAGCATAGTTGGGTTTTGTCCCACGTTTCTTTTGTGGAAGTTCGATACTTCTTGGCTTATGTGAACCAAAGGCTTTGACTTCTCTGGGAGGTTTTAGGGGCTGCTCACCCATCCAGCTGGCCCACAACAAGGGGCTGAGAAAACTGGAAAAGGAGGGGCAACCTGACTTCACAAGCATGCTCCCGCATATACATTCTTGACTTGTTTCAAAGCTGCCTTTACATATAGTTCTTCATCAACAGATATCTCTGTTTTTAGCCATTTTAAAGATGTAGCATTTGAATCATGTATCTGTTATACCCTTTTTTAAACCTAAAAATGGCCTCGGCACAGTTGCATGCCTTTTCAATTATTTCTGCAAACAAATTAAATCATGCACAAAAAACTACTGATCATCCTGGGGGGAAAACTACCCATGTTGAGCAGCTCCCACTTTTCCAGGTAACAGGGCAAATGTTAAAAGATGCTGTCCTCTACTGGTCACGTGTGGTAATGCAACAAAAAGTGAAAAGGTCTTTAGCTTTACAGTTTTTTTCACAATCACTAGGATAGATTTCTAGATTTCAGTTGTTGTTGTTTTTTTGTTTATATTTGCTAGGACGCATTCCTCAATACTTAGGTCAATTTTCAAAACTCTTCACACAGTGAGCATAACATCAGTCTATTAATATACTGAAATATATTCTGAATGTAAAAAAAACTTTTAAATACTATTAAAACAATTAGATGTAGCTAAACACCTATAAGTTTTAGTTGTTCAATTCATCTGGGGAAAACTTAGGAAAAATGTTGTACTTTAATGTAAACATTGACCATGTAACATACTGCAGTGAGTTATAAACAGGAGAGAGATGCAATTCTTGTTTTGTAAAAAAAAAAATTACAAAAGAAAACTGTATAATGCTACCTGGTAGTGTTTTTAGGTTGTGTGTTATGAGTGACAGTAGTGATTTATGAGTGGCAAAGTGTGTTTGCTGGGTGACAACCTATTAGTGTTATGGAAGAATGGCTTTCAGACATGAATAAAGTGTTTTTGTAGTTTTAGTGCATTTTGGATGTGAAAATGCTGTGCCAAGTTGGTTAGGAGAACTGTGTGAAGAGTTTTGAAAAAGTGACCCAAGTATTGAGAAATGCTTAGTATCAATGGTAAAAAATAAAATAAATAAATAAACAAATAAACACCAACAGTATTGCCTGGGCAATGTCAGATTTTTTATTATTATTAATAATTTATCTATTATTTATTATTAATATTCGCCCCATAGAAATTATTTTTAAGAGGTTTTTTTTCTTTTCATCTTTATGTGGACATTTTTTTCATCCATTTATGTCAATTGAACCAACTGGCTTTTTGTTAAAACAATACAAAATGCAAATACATAAGTAGCTGTAAATAACACACAAGACAGAAAAACATTTTCACTTATTCAATAATTAGCCAGACACTGTGTGAGTGCTGTTCTTTTGAACTTTCTATTCATTAAAGAACAAAATCGTATCACGGTTTCTGACACTGAAGTAATGATGCTGAAAATTCAGCTTGGCCATCACAGCAATAATTGACATTTTAAAATATATTAAAACAGTTATATTAAATTGTAACATTGTTTTACAATATTACTGTTTTACTGTATTTTAAACCCTTAACTAATATAGACAAAGAAGAGTATCATGGGGGAAAAAATCTGTTTAATTCAAGGTCTGCTTTTAGGTGGGGCATTTTTGTCCCTGCTGTGGAATGACTGTACACACCACCAGTGGTGGAGCTAGACTTTTAAAACAGGGGTGGCAAAGGGGTGGCAAGGTATTATTTTGGGGGGTCAATATACAAAGTGTTCAATTACACTAAAAATTAATTATTTTCCACAAAATATATAGGTTGTTTGGGGAAAATTGACAGACACAAACACTTAAAGGAGTCATGGTGTTCATTTGTTTCTTTTAATGGCTGCAGTGAATATATTAACTGCATTTTATAAATTATTTAAAATTATAATATTTTTTTTTTTTTAAATTATTAAAGCATTAACACACAAACCACCGTTTGTGTTATAACATAAAAGCAAGCAGATACTACGTGCATGGTTTGGCATGACTGAATGTTCATCGCGATCTCACACATCTCTGTTATTATCAATGAAGCTGACTGCACAATGAATCTTTCATAATATATACACTTTGTTTGTTATAATTAGAGGATTTGCCAGCATACAGAATTCAGCTCTGAAAAAAAAGTCAGTTTTGAGCAGTGAGTGGAGTCTATCTTAAATACTTCTGATTGGCCATTGCGTTCAAGATATCAACACATATGTCTGTGATTGGCTACATCGCTCAACGCTGCAAACATGTTATAAAAAGAAACTCTGGCCTGTAAATCGTTTCTATTTTGTTTTAGTTGTTCTTATTGCTTTTCTGCAACGGATGAATAAAAATGTATTCGTTTTTATATGTTTTATTCATAGATAAAATAACCCCTTAAGGGATATTTAGTTTGTTTAATAAAATAACAAATTGTAATCTGCCGCTATAAAGAAAATCAAATCAAATTTAATTGACCTTCAAGGGGGGCGGGGCAAGCCGTTAGGAAGGCGGGGCGCCCCCTTATGTGATAATGGTAGGGGAAACACTGTGTTATGTTAAGTGCTAATAAATTGTATGTCTACACAAACTTACTTAAGTACTTCTGTACATCTCTACAGTCACATCTACTATCTCCACGGTGGTTTTATTAAAATTAGTTCAATATGCTGCATTACATGTGCCAATATGAATAAGCCTACCTAATGTTTGTGATTGTTGCTGAACATTTGCTAACGACATGTTTTAAGCATCTTCACAGTCAGTCAGTCAGTTTCACGAGACTAGTAATGCTCATTTAAGTATTAATGCTAAGCACTACAGTGCAACGTCTCCCTTACTTCCCGTTAAAACAGTACTTCGTTTAATTTAATACCAATAAAAGCCGTACATGCATACCAGCAAAACGCTCTTCATCGATCCTGTGTGTGCTGCCGCGTTATGTTTTGTTTTGGAGCCGTTTGGAGCACGAACGAAGGAGGAGCTGCGTGTCAGCTTAACCAATGAAAAGTGTAGCAGCAACAGCACGGGCTGCACGCGTAAGGATGCATTGAGATTTGGGAAATGTTCGTAAAAATCAAACAATGTAATGTTTTCAGCGGGGTGGCAACAGGGGTGGCAAGGACTTCGTCTGGGGTGGCAATTGCCACTTACAGTGGTGTGAATAAGTTATTACCCCCATGCTAAAGTTGCCTAAAAGGAGGAATAAAAAATCATCTTTTGGAAATTGATCTTAATGCCTTAATTAGAAAAATGAGGAAAAATCCAACCTTTAAGGACACCAATTTTCTTTGTGTATGAATTCCCTTCACCATACCTAGAGATTGGCATGGGGTACTTTCCATAAGATCATCTTTCAATGCAAATCAAACCAGCTATTAGGCTAACTGAAATAACACCATGCCAATCTCTAGGTATGGTGAAGGGAATGTGATGATGTGGGTCTATTTTAATTCCAAAGGCCAAGGGAACTTTATCAGGATGCATATTATCCTGGATCCATGAAATAACTGGCCTTTAAAAATAAAAATCTGCCTGACTCTATGGGAATTTAACATAGGGGTGTCCTGACTTATGCACCCTGTATTTTAAGGAAGAACATTTATTTATTTATGATACATTATTCATACACAAAGAAAATTGGTGTCCTTAAAGGTTGGATTTTTCCTCATTTTTCTAATTAAGGCATTAAGATCAATTTCCAAAAGATGATTTTTTATTCCTCTTTTTAGGCAACTTTAGCATGGGGGTAATAACTTATTCACACCACTGTATATATTAGAACTGTATGTATTCAATTAGATTAGAAGAAAGACATTTGATTGAATTGTAAATGCATAGCTGAAGAGTCTCACCGATATTCCTGCTGTAAATGGGTACAAACACATTGATGACGCGCTCGAGACCAAGCAGCCCAACACACAGAATCACCAGAGCCTGCAGCCGCACACTTCCCCTGGGCCACATGAATGGCACCAGCAGACACACTTTCCTCCTGAAGTCCCGCCATGCTGAGCTAGAGATCACCTCCACAGGGCCTTGTCTTTGAGGCTTCTGTTGAAGAGTAAAATAATTAAAAACAAAATAATAAAATAAAATAAAATTAACCCTTGGGCATCCTTATAGACATTTTTGTCTTTTTTTATCATTTTTCCTGTGTTAATGCCAACTGCATACATTTGGACACAAGTGTGTATTTTTATTGGAATTTTACAATTTCACCCCCCTTTCCTTTAATAAATCTATTGTACACTAGGTACACAGAATAATTACACTTTGAAACCCATTTAAACTGCAATTTTTAATCCCAGGGCCATTTAACTATACAATGATACAGTCTTTGTTAATAGGCTTTCATTCTGTTGGCAAGGCTTCAAAAAAATATTATTTTTTACCAGATGGTGCCATTTTCTCGGGTTTAGCCTGTAAAGCAAATATTCGCTTTTTCCTGTTTTCTGCTTCTGCGTATAATAGAGCCAATTGGATAAATTATGCAGCTATAATTGTGTGGGTGTGTTGGTATGGATGTCGAAATGTGGTTTGTATGCATGTTATAAAAACAATTGTGTGTGTGTGCCCGTGTAATATTTCTCTATACAGAGAGAAAAACTGTACTGTCCTGTACTGCAAATCACAAAACCACCCACTGTGTGTACCAGTGGAGCTTTGCTGGCATCCAATGGGCAAAATTATAAGTCTCAAAATATAAGTCTCAAATTTGGACCACACATTGCTTAAATTTATTGGGTTAGATTTTCTAGCAGTTTTTGAGTTCAACATGTTTTATTAAATATATGTTACATAAAAAAGTTCATAAATCATTTTCATAAAACTTAAAACCTCTATAACTTTTTTTTGTTTCACTTTTTTCACTTTTGTTTTTTACTTCAACAAAACTCAACCACAACACCTTCTTTAAAATTAGACCAAACTTCAGTCTGTGCTCCAAAGTTTCAAAATATTATGTTTTTTGACATGAACATTTTTATCATGGTACCTTTTTATTTTTATTAATGCACAAGTGTTTAAAAAAAAAGTGCCAGACGATGAATTGTTATTCTTACCTCTACAGTCAGGGCAAATGATGCTTCTTGCTCCGTTTCATTTCCCAGTGCATTTAGTTTCGTTCGTCGTTTAGAGTACTTTTTTGCCATTGTTTGACTTCGTATAAACAACCAAGCTCTCACAAATACAGTCTGAATGCATTATTCCATCGAGTGTATTGCAGTCTACGGATTTGCGCTAACATTAGGCTTTAAAGTGCATGTGTGCGCTTGTACTGTTTTCTATACTGACCGTCTGTATTCAGCTGAACGGGAAACAGCTTTCACATGACCGATAGACTTGTGGTCATGTGGCTCATGTGTTAAATGAAAACGCTGACGCTTTTAACCAATGAAAAGACTGTTTTCCTCTCTTACATTAGGTATTGTAAAAGAATAGTTTTCGTTTCGAGCAGCAAAGTTGCTTTGCTAGCGGTTTCTAAAATAATGTTCCTCTAGAGGGCGCTATGCGGCTCAGAATGACAGATTCTCAATCAAAATACCACGGCTTTTTTGGTTTAATAAAGTTGTGTGCTATCTACATTGTATAGTATTTTAAATTAATTCTAATTCCAACTATTGGCAACTGAAATGTTAATTTAAATGCATCTTAGCAATTAGTATAAAATTATATGTAAAACTGAGTTACCAATTAATAGAAATTTTTATTGGTCCATTCTTAACAGCGCCGAGAAACGTAACAAGTATCATATGAGAGACAGGGTCGCTTGTCTTATTTTATATTGTAGCAAAGATTAGATAGACTTTGGTTATAAGTAATAGGCCTACTATTATATTTAGTAAAATTACAAAAGTTACCTTTTAATGTAGGCTAGGTAAAAGTAAAAAGTACTGTATTAAAAGAAAAAAGGCGATGAATTATCATTTATTTAGTCATTTCCTAATTTTATATGATCCATCCGACTCGTCAAAATACGTGGGGGTTTAGCCCAATCTAGACACAGAATAAAAGGCTTAAAAATCAGTCTGACATTATTTATTTATTTATTTATTTATTATGACAACGAGTTCCTAATAGTGATGTAGTGAACACCACTACATACACACAAAGATGAATAATATAGGCCTAACTGTGAATGAAGATAATAATGGTATAGAATATAGTAGGCCTACATGTAACATAGAGCTCATGCTGCTCTAATTGATTTACTGCTGATTTCAAGTGTTGTTTTTTGAAAGAGCCTCAACATTCTTTGTCAGTCCAGCAGCTTGAGTTGATATTTGAAATTAACACAACTGTTTCTGAAGCCTTGATATGTTCACACATTCTACAAGCTCTTCACAACTACAATTTGATAAGTTTCATCAATTTGTCTAGTTTTGAAAGTGTTTCATCAGTCAATGATGTCATCGGTCAAGAAGAACCAGCGCTCTTCCCAAACACCTGAGGGGATTCTTGGTGGAGGACGTCTCTTCCAGTCCAGACCCCTGTGAGCTTTCACAGCTGGCAGCTGTAAGGTTAGTCAGGTTAGATCACATTTACAGCTATACAAAGCTCAAAGACCCACAGGTTTGGAAGAGCGCTACTCGAAGAACGCTGCTGTCCTTCCTGACATCCGTCCAGCGGTCTCAGTCTCTTCAGTGGACGTGTGTCAGCAGGAAGAGCCTGTCTCCATCCACAGCTACAGCGTACAGGCCTACCAGGACATCTACCGCTCTGTGGTGGAGCCCATGATGAAGACACGCAGTGGTCGACGGTGTCCCTACAGTCTTAAACTAGGACTGAAGATCAAGCAGCAACTGTGGGAGACACTCAACTGTCCTTCACTGGTGGAGACGGAGCATCCTGATGGACGTGTCCTGATCACCGAGAGCTTCTCCACAACCAGCAGAAGCTTCGCTCCTCGAATCCATGTGGACATCAGTGAAGAGCCCCTGCCTGAGGAACCCCGAAGAAAGAAGCCCAGACACTGAGTCATCACTGTGTCACATGGAGCCCGGAGTATCACACAGCCGGACCGACACATGTAAATACTGTATATAGTTACAGAGTAAGTTTATAGTTTTATGAGTAAATTTTTATTTTCTAGAGTAAGTTTATAGTTTTATGAGTAAGTTTTATTTTCTAGAGTAGGTTTTTTGCACAGTGTTGTGTGGTTGTTAGGAAGTTTTTGGTTATTGTCAAAGCATTGATATGAAGTTTATAGGTTGTTCTAAGTGTTTTTTAGCCATTTGCTTCGTGGTTGTTGGGATGTTTTGGGTGGTTTCCTGTGTGTTGACATGCGTTTGCTAAGGTTTTTTTGCGCGGTTATTAGCGTGTTGCTTTGAGGTTCCTGGACTCTTCTGAGTGTTTTTTCATCCGTAGATATGCAGTTGTCAGGATGTTTAGAGTGGTTGGTTGATATGGTTGCTTTTAAGCAGTAACAGTAGGTTAGGGAAGGTTAGGGTCCCTCACACGGTTTGCAGCTTGACGTGCTGTGAGGGCTTGTGTGCATCAGTGATGCTGAGAGCTACGCCACTGGTACTTCACAACTACTGGTAGGGTCACCCATAGAGGACCGGTCTCAGCTGAGATGCCAGACGAAGACAAACCACATGATTCTGGACAGCAGACGATTGACCTGATGTTTCCGGCAGAAGATCGTATAGTCTCGTTACAACGAAAACAACATCAGAGTTACCTGAATGAAAGAAAATTCAAACTGATTATTTGTGGAAGCAAAGTCCCTTATTCTATAGTCTTTGGTAGAAGTCATTGATGGAAGCTCACCAATCGAACAGAAGGTAAAACAGTTTAATATTAACAAAGGCTGCATTTTTCTTCAGCAGCATTCGGCAAACCAAATTAGAGGACTGCTAATTATGTTATATTATAATTTCTTAAATGCTTGATATTTGTGATAAATATGAATTAAATTAACTCTAAACTCAATCTAAACTAAGACGCAATCACATAAATACAAAAAAAGAAAAAAGAGCATATATATATATATATTTTTTTTTTTTCAAGTTGTTTCTTCAAATTATGTTTTGTGTCTGATTATAATTGTAATATATACAGCAAGACAAAAGGTGAAGGTGAAGGTGAAGGTTCCTGAAGGTGAGTTTAAAGAGTGGTCAGACTTTGAATCACAAACACTGGATTCAACACATAGTTTTGAACATGATATCAGCCTGTGTCACATTTTTTGACTTGATAACCAAAAAATGAATAGGTCGTCTAAGAATTTAGAAGAGGAAACTTGTCCATCTTTGTATAAATCATCAGTGATGAAAACATCTAACAGTGTAGTGCAACACTTACCTGTCATTACTGATGTCAACGGCTGCTACTGAATGACAGAAGAGCCATCTAGAAGGACAGAGAAAGACACTTTAGAAAACACTAGACTTGAGCTTTAGACTCAACACTGTTTTTTAAAACAGACAAAAGCTGCAGTATAAATTCATAACACTGTCCTACATGACAGCATATTCAAATAATTTTTTTATTGACTTGACCCATAATATTCAAATCAACCATTTCGGTCGAAATTTCTTTTTGAGAGCAACAATAATTTGAGATCATGACATTCCCTGTAAATTATTTCAATCATAATCTCTTCAGTGGTTTATTTTACACTGTATTTGGTCTTATATAACACCCTAAAAACCTAATCACTGAATGTAACACAATGACGCTACAGCTGCATGATCATCACTCTGTGTCCTGCCTCTAGACTAGAGGCCTAAAGCCAGGCCAGTGAGACTGGAACAGACCAAACTGATCTGAGCATCTTACTGATAATATGCTGACTGTGGTTGGGCATAAAGAGGAAAGAACATTGTTTTAACTGCAAGCTCTTACATGTTATGGCAAATAGTTTTGACTTACACATTATCAGACTAATAAGAGTTTGAGAGTCAGTTTTACTGACTCACATATTTCACATCAACTTCAACTCTGCCCTTATTCTGTTTTATGAGACTCCGGTGATGTGCTTATTTCATAGTTTGTAGCACCCCCTTATGGATGCTAATCATTAATGCAGCTAGATCTTTTGCCATCCTGGGTACTCTACTCTATACTTTTGTTTTTAGTTAGACACATTATTTGTTGAATTTGTTTAGTTAAAATAGAATGATTAGGTATGCAAACAGCTGGGAGTAATAATATCCGTAACCAGAAAGTAATTAATAGTTCAATTAAAAACAGCCGAAAAGCAGTGCACAGTTGGTTTATATGAGGAATCAGCTGGAATTGGTGGTGGTGAACATGTGTGCTGTACCTCATAATGTTCTGTGCCTTCCACCTGGTCTGCTGTTCATGTTACGAGACTAGGCTTCGTAGGCCCACTCCAGGATTTTTGAACAGATAGAGGAGGTTTCTGTTCTTAGCTGTGAGAGCTCTGAGAGAACCAGCAGACAAAAGAAAACACAGAATACTCTCAGCATAAGAGCTTTATAACGTGTCCAAGATGAGTTTTAAGGCCAATGCCGGCAATCACCAGATTACAGCACGTCACTTCTCCGACAGGGGTAACACACTGGTTCAATGCCAACAGACTCAGACAGGGGTAACACTGATTCAACAAAATCTGAGAAAGTGCCTGTTGCCGCCTGACTGTCGGCATCTGTTGATTGCGGTGTTGTGGGAATTGGCTTTTAGACAAAATGAAAAAATATTTACATTAGTGAATGATAATGGTATTGATAATGGTATTTTGTTCCTCAACCTCCACTTCCACCTTGCCATAAATCATCATGGATCCTGCATTTTATTAAAATTGTGCATAAAATTTAGCATCTACAGTTTTTGCATTGTAACAAAGAAAAGCAATGTGTCATACTGAATCGGCTGAAAAAGCCACTGCAGTAAAAACTTTGACATGCCACCTGTCTTGATTCAGACCTGAAAGGAGGATGCAGCAAGTAGAGGCTTTCTGGACAGTGTCATGCTACTTATCTTGTAATGGAGAGATCTTTAAGGTTGAATTTAATTCCTCTGCTAGCATAAAGAAGCAGACACATTTCAGGCCGATGTGGGTGAAGAGTGGAAGCCGGTTAATGAGCCAGTGGGTGACTAATCGAATGTTGGTTAGTCCAAGGGTTTGACAGTGGCAGTCTGAAGGCATATGCGGCTGAACCTTTCCAAGACGGCGGACATAGACCGCCTGTCGTTCTTGGATGATCATGTGTGTCCAGATGGGCTTTTTATTCTCTGTATAGAATAGAGTCTTGTTGGAATACTGAACTCAGTATACTCAAAGATGACAACAGCATTCTGACAACAACATTAATGTGGAGAAAAAATATTGTTTTAATGTTGAGAAATTACATTGTTTTAATGTTATGGTGTCAGTGAGTGAGCATGAGGATGAAACAAAAAGAAATATGGAAAGGTGGGAGATGCTCAGTAATTCTTCAATTATACTGTAATCTTAACGAATAACGAAAGAATAGACATTTTCGGTTTTGTCTCTTTTTTACAAAAGCAGTTTAAGGCCCATTTCTATTGTGCGCTATTTCAATCCTCGCTCTTTCTTTTCCCACATGGGAGAAAGGAGAAAAAAAGCAGCTGCCTTTCCCAAGCCACACAAAAGAGGGGTGAAAAACAGAGGGGAAAAAGAAAAACTGAGGGTGTTGAGGATGAGGATGAGTGGAGAGTAGCGGGAGAAGAAATCTTATCATTTCCAGCCCACAATGGGCTGGTTTCTATGACAGGACAGTTACAGATCTGTTTTATCTTATCGTGGCTTTGTGTGTGTGGTAATGGCCGTCTGCCTGTCAACTGGTCATTATGAAGCCTTTTGTCCCATTGAGCGAGCATGTGCTGTCCATCACGCAGCTCATTTCACTTCACTCTTTGTTGTGCGCTCCAGTTTTTATTGCGGTGCCTAGTGGGAAAGCGTGGATCCTGTCTCTCTCCAGTGGTGATTTTCCTCTTTGTAATCCATCTGAACCAGCAAATTGCAATTTTAAGGAGAAGGGAGGGAGAAAAAAAGGAGGTAAAAATCAATTTAATCCTAGGGAGTCCGGCGGGGAGAATGACTTGTGCCACCCAGAGAAATGATTGATATTTTCGATTCTGTGCAGGACACAAAAGGGGACCAGGTTTATTTGATCTCACTCCATCTATTCCGAAATCAATTTTTTTTCATTCTTTCCTGCCTTCACATCTGTACTGTATATATTATCTCAAATTCTTACCTCATCCACAGTCATTGGTACAACAGAGTCTTTCATGGACTGTTTTTATTCTGGGAACATGTTCAGCTGTCTAACAGCCACCTGTTGGCCTGCACCCAACCACGGCACATACAGGTGTGCCTGAACAGAGAAGAGAAGCCATTGATTTAATATATGGTCATATCATTAATGTGTTAACACAGTAATTTTCAATATCAAAATTCTGGCTGATACTGATAAGCAAATAATTATTTTCACATTATGGCTTCTAACTGATAAATGGCCAGCTCCAAATCTCCGCTGGTCACACCCAGCTCAAAGTCTTCTGTGACTCCAGAGCTCCCACCCAGCCTTCCTCTCCTGCCTCTTCCTAAATCATCCAGTTCCTCAGCCCCGCATCCACTGCTTCCCTTAAGCTCCTCGGCTCCTCCTCGGACATCACTCCATTGTGTGGATTTGCTTCGGGTTTTCCGGTCTCCAGATCCGTCTTGGCTCCTCCCTCGACTCCACCAGAGACCATCGTCCTTACGACCCCACCGGGCTCCTTTGTCCCTCCAGCTCGCTCTGCCTGCGCCACGGACTTCCGAGCCGTCCTCCATCTCTCCACCCCTTCAGCTCCGTCTGGCTCCGCCTTCCCTTCGGCTACACCTTGGTCCTCAGTCCCACCGGTTCCACATCCATCCTCTGGCACCAGCTCAGACGCTCGTCACTGCGGCTCCGTCTTCGCCTAGGGCTTCACCTCCAACGACTCTATCTCCATCCATCGTCCCCCGGTTTCATCAGACAAGCCTCTACCATGGTTCCTCTCTCCTTCGACTCCACCGTGGGCCATCGTTCTGGCTGCACTCTAAATCCCCGCCTGGCTACTCCTGCTCCTGGCTCCTCCCACCGTCATCGCCACCCTGGTTTCTGCCGCTACCATCTCCTCTTATTTCCTGCCCTTCACCTGCCACTGGTCCTCCTCCAGAGTCCCCTCCCTCCTCAGTTAGACTGTTACGGTGCGAGGTTCCTGGCCTTCCCGGAGGGGGGCGTATTGTAACGTGTATGTTCCGTTTTCCCTGTTCCCACTTGCCTGTGTTCCCTGCATGTACATGTTGATCTAGTTTCCTCGTGTGTGCCAGTTAATCACTAAGTTCACCTGTTGTTTATTTAGTTCCCTTGTTCACCTCTGTGTAGTCCTCAGTTTCCTTTGTTCAGTTGTCTGTTCTCTGTTGTAGTTTATGTGGTTGTTCTGTTTCTAATATTCAGAGTTCTGTTAATAAAACTTTAGATCCTCTTTATTTTGCAACCGAAACGTGAACCATACAGATAAACATCCCAGCTGGCATTTTAACGTCGAGTCACTGTTGAATCAACGTCAGGTGCCAGTGTTGGATAACCGTTGAATTTTGTTTAGATTTTGCAAATCAGATTGCAAATTGGATTTTGGAACAACGTTATTTTTCTACTGATATATTTCATGGTTTTCATAAAAGTCATGGTTGTAAAAATAATGTTGATTTGACGTAGGCCTACAACTACAATTTTTTTTATATATTTCTATGTTGAATTCGTAGTGAGTCAACAACACAACTTCAACTATTTGGTGTTCAACGTTGTTTTAACGTTGAAGTAATGTTTTTTCATAAACTGACATTATTTCAACCACATTTAAACGTTTAATGTCAGTCGAATGCCAGCTGGGATGGTACATGTTTGTGGCAAGCAGGACGAGGTCGAGGGACGTGAGAGAACGGCGCGAGGCCGGTGGTGTGATTAATGATGAACGACACCTGTGAGACGCACCGGTCTCGTATTTCTCAAGGAGGAGCGGAAGCGTAAAAGGAAGAGCGACGACTGTGAAGATCGAGAGAGGAACAGGCCTGAACCTGTGTTTTGTTTCTGTTTTTCTGCTTATACTTTTATTTTTGTATTTGTTTATTTATTTTATTAAAAGTGTTGAATGTTCGCCGGTTCCTGCCTCGTTCTTCCCATAACATCTGAACCTCGTTACAATGTTCATACCATGTTAGAATTACCGTAATGATTTCCATTACACGAGAGTAGATGTTAAAACTTCATGCTGATTTGTACTCGGCTTTCGCCAAGATAAGCAACACTAAGACGTAGCTTTACAGTAAACTATGCTGGTGGTGTGACTCCCCTAGATGAAAACCAAACGTTCTACTCGAAGCTGTTCACATCCTCCGAGTCAGAATTTTGTGTTTCTATTAGGGCTTTGACTCCGAACTTCGTTATTCGAATAGAATTCGAATGTTTAAAAAAATAATGATATTCGAACGAATATTAGGCAGCCTTTAATATTCGAACTTGTTATGGGCATTATTTTTTGTAAATGTGTTTGCTTGTAAACGTTGTTTTCAATTCAGATTCCGAGGCTTTTTCACGCCTGGTGAAGTTGTGAATCACGAGCTCATTAGCAAGGGCTCCTGTAGGTGACGTTAGTGACCTGGTTAGCGCAGCGCCTATTTTGTATATCAAAACAATGGCCGCGCCAACTCCTACAACAAAAACTCCTGACGAGGAGTTCGAAATCTACACTCCTGACAATTTTAAAAGCAACGTGTGGCGCTACTTACATTTTACCAGGTATTTGTTCACTGTTAACATCCTTCTGTGAACGGTAAGCCCCGGCTTCTTTAATCATTTTGAGCTAACGTTAGACCACTGAACTTTTAGTCATCATGAAAACAAACAGAGCGGTGCGTAATGGAGGGCATCAGAGCAGCATCAAGAATATCAAATACATGGCCGAGAATCTCTTATTTGCATTTTAAGTTTATTGCCAATAATAATGACAGGTTTGCGAAAAGTGTAGAACTCGGTGACGGTGAGCTCGCGCAAAACACATCTTCAGCACAGGAACTCATCTGATTGGCCGATGCGTTCAACAGACATGTCTGTGATTGGCTACAATGCTCAACGTTGCAAAAGCACGTTGTAAGGATAAAAACTTACAACTTACGTTGTAAGTGTGCAAAAAATAAATCAGTGTAATTAAGTAATCAATAGACAAAACCAAAATAAAATAAGCCATGCAAATGCCTTATTTACAGTATAAACAAATTATAAATAAAATTTACTTAAACTTAGAATGCATCTTATTTAGTTGGATGTAAGTTATTCTACTCTGTGCTATACATTACACTGCATTGTATGTCTTTATTTTCAGATTAATCTCACATTATTAACAATAGTCAATTTCAGGAAATATTAAGCAGAAATATTACGAGATAACTACTTAACATTTTAAACCACAACAATTTTGAGTGTTCCCGCATGCCGTTGCAGCAGTCAGGTGGTACAAGACGTCTCAAAATGTTTAGTGTTTACAAGTTTTTATGAGTTCTACAAGGACAAGAACGTAATTATGGTAATTCCAACATGGTGTGGACACACCTATTCTCCTTTGAGAAGATGGACATCTAATAGAAAGGTTTGTGGTCTTATAACAGCAGGATGGAAGAATGTGTGTACTGCTTTGATCCAGAAAGAGCTTGGCATTGGGGAGTCCAGCAGGAGCATTTGTGGTTTGTAGAAGCAGAAAGCCCGACTTTGCCCCCTCTCAGAAAGGCTGCTCTCTAAACAGCCTAAGATGTTGAGCTCTGCATGATGTCCAATGATCAATAAACCCAGCCAGAAAAAGTGAAAGCATTTTCACTTTTATTTGCCTCTGTGGTCTAACCGAAATAGACATGAACATGAAGTCTGTCAAGATCAAATCCATATACCCTTGCATGAAGAAAACAGTCAGCTCAGATGTTTTTTCTCCGCTTCTGTTCTTACACATACACCTTACCTCACATCCTCATCCTGTAGAAACAGTAGTCTGTCACAGATAACACAGAACACACTCCTGACATCCATTCAGAGTTCACCAGCGCTGAACACAGAACTGGATACGATCTCATCACATCTTGTGGTGTGGCCAAACACAATGGGCCTTCCTGTCAGGAGTCCGCGAAACGTCCTACACGTCCGTGCGCAATACAAGCAGATAAGATCTCTTCTTATTAACACATTCAATTTAAACTGCATCCAAATGGAGAAAGGAAATGCATCTATCTGTCAAATGGCCATTCGGCTGTGATTGCAATCGTAGATCTGCAGTGCAATTGTCATTGTATAAAACAGAAAATGGCAGCACAGATGTCCAATCTCAGATCACATTAGGTGATAAAAAGTAAACCACCTTTACAAGAGTTGTTAAAAAGGTAATTCCATGGACCAAGAGCATTTTCTCTGGAAAGGGTTGAATGTTGGCCATGCTCAATTATTACCATCATTTATGCTTTACAGTATTTTTTTAAGTGTAATTAATTCATCTGATGGCAGCCATTACTCCAGTCTTCAGCGTCATATGATGCTACAGAAATTTGATTTGGTGCTCAAGAAACATTTCTTATTATCATCAATGTTGCTTAATATTTTGGTGGAAAATGTGATACATATTTTCAGGATTCTTTGATGAATAGAAAGCTCAAAAGTACAGCATTTATTTGAAAAAAAAACAAACAAACATTGATTTTACAAAATAAAATTGATCAATTGAATGTTTCCTTGCTGAATAAAAGTATTCATTAATTTAATAACTTTTGAACATAGAGTTTAACTAATGTAATCAGGAGGCTGTTTGCAAAGTTGTTCCTGACACTGCCAAGAGCAGATGTTCATTCATTAGAATAGAAGTGCATGTGTGAGTCACTGGGGGGCAGTCTAAGTCTGTGGATGACACTGTTGGCAAGACTGTATGACTTTGAAGTTAAGCAGAAATCACAAAGAGCTAACGGTAAGCTGGGGAAAATGTCAAGCACTCTCTTGGAACATATTCATTCATGAAATTATACTTGCTTCAGGATTGTTTTAATGACAAAGGAAAAACTCTGTCTGCTGATATTAACCATAGCATCTTAAAACAATGAGTGTTTTTAGAGGGAAAATAGCTGATTACAGCCATAATTACTGTTTGTGAATCAAATGCTTCTCTGAGGAGCTGGAGACAGAGGAATGCTTGGAGGTAATTAATGGAAAGAAAGCATTCAAATTAGCTAGGCCTGACTGCAATCCATTCATCATGAGTGTGTCCTTGATCCCAAGTGAGCCATTTGACTCTCTTCAGACCTCCGCCTAAGTTAAGGGCAGAAACTTTTGTGGCAAAGGCAAAGAACAACCGCCTGGAGATGGTGGAGGAGAACTGTGATGCGTTTGTTTATTTGTAAGTGACTTTCAGTTCAATTAATGAGTTATTCTGCCCAGCAGACAGCAGCTCAGATTTGTTTCAATCAGCTGTGGGCCGAGGACTTCTCTCAGATAAACTCGTATAGCCTATTATACTGGCTCCTTTCTCATCATGCATCTGTTCTTCTGGAAGAGCAGATAGTTTCATAAGTGTTCAACAATGAAGAGGAGAGAAGGAAGACAAAGGTGCAGTAACATTTACCGTTGCTCAGCATCAACTTTCGCTGGTGATTTTTATTAAAATAAAAATTGAGGTTGCTTTTCTTCCCTATTGTGACATATATCCAAGTGAAATGGCTTTTCGAACAAAAAAAAAAAAAATGTAGGACGGGACTTTATTTTGCCCATCGTGAATTGATTGGATCACTGGATGGTTGTGGTTCACAACTTCACGTGAAATAAATTCATACACCTGAACTTTGGAACGCAGTGAAATTCGCATGAGCTTGTGTTTCCTGTCTCCCACATTTGCATATGTATAAATGAAAGTCAATTGAACAAAAAGTGTAGTGTGACCATGGATAAAGTTCACAAAAAATAGTATAGTAGGCCTACTACCATGTGTTTTGAAATGTGGTTGCTGGCTTCTAGCTGTTCTATGCTAGTTATTAGCTGACTTATCATCCACCATATTCCAAAAACAAGCTTGGCCATTTTAAGCTGGTATGACTAGCTTTGTTCCTGATTCAAGATAGTCTACAGCCTTAGATAGGCTAGGTCAATCACCAGTTTAGACCAGTAAATAACTATAATTTGGATTTTCCAACAGGGATGGCATTCTTATAGTGTATAAGAACAGTAGGCTACCATATAAATACCATGGCACATGAATATGGTAATCATCTAGAATGGCATTCTAGACAAAAATAAAATAAAAAATGCTCTGGAGTGGAAATAACGTGTTTGAGGTCAGACGCTCCTGTCAGTAAATGTGTACTATTTACCGGTTTGAAATAAAGCAGACATTCATCCCTCTTGTAATTGAGCACGCCACTTTGAGAGTTTTTTTTTTCGCTCACAGATTAACCGGTCACATTATTTACAGTAGGCTACAGGTAACACGACGTGCTGAAAAGAAGTGCAATGCTTTGCTAAGTTTGCTTCCACACGAACTGCCAGCGCTTTCCCACAGACTCTAGAAGCCGCTTCATTCATGTGTCATCGGTACGTCAGGTTTGGCCACCACACCGCGCTGGACTCTTGAGGAGTAGACACTGTACCTTTCAAACACCAGCGCGAGCCTCCAGCTGCCACCACTGAAACTCGGCGCAGCTCCTGTCAGTCTCCGTGAATGACAGCCGATCCCCCCGCGCGACGCTGATTGGCAGTACCGCATGGCTGATGGTGATAAAACTGGCGTGCTGCTGTTTGCTGCCGGTGCGCGCGCCCTTCCCGCTCTTCTGTGCTGTCACTCCGCCCGCCAAGATGACGATGCTATTGAATCCCGCCCGTTAATAACAACAATGCAATACACAGTGGGCCAACTCATCCGCATTTCCCCATCTTGTTGATTTGTTTATTTATTCGTGGATATCTTTCAGTTGACTGGGATTTTAAAGTCCAAGGTGACATTCGAGGAGCACATTTCAATATGTCAATAGCCATAACTTCGCCATGACAACCCTGAGACAGATTGGCCCCTTGAGCTTCATGTCAGTCTTCATTACCGTCTCTGTACTGAATTTTCTCACATAGGGACAGCGCTTTTATGTGCAGCTGATCTCTGGGCCTAATTTTCGGTGGAAAACCTGTGGAATGGGTTTATAATAATAAAACATAATACAACGTAAACGTAAAGCACTATGCTCCTATTGTAGGCTACACAAATTTGTAGCTACTTTTAAAACGTGTTTTTTTAGAAATACCTTTATTCAGCCATGACACAAATTATTCAAAAATGACAGTAGATTTTTAATTAAAACAGGTGATCTAAGTACATACTAAATGTGCCCTTTCTTTTGATATTTACTCACTCAGGCATATATGTTCAAATAAATGTGTTTCTTTTGAACTTTCTATTCATCAAAGAATCCTGAAAATGTTTTATTATGATTTGATTTCCATAAAACTGTTAAGCACAGTGAAAATGTTCATCCAAAACATGAAATAAACTCTATATAAACTGAATCAATAACAAATTATAAATGTGTTCAACATTCTGCAACAAATATTCTTCGGATTTTCTAGATTATTTTAAGTCATAAAAAGAGCGGGATATTCAAATTAAACATGGCTTTGGCAGGCATGTATAGAGTGGTGCAGGTGTGACATCACTTTTTAGGCCAAAATGTGGAAACGAGTTAGCATTTTAGCACTTCCGGTTCCATCGTCCTGATGTCAGTGGGTTTTTTGAATGGGATTTTAGTTAAATGGCTGAAATAAGGTCTGTGGTGAACACAAGCTCAAGACAATTTCATGTTTTATTCTACGACATTAAATACATTAGTATTACCCCAATTGTGATTTTTTTGAAAGCTGTTATGTGTCTTGAAAAAGGCAGTTGCTAACAAGTGGCTAAATGGGATTACAGAGGCAATCGGGGACATTAAATGTCATCACACCGAACAGGTAAACTCAGCCTCGTTATGCTTATAATTATGCTCTTATAAACTATTACAATTTGTGCTCATCTGTGAAAATCTTGTTGGATAAAACGTTATAAACTTTTGTTGATCACAGAGCTTGTTTTATGCGATAATCCAAAAGTATATGGAAAAATCCAACTGGGTTTTTGTCGAGGGAACCAGTGTGATGCTAACTGCCGGTTAGTCTACAAAGTGAAGTCATACCTGCACCACTCTATTATGACAATAAACGGGGCAGCGGGTGCCTGAGCCCTGCCCAGCTCTACAGCGCCCCACAGTTTTCCAATGTAAATCTGTGGTGAAAAATGGAACTACAGCACGCTCTGGGCAGATTTCAGACTGCAAGCTTATTTTCACGTTACCTTACGTAAACCTCGCTTTAGACCAAGATGATATCAATTCACTTCAGCTGTGTTTTTTTAGTCTGCATCAGGTCAGTAACTAGTGTCTGTTCTTCCCATGTAGCCTGTTCTTCCTATGTGGAGGCTACTCCACAGAAAGAACAGACACGCCAACTACTGACCTGATGCAGACTAATATAGTAGGGTATCACATTAATGAAAGTATAAATCCTTTATTTTGTGAATAGCCTTAATATAGTTGTGTTTGTTTTATGTTTGTTCTGAGAATAGACACTTTTCCTCGCTGGAATTCCTCCACAACTTGTAACATTCTAAAACAACATTCCGAGGCAATAAATACTAGGCTACATTAAGGCAATTCTAAGATAACATTATGCGTGTGTTGTGTGTAGTTAAAGCCTGTCAATCAACATTAGAGCGCCACCTTTAGGTTGAATAATGCAAGGACACTAGACCTCTGCTAAACGTTTGTCTGCATATTCAGCAATTAGGATATAAAGCTTACAAAATGTTTAACATTAACTAGCACTAAGACCCAGAATCCGCCCTACCTAAAATTACGGCCAGAAGCCGCAACTGCTGTAAAGCTGCAACATCGGTAATATAAAAAAAAATTCTGTGTGATTTCTGAAGGATAGTGTGACTGAAGACTGGAGTAATATCAGTTTTAAAACTGCTTTCAAAAACATTAAAAATTCTTATCTTAATTCTTCCTTTCTGACTCACTCATTCCTAGCAGGTTACACACAAAACAAAAGGAAGTCATACACCTAAAGTCTGATCAAGTTTTTTTTTTTTTTTAAATTAGTACAGGCAGGCCTATCTTTAGATCAGAGCCAGAAGAGAGGATATTCCTACAGCGCTCGAATGATGTCCGTGTCTCTCAGCACCATACTGTAAGCCTACAGCTGCGTTTGAGCCACAAAAACAGACAAACTTCGCATGAGACAGACAGGATTTCATTCAGACTTAACTGCCGTTCTAACCACCTATGAGGTGCTAACAGCAGGACAGTGGCTGTGCTGACGTTTCTATTGTGTTAAAGATAGTTCCCAGCATGCTGCTGCTTTGGAGACAAGCGTTCACCATTCTTCTTTTATCTGTGTTTGGCTCGCTCACATCCTCCTTCAGCATATTGCTAACAAATTTGATGTGACACGATTTCTTAAGATTTTTCAATTTTCCATAAAACGTGTTTTGGCTCCGAGCAGAGGGTTCTTGCATTACACAGATCCAGGATGAGCTCCCCACATATACATTCAAATCCTATCCGTATGAGGAAAAACATCAAAAAGTGCTCTCAGATCAATGTACAACAAAAGGACAGCTTCTACCCACACCATGCTTTTCCTGGTATACTCTTCATCTGTGACAAAGTGGTTACCGGCTTCTGTTTCCATAACAACCGTTACTGATTGTCGATTACCTAAAAGACACAGAGATGAGAGGAGCTGCAGCCTTTTTGCAGGACAGTTTAGAGTAGGTGACACAGCTAAGAACACCTTGAAAGACTCGATCATGCATCTGAGGATGTACATCATAGTGCAACACCAACTTTCCCATAATATGACCCATAAGTCTTTGCTGGAATTTTACATAAGCCCTTTTTGTGGTGCTTTTTGGTGGCCACACAGTGTTTCATCCTCCCAGAGCTATTAGTGTAATATAACTGAATAAAAGAGAGAAGACTTCGTCTTGAGACCGTCAAAATAAGTTTTGTGGGTGATATTATGGTCGGTGTCACCCGCGGCCAGGGTTACTTATAAAAAAGCTGAGACCATGCTCGGCCACAAATGAGATTTAAGTGCACTAAAAATGAAAGAAGGCTGAGAGGAATATGACAGACTGAGAACAATCCCTTCTGTCTGCTTGGCTTTCCTCAGGCAAGGATTAACCGGCTTTAACAATATCCATATTCCATAATAAAGCCACCTGACTGCAGTGAGGAAGGCCGATCTCTAACCTCTATATCTCTAATTTTTCCTCAGGTGCACAGCATGTAGTCAAAAACTATGATTAATTTTAAATTAGATAAGCCCCCATGGACACGCTTATTGACCTGTCTCACTTGTACGTAGACTTTCGGTGAAATTTCTCTGAATTGATCGTGAAATGAAAAGCAGGATTTTTGCTAAGAGAGACATTTTTAGTGCAAAACGTCATGTAAGGGTTACATACAAATAAACAGTTCAAGCAGGCCATACACTTTCACAAGACACAATTCTTCACAGTTCTGTAGAACATGATTATATGCTTCTCCTATAGGATGTGCAGGAAGTGCATGGGGAAAAATAAGTCTATGTTTAGCTGTTGCAAATGACATATACTGTATGAGTGATACAGAAAAGATAAAGAAATTATCTTCCAAGATAAAGAAAAGGAAACATCTAGATTAAAATGTATGTACCAAGTTGTAAATTAAATATTTGCATCATGTTGGTTTCATATGGTTTTGTAAACTTGAATACTAAAAACATTTAAATTTAATGAAAATTCAGAGTATTTTCTTTAGAGTTTTTGTATTGTAATCATTAATATGTTTTTTTTAAAGCTTTTTAAAATAATTATGTTTAAACTACTTTTTTAAACAAATATCATAAATTATTTATTTATTAGTATCACATTTCTCATTCATTAGAATTCTACATTTCAGAAATGTAATGAGGTTGTCTTTTTTATTATGCTATCAAAATCCTTTTTTACTTTATGCCTCTAAAAAAATAAAAAAATACATTTGAATTCAGAAAAATTATCATCATATAGGTTAAAGAGTTATATTTGACTGTCTGTAACAATGTCACAATGAATCTTATTGCCTGTCACAATCACGCATGTCATTGACCCACTGTAAAAGTGATCAGTTGACTTAACTCAAAAAAGTGAGGAAACCTGTTGCCTTAAAATTATTAAGTAAATAAATTAGAAAAAAAAAAATATTTTGAAAAAAATAAGTTATGTGAACTTGACAATTCCACATAATTTTTCAAGTACACAAGTTAAATCAACTGCTCACTTTTGACAGAGTACTACCATAAAACTAGCTCAAGCATAATAGGCTTTATCAATAATCCAAAGAGCTGCCAATGTTTAAGCACAAAATTATATTATTCTGATCTAAACTTTTTGTTTAAATGTAGAAAATGACTATAGCAGATTTAGTTGCATTTGCATCCTGGTGTCGCAGTGTTATGCTGAATGCAGTTGTTGGAGGAAGTATGGGAGTGTGCTTATTTTCATTGGTGGTTTCTGTGGAGCTTGACTGCAGAGTCCCAGTTGAGTGTTTTGCAGAGCTGCCAGACGTGGAAAGAAGTTGAGTTTCACACATGAACACCATCCAAACAATTAGTCAAGTCCCTCGAGGGTGACATGTTTGTGTTGCATATTGTATGATAAACAGGATGTCGTGTGGTCAGAACTATCATGGGGGTGTTTGTAGTGATCAGAAATAAATGTCTTTAGGATAAATCACACATTCCTTGACAACAGTTTTATACTCTAGTGAGAAACAATTCTCTTAAATCCCTCTATGCAGTGTTAGAAAATTCAATATGATCCCAACACATGAGCCAAATCCCTTCTCATTTTCCAGGAGTGTAGATACTCCAATCCTAGATTCACCTCTGGTCTGTCCCTAATCTCACCCTGACCATCTGCAAGCTTGTGAAACACCTCCATTAGATCCAGTCTGACCAGGAGAAAAGCAGATCCCACTGTGCGGGTCCTATTATGTCCAGTCTGGCACATCCTAGTGGACATAATACGCCTAACAAAGGGCCGAAATGCTGGAGGCATTTTCCTGAACAACATTCTTTTGAAAAAGTATGTCCATCGGCCTCAGCGATTCTCGATGGGAAACAAATTACCTCAAAATCACAAACATGTCTTCTGGCAGCACAAGTCCTGTCAAGTCAGTTGGTCAAATCACTGTTCAAAGACAGGCACATGGAAAGACCACAAAGCATTCTGTCAGAACTGTGCTTTTAATGTAAGGCAGGACCCTTTTTTGATCAGGCCAGCTTCAAAGAATGGTGGTTAGCGGATGGTATGAAAAGGGCAGGTGCGTTGGCAGGCTGGGAAGGACAAGAAGGAGAGGAAAGGAGAGAGAGAGACAGAGAGAGCAGCTGGGGCTTTCTGTCTGGCCTTATGTGCAGGGTGTGTCTTTGGGAACTGTGAACTAGGCCGCACTAAACAAAACACATATGAAAAAGTCCCTCTGTTGGCTTCCTCAAAAGTCTTGAAAATCTGTTTTATGAAGAGGAGGTGATCCTTTATCTTTTGTTCCAGGCATCCATAGCAGCGCTTCCATGAACATGAAAATCCCTTTGAGAGAGCTCACCATGTAAGGAGTGAGGAGAAAGGGGGGCGGAGACGCTGGAAGCGACAGAGCTGAAGAACTGACATGCCGGAACGGTGAATTATTCCCGCCATCCTGACCGGCCTGAGAAAAGTCTGCTGTCTCCTCTCTCTCTGCCCTTTTATTTACCACAGACATGTACCAGCCCTCTTTGGCTTGCACATATAAATATTTAAAAAGCAACTGCTCTGTTTCATCAATCTGCGAGTCAGTTGCCATTACAGCGGGCTACATGTGGATTTGCCCTTGCTAATGGACAACTAAACAGGGATGACGCTTCAGGGTCTCGTTCTCTGCTTTCCACACATACAATGACACATTTGTGTTCTCAGGCGTGCACGCTGGGTGAACATAAAGATAGTCCACCCTCAAATTAAGACCTGTAGCTCAATTGCAGTTAATCCTTCCTCCCCCTCAGTGGCATGCGGTGCCAGCGCGCTGCGTAGACCCTTAATAAATGTGCCGACGGTGAGCTGCAGTGAAATGTAGAGCTCATAAGAAACCAAAGAGGCTAATAAGTCAGACGCCATGTGGATTTAGTGTACAGCACACGGCGCGTTGGGATAGAGCAGCCACATATTAGAAATGCCAAAGAAATTGTTCAAATCCATCAGAGAAAGCGAGAGGAAGTCTGTGTGAATGGAGGAAGAAACAATACATTGGAAATGAGAAAATTAATTTTATTTGATGTAATAAAAATAAAATATCACATGCCTATATGCACATACAGAAAGTCATTATGTTCCCAGTCTAAATTTAAAACCGAGTCATGCAGATTGATATTAGATCATTGTATTATAAGGATATTGATGAAATGTGCTGTGAATGAGGTGGCTATTACAGAGAACGTGAAAGAATGAATCGTAAGGAGAAACCCTCACACGACTTGAAGTTCAACACAGAGCACAGCTATAAACTTGGGCTTGTTGTGCTTGGCAGAAGGGCTGAAGGGAACTAATATTTATGTCCATAACGAGTCTCATTGCACAGGACTGACAATACAACTAGAAATATATGCTCTCACAGTCATGTGCGCACCTACAGGCATCAATGCCATCAATAGAGGAATTGTAAATTTTGTATGCAATACTCTTATTTCTGCAGCACTTCAGCAGTACATCACATCAACATCACTAGCAACATCATCACAATGTTGTCATACTTGTCTTCATCATCCCTGTTATAATTGCTTATCATCATCATCCTCTTCTTTATCATTACATCACCATCATTATTAACAGCATCAGCATCATCATTTTCATTATCACCATCCTCATAATTACCACCACTATCATTGTCATATCACCACCATCATCACATCATCTTAATTACCATCATCTTCATAACATCACCATCATTGTTACCATCATCATCATCATCATCATTGTTAACATCATCCTCATCATAAAATTTTTGTATCATCTCACCATCATCTTCATCATTACATCATAATCATCATTGTTAATAGCATTAGCATTTAGCATCACCATCATCTTAATTACCATAATCTACATCTTCATAACATCAAAATCATTGTTACATCATCATTGTCATCATTACAAACTATTTTCGTCATCTCATTATCATAATTATCATCATCTTCATCATTACATCATCATCATTATTATTTTCATCATTACCATCACTATCATTGTCATCTCACCATCATCTTCATCATTACATCATCATTGTTAATAGCATTAGCATTTGTAATAATCCTCATCATTACCATCATCTTCATCATTACATCACCATCACTGCTACCAGCATCATAGTCATTGTCATCATTACAATCACTATTATTATTGTCATCTCACCATCTTCATCATTACATCATCCTCATCATTACCATCACTATCATTGTAATCTCACCATCATCTTTATCCTTACATCATCATCATTGATAGCATTAGCATTTAGAATCATCCATTACCATCATATCATTATCATTACCATCACTACATCACATTGTTGTCGTATCACCATCATAACATCATCATAATTACCAACATCATCATCATTACATCACCATCACTGCTACCAGCATCATAATAATTGTCATCATTACATCACTATCATTATTGCCATTTCACCATCTTCATCATTACATCATTATCATCATTTACCATCATTGTCCTCTCACCATCAGCTTTATTACATCATCATCATCATCATCGTTATCATTACTATCATTATTGTCATCACACCATCATCAGCATCACATCATTATATTTACTGCCACCATTACCATCACCATCATTGTCATCTCACCATCATCACTATTCTTCTTCTTCTTCTTCTTATTATTATTATTATTATTATCATGTAATCACTACCAACAGAGCAGTTAGTACAGTTAAATGTCCATTCACACTCTGTACCTGTATCTCACCCAATCATTGGATTGGTCAGACACCACACTGCCCTCATCTATCAGTCAATTCAGGCCGGATTAAGAATGTACGAAAGAAGGTGAGAGAACACTTTATCGTTCATATCCAGCTGTATGCCCAACCTTTCGTCCTCTGCTGGTATTTTCGTGTCTATGTGTGTGGGGGTTGTAAAGAGTGTTAGTTCTTAAGACCTGTCCTCCTGCAATGCTACATTTTCACCTGTAAAAAAATCCTCACAGGGATATATATTTGCTTGATATATATTTCACACAACACAGACCTGAATGACATTCTGACTTAAAGTGTTGGTTATGGCACAAAACAGGACCGTCAAAGGATAAATCAATTCAAAAGGTTTTTAACAGGGACACACTCCACTTTCCCAGACATACCTTGTGCTGTAGAATGTGAATGAGATTTCACGTGGTCACCATCTGGTCAACAGGAAGGTTTACCACATTGATTTATTTAGTTATTTATTTTGCAGTACAACAATTATGTTTTCCTTTTATTTTCCCACCTATTGTCAAAGATGTTCCTCTCACCTCCAGCAGACATTTCACAGGGGGCAGTTGCCGTCAGCAACAGACAGGCCTAAAATCACAATTAGAAGCCCCTAAGCATTAGAAGCCCCTCCAGCATGTTCAGGATTCTTACTCTGCAGCCACAATGCTAATGATATTTTTTGGGGGGTTATTTCTGTGTGGCAAAAGTCAGTACTGACCCTCTCTGATCTATGATGACAGAGGCCTAAGAGCAGTGTGAATAACTTTTAAATTATCCTTAAAGATAAAGCACATGGGGCACATCCAAAAAACTATTTGCATGGTGCAAATCATCATTTTGCAGGCCAATAAAATGGTGAAGTTGGATATATGGCAGAGTACAATGCTTTTCTCCATTATTTTATAAACTAACAATGTCATGATTGCTAAAAAAATTACCCAAACATCTCTTTTAAATAAAAGAAACCACCTGCATTCTGAGTCATAGGCTTTTGAAATATCACATGAAAAGGCCCACCCCACAGAGCGTTAAATAAAGTGCCTACAGTACAATTAGGATAAATAAGATGCAAACACACAAACATACACAGGCGGATGCATACATACTGTACTGTTATCATATCAATATAGCTTTCTATTCATTTAATTGAACTGATTTAGAGTATCCATCACTGGGCACACAGTGAGAGAATGTGTAATCTCTGGCTTTAGATGCTCACTGAGGTGCCACTGTTTATTAGATGTGTTGTCGTTATTGTTGAGACAGTTTAATGGAGCCACATGTGGGCAGCCCTGACTCATCTCAGTGGAGAGCTAACAAGCCACTATTAGCCATGTTAATCTTCTAATGTTATACTGTCCTGCACAGCCTATTAGACCTAGTCCTTTACTAAAATGCATGACAGTTTCTATTAAAATACCTTATAATAGCCTATACTGTATTTTATAAATTATACAGTGATGAGCCAAAACATTATGACCAGTCACAGGTGAAGTGAATATCGTAGATCATCTCCTAACAAGGACACATATGAAGGTCTGGGTAGATTAGAAGGTAAGCAGACAATCAGTTCTCGTAATCAGAGTGTTGGATGCGGGAGAAATGGGCAGGAATAAAGATCTGAGCGACTCTGACAAGGGCCAAATTGTTATGGCAAGGCGCCTGGGTCAGAGTATCTCTGAAACGGCTTGTGGGTTGCTCCCGTCCAGTAGTGGTGAGAATTTACAGATAGTTGTCCGGGGAGGGACAAATCACATACTAGCGATAGGATGTTGGGGGCCCAAGGCTCATCGATGCATGAGAGCAACAAAGCTATTCCGTATGGTCTGATTCAACAGAAGATGGATGGATATAGCAGACTCTGCTGCATACTGCATATGAGGCTGCATAGCCACAGACCAATCAGAGTGCCTATGATCACCCCTGTCCACCATTGAAAGCTCCTATAATGGGCAAGCGTCGGATCTGGACCTTAGAGCAGTGGAAGAAGGTTGTCCGGTCCGATGAGTCCTGTTTTCTTTTACATCTCGTGGACGGCCATGTAAGTGTGCACCGTTTACCTGGGGAAGTGAGGGCACCATGATTCACTATGGGACGACTACAAGCCGTTGGATGGAGTGTGATGCTCTGGGAAAATGTCATGCTGGGAAACCCTGCAGAACCCATTCATGTGGATGTCAATTGGACATGCTATCTACATGAACATTGTTGCAGACCAGGTACACTCCTTTATGACTGTTGTATTCCCTGGTGGAAGTGGCCTCTTTCAGCAGGATAATGCAACCCTGCCACACTCCACACAATGTTCAGGAATGGTTTGAGGAACATTATAAAGAGTTCAAGGCCTCCAAATCCCCATATCTCAGTACAATTGAGCATTTCTGGGATGTGCTGTACCAACAAGTTCGATCCACAGAGGCACTAACTCGCAACCTACTGAAGGATCTGCTGCTAACATATTGGTGCCAGATGCCATTGGACAACTTCAGATGTCTTGTAGAGTTCATGCCTTGTTGGGATGGTGTTGTTTCGGCAGCACGCGGAGGACCAACAGTATATAAGGTGGTCAGGACCGTCACTAGCAGGGCGAGATGTGGTAATAATTTAGGGGCCTTTCACCGCTAGGGTTCGCTAACCTCTTCAAAACAATAACAAAGCCGTAGATTGATGACGCAGTGAATGAGCGTGGAATCATGGAACTTGTAGTCATGCCGATGGATCTAATAATGTTTATGAAGAAATAATAATAATAATAATTTGTTACATTTATATAGTGCTTTTCTGGGTACTCAAAGCACTTTACATAGAAGGGGAGGAATCTCCTCAACCACCACCAATGTGCAGCATCCACCTGGACGGCAGCCATATTGCGCCACAACGCCCAGCACACACCAGCTTACTGGGGGAGAGGAGACAGTGATGAAGCCAATCAGTATATGGGGATGATTAGGAGGCCATGATGGACAGAGGCCAAGGGGCAAATTTGGCCAGGATGCCAGAATTACACCCCTACTCTTTTTCGAAGGACATCCTGGGATTTTTAATGACCACAGAGAGTCAGGACCTCGGTTTAACGTCTCATCCGAAGGATGGTGCTCTTTGACAGTATAGTGTCCGTCACTACACTGGGGCGTTAGGACCCACACAGACCAGAGGGTGAGCACCCCCTACTGGCCTCACAAACACCTCTTCCAGCAGCAACCTGGTTTTTCTCAGGAGGTCTCCCATCCAGGTACTAACCAGGCTCAGCCCTGCTTAGCTTCAGTGGGCAACCAGTCTTAGGCTACAGGGTGATATGGCTGCTGGCCATAAAATAATGTTTATGAATTAGTGAATACTTGATGTATTCTGTAATACTCTCTAATGAGAGACAGATATCAGCCACACACGCGAGTCGCGGGGGATATAAATAAATGAGGACATTTCACTCTACCGAACTACCCGCAGGGTGCTGAATTACTACTCATACAGGTCAGTTTATTTGACGAATTAAATTAAAATTGTGAGGTAATGCAGCACGGTTTTACTTGGTCTCTCAACATCTCGAAAACTCCACGCAGATACTGATCCTCGTTTTATTTCTCATTTTGTCCCAAAGTCTGCTTGCCACGGTCCATATCGTTTGAACGAAACAACAACAGCGTGCCACTAGACGTTACACGTCTGTTGCCATGTTTACTATGGCAGTACAAGCGAAAACCAGGGATAACCCAGATATTACGTCATTGCAGGCGACAAGGGACTGGCACTATTTAAAATTGTTAATTTCTCTGAATTTACTAATTCTTGGAAACATTTTAAATAATGTGTACACAATTAAACGAAATATATAACACTGTGCAAGTGGTTTTTGGATATTTTTATACAAAAATCGTACATATTGTACCTTTAAATGTATAACAAAAATAAGATAACGGACAGACTGTTCAGAATGTCTGTACTTTCCACTCAATTTATTTTTTCTCATGGATTACTTTGTTTGTTTACTATATTCTGTTCTATATTTATAAGCAATATAATTTAATTTAATGTTTTAACAGAGACTGACCTCTGTCTGTGGTGACAGTTTGCTGTTTGACAGCTGCTGTTTTGATTTTAATCTCTTGTTACTCATAATGACCTGCCAGATTGTGAGGTTTGATCCTCTTGTCTGGCGGTCTGGGTCAAAAGAGCGGTTTGATTTAGAAGATAAAATCCATTTCTATGGTCTGTCTGCCACTGTTGCCAGGCAGGATGGAGCCATTCTGAAGTTATTCAAGGAAGCGAGACTTGAGTGTTTACAGTCAAAATGTCATAAGTTACCTCACACGCTTGGATGGGATCAAACACATATCAAAGGCAGCTTTAAGCACTCAAGAACCAACTGAAGGGTTTTGAGGAGGCCGAAGTCATTTGATAGAGCCACACTCTATCAAATGACTTCAGCCTCCTCAAAACCCTTCAGTTGGTCCTTTCCCCTACATAAACCATAAATTATGTATTTTTTTTCTGGATACTTACAAAGATTCTCTATTCAACATATATTGACTATTAACTGTTCATTATACACAGTGTTTATAGCCAAATATGTACTTTATCTAGGTTGACCATATTGTAGTCATGTTCCAGAGTCATACTTCAGAAAAGTAGTGTAGTGAATGCATCAACAAATAATTGACAAATGCATTCACAACCTTGCAACTGTTATTGAACTTTAATACATAACGTAATAAATCCTTTCCATTCAAATTTTTGCCCGCAACAATAGAATAATAACAAACAAATAAAAAAAATGTTTTTTATTAACAACTTTTACATGACACTGTTTCTTTTCATGGCCATAAGTTAAAATAAAATAAAAAATCAGTTGGCATAAAAAACCCCCACACAATTTCAGTAAAAAATAAGTTCTCTTGTATACTTTCCTTATGTGGGCTTCTAGGTCGCTAGCACCTTTATTTGACACTGACACGTACGTGCCAGCTTTTCAGGTCATGCATTCTGCTTCACACGGATCCCGACCGAGACAAAAACACAGGAATTTTCTCTGTAAATCATCTGTGAATTTACATTTGTTTGTTTTTTTACGCGGTTCAGGAGCCATGTGCCACTGCTGACAAGCAAGCGCTGCTCTGTCTCTTGGCTGTTGCCATGGTGCTGAGGGTAATGATTGAGATGCAGTTTGAGCAATGTTTGCGTTACGTACATGACAGACCGACCAATGGTGGAGTGCGAGAAGGCGGGACCTAAAGCAATGCAAAAACGCACACAATGAATGGCGACTGTAGAAAGCAAAAGCCAAATCCCGGACATTTTGGGCGATCTAGAAATCCCGGCCAGACGCTTTTTTTTAGGTCCAAAAAGAGGACATATCCGGGAAAAAGAGGACGTATGGTCACCCTACATTATCTTAAGAAAAGATGAGTGGTGCTTGCCCACGCAAAACTCATTGCCATGATTCTAGGGCAGGGCTAGGCAAGTTCGGTCCTAGAGAGCAGCTATACTGCAGAATTTTGCTCCACCCTGAAAAAAACCTCACCTGCCCATAGCCTTATCAATCTTGAAGACATTGAATAGCTTGTTCAGGTGTGTTTGATTAGGGTTGAAGCTAAATTCTGCAGGACAGCGGCTCTATAGGACCGCACTTGACGACCCCTGTTCTAGGGGGTTGTGGATGGTTGCTTTCTTCTTCCTTCTTCTCGTCTTTATTAAGAATCCCCAACAAAGCGACATGATCTCATTGATTTTAAATGGAGAGCTGGTAACTTTTAGCCACACAAGTGGCAGCGACCCTTGGCAACAGGGTGAAGCCATGTCCAGTGACACGGCAATGTTGAGAAATTAACTTAATTCAAACAAAGGATGATTTTTGGGAGTGACAACCAATAAGAGTGAAGACTGTCAGTGAAGGTCACACATCACCAGTCTCGAGGCAAGACAGGACATAGAGTGATTTCTTGTTTTTGGACTTCATGCATTTTTGTGGTGCTCTCAGCCGATCAGCGTTATTTGTGGTTATGGTTGATGTTATTTTCCAGTGGTTCCAAAGTGATCAGTCACATGGCATTTATAGCTCAGGCTCACAAAATGAGCGGTCACAAAATAAAGATGGCAGCATCCAGGTTGCGTATGTCTGGTGTTGCATGTGCTACATCAAGCAACTGCCATTGAGATGAATGGGCATGTTAACGGAAAACAAATAAGTTGGTAATGGCCTGTTACCAGCAAGACGTCAGCTAGAAACTCTAGCAACCATGTTTCAGTCCTGGTGCTACGGGAAATGCTAAACGATATCTAAAAATTCCAGCAGTCCAAGATATCTATATTTCCACATGTTCATTCTTGTACTATAGTTTTTAATGGAAAATCACATCTGTGCGAAATGTGTCCGATAAATCACCTTTATTTCTTTCGGAGCCACTGAAGATGGCTTTCACAGACCGGTTGCTGGCATCTGCTCTTACCTTACTGAATGCCCAGGAGTTTAATTAGCAGTGGAGCCACCTGGATCTCTCTATGGAGTGAACATCTGAAACAAAAACAAATTCAGGTAGAAAAACAACCTGTTACTGCCTGCTGCTCTCTCACACCGGAAAACACGAGAGGGAAGGAGGGAGATCGAGGTGCACATCTGCTAGAGTTTAATAATACCTTTGTTTTACAGGTCTGTTTCAGCTAACATACATGGCTTCTGTAACACACATCTTCCTCCTACACAGCATGTAAATTAATGGTTACGGTAACAGCAGGTCTGTATAGGTGGAGATGTCTGAGAAAGTTTGTGTGTAGTAGAGAGGAGCATCAATGTGTGTGTTCACCCCAAGGCTGTGTGTGCTGTCAGCATACACTCTTTGAACAACTCAGAGGAAATTAATGGAGGAGGAAATGAATTATGTCTCGAAACAATCGGCCAGACTTCACAGCCATGTTACCAAAGACTGAGAGAGTCAGCTCATCCCATGGTGAAAAAAAGCCCTCTAAAACACACACGTGCATACAGACTGACATCCTGTAAGAACAGGAGAGAAGAAATGAGACGGTTCATGGCCTGTAGTGAAAAAGCTGAGGACATTTTATATGCCACACTGAACTCTTTCTCTCTCACTTTCTGACAGTGCACAAATTGGATAGGTGCTAAAGCACATGTGTGTGAAAACACCTTTCTCTGTCTGTCTCTCCCTTTGCTGATAAGTGTTTGGTGTGTGAATTCACCTGTGGTAAGGCGAAGACGGTGTATTCTGCGAATCAACAGGAAATCACACTTGTTGAGTGCAAGATGTGTCAAAATAACCGTGTACTAGGTAATGAAGCCACGGGAGAATATGCAGTGGACACAAAAAAGTATTTGAACACCTATGGCCTTTCAAAAAGAATGCACAAAATGTTGTGGCTTTAGCTAAAACTACCCTAGTGAAAAAAAAGTATGCTAAGTATACTTGCAGCCATTGTCAGTATACTTCAAGTGTGTTAATGATTAGTTAACTTGAAGTGTACTATTTTGGATTAATTTTTTTTGTACTAAGTGTATTTTAGTTATAATTAAATTATACTAAAGTATAACTTTAAGTGTATTTAGTGTACTTTTTGATGCTAAATTGAGACAATTTCAAGTATACTTAGTACACTTTAAGTACATGCGTATTTTCATGCTTAAAGTGTACTTTATTTGTTACAAGTACATTACAAATTCATTATGAGTGCCTTCGAAACATTTGTACTATATTTTAATATACTAAATTATGCTAAAATGGAACCACTTCCAGTACATTTAAGTGTATTTCTTTGCAGTTCATTAAAAATATACTTAAACTAGTTATAATATATGTGAAGCATAATTTTAATGTACTTCAAAAACATTTAAATGGCATTAAAAGTGTATTAGCATTACACTAATAGCTTATTATAAAGTATTCAGTATTAAAAATGGTACATTAAAAGTGCAAAAATAATTAAATATAAACATTAAGACATGCACAGACTTTGAAAATCAAGAAAACTTTAATATAGTATCTTGTGTAAATTACATAAGAGTAAAAAAAGAAATAAAAGTAAATTGAAAAGATCAGTGAAATGCTATGGCAGAGCTATATTTATAATTTTTTTGTAGAACATTTCAGTTATACATGTATTACTGAAAAGTACACTATGAATTTTACATCACTAAATAAGCATCACAATGCAATTTTCTGAAGAAAAAAAAAAGTTTCAGAAAAATAATGTGCAGAAGTGAATAATGCATTATTTACAAACTTAGGCCTACAAATGTCTGAACCAAAGAAACAGAAGAGTTTGAATGTCACATCTTCATCTTCAAGTAGACGATCACTTCTCTGAGTTCGACTCATTTTCTGCAACTAGGGCTTGTAGTATTTGAAAACTGCTTTATCAGAGGATCTTTGAAAGGGAAGAAGAATTAATATAAAATTAACCAATGATTAAAATTTTTGTATCCATGTTTCAATATATGTATAAAAATTTGCATAGAAATGCATTAGAATTCTGTTGACTTCTCAGTTTACCTTTAAAAGCTTTGGCTATATCCTCCTCAGCAAGCTTTATCCTCTTGTCTGTCGTCACTGTACAGCACTCTATGAGTTACATTGAACATGAGATTAGAAGAAGCCCAACACAATTTACAGTGAGCAAAGTTCAATCAAAAAGTTAGATATAGTTATTTGCAGCAATAAAGCAACCTGTGAGTATTAGAGGATATGTTTTATATTGATAATTGTGGTTTATTTAAAACCTAGGGTATTTCCCATGAACCTGTCTATTGTAAAGAAAAATCTAAAGATTTAAGGAAATTAGAAGTTGTTAAAAATATTGTATGCAAGGACAACAAGGACAAGTGACTTACAGCTTTACTAAAAAACACAATTAAATAAACAGATTTTTACATGAATGACTCAAAGGCAGCACAGATTAGACACCTGAAATGGACACGCGTCGGTAACATTTTCCTAACTGTCGACCACCGCTCAATAGGCCTGATTCAAATATCTCTATAACAGAGGTGATATGAGATCAAACCATACTTACTACTCTCTTCTTCGCTTGTCTCTGCACTCAGATTTCAGTTGTTCTTCTATAGCAGCTGGTCTGAAAAACAACAAATACTAATATGAAAAAAAAAAAAGAATTATATATGCATACATAAATGTTGTCAAGCTTGAACTACTATAAACACCAATCAACACACACTATCATAATTGTCTGGTCAGCTTAAGACAAAGTAACTTTGTTCATAACGTATTTTTCCCCCAAACTTTTCAAAGAACGATCATTTACATAATGAAGCCAAATTTTTCAGGAAATCAGAAATAAATACACAGCTTCATTTTGCAAATAAAAATAATGTTAATGCAATGTTGTACATGTTATAATGACTTATTATGTTTTTTGCAGATGCATTGGACAATGTTTTATATTTTTTGTAAGACAAACAAATGTCTCCACATAGATTTTAAAAAGATTTATTAAGATTAAAAAACTAAACAGTGAGCTTTTTATTTATGCAAACAGCAACTAAAACTTACCAGTAACTTCTGAGGCAGTATCTTCATCTCTTCGAGTCTGCTTCGACGTGAAAAGCTTGGCTCTGCTTGGTCAAATTGAATGTAGCTGAACTGAAAAAGACGTGCTGTTACACTTTGTGTCAAAAATACGACTGGCAAAGACAAGTAACGTTAATGTAGGCCTAATACAAATCTTACCTAGAAGAATCACAACATAATGAGGTTCCAAATGTAACACGCCATGCAAACTTGAAGAAGCTGGGTAAAATCACGTTTGTCATAACGCTACGTTTCAAAAAGTTAATCACAAAAAATACCACCTAATCCATATGAATCAAGTGGTTTCCTCCTACTCCTCTAAAGAGACACGATCGCTCTATATATTTTTAACAGTTTAAATTTAGACTTCTAAATCTAATCACATTCAAGTAATATACACGCACAGCCAGGGACGTGCGGTCAGGGTAGGCAGTGCCTCACCAAAGGAAATGTTGACATTACATTTATTAATTCCAAGAGCTTTATTAATTCACCACATTATTAATTGCATTTATTTTATTTCAAATATTATTTTTTGTAACAAAATTTTTCAGGAATACACATATAATATACTCCTTTTTCCATTGTTTGCTCCTAAAAATCATTGTTTCATGCAGAAAATTCAAGGCCATGGCCATTGAGGCAGAGGTTAGCTGTGCCTCTTTGGTCCATAGAACGTAATTTACGTAGATTTGCGCATGCGCAGTCAGTTCTCGTGCTGTCTTGAATTATCAACATTGAGGCAGAGACCGAGCGTGCTTCATGTCACGTGATCCACACGCTCTCACTCACTCCGCGCTTCAAGCTACTTAGCATCTAGCGGCGCCTAGCGTTGGAAGCGTCCTATGAAGAAAAAGAGTTGTGGTCGTTAACGGGAAACCGTTGTGGACGAAGTCCATGCGTCTATCCCTCTGGACAAAGATGTCAATTACTTTGTTGTAAAAGTCCTCTTTGTTGGGTGTATTTCTCAATTTCATGAGTCTCTCCTTTTCAATGGAAATAAGAGCCAAGGAGGAAAGTCTGCTCCATTCCCGTCAGAGGCGCCCGCGCCATTGGATGTGCAGTTGCCGCAGCACAGCCTATTATGAGCGAGCCATACGCTCACTGTGCTAACGTTAGCTGTGCAGCTGCAAATGCGTTTTTCATAGGCTTCAGTTAATCGAGGAAAAGGAGTTTCGTCTACAAATAAAAGTAAGCACCCCCCTTTAAAACGTAAATTATTCATTTATTTATTATTTTTAAAACCCTTATATTGGCTTGTGTGTGTTGTCTGATGGTGGAATAGGCCTGCTGTGCGCTGACACCAAAATGTTCTCTCTTCCATACCCTGGTGCGCCGTCACCTCTGCCACATTTGTACTGTAGGTCTATCTGTGCGATTATGGTGCATTTCGTAAGGGTTAAAATGCTGTTTTGTAGTTCTCTTTTTTTAATCCTGGTGCGCCGTCGCCAGACGCTCATTGCGTCTCGGTGTGTGCGCTTAAAGCGCAGTTTGTAGGAGCGAATTTAAGCTGTTTTTGTACTTTAAAGCTGTACTGCTGACACAATGTTTTCTGACTGTAGCCTATTCAAGTCCTGGTGCGCCATCACCAGAGTGACCTGACCGACCAGACCAATAGTGTGTGTGTGGCTGTCTGTGCGCTTTTGCGCATTTTGAAGGAATGACTGACTGCTTGTCGGTTCGCTGACAACGCGCCGCCTCCCTCTCTTACTGTGTCCCGCACAAAACATTTGTTTGTTGTATAAGTCATAAGATAGATGTGTCCATTAATTTGATTATTAGATTTGATTGTGCATTAGCCTCACATATGACTGACTTTGCTGTATGCAGGCAGCGATGTGAGTGATGATGCCTGATATGAACTTGGGTTGCTACATTAACTGAATGGATATATGAACATATATGCCACATTGATAGGTCACAGCCTACCCATGACAAGATTTCACCGCACGTTACTGCGCATATTATCTGATAAACGGAAGCTCTGAGTGAGGTGCGAGCGAGCTCATTATCATAAGAACCAATCACAACCATTTAACGGCTCTGGAACCAATCAGGACTAGTCACGTGTATCATGCTATTGTTTGAATTTAACCAAGTACAAACTTTTTTTAACTTATCTGGAAAATGTATCTATGATCAATTTCAAATAATATGATGTTGAAATCCTCGTGGGAATTTTAGTAGTACAAACGTAGCATGCAGTGGACAACAGCCTTTTACAAGTAGCCTACAAACAAGTAAAAGTGAACAACATTATTAGGTATGCTTATTGCAATGCTTAATAATAGTTGACAAATGTTTCTAATAGATTATAAGTTGGTACATTGTATATATATATATTTTTAAATATTAAAATGATAAATACATATTTAAAATATATTGCAGTTAGGCCTAAGTGTTTATAAAGTTAATATATTTTAAACACACTAAAAGCTTAATAATTTTGCTATGTTCTTACACAAAGTACTCCAAAAATGTATTGTAAGTAAGAGCAACATAAGTATGTTTTCTTTAAATGCACTAAAACTTCACTAAAAGTATTCTTGTGTTTAGCATATTTCTAAAAATGTAACTAAGCATATTATTATTACCAAAGTACTTCTAGTGCACTTTTTAGAAATATGTTAAAATTATGCTTGTTTTTAGCATATTTTTAAAAGTATAATTAAGCATGTATTTATTACCAATGTAGGCTACTTCTAGTGCACTTGTTAGAAATATATTAAAAGTATACTTGTGTTTAGCATATTTCTTAAAAGTGTAACAAAGCATATATTTTTAACCAATGTACTTATAGTGGACTTTTTAGAAATATGTTAAAAGTATGCTTGTTTTTCAATATACTTTTAGAAAATATACTAAAGTACAATTATTTTAAAGTGTTAAAAGTTGTATTGTGAAAATAGGTAAAAAGGATGATGCTAATATACTTTTAAATCTATTTAAAGATAGTACATTATTTGTTAGTATATTTGCAATGTACTATTGAAAAAGAGAATATATTTCAAATACAATAAAGTATACCTTTTTTCCACTTGGGTAGTATCAGGGACCCTAAGAGGATCGCAAGGAGGTTCTAAAGTATTTGGACACGTGTTAGTGGATCATGTTGTCATGTGATGTAAAACTACACTTACTTTGATAGGACATCTGTGTTAACTTAAGGAGAACTGACTTCATATATCCACTAAAGCAAACATTGCAAAAAAAAAAAAAAAAAAAAAGAAACGCTTTAGCTTTTTAATGCTATAGCTTTTTATACAATGTTACAATACAATGACATTTATACATTTTGATTGTGGCATAAGTGTCCAAATAGTTTTTGGGGGTCACTGCACGTCATGTACTGTAAATGCATGATGGTAAACACTATCAAAGGTTCATGGGTTAGTGTTTATGGTGCATACCTCTGTCTGCGTATGTGTGTGTGGGCTGTAGTCTGAGCAGCTGGGGCCATCAGTAATTCCTCCTCCTGAGGGGGTTGTTATTCTGCAGTTTATAGGACCATGCAGCGCTCTATTCCCTGGCTGAGACACCACCACAGAGACGGAGGTAGAGATGGAAAGACCACAGAGCTCATATGCCATTCCAGAGCGATCTCACACACACACACACACACACACACACACACGTCTTTACTTTGCATACTGGAACTCATGCAACACACACCACCTGCATACACACATTCACAGGGGCTAAATGAAGGGCTCTGATAGGCTGAGATTGATTAAACATGTCTAGCAGTGCTTACTCACTGAATGAACCTGAGAGGGAAAGTAATGATACCCCTCGATACCCACTGGAGCTGGCTAAGCTGCCCTCTGGGTAATGGTAATGTTTTTCCTCTTGTGTTCCCATGGCCTTGCTGAAGCAGTGGAATGTTAAAAATAAGCCCATTAAAAGGTGGGGAAAGTGCTGGGTGAGGGATGGGTGTGTGTGTGTGTACGTGCACTGTGAGGGACAATAAGTAGATATTCAAACTCAGTTGAACCTTTTGCAGCTGTTTTCATACACACACAGGGCCAAAAATCTGGTGGCTTTATAACACTGTAAAACACTTTTTAAAATTCTGTAAACAACCCTGTGAACAGAAATGTGTGTCATTAGCAGAATTAAAGAACTGACAGCACTGTACAGCAATAACAATACATTTAAAAGCACTTATATAATGCATACTAGGCTTCAACTTACTCTAATATCTAACGATACAATTCTACAAGTTCACAAATCTTACCAAGATGCTATTTAATAGATAGTTTTATTTTTTTTTGTTGTAAATAATTGGACCAAAGGGAGCATTTAGACAGGTTGTGAACCCTGTTCGTTCACAGGTTGTGAACACCCAAAGAATGTAGACTCTGAATTGGGACACAGCTTTTGATTCTGACTGACAGTCTAGAACGAGCAAATGCAGACAAGTGGACCTTTTGGGGAAAGAAATTGTAAAATGTTTAATAAATAATGTTTTTTTTCCTTTTAAAAAAGGGGAGTAACATTAGGGTTTCAGTTTAGATTAGTCATTTAATTGTTATTTTAAATTTAAAAAACATGTATATTGTCCCCATCACCCTTTGAGCTACGTTTTTGTTGTTTTTCTCACACAATTTTTCAGCTATCATGTAGTGTCAAGTCCATATTTTCTGTCAGCTACTTAAATCCTGTGAAACGGCTGCCTGATTAATGTTTCACACGTTTGAGTCGGTTCTATTCAATAAAATGATCTAAATCAGTTTGCAATTCAATCTGAATCATTGGGAAGTTAATGCATGCACAGACAAACCTATAACACATACAACGCTGAACAAAAGGGAATATTTACCTACAATCCATTGAAAACTAGCCTGAAATGCATCCTATCGTTTGCCAGCGAGGAAGAAGGTCTTAGGTACCTTTATTAAGATAACTAAAACTTGTAGCTTAATGTGAATGACTCAGGTAAAGGCATTTTCTAAACAAGACAATCCAAACATGTGACAGCACACAGCACTACCCTTCAGTTTTTAAATTCCAAATAGAAGATGAGTCAAGAAATCCAAAATGAATAGGTTAATTAGAAAATAAACTCAGATAATCCAACGCAACATACATTGTGTCTACACGCAAACAATAACCAACAATAAACTGAGGAAACAGGAACTTAAGTATACAATGATAACGAACTCAAATATGAACAGCTGTGATGATTAAATGAATATCCATGGTAACAAACAAATGGTGGGAAACTAAACAAACATATGGCTAAATCGTGACATAATGGGCAGGGAACTCCTCTATAGCCTCAAACTCAGTCACATGCTCGATGGCCGGCTCACACACCAGATAAGACGTTAGGGGCTCGGGCTCTGGCATAATCCATTTTGTGATCTGTTATTCTGACACAGTTTTTAAATTCCAAAGATGAGTCAAGAAATCCAAAATGAATGGGTTTTAATGAGAAAATATCCAACAATATTTAGGATTAATGAGGAAAACCAGGAACTTAAGTATACAATGATAACGAACTCAAATACAAACAGCTGTAATAATTAAATGAATATCCATGGTAACAAACAAGTGGCAGAAAATGTTAACAAAGACAACAAGACATAATGATAAGCAAACTAAAAGTCCATGAAAATAAAACTAAACAAGCAGTTGACTAAATATGACAGTACCAAAAATCTCACATGTACCATATGAGATTTAGCTCTTTGGGGCCTAAATCTCATATGGTACATGAATATATACAATCAGAATCATGTTTTTTGCTTGTTGGTACCATGATATTCTTTGAACTGCCAAATAGCCTAATATTTAAATACCTTGACATGAATTTGAGTTGCATGGTATGTATTAAAGTACAGTGGTAAAGAGATGTTATTTAGAAGAGACTGCCTATTTGCCTTCATATTTATAAAATGCTTAATGTAGCAAACATTTTTCATGTAACTTGTAGTTTAATAAAGTAGCAATTTTTGAGAAGTACCTTTATTTTTGGCCAATTTAATGACCTTTAGATGGTGTCTCTGCTCAAAATTCAGTGAATCAATTGCTTTCTCCGTGGAAGCTTTGTGTTTAAAGACCTAATAAAATATTTCAACTCAGATCAATATTTCGTGTCTAATTATTTACTTATGTGGCAAGTTACGTAGCCGTGTAATAAAGCGGGATAATAAGCTTCGCGTCAATCATCCTGTCGGGGGTTATTTTGCCTCACTGTTTTTTAGATGCAGACCTTGTTACAACCTGACATATTATGACAATGTGTTTTAATGAAAATAAAAATTACATTTGAACACTAGCTTAGCATCAAAATTCATTTTCTAGATATTACCAATCATCACCCAGCACTCAGTTTTGGTACATTATTGAGGACATCTCAGAATTCCATTGTTTCTATCCCAACTACGAAATAGCCAAGTCAATATAGCAAAGTCTCTCGCTTGGTTACAATACACTTCACACAAAAACACACTGCCTTCACTGCTTTAGAGGATCTTTTCCCTCTATGTTTCATCTGTCAAACGTTTGCATTTCAAATGACAATTTCTCTTTTGCTTCTTTTTAGGAAATAATTGGCAATCTCACTTTGCTGAGTCGAATATCTGTCTTCTTTCCAGCCATTCTGTATTCACTCTACTATATTCCTTTCGACATCCTTTGATTTCTAATCCAACTATCTCAAGGTAACACTAACAAAATAAAACATCACATTATTGATGCTGCAATTAAAACTGATCAAGCAGCCCCTTTCTCTGTCTTTCACTCTCTTATTCACACACTCACATATTTACACTCTCAAAAACCTTATCATTTCTCCCAGTGAGACGTGAATTTGATTATCGTCTGAATAGATAATAAGCACCAAAGATGATTTATAACGTCATTATCGATGCAGGCATTTTTACAGCATCAATATAATCATATTTCATAAAGTCCATTCCCTCACGACAACTAAACGTCCAACTTTCACCAACAATATTAAACGATCAAAACATCCCGAATAATTATTTTCAAAACAATCACTGTGTGGAAAGCGAGAGAGAAAGCCTTTTTACAGAAATGTAATTTGATTTTGCTGGAGGCAGATGAGTCAGAGGCTTTCGGAGTGCGGCAGGAGAAAGACTGACTGCGAACAGCCCGCAAAAGACTTCTCTAATTTTCTGACAGTCGTATGACTGGCCATTTTTAACTTGCCTTCACCCTCTCCCACATCTCCTCATTTGCATATAGGGGAATAATAACCCAGAGACGTGAAACTACAGAAAAAAATATGACGGGTGGTGTTGATTTCACCTTGGCTATCTGAAACATAATTGCGGCACGAAGGGAAACGTGAGACATGCAAAGGCCCGTCTGATCTCCGCAGCAGTTTGCACGCTGTTGCCAAATACCTCAACGGCGGCAGACAGCACATCGAGACGAGGCTAACACCAGCTTTCATCAACCCAAACATGCCACTTATGGTGTTTAAACAACCTTAATGGAAAATAGCATAGGTCCTTCTCCACATGCCCATTTGAAGGGAGCGGTTGGTGGGCACTTCGCATTGACAATCTCCCTAAAAGGGGAGGGGGGTGCATTAGGAGGGTAAAAATGACAGGTTGTTGCTTCATTTTGTTTAACATGACGGTAAATCTGTTGTTAGGTAGATATTTACATGAGCTGAAGCTAAACAGTTCTTCAGGGTAGAATAATAATAGCCGCTCTCAGCTGGTAATAAACAAGCACATGCTCACAAAATGAACTTAAAGACACCCTCCCTTTGGAACTTTTTGGTCTTGGAACATGATAAAATAGAAGATCTGAAAGCAGGTGTGGGATCTCTTCACAAAAAAATGATACGTTCCATGTTCTTTGCCATCACATTTTCCATTCCAAATGAATTCAGTGTGGAGACAGACAATGAGAGTCAGACTTATTTCCTTTTAAACCAAAAAAAAAATAAAGAGGAACGTTCTTTTTTTTTCTTACTTTATTTTGATTCTCAGTAAGACAATTTAAATAGAGAAAATGTTACTCACTGTGTGTCTGTGTTGTCAGATGTTTACCTACATGATGTGGAAAATTTGTAAGTTTGACCGACCCTTTGCCAACATATGAAAGGATTCCCAAGAGATCCCATTTCATTAGCTGTATTTCCTCTCACATGTATGATGGAAGATGAGGTGAAGTACCTCACCAAAAAGGAAATATATGCGGCATATGCAAGTAAACATGAAAGCACTGATGCTGACATTAAAGCCAGCAGATTAAGTATTGTATTCAGATCCCCCGAATTGCTTGTAGGCAATAAAAAATGAAGAGAAGTGCTCCAAACAGATGTGTACTCGTAAAGTGTTTGAATGGCAGCTGACGAAATACACGTCATTTAAATTATCTGTGCTTATTAGTTTAGTTTTAGCACATTCTGAGAACTTTACGGGCATCTTCAACTAATTTAAGTGTTTTTAATGCAGATTGTTGCTCCATTATTTGCTTAATTTTATGCTGATCCTGAATGAATGATTTATGATTGCATGCAGGTTATTGCAACAATGTTTTCCTCCCCGTAAACACGACTTTGAATAAAGCAAACTGTTATTAGTCACTTCACATGCCATAGTTGGCCTGTTCCTCACTTAGTAGACCGTCCTCTCAGAAAATGCTGACCCTCATTTGAAGGTTGAGCACGCGAGCTCATTGGCTAATGATACAGCAAAAACCAATCAGCTGTGCCGTTTAGAGAATGATACGATTGCAAGCAGATTGACTTAAGGACCTATATATCACTCTGTGCCATATAGAGTTTCATGACATAACTTACAGTATTTATACCAGAAAACAGTCTAACAACTTATATAAACAAAAATTAGGCAGGTAATTAGCTATGCAAGTTGACACTACTTTGCTAGCTTTTGCTGTCCTGCCAAAACCCATTTTCATGGAAGCAGATGCTTCTCTAATTTAGGGCTGTGTATCACCAGCAATGTCACGATACGATACGCATCACGATACTAAAGCCACGATACGATACGTATCACGATATGGATCAATTTGGAATTTAAATTTCTTTTGAGCAGAGTTTAGTAGCAGTAATATCTTTATTGAATAAACAGTGTTATAACAGTTGTGATAACTGAAAAAGTAATTAAGTAATTAAATGTAAAATAACATTGGGTAGTATTTTAGTCCTGACTAAATTAAATACATTGGCTATAAATCCAGATTCCTTATAATTAAAGCTATCTTTTGTTGTTTTGACGACAATATTAATGACAGACACATTTGGCTGCTGTCACTTTAAGAGCTAGTGCACGGATCCTGTGTTCATTATACTGTCACATGCATTAACCGACTGTGTTGGATACTCACCAAGACTGACATTTTTGACATCATTTTGCTTGTTTTTGTCCGTAAAAGCGATATAATCCGTGAAAAAGAACTTTTGTTACTCACAGGCTGTTTGTGAGGCGGCTTTACTATGCATGCAGAGAAAACCATCTCTCAGAGATCGTGCGAGCACTGAATAGTTTAAAATCGCTTGAATGTTTTGCGTGGTAAGACTTAAAAAGACGAGCGAATGGTAAACTTAAGTGACAATGCAATACTGGCCCGAATATGGAAGTGAATATTCCGTCATGTCCCAACTCCCGAAAGCGAGAGTGTATCGCCGCCTTCAGCGCGTTTGACGCTTGCCTTGAGCAACCCATTTTGAGAGACAGAGACAGAAGACGCGGCACAGCTGAACACTCACGCTGTTTGTGAAATTGTGTCTTGCAGAATGTTTTAAAATGACTAATTCGATGTTATAACCTGTATGGATTAATCATTATAAGTGGGAGACCTGCGGGAATGGTTAGAATAATGCGTAATACTCGCAATCCCATGCTGAAATTCGAGCCCTGAATTGGCTACATTCAAAAGCACGACAGTATCGATACAGCAACTGCAGGAGTTCATGACGATGTATCGTCGTATCGATATTCTGAGCACAGCCCTACTCTAATTAGTGGATGTCACTTGTAGGATTATGGGTAATACTTTATAGTAAATAAATTCAGCAGTTAAACATTTTTATTTTATTTTAAGTTGAAATAAAACTGATTTGTTTATTTTACATACGTATACAGTATATAAAGAAATAATATACATTCACAAATCAGTATCACATCCCAACATAAAGCGTAGCTTGCATTGATTTCGCATTAATGACTGGCTAACTGCTCTCTATTTCACTTTGATATGGTTTACCAATTATGTAACTCAAAATGGACATTAAATACTGATTTGATTTTAAACATTTATGCTGGGTGATAGAGACTGTGGAGTAAAATGAGAGACATGACAATTATACATTTTTGGTGATGAATGTCATTTTCACATACTGTACACACAGAGCATCTGTCCCCTTTGCAGGTCTCTTGTCACTGGCGGCTCAGGCCGTCTCCAGCCATCTGCCACAGGGAAGATGTTTGAATCTGATTCAAATGCTCATGACAGCTCTCTACACATCCCGGTCTGTCTACTGTATAGTAAAACATTCAGCAGCTTCTCAGACTCATGAGAGCTTTACTCTGAAACTTTACTTTTAGCAAGAAGGCAATGCAATGATTGGACCTATAATGAAAAAGATAAACATCTCTTATGACAGCAAAGATGTTTAAGTCTTGTTGAGAGTATATTGATCTTTGAAGGGTACCTATTATGCCCCATTTTTACAAGATGCAACACAAATCTCTGGTGTCCCCAGAATGTGTCTGTGAAGTTTCAGCTTAAAATACCCCACAGATAATTTGTTATAGCATGGCCAATTTGACCCTATTTGGGTGTGAGCTTTCATGTGTGTATACCTTTAAATGCAAATTAGCTGCTGTTCTCTGCCCTCCTTCCAGAAGAGGGCGGAGCCTTTATATCTCATGCTTTGGATACTCCAGCAACAACAAAAATGGAGAATCTCACACAGCCAAATTATCAGAAATTGTCTGTAGCGGTGTTCAGCTAATATATTTGAACTTGAGTCGGACACAGATTGAGTGCACACAGGTTGAGGAGTTACAACTTTTAGAATGCAACAGGACGTTTCTGAATGGTTAGTTGATGAATAAATGTAGTTGTTGTGGAGTTAACTTTACTCAAGTTATCGATTAGCATGTACTGTCATGATCACATATAAATTGTTTTGCTCATGTGAGAACTGTAGTAGGATGCCTAAGAGCCAGAGAATATACAGCCCGATCTCATCAAAGTGCGTATCAATACCACGAATGTTATTTCTCGCGCCATTTATACGGCAAAAATAGTTTTTGCATGTATATGATACACAGTTTTCGCGTGCATATGATACGCACTTTATGGCGTGTAATACGCACGCACCCCCATCCCCCCTTCCCCTAATCCTACCCAAGGGGTTTTCAAAAATTATTTGCTTGAACATAAGGCTGTACCAACTTTTTTTTAGGCACATTTCCTTCATAAATTAAACTCATCCACACTGTCCTCAGTGGCTCAGATGCCGGGAGTCTATGGAGACTCTTATGTTCATTGGCACATTAAAAACAGAACATTTGTAATGTTTATGAGGAGCAGACATTATATCAATAGGTGCTGTGCGGCTAATAGTGCAGGTCGTCACATGTCATGGGTAGGGCTTGTCCCTATACTGTGATGTCACAGTAGGGGAAAATCTGGAACAGCATATTTTCAGGCACTGCTTCTGATTTATGGGGATTATAAAAAAGGAGTGGGTTGATTTTTACCATTATAGGCTGGTTGTTTACACACACCATGTAAAAGTAAATTTTGCATAATAGGTCTTTAACATTAAATGCTGGGGCAGGAACAAGAACAAATTAACATGAGTTGCGGTTATGGCAAAATCATCGGAATATAAGCAAAATCATTTAGAAAATCCCAGAGTTAGACATATATACAACACAGACCAGAAAGAAAGCTAGACTTCCCAACACATCCCCTTTGTAATGAAAAATTGCCTTCAATGCCCAGAGCTACAAAGTATATTAGATCATTTATAGATAATTTATTCTATTCTCTGCTATTTTATTGAACCATTACATTTTTAATGTATTTCATTGATCTTAGTGGGGTTGTTTAAACAGAGCCCAGTGTGAGCTGTAATTAGAGTATTGGCCCAAGACATCTTGGGTTTTTAGAAAGACCATCACAAGAAATAGCAGATAGAAACAATCCCAACAAGTAACACTAATGCTTTGAGTCCAATTCAAGGCCTTCTCAACCAAACAAACCAAAACATCACGTATTTTCAGAGAATCTACAAGACTGAGTCAGCAAAGACTTCATCCCTGATCACACTGACAAATTCCCCTGCTCCATTCTTTGCCCCTCGCTCTTCCTTGATGGATGGTGACTTGCATTTCTCAAACGTGGCGTCGCTGTTAATGAGGAAGGACGGCAGGCATCCACATGACAACACATTCCTGTATGACACATAACTGAAGCTTCATGATATTATTTGGTTGGGGGCTGTCAGGATCCAGAGCAAAATAATTATGCACATGGATCATTAGTTAAGTCAACATCAAACAGGAAACAAACAAATGTGCCCTTGTATCTGCAGGGATCTGGTTTTAGACAGAGATGGAGACCACTGCTGTTCTGTGATGCACAGCAAGCTGCACTAAAATGAGACTTTTTAATGTATGCATAACTGAATATCTCATTCATGTGGTGTGATGCTGTTTCTCTACTTCTGTGTTCATTATTTGCTATGTTTATGTTTGAAGTGAAAGACAAGATCACAGTGTTACATTTAATGAGTCATTGAGGGCTGTTATTTTTGAATCTCTGTCCATGTATGGAGGTTATGCGTTCGATTGGATTGTGTGTGGTCTAGTCAGAAGGGCTGTCTATAAACTGACAGTGTTTTGGAGACGTGGCGCTCACCTCTCCTCTGTCTCCCCTCAGCACAGCTGCACAGCAAGGTCAGGCGCTGAATTAAGACTGCAAACAGATTTCAATGGATTGTCTGAGATGAGCTGAACTTAAATGGACTTGATGTGAAATTTATCCCACCAGTGTTTTGAGTTTTTCCTGCAGGATCGATGTGCAGTGAAACTCAGTAGAGCTGGAGTAAAGAGAAAAGTGTGTGTAGATAAATACAATATGATATGATAAAGATGATAGATGCACAGACTGATGAAGAGATGGGTGGATAGACAGATGTCAGACAGGTAGATAGATGGACATATAAACAGACAGGCTAATAGACAGATAGACTGCTAGAGATATACATATATAGATAGACAGACAGACAAACACAGATAAACGTATTGATGATAGACAGACATATAGACTGATAGATAGGGAGATATAGACAGATAGAGATAGGGACAGACAGACAGATGGATGGACAGATGTACAGACAGACAGATAGGCTTTCAGACAAATAGACAAACAGATAGATAGACAGACAGATAAATGGATTGATGATAGACCGACAGAAAGATAAACTGACAGACAGACATAAATATATATATAGATAGATAGATAAATGGATTGATGATAGACCGACAGAAAGATAAACTGACAGACAGACATAAATATATATATATATATATAGATAGATAGATAGATAGATAAATGGATTGATGATAGACAGACAGAAAGATAAACTGAAAGACAGACAGACAGAAAGAAACGCACATACAGACATATACAATAGATAAATACAGAAAGATAAATGGACTGATGATAGACAGGAAGATAAATGGATTGATGATAGACAGACAGACAGACAGAGAGACAGACAGATAGATAGAACAGACAGACATAAAGGCAGATAGATAGATAGATAGATAGATAGATCAGACAAACAGATAGATCAGAGGTAGACAGACAGACAGATAATTGGATTGATTATTGACAGACAGAGCAGAAAGACAGATAGATCTGACAGACAGATAGATAGATAGATAGATAGACAGAGACAGACAGACAGATTGATGATTGGCAGACAGATAGACCTCTATGAAAATAAAGTTCACACAAGCCACAAGTATCGTTAATCATACTTTATTAAATAATAATAATAACAATAAAAAAAGAACTTTTTTTCTGTACAAAGTCTACAAACAACAATTTTTGAATGTTCTGACCAGTGCCGGGATCTCCATGTCTTTTGGTGTTGGCCTCCTGTCCCAGACAGACGAGGTAATACTATCACAGCTCTGCAGCAAAGCCAAAACAGGCCAGAGCTCCAAGGCACTTGGAAAAGAGTCAACAGAGTCCAATGAAAACCGAGCTGAATACACACAATCTCTCCCTTTCCATCGCTCTCTCCCCCAACACTCAACAATCCATGTCTCCGGCTGATTTCCGCACTCCCTAATAAGACAAGGCCCCTTTCCCCCCTGAACCACAAGTCAACAGAACTCCCAGCGTGGCTCTGGGGAGCGAGAGGCCAGTCCAGGTTGAGTAAAAGAAATTTACACACATTTCCCCATGTGCATACTCGTTCTACCACTCTCTTCACCTCTAGGTGAAATGTTCTGTGAAATTCTCACCCTTCTCCCAGGCTTACACCAAACCTGGTCTTGTTAGCCTTCATTTTCAGCAGCCCAAAATAAACCATGGAGTAAACAGACAGATAAAATGAAAGAAAGCAAGCGCAAGGCCTGACTCCTCCGAGGCCCCAGTGGCTTTAAACCCAAGGACTGGTGTTTCAAAATGGCTCTCCTCCAAAACAGTTTGCTTAAGGCTCGATTGTTTGTACATGAAAGTGGCTTGAGGATTTTCCAGCTCCTTCACCAAAGTCGCTTTGCCAGCTTGAGTCTTTGTTCCTTCAAGAATAGGGTACAGAGAGTAGGAGAGAACAGAAGATGCTCTCACTCTCTTTCCACTCTCTTAACACTCTTTAGCTCAGTGGCTCTGAATCCTTAGCAATCCATTGGTTGCGATAAATTAGTTTGAAATTGTCAGCATAGAGTCTTTAACGCTATGCTTAGAAATCAAACAGTAAAAAGCAACAAAAAAAAAAAAAGAAAAAAGAAACTCAAAAGACAATCGTAATACTTCAATCTAAAAGGATTTTTTTCTGAATGTAATACAGCATTTTCTTTCCTCATTCTCTAATGGCCACAACAAAAACATTACGCTACAGACAGACTGAACTTATGTATAAAACATTCACAAGAGGCGTTGACACTTCAAAACGGTTGTAGAAAGTGGCAAAAGACGGGATGGGATGGGAACTTAAGCAAGTCAGCAAAAAGACACGAGTCTAAACTAAAGCAAATGTCCACAATATTCTAGGCCACAGCGTTCACACAATAGAGGCCAAGATTTCACAAGCAATCTGCCTTCTAGTCCTAGTGCCTCTCTCTCTCTTCTAGCTTCCATTAAGCATTATTAGATTGAATTTTTCTTTACAAATCTATAGCAATATACATTTCTTTAAAGTTCTTTTTCATTTTTGAAGGGGTAAAGTCATTAGGTTGATATGTTTTGATCATGTTTCACTCCCGCTGAGCTGTCCACAGGAAGCCTCTACACTTCCAGTGATCCTTCCACAATCCCCGGTCAGAGATCAGCCCTATAATAGCAGCGTGAGGTCCATTCACAGTTTTGGATCAGGCCGGCACCAGTTCACGAGCGGACGGAGCGTCTCTCCCGATCGACTCCCTTCAGGCCTCAGAACAGCAGCGCTGCTGGTTGATCTTCACCTTGTGCTTGATGCCGTCGTACAGCTCGAAGTTGTAGTTCTCCAGTGTGGTGGTGTTGCGGGATGACAGGCCGTTGTAGGAGCAGGTGCAGTAGAGCAGGAGACCTGCACACACCGCCCCCATCAGAACGCCCAGGGAACTCATGACGATGATGGTGACCAGGATGGGATCAAGGGTGTACAGCCAGGCGTTGTCTTTCTCGGAGTACCGTGTCACCGGAGGTTCTCGTGAGGGGTTGGGCGTGGTCCAGGCAGGGAAATGGAACCCTGGGAACAGGAATAGAATGTTTATCAGTTAATACATTTCACAAGTATCAATGTGACCTAAATAGTTTTTGGATAAAAATAAACAGTAAGGGCTGAAATAAATGCAACTGACTTTACATGCCATTCACTGCAAAACATTATGTACTCAGTATTTTCCTTGTTTTCCAGAAAAAAATATCCAAACATACTCAAAATTGGTAACATTCACTGGAGTAGCGAAATTGTGTTGAATAAGACTTGTTTTCTACAATTCAAAAATGTGGGGGTGGTACTTTTAATGTTGATCTCTTTTGCTCACCAAGGTTGTATTTATTTAATAAAAAAACCCAGTAATATTGTGAAATATTATTACAATTTAAAATAACTGTTTTCTATTTAAATATATTTTAAAATGTAATTTATTCCTGTGAATGCAAAGCTGAATTTTCAGCATCATTACTCCAGTCTTCAGTGTCATACATTGTAAAAAAAAATATTGTTGGTTTAACTTAAAAAGTAAGTGACCTGGTTACCTTCAAATTTTGAGTTAATACAATGAAGGAGAATGGATTAATCAACAGAAACTCAAAATAAGGTCCTTCTAAAAAAATTAGCATATTGTGATAAAGTTCATTATTTTCCATAATGTAATGATAAAAATTAAACTTTCATATATTTTAGATTCATTGCACACCAACTGAAATATTTCAGGTCTTTTATTGTTTTAATACTGATGATTTTGGCATACAGCTCATGAAAACCCCAAATTCCTGTCTCAAAAAATTAGCATATTTCATCCGACCAATAAAAGAAGTGTTTTTAATACAAAAAAAAAAGTCAACCTTCAAATAATTATGTTCAGTTATGCACTCATTAGTCAATACTTGGTCGGAATCCTTTTGCAGAAATGACTGCTTCAATGCGGCGTGGCATGGAGGCAATCAGCCTGTGGCACTGCTGAGGTGTTATGGAGGCCCAGGATGCTTCGATAGCGGCCTTAAGCTCATCCAGAGTGTTGGGTCTTGCGTCTCTCAACTTTCTCTTCACAATATCCCACATATTCTCTATGGGGTTCAGGTCAGGAGAGTTGGCAGGCCAATTGAGCACAGTAATACCATGGTCAGTAAACCATTTACCAGTGGTTTTGGCACTGTGAGCAGGTGCCAGGTCGTGCTGAAAAATGAAATCTTCATCTCCATAAAGCTTTTCAGCAGGTGGAAGCATGAAGTGCTCCAAAATCTCCTGATAGCTAGCTGCAGTGACCCTGCCCTTGATAAAACACAGTGCACCAACACCAGCAGCTGACATGGCACCCCAGACCATCACTGACTGTGGGTACTTGACACTGGACTTCAGGCATTTTGGCATTTCCTTCTCCCCAGTCTTCCTCCAGACTCTGGCACCTTGATTTCCGAATGACATGCTAAACTGAGCAACAGTCCAGTGCTGCTTCTCTTTAGCCCAGGTGAGGTGCTTCTGCCGCTGTTTCTGGTTCAAAAGTGGCTTGACCTGGGGAATGCGGCACCTGTAGCCCATTTCCTGCACACGCCTGTGCACGGTGGCTCTGGATGTTTCTACTCCAGACTCAGTCCACTGCTTCCGCAGGTCCCCCAAGGTCTGGAATCGGTCCTTCTCCACAATCTTCCTCAGGGTCCGGTCACCTCTTCTCGTTGTGCAGCGTTTTTTGCCACACTTTTTCCTTCCCACAGACTTCCCACTGAGGTGCCTTGATACAGCACTCTGGGAACAGCCTATTTGTTCAGAAATTTCTTTCTGTGTCTTACCCTCTTGCTTGAGGGTGTCAATGATGGCCTTCTGGACAGCAGTCAGGTCGGCAGTCTTACCCATGATTGCGGTTTTGAGTAATGAAACAGGCTGGGAGTTTTTAAAAGCCTCAGGAATCTTTTGCAGGTGTTCAGAGTTAATTAGTTGATTCAGATGATTAGGTTAATAGCTCGTTTAGAGACCCTTTTCATGATATGCTAATTTTTTGAGACAGGAATTTTGGGTTTTCATGAGCTGTATGCCAAAATCATCAGTATTAAAACAATAAAAGACCTGAAATATTTCAGTTGGTGTGCAATGACTCTAAAATATATGAAAGTTTAATTTTTATCATTACATTATGGAAAATAATGAACTTTATCACAATATGCTAATTTTTTGAGAAGAACCTGTATTATGTTATCTGAACCAAATTAATTATCTGAGTTGATTTGACAAAAGAAAAAAAAATGTTGATAAATCATGATGATCCCTCAGAAATTATTCTAAGGAGCTGATTTGCTGCTCAAGAAACATTTCGTACAGGATTTTTTTTTATGTTGAAAACAGCTGTGCTGCTTATTATTTTTATTCATATCTGTGATAAAATGTTTAGTTTTTAATTGCATTGGCCAGGCATTCACATCCGCATTTGTTTAGATACTTTCTGTTTCTGGTCCAAGACACCATTTGTGTTTATTATTAAAATACACCAGTCTATGCTTGAAGGTTGATGAATAGATTTACCTTGACCAGTGCGCTCTCTGCCATTGAATAGACGATTATTTCCAAGGTCTTCAGGTCTTCGCTCTGTTTGGAAGACAAACACAACCAAAATGAAACACCCAATGTCAAATTGAAAAGAGGCTACATGAAAACAAGCTCTTTTGGTACATTCCAAGAAAACAACGTGTGCATTGTTGTTCCATGAGCCAGTAACAGCAGTGCAATGTATGAGCACAAAATGGCCAACATAAATAGCAATAACTGTACACTGATGAGCACACAGACTTGGGTACAAACAGCTGCAGCGTCTGTTATACATCATTGGATACCCATAAAAAAGAGCACAAACCACTTTAGCTGCAGTTTGTAGAAAAATATCACTTTATTGTAACATTCCATACAACATTTCCAAGACCACGAAATTCAACAGGCTAAAATATACCTCATACTGTATGTATTTAAACAGGCTGAAAATGCTGCATTGTAGAGAGAAAAGAAAAAGCTTATATAGATGGCAGGGTTAAAGCCCCACATTCACAAAGGACAAAAAAGTGCACACAACCACAAACCCATCAGAAAATGATGCAAATTAAGCATAATGTCGACATAATGAACATAAAAAATTCATGTTCAGTAAACATGAGTAAATACTTCAATAGACCGAACTGATTTAATCAAGTTCAAGATTTGTAGGTGAAATAGTTGACCTGTTTTTAAGCAAACATATAAAGTATACAACCTGGATTTCTTTCTTTTTTTACATTAAAATTCATTTTCTCCAGACGGACACTTTAGACATCGACCGCCTTTTCCTGTCTCCGTCTCTGAGGAGGGGTGAGAGCATATGCTGTTTTGTGCAGGTACTATCAGACACAGACTCTTGGCATCATATGGGCCCCCTCTGAGTGCTTTTGCTCATTAATATCTTTTGAGAGACGGCAAAAAAAAAAAAACATAAAAAAAAATACTCCAAGCAAGAATGCTTACGACAGGTTTAAAATGTAATCTGGTCCATTACCTAATTAGAAATATGAAATGGTTCAAAGAAACCCTCAAAAAAAGCCACAGTAGATTTAAAAACATATTATGATCAGCTGACAGGTCATTTTTAAGCAACTCAAAATAAATAGTAAAGAGAAAAAAATGAAAATTAAATTATTTAATACATTCAGACCACAAAACAACATACAGAATCACGATTGTTTAGTCTGGGTTAAAAGTTTGATATAAATTCATACATTAATCATACAGGCATATGAAACATCCATGACAGAAAAATGCATCTTGTTAAAAACAAACCAGAACACGTGTCAAATGTAAGGAATCAAACGGTATAATTGCTCAAGACGAGACAAGACAATTTTGACCGAAGTATTGTTACACATTCAATTGGGGCGGGTGGGCCACAGAAACTCAGAGAAACGTGTTGCATATCGCAAATTCTGCCTTAAATAAGTGAGAGGTTTCACAATATGGCGGCGCAACGGAGACCACATGACTCAAAACTGAACTGAACTGACGTCTCGCAAGCTACCGTGTGTCCCATCTCCCCAGAACACACACTACTGTATAGAGGATTAGGTGGGAAAAGAGGAGACAATACTCCAACAATGTGCCTTCTGGGTCAGATGGTCTTTATGGCTGTCTGCAAGGATCTTTCATGTGCTTTTGTGTTTCAAACAAACCCCTTCAGAACCTGGATTCTGCAGTGAAGGTCTATATTTAAAGCAGGCTTTTCTTAGATCTCGCCTTCCATCTCCCCACACATTCTTTCGTGAAGAGTAGATAAACGGGCGAGAAAAGGGCCAGCCTGTCCGTAATGGGGGATTATTTTCACCTATTGCCAGATGGAGGACATAACAAGATATCAGGATTTACTTTCTCCTTTCATCCCAGTTGCTTTAGATGAAGCCAAAATCTGACGTGGCTGCCTGACAGATGCTTTCAGTAATAGATGAAGCCTCAGACTCTTTATGTGTAAAGAGGAAAATTTTTTGTTGGGGGAATTTCCATCCTGAGCTCTGATGGCGCCTATTTTTCTGTTTGTTTGGTGCAGAAGAAAACACTAAACACTATGTACTTGGACAGGACATCTCAGACCATAGCATGTTTTTTTTTCCAGAGGTATACCGCTACGTTTCAAGTAGCACACGAAGGGATGAAGCGAATATTTGCAGCACAGATTTGAAGTGCATTTTAAAACAATCTCCTGCATATATAGCATGTTTTGATACATTAAAGAAAAAAATCTGTAGCAAGATTGTCATATGCAAATAATGCTAATAAAACAAAATGCTAATTGTTTTTTTTTCCCTGTCTGCTGTCTAACTCAACTGGTAAGATGGCAAAAGCCATCCAAAAATACAGATAAGAGGTTCTTTAGTGATTCAGTAAGACATCAGCAGGTGTATTGAGTGACACTATAAAAGGTGGACTTGGAGATGGGCTTCCGCTAACATGCTAACGTGCCAACTCGTTCCCTGAAGCAAAATCAGCTAGTGAAGCACTCCTGCACTGTCTAACATTTGGCAGATTTACAAAGCTCTTTGCTTCTGTTCTTTTCCAAGACTATGTGTAATTAAAATCTCGGGGGGAACAGCACACAAATACACACACTGCTTTAGCGTTAGCTACAAAAATAAAGTCAGTGCATCAGTTAGCTGCATATACACTTAGGTTGATCTCGGCTGAGCATGAATCCGAAAGAATTAAATAATAAATGAGAACAGTGATCGGCTTGAACTAGCCCAATGCCACTGAAGTGTGTTAAGGCCAATGTTGTATCAGTCAGTCGGCCAATCAGAGGAGTAGGCTGGCTAAGGCGGGGTCATGTGACCTTTGCATATAGGCGGAAAACATACTTTATCTCTTCAGACGTACTGTAAGTGCCAAAGCCCCAGTGACTTTCAGAAAATAAGAGTTTATATATAGACACATATTGACAGATACTCAAAACGAACTCTCTGAAAAAGAACAAACATTCTTCAAAATGCTTTTAAGAAGCTTCATTCAATAGTCAAATAAGATACCAGGAGTTTTAAAATTCAGTACATTACGTGGTACCTAAGCCTTCCACACATATCCTGATTCTCCAGCAAGAACATTTGTCCCAGAGTGTTTGACATTCATGCTTGTGTCCCTTTGAAGCTTCTTGTCAAACTCCTCGAGCCTCAAGTGTTCCTATGTGCACATAAGATGCGGCACACATGCAAGGAAATGTTTGCCAGTTTTACTTTTTGTTCTGATGCCTCACTCCCGTCGCTGTTCGCAGGCTCTCCTCTGATTTTGGCAATGCTGCCGAGTTCTTTTGACTGTACAATAGGATTGGTCATGAACAGGAGATTAGAGCTTTCATAGTAAGGTTCCCATCCACACACACAGCTAAAGAGTGAAGGGGGAAAGGGGGTCTCTGCCAGTCAGGATTTTGTCTAGATGTCCCTTGGGACCAGCAGATCTCCTCCTTTCCAGCACTAGAGCTCCACAAAAGAGTCAACAACTCTGGTGCTTATATCTGTCCACATCTTCTTCGCCTCATACTCGACTTTAAGGGGGCACCATGCAGGTGTCCCTGTGAAATAGTGGGATGAAGAGATTCGTCGGTGTCGTCTCAGCACTGTGAGCAGGGCTCTTGCTTCTCTAACCTAATCGTTAGCATCGGCTCCACCCCAGGTCTGGCGAGACCCCCGGGGCCACCGCCTGCATACTGTCCCGTGTACGTGCTCTGGTAGGACACAGAGTGCTGGCTCTTCTTGGCCGCCAGGTGGTAGCGATGGCAACACAGCACCATGACCAATGTGACGCAGCCCAGGAGGAAAATGGCGCCACCTCCGGCTATTACATAATACCAGTAGGTGGGCATGGGCTGCAGGGACACTGTCGTGTCCACAGTGGGGTCGCTCCAGCCAGGTGAGGCTCCCCCTGGTGGAGAGACACAGAAGAATTGGCTTGGGGTAGAGAGGCATGCAGACTGCATAGCTTCAAGCCATCTTGGATTGTATGTGAATGATTTTGCTCTGATTTGGTGCTGCATACAAACAAAACAAACACAGACACGCAAATGCACATGCACGTCAACGCCTGTCATTGGCCCCTTCGCAGGGACTCGATAACTGTTCAGATAGAGTTTGTCCTTCTAAATCACATTATGAATGCAGACATGTGTTTCATGGGGTCTGAACAGATGATACATTTCAGATAGTTCACTTGAAATGTGCTGATGCATTGTGGAATCTGTGCTAATTTCTTATGCAACCAAATGTGAAGGTCATAAAAGCATATTGTGTCATAAAACACCGGCTGATGTCAGCACCTATTTTGGCGATTATGTGTGTGTGTGTGTGTGTGTGTGTGTGCGCGCGCGCTCTGTAGTTCTTCTTTCTAGGGGAAAAGTTTTGTTTTTTTGCATGCATGGATCTGTGCCAGCTTCATCTGCCTCAAGCCAAAGTCTTCCATGAATCCAACCCAGCAGTGCATGAAAACTGCTCACCCACCACATGTGTATGCACACACACACACACACACACACACACACACACAAACCTCCACCAATCTCGCTTTCTATTCCCTCCATGTCTTCTTACTCTCGTCTATGCATAAACACGCATGTAATCTAGGAATTTTGACTGCTATGGGAAAACGAATCTACTTACACTGGGAATCATTTCCCCTTCAATTAAGAAAAAGGGAGTTAGTTACTAAAGGAATAGGATATTAGTGGGCTTGTGTGCTCCACAATCATTTAAAATGGAGTGTATGAATATTATTCCACTGCAGCTGAATCTGATTGACCGCAATCATGCAGCTGTTGGGGAATAAACATATGACATCCATAGCAGCACAGCAGCTCACACACACCACCAGAACAATGCTCACACAAGGATAAGGTGTACCATCAACATTAGAGTGCTTTGCTGTTCTCAATGAACTAGTAGTAAATTCGTGAATGTCACCCCAGAAGAAAATGTTACTGCTCAGATAATGCTCTTTCATTGCTCCGGAGACTGAAATTGTTCTAAAAGAGTTCACTGTGATAATTCCTATCAACTTTGTCTCAGATGTTTCTTAAAAGTCCTTTAGGAAAATGATGTGTCTATTTTTTAATTTTACATTCTGGCCTGTGAAGCACGTTGAATAGCCATTTATTTTTTGTATTTAAGGTGCAAAACAAAAAATATTTTCATCATTAGGATTTACTATTATTTACTACTACCACTACCACTACTACTACTATTAGTAAATAATATTTATGTTATTATTTCCTAATAATAATAAATGAATAATAATAATAACATCAATAATAATAATTATTATATACTACTGCTTTTATTATTATATACTATTATATATATATTATTTTATACTAATGAGACAAATTTTAAGGTACATTACGGTTACAGAGATATTTATGTGCATAGCATGGCTTATATAATTTGGTTTAGGAAGAATTTGGTGAGAAATGTTCTTATTGAAATGTTAAGGGGTGACATACGAGGGGTAATAGACCAACTGAATCTATAGGCCCATTTGATGATGTTTAGCATGATAACGACACCATATACAGTAACACAGCACATGATGTGAGGCTACAGATGCATGCTGGGATTCAGCCCATGCTCCAAATGTCCATATGACAATAATGATGGTGAGGACAATAACCATGATGACGGCAATGGTTTGGCATCAAGACACCAAAGTCACTGAACGAACAACTAAACACATAAAATCGGTGTTGAATCTGACTCATTTAAACTTTGTTGTGGGATTGGAAACAGACTGTACAGAATCCCTGTGCGCTGCTGGTGTGAAGCTTAACCAAAAATACAATGATTATCAAAAGCCCTTTAGGTGATGCAAGCTGCTAGGCAACAAGCAGAAAGCACAAACATTGGCACAGGAAATGACAATATGCCAGAAACTCACCAGTCATTTCAGGGGGAAATGCGGCGAAGGGTTCTGCAACAAGAAAAAAATATGGATTAGAAAAGAAAATGGCACAAATAAAATATATTCACATAAATAACAACAGTGCAGTGGAATTCTGACACGTGACTGAGTGTGATTAATATTATACGAGTAAAATTCTCTAGATTTCTTATTCTTTGACAGAATAAATTCTTATGTTCTGTGAATTCCACCCTTCTGATTGGCTAAATATATCCTAATATAGGACACCTGTTTGAGTGATGTCTGTCAGGTAGGGGCATTTCCTGCTTGATATTCATTAAAATTCCTACAGCCCCTTTAACTACAAATGTTAAATTATTAACAGAACTCCCCAGAAACACTTTAGCTCATCATAAAGACATTTTTGGAGAGGGGTCTGAAATCACAAACACAGGTTAAGGAGAAGAAATAAGACAGAAAGATCGAAGAAGGGAGGAGAATAGGATTAGGCTGTGTGTCATTTGGCAAACTGTGCCGCGCACACACTCAGACTGCCAGAGAAACAGAATGCCAGTTCAGAATGTTTGGAATGCAGTCGCTTTAAAAGGGAACTCTGCAGAGAGGCAGGGGACAGATTTGGCAGCGACGCAGGGGCTGGCGCATGCACATCGAACAACTTTAATTAATAAGAGAAGTCCCAAAGCCGGGGGTCTGTGCACGTGAACGACCGAATGGCGGCTCACATCAATATCTTGATTCATAACTAATCCTATTTTTGCTGATCATTGTTTAAATATAATATGTCCTCAGAGGAAAAGCAACGTTTTTGCTCAGTAAATAACCTTCACAGCATTGTGAGTGACTGGCCGTGTAGCGAAGTGCTTTGTTCGACATTAATGTCTGTTCTGTGATTGTGAAAAGCTACACCGTAGAGAGCAGGCCTGACTGGTTATTCCCTGGCATGGCTGTGGAAAAGCTCTGTTTACAAATAAGAGAGAAGAAGGAAAAAAAAACTAATGAAACATAGATTGAGATCAGAGCCCACAGGGCGAGTGTGGCCTAGTTTTCAGCTTTTTGTGTGAGCCGAGCACTTGAAAAACACTTTCTATGTGATTAATTTTTTCTTGGGCTTGAATGGGAAGAGTATGGTGTGCATGGAAAGCAACTGTAATGCGGTCAGAATGGATTGTTTGGTGACAGGCAGGGTCCAAAATGAAGTTGTCACATCTGCTAATGCAAATTTAGAAGATGTATACAATTTTTCTTAAAAATAAAATAAATATTTCCTACCAGCCCAGAAACTGCTTTTTTCCAATAAAAAATATGTATTTAAAAATATATAAATGACAAATGCAATTTTATTATTTTAAATTTAATTTCCATTTTAATTTAATGATAATTCCCCTTTGTTTACTAGTCAAAGCCAATTTTACTTGCATCTGGTGCTTGGCATGAGTTCATTTAGGTCCCTGGTGACAAATTTGGTAGGTGATGGCTGAAAGAGAGAAATAAAGCAAGACAAAGAAAGACCCAGATGTTGATACTTACGTGTACACTGCTCAAGCTCGATGCTGGAGCTCATATGGATGTTGTCAACCCAGATGTGCCCTCGACTGCCTCGCTCGAAGAAGCCCTCGATGACAACCTTGCAAATTAAACAGAAAAGAAAAAGCACTGTGTTACTGGTGTCAATTTACTTCCATTGTTACTCTCAAGTCAATGTTTATCATTATATACATCCCAGATTTCTATTGAATGAGTATCTGTGCACCTGATATTCTTTAGGGGACTGAGGCAGGATGGTGCGGCCTTCCCTCCAAATGGGCCCCTGGTCTCCTTTCAGTGCCCAGAGCAGCGTCTCCTCCTGGTCATCGTCCCGGAGCAGCACACGCAGACTGTCCTGACCTTCACCCTGAAGCTGGTAGTAGAACAGCAGACAGACGGCACGGCGCTCGGGTCCCACCGATGGACTCATTAACCGTGCACGCTGCGGCTCTGACTTAGGACTCACCTCCACGTACAGGAAATTCCCAAAATCTGTAGAGAGACAGAAACAAGTGCTGATGACATCATTTGTTGGTCCTAGAACAACATTCTTTTTAAAGAAACATGTTCCAACAACTTCCCAAACCCTAATCATTACCCCTAAACCAAATCTTTAACCCTACACCAACCAGGATGTAGATCCAGGAACATGTCCTACTTGCCTACTTAATGATACTTAGTAAGTCCCTTTTTCTGTTCCTTTCTCACCGTAACATTGCACTAAACAATCTGGTATGTTTTTTTATGTGTCCAAGTAATAACTAATTGAACCGGAGGGGAGCAGAAAATCAGCTCAGACATAAAAGCACCCCCCCCTTCCCCCTTTTAAGAGGAAAGAGTCCTTACAACGCAATCTCTGTCACATCCCACTGTGGACGTCTCAGGAAAGCAGAAAAAAAATAAATGGGAGAGGACAGAACAGCGGAAAACAACAATCAGAAAGAAGGTTGGGAAACACTCTGTGAGTGATCTGACTGGACAGCGTGGCACCAGAAATTATCATCATTACCCATGCTGCCTCAGCTATAATTCGAATGCTCCCACCCAGGGGCGTCGGACTGGGGGTAAAACCAGTACTGATTACCAGGGCCCCAAGGGGAGAGAGGGCCCTTGAAAAGTCTGGAATATATTTTATTTGGAACATGGGGGCCCATCGGGACTGCCTATACATAGGGCCCAGGATCTTGTGCTACACCCCTGCTCCCACCTACACTTATGTATAGAGAAATTACATAGTCATTTCCGTTCACCCTACTTTGACACATTTCTCATCCCAAACTTATTGAAAATACAGCACTGAAATCAGAGATTAGATCAGGCAGTCGCTGGTGTTCCTTTATGAGATGCCTAAATAGATTATGCATTTAATTAAAGCAAAAGAACTTCTTCCGTTTGATCTTGGCTATACAGTACATATAGGAAAATTAATTACCCTTTCACAGGGAAAGTTCACCGTAGCATAGACACTATTTGGCTTAGGTTGATGTGCCTGTGAGGTAACCAGAGGGCAGGGAAGGGTACTTCTGGGATTATTGTTTTTAAGTGGAACCTTCTACACCTAGAGTTAATTAGGCTGACTGCGCATTAACCCTTTCTGGCCCTCTGTTTTTCCATTTCCTGGTTAAAACACTGGGGTATGAACACTCTGGAATGCTCAGAGTGCTGTTCCAGGAGCCATGGGATCTACACGGCTTACTGTGATGTTGGATCGTTTTATGGGAGTGAGCTGTGCTATAAAGTGAATGAGTTGAGCAGCTCTTGTCCAGAGATGATGGAAAGCCAGAAACATACTCCATATGCAAAAACATCACTGGCATAACTATAGAAGTCCTTTACCACCTTGAACTTTGTGACTTTTTATCTTGTAATTGCGATTTTATGTTTCTTAATGTGACTTCATATCTATTTTTATTTTTTCAATTCTTTCCTTTACTGAGAAGAAACAGGCTTCCGTTTAAAACATCTCCTCAAATCCGGCAGTCAATGGAGAAAGTAGCTTTTTGGCCCCAGATGATGTACTTACATCACCTACAAGCTTACCAGCCAAACCTTGACCCCTTGATCGGAAAGACTCTAGCTACAGTACTAAAGCACTACATGCAACAATACTAAGAACACAATGTGCATTTTGGAAACCAACTTCGTGTGAAATCGAGTTTGAGTTTCAAGAAGTTTTGTGTTAGGGGATCTACATAGTTTGTTGGGAGACGGTGAGGAATGTGATGTGACGTGTTAAAGAGAGAGAGAGAGAGAGAGGCAAAAGTTTTAGTACTGGGGGTGCACATGGTTTGGGAATGGCTTTCCTCTTTACTGCTGGATCTCTCTTTAAAACTGGACATATGGAAAACAGTGCGGAATTGTTTTAACAACCTCACAAGGCAGAGTGCTCCAGGAAATCAGTGAGGACATGGAGAACTGTGTGTGTGTGTGTGTGTGTGTGTGTGTGTGTGTGTGTGTGTGTGTGTGTGTGTGTGTGTGTGTGTGCGTGCGTGCGTGCGTGCGTGTGTGTGTGTTCGTGCATGCAGAATTAGTGAAGCACTCATCTTTTTTTCACGTAGGGTTGATAAAGGTCAGGTAAGCTCAGGGATGTGAAGAGATGAACAAACTCCCAGAGGAAGAAACAGGATGGACAGATACTATTCCCAGATTTCAACCATCACATTAATTACACAACAGTAATGAGACGGATGGATGGAAAATAAGAGGTGAGCGCATGTGTGTGAGTGTGTGGATTCATAAAGAGGACAAGGGCAAAAGAAGGTCTATAAATGTATTTTGTGCAGCACTGACCATCTTCTGCCGTCCCTGTTTATTTTCCTAACAATTATTATTAATCAAGCACATTTGTCTTCTCAAAGTTCCTGATATTCCCAATGCTATACCAACATTCCCAATGTTTTTGTTTATGTTTGAAGAGATTAGTATGTAATATCTTTTATTAAGATGCACTTACTGTCAGATCCCAGTGTCAGGTCCAGACTAGGACTAGAGGAACTATACAGAGACCACTTCAGATCAGACATGGGATCGTGGGTCCATCCACACATACTCTGCTCAAAGTCACACAGACCACCCAGAGATGACAGAGTGGTGGGAGCTGGGAAGAGAGAAAGAGCAAACCATACTCATTTTCCATGACCTGTTGTAGGCTCTCCCATAACACACACATACTATATTTGTCCTAGGACTATATGTGTCCTACTATATGCATTTCCTCATGAAATATATATATATATATATATATATATATATATATATATATATATACACATACATACATAAATAAAATATAACCTGCGTATTGTTACTGTACATGCATTTTCTACATGTATATTTTATTTATTGAGAACAGATTTGTCTCATTTTACATACATAGATTCCTGTCTCACTGTATTTATTTCCAGTTCTAATGTACATTAAAGATTCCAGTTTCCTTGTATGTGCATAGAATTCTGTCTCACTGTACATTGTACATGAAATATTGCCGTTTCACTGAATGTGCACAGATTCCCTTTTCACTGTAAGTGAAAGTTAACAGTCTCACTGTATATAAAAGATTGCCATTTCACTAAATGTGCAAATATTCTTGCTTCACTAGATAGATTCATGTCTCACTGTACAGTGGAGTTTCCAGTTTCATTCTACGTAAGAGATTGCTGTCTCACTGTATGTGACAGATTCTTGTTTGACTGTACTGTATGTGCACAGATTTCAGCCTCACTGTATGTGCACAGACTGGCCCTGCTGCTGGTGCTTCTGCTTTGTTAACATGCAGACACTGACAGACTCCAGTACAGCCTCATCTATATGGAGCGCTTTGCCTCAGCATTTAGCGAGCCTCCATCAGCCATCCATCCAAAGGCATGCTGCTATGCTAGTTAGCATAATGTTAGAGTTCATGCTGCGAGCCTCTACTCATCAACACATAAGTGTGTAGAAATGAAGGGGCGGCAATCTGTTATTAGAGCTCTGGGAAAAGCAAAGCTGCAATTACATAGCAGACTGTAAATAAAAGTGCATGTGTGATATACTAAAATTGCTTATATAAACATTCATTAATGAGACATGCTCTACTAGATTTTCCTATTACATCTCAGCCAAGTATTTTGTAATATACATTAAATTGATTGGATATATTGATATTCACTCTACAGCGAGATCTGATCTCGTGCACTATAGTAATATTTTCTGTTAGTAAGGTGCTCTGTTTGATTACCTGGTGTCCTGTGGCCGGTACTTGTCTCGTCCTGACGGGGAAGGGTAGGTGTAACAGTGTCAGGAATGGTGGTAGATTCTAAAATAAAGTAAAAAACAGCACATTTTAGTAATAAGCCTGAGACTGAGGAAAAACGTGCGAGGCACAATTAATATCCTCTAAAGAAAATCATTGTATCAGTGCTGATGAATACACAAGTCTCCCCAACTTAGACACACACACAGTGTCTGGCAAACACTCCTCAAATAAGAAATGACAGAATAATCACACATGATCGCACAAAGGCATGCATGCACACCAACATCTGTCCCCCAAAAAGTGGCCACAGCCACCAGACACACGTAAACCAGATCGAGACAATTAAAAATGTGCACATGCACCACATGCACACATTGTGCGTTTACAATAAGAGAAATATTAGAAAACCACAACTAGAAAAAAAAAAATCTAAGCATCTGAGAGCTATTTACTGTGAAGTGTTCTAATAGAGAGAGAGAGAGAGAGAGAGAGAGAGAGAAAATATTCTCTAGATGATAGCTTCATCACCACTGCCATTCCACCTCACACAACTGCAGTTACTGTACCAGTTACCCACAATGCATTTAAAAGTGAAACCATTGCTGCCACAGCTATTTTCCATGAGTCACAACACAAGACTGCCAAAGACATTCCCTCCTCTCCTGTCTCTCGCTCGCTTTCATTTTTATACAGTAGTTGACTTCTTTACCTTTATTTCTCTTCTTTCTCTCCACGTCTCTCGCCTAAAGTGACGTGAGTTTTGGCCAAAATGACACAAGCCAGACAGCAACAAAACAATTGCAAAAGCGCTCTTATGTGGTTTCTGTGGTGATAATTTGTTATGACGGAAAATGTTAAATCAGCCGTTGCATCTCTCTTCGTTCCCTGCGGGGGATCAAGCGAAGGAAGATTTAGAGACAACGAAGCGTAAATGAGTAATGATTGTCAGCTCTTAAAGTCATTAATGTCATTACTCTAAACAATTCCCTGCTTAATTGGCAAATACGTGAGTGGCGTAACACTAATCATGTAGACACTTTAGCACAACATGAAAAGGAGAGGCCTACTGTAATATTAATATGTTATTAATTTCTATAAGCGGGTGCGTACATGAAAGGGATGCACCAGCTGGCGGCTTCTGACATTAAACTCTATTAATTTTCTGCCCTTTACAAATGCAATTAACCTCCTGGGAACTGAGAACTCTCTGTCAGGTAACACACCTTTCTTTCTTTAGCCTCACATACATAAAGTAGGACACACTCCTGTCCTGTCTAATGTGCACTACTGTTCAGTAATCATTTTTGTAATGTTTTTTTTTAATTATGTTTTTTTAAGGCTGCATTTATTTGATCAAAAATACAGTTAAACAGTAATATTGTGAAATAGTATTACAATTTAAAATTACTTTTTTTATATTTTAATAAATGGTTAAGTTTACTTTATTTCTATGATGGCAAAGCTGAATGTTCAGCATCATTACTCCAGTCAGTGTCACATGATCCTTCAGAAATCATTCTGGTATGCTTATTTGCGGCTCAAGAAACATTATTAATGTTGAAAACAGTTATTTTTGTGAAAACCATGATATATATATATATATATATATATATATATATATATATATATATATATATAGTTGAAATTAATTATATACCATTACAAAATTTGTATCACTTTTTATCGTATCACATTTTATATGTTTCTGTTAAAGGTGTTAACAGGGAGGTCAAAATGAGCCAACATGAACATAAGTGGTTCATCATTGTATCATTGGCTCATTCAACAAGTCTTTTCATTTACCTGTCAATTAGCTAATGTTCAACAAAATTCAACATTATTTACAATTATTTTAAACTGGCACCAGATATTTCCCTTAATGTGAGTTCTATATACCCTATGTGAAATATGCTGCTAATCAGGGGTTAAATTGGGTTTCATTATGTGGGGGTGTTCTCCCTAGGGGGGTCAGGGGGTATGACCCCCCCCGTGAATTTTTTTTTAACATCTTCTCCTGAGAAAAATCACATGGTCAACATAGTCTTGGTCATTTAATTTTGATTTAGTCTTATTTTCCTTACCTTGTCATTCAAGGCCAGGGCACTTTTTGTACAGTTTCTGGAACTTTTGCACGCTTCCACATCCCGCGCAACTACGGATCTCCCGGGAATATTCATTTATTTATCCGTGTCACCTAGATGCACGTGCGCGAGCGGTGCGCGATCTTGGTCGACTGACAACGAGATAAAGCAGCTGAACAAAAATACGGCCGTGTTCCGATTGTTCTCATCTCAGCTCCGCCGAGACAAAATAGACATGCCATTTCAAAAATCTTTCATTTATTGTCAGAAATATGTTTTCAAAAGCATCACTTTCATCAAATTGTATGTGACATAATTTCCAGTAGGCAACTGACAGCAGGCTTATGTGCTGGGGCTGAGCCCCGGAGAGCCCCGGCCCAATTTAACCACTGCTGCTAATTCCTCCCTATACCTGAAGCTCCAGCGATGGATCAGAGCAAGACACGGCAATAGATTTCCAATATGCTCTAAAGCTCTATTGATGCAGCCAATTGATCTGGATCCCAGAACTCTCTGGGCGTTGCCTGAGATTTCCTCCACAGCCTGATAACACATTAAGGCCATGAAATGTTTACAAGTCTCAAAGACAGACCATATATTTACAAGCAAGGGCTAGTTTTAGGGTCACTCCTCCTCACCCTGAAGGATTACCTTGTTTTTAACCTCTGCATTCAGGGCACAGAGCGAAGTTAGCCATGTTTCCAGCCTCATGGGCCCCGCTGAGCCTCGGCAATCTCTGACTCAGCATTTTCATAGCAAGATGGAAAAAACTTTCAATTACATAGAAAGCCTTGGAGCAAATGTGCCCCTGGCAGGCAGACTGGCTGTACTTCAGCGCCTGACTGAGATCTTGAGCAGAGACTGAATAACAAGGAAAAACAAAGACTGATGTGTGTTTGGGAGATTGTGTGGAGTAACAAACAAAGAACAGGAGTCAGACTGGATCAGCAACTGTGAAAGTGATCATCAAAGTTGATGTGGCGAATTATAACAAATTGTTCATGTGCACAACCACATTAAACGAAATAGTAAGCATGCTCCAAACATGCACACACACACAAAAACGCATACTTAATCACTGATGCTTATTCATAGGCAAACTAATTAAACATTTCCAACTTGAAAGACTAGGCTTTTGGCCTCCAGAATTAAAAAACAAAGCCATTTTCCAGCGGCACTGAACTAATTAAAGCTTTTGTCTCTGTGTCTTTTGAACACAGAAAGTAACAGAAGGTTTATCGTGTTAAATCTCAGCTAGTAAATTCCCCAAATACAAACGCACAGATACATACTGAGTTCAGACAGGCCTGTGCTTGGCCTCTGATAAGGACTTTCATCACGAGCTCAGTTAAACCAACAAATCATCTCCAGGAGATAGATATCTAATATGCTTCACATGCCTAGAAATATTCAGGGCGAAAGTGTTCATATTCACATCAGATGTCCTCCGAGAACCCTGCTTCAAAAACAACAACGGTGATTTCAAAAAACAATCTTCAACCGGCTTGATAGAAAGTGAATGCTTATCAAAAACATTTCAAATCTCTTCAAAACAGTTTTTAAGTTTATACACTGCACTTAACCATGGCAAGAATGCTACGGCGGGTTGTTTAACTCCATATAACCATTCACAACCCTTCATATTGCTTGGCTCATTAAATATCCATATGCAGTTGTGTTATTAATCATGTTAAACAAACCAATAATTGCAAGTCACGGTGTCATTTAGTATTATGTTTTGGAAAATCTCAAAAATTCCAACCCAATCTCATGAGAAAATGTAGCTATTCTACAAGTTGGTGATTTCAAATTAATTCATACATTTGATTCGTATGAAACCGTATGGTTTTTTGACAAAAGAAAAGAATGAAAAAACTAAGCATGAAGGTCCACCCCAAACTTAACTGTTAGTGGGACATAGGCAGATCATACAAAAACGTACAGCTTCATATGAATTTGCCACTAATTCACCAAAAAATAAAATAGTTATGAATTGCCATGAGAGTGTGTTGGGAAAACCCTGTCATCATTTGCTCACAGTCATGTCGTTCCAAACATGCATTTCTTTATTTCTTATGCAGAACACAAAAAGATGATATTCTGAAAAATGTCAGTTTTTTTGTCCATACAATGAAAGTCAAAGGGGTCCAGTATTGTTTTGGACTCCATTGACTGTCATTACTTGGACAAGAACAGCTGAAATATTCTTCAAAATATCTTCATTTGTGTTCTGCAGAAGAAAGAAGGTCATACAGGCTTTGACAGAATTTTCATTCAGTTTCCAGTAGGAGAGCTGTACTGTACAAAGACTGAAGTAGGCATTATTTTATAATAAAGAGCAGGCAAGATGTGCAGTATGGAAAAAGAGGAGGGGATGAGTGGAGATCAACCTAAATATTTACACTGGGAGGATATGAAGAATGACATGTGGGCTTTGTGGGTAAATGCCTGTGTGCAAACACGGGTTGTGTAGGGGGAATACACTAAACAGAAACATGTGGATGAGAACTTCAAAGCGCCAATTCAACTAGATCAGGGGAGCGGTTGTCCTTCAGCTCACATGCATCCATCCTGATAGAGAATTAGTAGGGAAAGATGGTGAGGGAGACCCTCGGTTTTGGCGAGAGAATGAGGTCGAGCCAGAGAGAAATGATTACACTCTCCTTGTCAAAGATGATAAGAACAGGAAACAATTTTCCATCACATCTCCAGCTGCCCCGGCAAGGAACGAAGAGTGGAACGCTGTGTCCTAAACCACACCCACTGTTCCCTTGACGGACAGCCACCGGCCCTGCCCGCACATCTGAGAGTGATCAGTGAGTACTGCACATTCTGACAGATTCTATATCAAATAAATGCTGTTCTTTTAAACTTTCGTATCATTAAAGAATCCTGAAAAAAAGTTGTACACAACTGTTTTCAACATTGATCATAATAAGAAATGTTTCTAGAGCAGCAAATCAACATATTAAGGATTTCTGAAGGATCATGTGACAATGAAGACTGGCTGAAAATTAAGCTTTGCCATCACAGGAATAAATTATGTTTTACAATTTATTCAAATAGAAAACAGTTATTTTAAATTGTAATCATATTTGGCGATTTGGTTAATAATGTTTCACAATATTACTGTTTTTGATTAAAAGAATGTAGTGAACATAAGATACTTTTTTCAAAAACATGAAAAAATACAGACCCAAAACTTTTGAACGGTAATGAATATATAATCCCCCCCCCCCCCCCCCCCCAACCCTTCACTTGCGATTTTATAACACATTTTTTTATATATTTGTACTCATAATTTTCATACATAATTGGTGATTTTTGTACTTCTTGGCTAAGGCAGTTAGCCTCCAGTCACTGTAGCCATTCCATTCACAGCTGTTGTTGGAAGTCCCTATGTCTGCTGTGAACTGCAGTAACCCTGTGCTCCTGAATCTCAGCATCTTCACTCAGCCTGAGCGGGAGAGAAGTTCAGCCGAGCCTAGTCTCAAAGGGTTGCATGCTGTGTTGAAGGCGTCTCCCTCCAGCTTCTTCAATTTTGAGATGCACTGCACCCAGCAGAGGTCACTGTCCTCACTCTTTCTACCTCTCTCTCTCTCTCTCTCTCTCTCTCTCTCTCTCTCTCTCCCAGAGAAGGAACCTTTGGCTTGACGTTGAGTCCAGTAATGAATAATAGACAAGGGTGCCTGATTGAAATATCTAAAGTCCCTCTGTGTGTCTTTCACGGTCTTGCTCACACAAGGTCTGTCTGCCACACCCCTGTTTATTTATTCATCAATTCATTATTTCTCTCCTTGTGTCCCTCACTCCAAATTTCCTCCCTCTGGGAGAGTGATGGGATTTGGGGACACAGTTCAGAATAACTCCAGGAATGTATGACCTTGGTTTGTGTGAGTTTGTACAGTACAGAAGTAGTATGATATATGTATGTAATATATATTTATAGTCAGATTGTCATTATAATCAAAAAACCCCTGGTGATCAGAACTACGACACAGGGTATATGACTTTACATTATCCTACTTATGACAAGGCTCCTTACCAAATAAATGGACAGTAATATTAATTTGAGTCTAAATTACTTTAGCTTGTGAGAAGAAAGAGACTGTAAAAAGATATGAGAGAAACTGCTTGCTGGGGACAATAGTCAATTATACAGCTATCCAGTCATTATATAAAAATACTTGACCGCAGAATGTCACAATCAACCAATTAGAATCAAGTATTCCAGAGTATGTAATAATAACTTCTAATAATCTCTCTTTATATGAAAAATGAAATGCGTGCATGTGTGTGTTCAGTCAGTAGACGACTATGAACGCGGTGGCAGATGTGTGTGATTGGCGTAAACATCTCTGTGCGGTGAAGTGAGACTGATGTAGCCCTGTGAATATTTAACGTCTCTCTCTTTCCGCGAATCCCCACGGCCGCTCAAAATCAGAACAACAGCAGCCCCGGCCCCTGAGTCACTCACCCTCGCTCCACAGCTGCAAACAACCACAATTTACAAAAGTACAGTTTGCTTTGGAGCACCGAATTAGGACAATCTCACTCAAACCGTAGGTCTGTATGTTTTTTGTTGTCAAACAGCTCCTTTGAGGACCGGTACTGGTGATCACCGTGGAGGTGCTTAACAGATGGTAGGAAACGAAACAGCCATAATGTTGGGGCTTATGGACGGAAACGAAGAAAGTACAAAAGGAAAATACACACAAATCAAAGGCACATGTAAGTATATGTAACACTGCTGTAGCTGGGGGCGGTGTGTTTATTATTTTCAATTAAATTCTGACTGTAAAATCTAACAGGATGAGCCACATTGAAGTTGCTGCCAATATCTAATGAATACACACACCTGTGACCGCACATCATTTGCATATAAAGTTGCTACAGGCAATGTAAACAGCCTACAGCTAGGCTAATGTACTTTATTACTCACCGGATGAATTGATTATCATGATTATAATTAATCTGCTTTGTGACATGTCCAAAGTCATAGTGTAAAAAATGTCAAAACAAAACACTCAAACCGCAGGTCTATATGTTTTTTTTTTTGTTGTCAAACGGCTCATTTGAGGACCGGTACTGGTATGGATGACTGTGGATGTGCTTAACAGATGGTAGAAAACGAAACAGCAATAATGTTGTGCGTACGGGCGGAAACAAAGATAATACTAAAGGAAAATACACCAAATTCAAAGGCAAATGCAAGTGTATATAACTCAAGTGTGTTTGTGTGTCTCGGGATCTGTATGTGATTAGATTTACTGTGGAGATTAGGATCTGGGGCTGTAGTTTCAACAGTGAGTGGGGTAGATTGAACCCCCTGTGTCTCGAACATCTGGTGCGCAGTTGTGCACTGCGGAGCCTCGCCGCACTGTCATCGCATTCCCTCACGCAAACATAACCACGTGTACACAAACACAATGGGCCGTCAGTCCATTTTTCGTCAAGCATTAACTCACTGGCTTTGATCCATCACTCATTTCTTTCTTCCGCTTTGATTATCGTCTCTTTCTCTCTCTTGATCTTTCGCTCTCATTCATTTATGGCCCATAGGCTCTGTAAACCTGTGCCAGTATCGCACCATGCGTCGCCGATGACACATGAAGCTTTCAGCCCGAATCTCATCTTCTGCCTGCAAGTGCCACCAACTAACCCTGAGCCAGCACCGGCTCTCTGTCTGACTTTTCATCATGCCTTCTTCCTCCTGCTGTCTTGCCATGCTAATAAACCTGGGCACTCAGCCCTGAGGCTTCCCCTGGCCTCCACCCACATCGTCCTTTCTAGCAACTCCTCTAATGCTCCTTCGCCCCCGGCAATCCTGGAGACACAGAGCCATGAAGACAGCCCGTCGATTACTGCCCCTCGGCCTGCCGCTTTATAAAGCCTAGGCCAGGTCCAGAGGGAGCAGTCGTGTGTCCTTTTGGCTGATCGTCACGCTGTGACAGGTAAAAGATTCAGGAGGAGGATATATGAAGGACATCGGGACAGAGTGGTTTTCTTTCTACTGCTGTAGCTGGAGGCGGTGTGTTTATTTTGAGTTAAAACTGATAATTCTGACTTTACAAATCTGGATGGATAAACCACGTTGAAGTTGCTGCCAATAGCCAATAAATGCACACACCTGTGACCGCACATCATTTGTTTTATTATTCATTAATGTGAAGTTGCTACAGGTAATGTAAACAGCCTGCAGCTGGGCTAATGAACTTTATTACTCAGCGGAAAAAGAGTAATCGTGATTATTATTAATCTTCTTTGTGTTGTCTAAAGTCATAGAATAAAGAATGAAAACCAAAACCAAACAAAGCGAAAAAAAAGAAAGAAAAAAAAACCCCACAAGAAATGAAAACAATAAAATAAAAACACAGGTCTTACCTGGCAAGTCACAACCCAGTATCTCCAGTCTCATTCCGATGCCGGCGGGCGACCACCTCTCAGGATACACCCGGATAAACTGGGCCACAATCTCCTCGAAGCGACGGATCTCTGGGGTGTCGTAGTGTGTGTTGCCCTCAAAAATCTGGTGGAGCAGAATCACAAAGGCACTTTAGCACAGCTGTGTGACTGAGAGGAAAGCTAGTGGATATTCTCTGTTTTTGAGAAAGTCTCTGACGCAGCTCTGCAGCTAAGGTTTTAATTAACACCACCATGGATGATTTCACTGGAATGTTATCAAAGCTTGCAGCCTAATTGAATTCTGCTCTCAGAGTGGGAGATTGGGAATCTAGAAGTGAAATGCTGAGTCGCTGAGATGAGCAGGAAAGAATGAAGTAAGTCTGTTAATAATCTGATTCTGGTGAACTGTTCATTACTGTAGCCTTTTCAACGACCCACAATATTTAAATTAGCACGATTAACTAATTAACCTAATTCAACTCCAGTTACATTCTTCACTGCTGGAAAAAGCAGAATATACAATGGTTAAGATGGGAAACCAGGGTCCAATAAAGTCTAACTGACTTAACCATTTCTTGATTAAAATGGACTACCAGGTCAAACCCAGGTTCAACCAGCTGATCAACCATCTAGACCAGTGTTCCTCAAATGGTTGAGTTTGAGCTAAACTCTGCAATCCTGATCTAGACCAACCTGAACCAGACTGGACCAGTTAAAAACGATGTTTCACTTTAACTAATTATCATTTTAACTCTTTAACCCAGGGTTCCTCAAATCCGGCTCTGAAGGGCCACTGTCCTGCAGTTTAGTTCACACCCCGATCAAACTCACCCATCTGCAATTTTCTATTAACCCTGAAGACTTTGACTAGCTTGTTCAGGTGTGTTTGATTAAGGTTGGAAGTAAACTATGCAGGGCAGGAACCCTGCTTTAACCTGTTTTCTCAACTGTTTAATAGACCATAGTTTGGAAGCAGATTGAAAATAAAATAATAAAAAATAATTAAATAAATAACACTGTAAATCAGACCCTGCTCTCATTTGCTCATTTTCTGACCCATGATAATGAAATTCCCATCCTTAGTTTCATCAACCAGAAAAACTTGATTGTTGTGATAGCATTAAAAATCCAGTTTAGTTCTCACCTTTGGGAAATTGGTCTTGGAGTCGATGATGTAGCTCCAGTCTTTTCCATTCAAGCTGTGGGACAGTTTATACTTCCGTACAAAGGCTCGGTTCTCAGCGCTGGTACTGCCGTCCACCCCACGGGCCCCTTGCGTGATGATACCCCGTACGGTTTTGGGGACTCCCAGGTCCACCTGCAGCCATTCTTCACCGGCCACGGGCTGCGCAGGACTGGGGAACCACCCTGAGCGGCTGGCCACCAGCCGGGCGGCACCTGTGGCCCCGTGGATGTCCCTCATGGAGGAGGCTGAGATTTGAGAGTCAGGCAGGAGGCCGGAGAGCATTCCCTGCATCTCGGAGCATGGAGCGTCTGAACGGAGGATGGACAACACAGGTCTTACCATGAGTAATGGTGAAGCAAAGGGGAATTGACATTTTAAGGCTGGAGAGATCAATGTTTCATGTTGTTATGTCATGAGAGAGGCCTTAGGAGTAAATAATAAATAAACAGAGCATGTGCGGGTGTGTTTGTTGGGTCTACAGAGTGGTTGTCTGTGTGTAGGATTTATTACAGGAAGAATTTCGTGTTCCAGGTTTGTTAGGTTCACCTCTACAGAGTTAAAAGCTAACCCACTCAGCCCAAAACAGCCATTCTCAAACTCAACCGCCACAAATACAAAAGCTACCAGAAATAAATGATTGATTTTGGCCTATGGCTTAAACACAGAACAAAAGAACAGGAAAACAGGCTGGGGCATCTGGTTCAAGCCCATCCTAACAATCTCAGTTGAATTACACCCAGAGGTACACCCACACTCCTGACAGAAAGAGCAGTAAAACACAGATCGAGGCTAGCGGCACGAATGTGATCGATGGCTTCACAGGCATCTTTATAGGCTTGGCAGTGCCGGATGTCCCGCGAGCCAGCATCACTCTTTTGTGGGAAAGACAGGAAGGGCAGGGACAAGCCTCACTGAGAGCAGCTTGCTCTGGGCTGGATGCCCGAGGGAGAACGGCCCCCACGGGACTGCAGCAGGTCTAATATGGAGGCCAGTGGCGTGTCCGTACGTCGTTTGTGTCAGTGTTGAAAAAGACCCTGTCTCTAAAAGCGCATTTGTCCTGCTCAGTGTCGACGAAAATAGGAGCGAATCACTGTTTAATAGCGTAATGATGGAGTGTGATGTCTCTGATAACATCAGTGCAAAAGCAGCTCACCTCCTTCTTCTGCTGCAGGACATGCTAACAGAATTAGGTGACTGCTATCTCCCCATCTCCATAAATAACCAAACTCAATCAGGACCCTAAAGAGCTCTGATAAATACACATCTGAGTTCACTTGAAAGGGACACAGTGGGCGTCTGGAACAATATTTGTCACGTCCTGTATCTGTGGGCCTGCTGCATATGAAAGTTCACGAGACACTCTATCTATCTATCTATCTATCTATCTATCTATCTATCTATCTATCTATCTATCTATCTATCTATCTATCTACATCTATATTTTTAGTGAGGGAAAGAACAACAATCTCATGAAGCATTGCGAATAGCATAATCGTATTAAAAACAATGAAGAAATATAAAACATATACTGTATTTTAATACAGCCTATATAAGAACAATGTTTAGTCAATTCTAAAAGTTAACAACCACAAATCAGTTCCCTTAAGGGCTGGTGAAACATTTTAGATTGTGTATAGACTTGTGTAGACTTGTGTATAAAAGTTGTGTGGTGTGAGTTTTACTGACCCGTGATTTGACAGCCGTAAAGTTCGAAACGTAAAGCGATTCCATTCTTCCATGCCTGAGGTCGGATGCGGACAAACCGTGCTAAGACGGGCTGAGGGATCCGGTTCAGGACCACCTCTGAAGGGTCCGCGTTTGCATGGAAAACCTAAGGAGGGAGAGAGAGAGAGAGAGAGAGAGAGAGAGAGAGATTTACAACTATTCCGGAGGTGGTTTGGCTGAGGCCACTCATTCAAAACAAACTAACCTAACAAACAAGCACAAACTCTCACACAGTAAGAGCTTCTTTACTGGGGTCAAGTGAGATTGTGACCTTAATCTCTGTCAAAATACACACACCAATGACTACACACACAGACACCAATGTTAGCATCATAAATTCAAAAATGCTGTTCTTGAAATGCTGTTTCCTCCAGAATGAGTTAAAGACCACAGACACGGGTGAGAAAATGTGGAGAGTGTTTTAAAAATCAGTTGTCAATCTATGGGCTTGAATGTTGTCACATAAAGACATAAAACCAGATGCTACCACATGTTTTTGGGTGTTATCATTGTTTACATCAGTATGTCGGATGATTAGTATTTCAGCAGGCAGTTCACAGGGTATCACAGAAATATGCCATATGCTTCAGTCACTGCATCTTGGGATGGTGAGGATGGACAAGATGACAAGCTCTGATAGAAAATCTCCATCTCTCTTTCTTCCTCAGAGACGTGAGCCTCTGTCAGGTTATTTGTCTCCAGAGAGAGGAAGTAGGAAAGAGTAGAAGGACCAGAAAAGGGCGATTCCTGCCCCACTGCACACACAAAAAACAAAGCCTGGACCCTAAGGACCTGACCCATCTCAGGATCCAATGACATCCGGGCCAGCTGGCCTGGGTCAGGTCCGTCCTAGGCTGGCTTGTGCGGAGAGTGAAGGAAGAGATTAAAGGCGGGTTAGAAAAATGAGAAGAAAAAAACCTTCCGACCTTTGGTAAATCGCCTCAATATATCATAAAATAAAAGTAGGAAACTATGAACTGAAGACCTGTGGTCATTAATCATTGTGCATATGTTTAGTTAAAAGCAGTGGAGACCTGGGGCAATTGTTAAATTTTTCACATATTTCATCATAACTCACAGATTACTACAAATATACCTGCCATCTTTTGGTAAATGAAACATTTATATGTGGCAATATTTATAAAACGAATAAGATATTAACAATGAGAAAGATTCAATCACAACATTGAAATATAATACAATAAGTCTGGGAATAGATAGATAGATAGATAGATAGATAGATAGATAGATAGATAGATAGATAGATAGATAGATAGATAGATAGATAGATAGATAGATAGATAGATAGATAGATAGATAGATAGATCCTTGGGAAAAAGTGTGTGTGAGGAGAGAGAGGGATGCTTTAGAAGAAAACATGAGTGTGTAAAGCTGTCAGTAGGAAGACGCAGATATGCATTGCAGAAATCTGCTTTTGTTTAATGACCTCATGATGGAGTGTGTGACCTTTCCCCTTCACTGCCTCTGAAGTTTTTCAACATAGCACATGTGAGAGCCAAGTGGTGTGTGTGTGTGTGTATGTGTGTGTGACGACTGGGGGAAAGCAGTGTGTAATATATCACCTCTTTAGTGTGTGGGAGAGTCCTATTTCTCACGATTCACTGACATAACCTAACACACACCCAGCACTTCTGAAAAAAACAAAAAACAAACGCAGCTAGATCAAGAAGCCGGTGAAATATGAAATATTCCAGAGCCGTACTCATTGCAGTTTTATTTTTTTAGTATTATTTATATACTATTATATTATTTATTAATATATGAAACTTACATTTTAATAATTAGCATATTGTGATAAAGTTCATTATTTTCCATAATGTAATGATAAAAATTAAACTTTCATGTATTTTAGATTCATTGCACACCAACTGAAATATTTCAGGTCTTTTATTGTTTTAATACTGATGATTTTGGCATACAGCTCATGAAAACCCAAAATTCCTGTCTCAAAAAATTAGCAAATTTCATCCGACCAATAAAAGAAGTGTTTTTAATACAAAAAAGTCAACCTTCAAATAATTATGTTCAGTTATGCACTCAATACTTGGTCGGGAATCCTTTTGCAGAAATGACTGCTTCAATGTGGCGTGGCATGGAGGCAATCAGCCTGTGGCACTGCTGAGGTGTTATGGAGGCCCAGGATGCTTCGATAGCAGCCTTAAGCTCATCCAGAGTGTTGGGTCTTGCGTCTCTCAACTTTCTCTTCACAATATCCCACAGATTCTCTATGGGGTTCAGGTCAGGAGAGTTGGCAGGCCAATTGAGCACAGTAATACCATGGTCAGTAAACCATTTACCAGTGGTTTTGGCACTGTGAGCAGGTGCCTGGTCGTGCTGAAAAATGAAATCTTCATCTCCATAAAGCTTTTCAGCAGATGGAAGCATGAAGTGCTCCAAAATCTCCTGATAGCTAGCTGCAGTGACCCTGCCCTTGATAAAACACAGTGGACCAACACCAGCAGCTGACATGGCACCCCAGACCATCACTGACTGTGGGTACTTGACACTGGACTTCAGGCATTTGGGCATTTCCTTCTCCCCAGTCTTCCTCCAGACTCTGGCACCTTGATTTCTGAATGACATGCAAAACTGAGCAACAGCCCAGTGCTGCTTCTCTGTAGCCCAGGTCAGGCACTTCTGCAGCTGTTTCTGGTTCAAAAGTGTCTTGACCTGGGGAATGCGGCACCTGAAGCCCATTTCCTGCATACGCCTGTGCACGGTGGCTCTGGATGTTTCTACTCCAGACTCAGTCCACTGCTTCCGCAGGTCCCCCAAGGTCTGGAATCGGTCCTTCTCCACAATCTTCCTCAGGGTCCGGTCACCTCTTCTCGTTGTGCAGCGTTTTTTGCCACACTTTTTCCTTCCCACAGACTTCCCACTGAGGTGCCTTGATACCGCACTCTGGGAACAGCCTATTTGTTCAGAAATTTCTTTCTGTCTTACCCTCTTGCTTGAGGGTGTCAATGATGGCCTTCTGGACAGCAATCAGGTCGGCAGTCTTACCCATGATTGCGGTTTTGAGTAATGAAACAGGCTGGGAGTTTTTAAAAGCCTCAGGAATCTTTTGCAGGTGTTTAGAGTTAGTTAGTTGATTCAGATGATTAGGTTAATAGCTTGTTTAGAGACCCTTTTCATGATATGCTAATTTTTTGAGACAGGAATTTGGGGTTTTCATGAGCTTTATGCCAAAATCATCAGTATTAAAACAATAAAAGACCTGAAATATTTCAGTTGGTGTGCAATGAATCTAAAATACATGAAAGTTAAATTTTTATCATTATGGAAAATAATGAACTTTATCACAATATGCTAATTTTTTGAGAAGGACCTGTATATATATATATAGCCTTGTTTAAAAATGTTAGTTTACTGTCGTCCTTTGACTGTATGGCTCCCTTTCCTGGCTTCTGATTAGCCAACCAGTTTAATCCAAACCATCAGAAAACTAAGAGCTGTGAGACTACAGATGAACAGATGTATATCACATGGGATTTGGGACAGAAGGAACACTGGTCATTATGGATAAAATGCCAAGCACTAAGAAGAGAGTTTTAACCATGAAGATGCCAAAATGATCAAAAAGCACAGAAGAAACTAAAAGGCATAACAGGATTGAGCAGTCCAATTACTGCAAGGACGTTAGGGAGCAGGCTGAGATGAAGCTGAAGAATGGTGATTTCCCACTGGTCCTCTAAGACAGAGGAAAAGGGGAAGTGAGAGGAATGACAGAAATGACAAAGTCTCGGATTCTGACAGCAGCAGTCAATCTATAGTGGAGGTGGAGTCCAATACTGCTTCTAGCCAAACATATATTAGCGATAAGAAACTATACATTTGTTGTTCCCTTCGCTTTTTTTCCCACACACGTGCTCACCTGCTAATGTTTTCTTTGCATCCCTGAGCTACAATGGCCTCTGACTGGTGTTGTGTTGACAGACACACAGGTGCTGGTAATGACAGACTCCCACACACCGAAACAGGAGAACTGCTGTCAACCCTGCTGTCACGGGCCGTCTCCTGATACAAGCCCACCCTCGCACCCGTTCCCTCTATTTTTTGCCCTCACATTGTCGTTTTTACGTTGTTTCTCTCTCACTATGCAGCGTAATCTTTGATTGATGCACTCTCTGTGTGTGCAGGCATGCCTGTAGCCAGAGACATAACAAATGGACACTGCCGTCATCGGAAGGTTTATGCTAAATTGCTTTCATGAATCATGCATTTGCGTACGTTACTTATATCACGTTCCCTCCGGCATGGCAGCTAGTGTTTCCCAGCATGCAGTCTGTGGGGAGTAGCAGGTATGTGTTGTCTGTCTCAGGTGATGATGTTTTGTATGTGAGTGCGGTTCTGAGTATATTTGGTGCTAGACACAAGCAGACTTTTTTCAAATTTTTCTGCTATACTATTATGCAGAGGGTATTTACACATAGTAAAATGTGTTAAACAAAGCTGAGAGTACTCTTATTGGCAGATGAAAGCATTATCAAACTAGCCAAATTTTTATATATACAATATCAAAAACATAGACAATAAAGATTTGGGAAGTGTAGAACTAAACGTCATAGAAAATCCTCACTCTCATCGACTGCCGCCTCTGTTGATACGCGAGTTGGAGTAGTTTTGATGACAGAGAAAATCCTATATAAGTAGTGATGGCCATGTTGATTTTTGTTGTTATTGGACAGGTAAGGGAATTAATTATTGTGTAGACGCTCTCTAAAACTCACTAGTATCTGTGTTATTTATACAAAACACAAGCTGAGACAATCAAACGGATCCATGTCGATAGACCTAGCATCTAACAGGTCACCATGATTTTGCCAAGTACAAGACATGTTCCTAGATCAACATATTTTGTTGATCCTGGAACAACATTCCTGTCCAAAAATGTAATCCTAATCCTATCCCTTCCCCTAACCCTATACCCATAACTCATCCCTAAAATCAGAGGGAACTGATATGTGAATAACACAGATGTAGAAGCAGCTAACCCTGGATTGTAAGCCTAAACTTGGCATAAACTTTAAACTTGTCCCTCAATTATAATGTATTAGATATATTAGAATATATTATTAATATATTAGATTATAATGGTGTTCCAGGATCAACAAAGACGTTTAACCCTGGAACATGTTGCACTTGGTGAAATCACCTTTTCCGCATCTAACACCATTGTGGTATCAGTACGATATAGCTGAACAACTAACTAAACAACTAAACAACTACTGAATGAGCTTTTAATATTGAACTCTTTCCCCGCCATTTACGGAATTTTCCGTCAATATATGAGACAACGCTTCCCATTAAGAATGCATTAAGCTATAATAAAACAGGATTTATTTTTTTTTTTGCTTAAAAGCAGAGGGTCTTGCCTTTCTGTTGATAAATTGCATGTTCAGATATTCATACAACACAATATTCTGGGGGTCATGAAATTTTAATTAAAAAATATAGTCAATATAGTAGATAAAATATAAAATCAACAGTTATTTTGCAACGGTACTTTGCTGATTGTTTCAGAAAATCGTTCCTTTGGAAAAGCCAGTCTTTTTTAAAAAGAGGAAAACTCCATATCCCATGTATGATCAAGCACAGCTTTAGTAAAGAATAAACTACAGAGAATGTGTTACGCTTGTGGTTTGAAGCGTAAAGATGGGTCTGAAACTGATCACAGAAGAACAACCAGCAAAGCATATTGAGCTCTAACATCTACAAGAGGGTTGGGGTGATTCCTCCATGTTTTCATTCTGAGTGAAAGTGAGCACTCATTTCATTCTCTCCCTCGCTCAGTCTCTCTTATGTTCTGACTCTTGTGTCCACATGTGAAAAATGACTGACATGAGTAAAGTGTTTCCTCCAAAATGTTATATCCCTGAGTACTGACCTGATGTCAGCAGGACACGACAGATTTTGTTCCGATCTAAGAACCATTGATACAAATTCAGAGATCTTCAAGAAATATATTACGGAAAATACATACCTTTATATTATTTTATTTGATTACATTTTCACACATATCTATTTCTTTTGCCTTGTCTGATTATATTCACTTAAGATATAACCAGCTGTTTTTATATTCAAACATTCACAGTAAAAACTGGTCTGCCCTGCTCTATTAATATATCACGCAATTAAACGTGTTCATTTTGCACAGTCCTGTTAGTTACACGGATATCTAGCCAAACTTGAGGAGCACAACTTATAACTAAATAAATCAGGCTGAGACTATGAGAAATGGTTATTGTAATACTGTACGTCATGAAGATGCAAGGGACTACTAATATGATCATGCAACACTTCGAAAATAAGCATCTAAATAAATATATATACTAATATTCAGCTCACATGTGACTGGTGACTCTGATTCAGTGTTCTTGACGAACACCAAGTCTGACACAAAACAATGACAATAAAGTCATAAAGACATTCAAAAAATGTTTAAATGCAAGTCATGCAAAAACACATGATCTTATATGTGTTTTTCCTGTTTACACAAAAGGATTGTGCCATATATCTGTGGAAAAACAGGAATTTGTTGACAGGATATATGCCATAGTGCTGCTGATCTGTCTAGACACACACACACACACAGACCGATCAATGAGGGCGGATGTAGATTAACTCTTATATGAATTATTGAAAAATTACGTCTGACAGTCCAGGAGTAGTTATATTGAAAGAACTCCTTAGAAATTCATCAGTGCAGGAAAACGTGTATATTGTGCGGGAATATTCATGAGGTGAAATGTGGGGTCCAACAGGGCAGGTTCTTACTTAGTAGTTCCTAAAGAATTTGTTTGAATTATTCAAATGTCTGGCACAAGGGCAGCCTACTGAAATAATAAAAACCTCCCAAAGTGAACCCTCTGTGAGGCTGGAGTGTGAGGACACACACAAACCTCCTGTGAAATGTTGTCACTGTTAATATAATAGCGAATTTATGGTCGCATAAAAGTGGACACGCTCTCCCACAATGCCTAACTGCTCAGGCTGGGTTACAGAAAGCCACACGACCGCACTGGGGTCTCGGGAGCTGAAAGAGGTGCTGCGTTCCCCGCCCTGTCCATCTTTCCCCCTGTCTGTCTTTTTGTCTTTCGTTCTCTCCATCTCTCACTGCTTTGCATTGGCTCGCTGCCACACTTTTCTTTCTCCCTCAGACTGATGTGGCCGCTGGGAAATGTGGTCAACGTTCACAGATCTGCTCGAGTCATTACTCTCTCTCTCTCTCTCTCTCTCTCTCTTGCCCTTCTCCTGCTCTCTCCCACACCTCCACGGCCGAGATGAAGATGTTGACAGAGCAGCCGGGCTCCAGTTGGCTGCAGGCCAGTGCAGGTTCAGCCTCAGAGGAGGAGAAACCGACAGAAAAAAATCCTGTGACAAATTATTTTATAAGTACAAATATTCCATCTAGTCTCTAGATTAATATGAGAAAAACTGCATGTAGAATAATTATACAAGAATTAGAAAGTTTAAAGAGCTTTAAATGAGGTATGTGTGCCTGTGTGCTGGCTCAGGGTCCCTGACGGCCCTTGGCTGTATGTACTCTGCTGTCATAGATGGTTTTGACTGATAGTCTGCTTGGTGGCACAGCAATGAGGGGCTCAGATACCTGAGGCCAAATTTGCTGTGTTGGTGCCATTCACTGATTGCCATATGACATAAAAGTGGAGCTGTTTATTGTCTAGAAAGGCTTGTGATAGGTTATGAATTTTAAATACTGGTGATATCTTTGACTAATACTAAGCATGAATCAAACTTGTGTGATTTAACAAGCAAATACAAAACATTAAAATCCCTCCAAAAAACAAATTTAGTGTGGAAGCACATCTTGTGGATTACAATGTACAGAGTCAATCATGTTGAGAGGGAAAAAGTGTAGAATGTTGATTTGGTTCCTGCTTTCCTCTTAATTCCCAGTCTGCATGTGAGATTGAGTTGGAGAGATTGGAATGTGGAAACCCTCCCTCCTCGCTTTACCTTCCCACTGTGTTTCAGAAAAAAACACTGGACATTTCTGTTACAACACTTTCTCCTATCCCGGCTTCATGTACACAAACAACTGTAAGTAAAGAACCCCTTTTCATTTGATCTGATCATGATCTAGTCCTAAAATCAGGAAATAAGCATTCTTGCACTTATGGTTCCATCCTTTCATAATCAATTTTTTTTAATGGGTTTTTGGTTAAACGTCTGAAATAAGGTCTGTGGTTAACAAAAGCTTCAGATATTTTTATATTTTATTCTATTAAAATAAACACATTAGTAATAACCCAATCGTGATTTTGTAAGCTTTTACGTGTCTTGAAAATGTGGTTGTCAACAAGTTGCTAAACGGGACTACAAAAGTTGTGTTTATAATCAAACTTACAAATTATTCTAACTCAAACTTTCCAACTTTAAATGAAAACTGAAAGAGTTGTTGGAAGGTACATGGTGAAGTTTGTTTATAGGCTAACTTTCGCTTTTGGAAACTGTATTTAAGCTTCAAAACTCAGCAAAACGTGTAAGAATCATAAACTTTTGTTGGTCACAGATTATTTTCTGCAGTAATCCAAAAGCCAATGGGAAAAACCAATTGAATTTTTGTCAAGGGAATCAGTAAATGTATGAGTGTTTGGGAAACTTGTTTGGAAACATGCATCATTTTTGCAATTCTGCTTAAATTTTGGTGTAACCAGCAGCGTAGAAATGACACACTGCTGCTTTAAGTCAACTTTGAATCAGTACACACAGTAATTGGAAGAACAGATGATATATTTTATGACCCTCAGAGGTGTAAATGCTTCCTCTAAAACCACCATTTGTCACAGTGAATGAAAACCACATTTACACGACCCCACTAAAGACAGGTGACTGTGTATTTTTCTTTGAGTATGTGTGAAACGGTTTCCTCAGTTCACTGAACACCTTCCGTCACACATTCTGCCTGTGCTTTATGCAGACGACTCGACTCAAAGAGCATCTATTCTCTAGTCTATGACATCACTAAAGGTTAAACCCTCAGTGGTACACTCCCAAAGAACAGCGGATTCCTCCTGGGATCTGGCAGCGGTCTTCCATTATCCACATGCTCCATGTGAAGCGGAGGAATGCACAGAGACGGACGAATCTCTCAGTCTGCTGTTTTGAAGTCCGAGTTGATGTCATCTCCCATGACAGCGCTCTCGGCTGCTTCACCTCAGGATTTTACACGTTAACACACATACCATATGCTCTCTCTCCCTATATAAACCCCTTGATGGTATTGTTAAATAAGCAAGGAATTTACTAGACCTTCATAATGATCTCGGTCAATGACCAGGTTGCTTAAAACGACCATGCTGACCTTAGGAGCATGTGTGGGACCTTACATGAGGGACACACTCGTTGTCCCCACCAGTGGAAATAGGATTGAGACCTTTCGACCTCCTTGCAATTTGAAACAGTATGTTTGAGAAAAGAGTTCTGTCATTACATTGATGGCTTTATCAGATACAGTCTCAGGAGAAAATGTGTGGAAATGTGGGATTGGCTATATATGCATGTGTTTCTGTGTTTGTGTGTGCTGTGCTAGGTTTCCAATGAAAGTGAATTTGAATTTTGGGATCGGTAAGATTTTTAAACATATTTCAAAAAGTCAATTATTTCTATAATGGCAAAGCTGAATTTATTCATCATTACTCGAGTTTCAGGGTCACATGATTCTTCAGAAATCAATGCTGATCTGCTTAAGAAACATTTCTCATCATTATCAGTCTTCATTATCAATATTTGTGTGGAAACTGTGATTTGACTTTTTTTTAGGATTCTTCGATTAATTGAAAGTTCTAAAGAACAGTACTTTACTTGAATTAGAAACATTTTGTAATTTATAACATTATAGTCTTTACTGTCTTTATAGATGTCTTTACTGATCAATTTAATGCGCCCATGCTGAATAAAAGTATTAATTTCTTTAAAAAAAAAATTTAACTGACCCAAAATGTTTGAATGTTTTTTGAACTTATATTTCATTAAATACTGAAAAGTATACATGTAAAATGTTCAAGCTAATTAAAAATGGTCTGTATTACTGTAGCTCATTTGTGTATTAGTAGTTAGCTTAGCAACATGATTTTAAAAAATATATTTTTTTGTTTAGAGTGTTTCAAATCAGTCCTTTGTGATGTTACAATGCTGTCTCGTACTGTACCTGTCTATATACGTAGCACACAGAAAAGTTTTGGAACAGAGCTATGTTCGCGTGTGTGTGTGTGTGTGTGTGTGTGTGTGTGTGTGTGTGTGTGATCATCTTATCAGATCTAATTTAGCAGTGACTGAATCAGTGTGCTGCAGGTAATCTAGTAGTGAACAGAAAGAACCGCCACAACGGTTTGAGAAGAAATTAAGCCCAGCTCTGCTGATAACACACTTACACCACACACACTTACAATGAGACTATCAGCCACCAGCCTACAGTGATCTCTTCAGCAGCTCTTCCTGTTTGTCCGTAAACACACACAATCTGTCAGTGTCCTCTGGACCAGGGACACACACACACACCCACCACCATCATTTGAGACCGATTAGAGCCTGATGTGGTGCTATCAAATCTAATGATCAACACACGGCACTGAAAAATAATAACCTGTCTGACTCTGAGTCCGCTTACATGACACTCGCATGCAAAACTGTTTAAGTATTGCAAATTTACATTTTCATTTCAAGGCCGACACACTATTTCCTGTTAATCTATATTTTGGTATTTGGCGATATTAAAAAAAGCCATGCCTGAGTGCATTCAGTCTGCATGACAGGCATCTTGCTAGATAGCTGCTGACATAAAAATACATTTCTTCCAGGCATATGAATAAATAGTACATTATTTAATAGTACAATTTCTAAATGGACACTGATCTGTCACATCTCCCATAAGGCGTGAATCTCCCATTCCGACACAGCGAGACTTCTTAAAGCTTAGCCCAACTGAAACCAAAGCCGTAAAAACACAGAGCACATTAAGGGAGGACTGAGCACAGAGATTTTCGGGAAGATTAAAGCCAGAGGCTATTTCAGCAGGGGGTCCAGGACTAAAGACCCTAACACCAGTTGGTGGTGCCCAGGGTTGTATCCAGTAGGTTATTCTCAGTGGCTGCTGATGTTTTTTACAGCTTCTTCCAAAACCATCACACTAACATCAGAGCTTTCACATGAACTCCATACAAGATTTCCAGGGGATTTGTTAATAAATTAAGATTACCGGCATGTACCACACGGGATGATTAGTTTTACGCTCTCGTGTATTTCTGACCTCTCTTTATTTTCCTTTCACTCAAGCCTTTAAATCTGTCTGTTCACTCGGTTTCTGGGTAATGGAGTCCTGTCTAATTTCTCCCCATCAGCCTGAATAAGAAGACGCTGCCGTAAAGAACATTGGCTATACTTCCATGCTGGTTCAGGCTGGTTTACGCAAGACCAGCATAATATTTCTTGTGGAAGTCTTGGGAGTTAAGCTAGTTAATAAGTTTGAGGGGAACACCAGCATTTCAGCTAACCCACCACTGCAACCATACACTGGTTAGAATACAGGTAAAACTAAATAATATTATCACCTCTAGTCTTTTCAGTTCTTTTCTCGTTCTCCGAGTCTCACACACATAGTTTGTGACAGTACTTCACATATTTCTGATAGATAACCAGCCCAGGAAGAGAGAGAACAACTGACTGCTTTATCTTTCACACATTCTCAGATATGCCATTCCCACGTGATTGTACCTTGTGATTCTTGCTGTAGCGGTAGATCATCCAGTCCTCTCCATTAGTGCTGACCTCCAGCTTAAAGCTGGTGACGAAGTAGGTCTTGTGTGTCTCTTTGGAGACGGCACCCTGGGTGGCGATGCCCGTCAGGACCTTCAGAAAGTGCAGGTCCACCTGAGGAGGAAAAATGCGAAAATGTAATCAAATCTCTTTTGTGATTAATGGATTTGTCTTAAATGACTGTGACAGTTCATTTTGTTTGTATTTCTGCGGGTTGAAACGAGTAGTCCCGCCCACCGTGAGATCTCATTGGTCCAAAATCCTGCTTCATATGACTTCGGATTGGTTGTTATTGTGTCATGTCACTCAGCAGTTGCACGACTAGTGTGGACAGATTTGTACAAACATTTACAGACATTTGTACAAAATGTTTTAATTTAGCTGTTGTTTTCTAAGCAATCCGCGCTAAAAACGGCATGATTAAAAAGAGTGATGAGAGGGAGATAAGCAAGGAAGCAGAGAGAGGGATGAGATAGAGGGAAGAGCTGAAAGATAGATAGAGCTGTGGGAATATGAAGCATCCCCTCCCTGCAGATCATGGGCGGCAGCGAAGGTGTTATCAGAGCCTTAAGATCAATCACCTGAGCTCTGATCGATACTAACAACCTTCATTCACTCTCCCTCTCTCCAAACAGATTATCACCCTCCCTTGTTCTCCGGACCCCCCCGCGATGATGATGATGATGGTGATGATTGCAGTGCGAGAGCCGCATCTCTGCCCGTCCGCCTCTACCGCAGTGAAGTCTTTAATCAGGCATTCAGCTCCCGTCCTAGAGGAGGGCTGTTACCCATGATCCTCGGCTCTCCCTGCTCAGCGGGATGTCATCCGAACATGAGCGGGAAAACTGCAGCGTTTGTTATCTGTCAGTGAGACAGGTGTGGCTTTCACACACAGATACAAGCACACACACATATAGTGCCTTCTGTAAAGCTGCTTAGGGCCACGGAGAAACACACCTAGACAAAAAAATCAATAGAACCCAGCACTGCTGCTAACTATTTATTCCTAGGAAAGGACCCTCATCAATCAAGTGGCTGTTACCATCAGAGCAGGCTGTGCATCATCAACCCCTGCATTCGCCCAGAGACCAGAGCAAGAGAGAGAGAGAGAGAGAGAGAGAGAGAGAGAGAGAGAGAGAGAGAGAGAGAGAGAGAGAGAGAGAGAGAGATGCAGCCTACCACGTCTGAGAAGTGAGTCCCTGATGAATAGTAATAAAAAGAGAGGGAGAGAAACAATGGGAAAATGGCACGCAAGAAGATGTGATGAGATGTTAAAGAGATGTTCTGGATTCAAAACAAGTTAAACTCTCTCATCAGCATCTGTGGAATCATGTTGATTACCACAGAAGATAAAATGATGTCGTCCCTCAGTAAAAAAAAAAAAAAGAAAAGTATTATTGGAAGTATCTCATGCAAAAGTTATCGACTTTACCAGCTATACATGGTCAAAATATTGAGCTGAAAAATGTAATATAAATTTGCACAAGCAAGGTCAGTGAGTGATCTCAATAGTCCTATTTTAATATAATATAATAGAATACAATACAATATAATACAATATAATAGAATAGAACATTCATTAACATTTAGCCCCAAACTGCAAGTGCCTTACAGTTTTAATTATATTTGGCAAATAAAAACAAAAATAAAATAAAAATAAAATAAATAATACAGTACGGCCCTTTTGTGGCAATTATATTTCTTTTTTTAACAATAGAGTGGTGCAAGTATGACATCAGAACCCAGAAGTCCTGGGTTCTTCCTTTAAGATTTTCCTATGGGGTTTAATAATGGGGTTTTTCATTTTATGTGTAAAATAAAGCCTGTGGTAAAACGCATATTTTCAAGCAGTTATGTGCGCTTTTAATAAGTAACTAGTTAAGACAGTTTGGAGTGTGAGAATGTGTGGTTTACGTTGTAGAACAAAACGTCAAAGTATCGTCAAGTTATGTTTACCACAGGCTTTATTTTACACATAAATTGAAAAACCCCATTATAAAAACCTCAAAGGAAAATCTCGAAGGAACCAGCTGCGAATTAGACTTCGCCATACCTGCACCACTCAATGGGCTGCAACTTGCAAGTGCCTTACTGTGGCACATCATGCCTCAGATGCTTTCCAACAACAGATAGCTTGTATTACGCCCAGAGCATTCCTTTAATGTACCTTGATCAGTTAATTTACCCTGGGTGATTTTAATGAATATCATACTCGAATCTCAAATGCATGTAAACATCTAAAACATAATGACGCCTCTCACTCTGAACACACACACACACACACAACAGAGCAGAGGCGTCTGAGGTGAAGTATGGTCCTCGGGCATGTTGGCATTTACGACAGCTGTTTGTCAAGATGGATGTCTGGACCGTGGACCCTGAGAGCGAGGGAGTGATGTCAGGTGTTAACACGGCACAACAGCTGTGAGCTCTACCAGAAGCCCACAATTCAGCAGCATCCTGACACAAATATGACACACCACTTAAAGTAACACCAAAAGTAATCAGTCTCATTCTAAAGGCCTGGTGTAGCACCTTACCCGAGCGACATCCTGCCAGAATCAGAAATCTTAAATCCGTCTGTCCATTCACAAGCCTTTTTCGAGATTGTAAATAAGTTTGCAAAAGAGCGACGGGACCTTGTTCCTTAAGGTGATGATATACAGGGCAACGTTTTGAGCAATGTTGCAATCAAGGGGAAACCAGATGAGACACAGGGCCCACGACCGATCTAAATGATCTAGATAGAAATGTATTGCCCATTTTCAATGGGAAAGTGCCCAAGCAACAATCGCTCGGCAAGATTGCCCAGCAACATTGCTCAAAAAGTTGCCCAGTGTATCTTCTCTCCCTGGATGTGCAGGAAACATAAATGAGCGAGTGGAAGAGAGGAAACCTCACCTGGATGTATTCTTTGTTACTGTCCTCATTGGGCGTCCATGCGTTGTCTTCGAAGTTAAGTCGAGCCTGTCTTGGAGACCATCGGCCATCATAGAAGCTGGACGATGCAGAGATCTGGTCATCGCTGATCTTGCCCGTCTCCATGCCAAGAGCATTACTGCAATGGAAATCTGAGGAAAACACAGAGTTTTCTCAGAATGTCCTCATATGTAGTCAGTTTTATAAAGACTCTTAAACAGCTTCAATGTAGTTAGTTTCTTTGTTACTAGCCAACCAAGTTTTCAAATTTCAAAAGCTCTCTTCAAAGTAGAAAGAAAAAAAGATCACATACTGTCATTGACCTCCTTAAGGGTCATGTTGTAGCGGGCAGAGAATCCATCTTTGGCCACGGCCATGTCCGTATGAAAGGACAAAGAGAGGATACCAGTGGACGACTGTATTTCAGAGGGGATTTTGGTACCGCAATGTCGTCCAATCAGAGGTCCCACTGCAAAACACAAAAATGGTTTCTCAGTGCTGGGATGTGAATGGGTCTTATTTTGCCCCAGCTGGCCACCCATTAGACTAGACTGGTTATTCTTTATATGTGCCTACAACCTATACAACAGCACCTCTATGAATTCTGGGACATTTATCTGTCAGCAGATGTATGTGATTTAGTTTGGTCAGGCTGTAATGCTGCAGAGAGGCTGCTGTCTCACAGTAATGAATCCATCCTCCACCCTGACACACACACACACACACACACAGAGTCCCGGATGGGTGAAATAGCCTAGTATCAATCAAGTACATTGATTTTCTTCTCTTTTGGAGAGGAAAGGGCTTTAATACTGCAAGTGCTTTCGAACGGTAGGTTGAAATAACTCTCTCTCTCGCCTTTGATGGTGTTGATGATCAAATCAGGTGGCTATTGTACATAACTTTGATCAGGACTCCATCTGTGTATGTGAATTTTGCTTGTCGAAAGTTGCTTACAATCTCCCTAAAAATCATATTTCATAAATAAATAAAGTAAATGTAAATGAAATCAGGAAAATGTAAAAATAGATTTCTTTTTTCAAAGCAGGGAATATAAAAGCACATTCAAAATATTATAATATTAAGTAGTAAAAATGTATATATATATATATATATATATATATATATATATATATATATATATATATATATATGTGTGTATATGTGTGTGTGTGTGTGTATATATATATACACATTCAAGAAAAAAAATCATATTTTTAGCATATTTAAGCATATTTTCCACTATATTTGCATATTTCATAAAATCATAATCATAATTACAAGTAGTGCATATAGGGAAAATTACAATGATTAAGAACAATTAAGCATTTTTTCACCATATTTTTCACATTTTTAGAAAAAAATGAATTAAATGTAAAAATAGGCGAAAATATATGAAACATTCTGGAAATATAATAATATTAAGTAGACTATATTATAAAAGTATATTTTTTCATAAGGCAAATGAAGATGATGGTGCTCAATTAAACATATTTCCCACCATATTTTCATAACAGTAATGCACAAGGATTAGGTAGTACAAAATACTACCATAGCATAGAAACACATTACAGTTTAAATAATATGTCTGTTTTTTTTTTACAAAAATACAAATTACATTGAATATAATCTTGGTCAAGCTGCTTAGAGTTTATAGACCACCTTAAATATACTGTTGTGTTTTAGGGTCTACAGTTATTGTGCGTCTGATTATATGTGCATGTACAATGCTACAATATGAAGCTTTACCCAGAAGCAGAAGGGCGAGGGTGGGGGCAGTAGGGGGGGTCTCAGGGCTGAAGCATTAATAAAACAGCTGGGGGAAAAGAGCGTATTCCACAGCTCTCTGTTCCAGACAAGGATTAAATCCTATTGCAGTGTTATTCACGCCCCATTTTCACTTTCCTGATAAAGGTTACCATGGCTGCTGTTACCCCCCGTCCCCCATCTCATCCACCCCTCTGTGCGGAAGAGTACGGGTGCCGTGGCTTTTTGGCCCCGCCTGGTGCAGATAAGGCAAAGCAAGGCCCTGGGCTCCGCTTTCATCTGCCAACGCTCGATACTAAAATAGCTCCAGCGGCAGCCGCAGTAACAGCATGACAGCAATGCTCCTGAGTTTCATACCGGCGGAGCTTTTAGCGCAGCGGCCAACGGACGGGTGTTGCGTGTCACAGGGCAAGAGCGAACAGCTGTATAGACTGGTGGATAAACCAACCAGATGGCCCATATAGTGTGATAGTGACCGGTATGTAGATTAGAAATCATTAAGTGACCAAATTGTACACGGCAGACACGCAACATAATGATCTCAAAGCAGACAATGAGGTCAGAGGGAAATGGGAAATGCAATCCTCTTAAAGTCACGGGTGGTCTGGACTTTGGAAAACCGCGGTCTAATCCAAACCCCGACTGTAATTCCAAACAGAATTCTTCGGGATTACAACATCTAGACTCACCCTGCGGGAGGCCGTCCCACACCTCCAGCCAGTCGTACTTGCACTCGCCCTCCGAGCCCTGCAAGGGGTCGTTCTCCAGGTCGAAGGTCAGGAAGGTGAGGGTGACATCCATGTGAGGAGGGACGATGATGATGAAGGTGCACTCTAGATTGTGGGGGTATTTGTCAGGGAAGCCGGGCGACTCGATCACACCTGACGGACTGGTGAAGTTTCGGGAACAGTCGGAGCCTGGGGGAAGAGAAATCAGAAAATACATATAGACAGCAGCTGAAACACACTGTTACGTGTATGTGTGAGACGTGATGGTTTTGTATTGACCGAAATGTCAGAGAGTGGACTTATTCTGTAGGGGCAGCAGAAGCACATTACTTGCTTTCTTGTGTCAATCTCAGATACGGAAAGAGACACACTCAGTTAGCTCTCTGAGAAAAACATATTGATGTGAACGAAAACGGGAACATTTCTCAAAGCGGAGCTTTAAATTTGTACAGAAAAATCCTTCATCTGCAAAAGTGCTAAATTAGAATGATTTCCCATCCCTGCAGCTGCTGTCAATATTCATTTACCGCTACAGTCGGAGATAGCGCTCAGTGTTTCTCATACTGCACGTTTGCATCTATTAAAGGAGGGATTTCATTGAAACAGACACGTAACGTGGTTGCGCTCGGGGCAGCATAGAGCATGTTAAGGGGTCATCTTAGGACACGATGTTGTATGACATGCATCTCAGTTTAACGTTGTGTCTGTGCTATATAAGTAAACACTTTCTCATTCTCTCAAAGTCTGATTTATTTTAGTGAATCAATTAATTTGGATGGTTCTTGTACAGACTTATAAATAGGTTCATAGGTTCCCCACTCCCCACCATAGCATATTTTATAACATTTAGACCATTACTATATTTTTGATTTAGTTATATACAATGTACTGTGATCATATGTTATTTAAAGCTATGTTAAATTTTTGTTTTTTGTTTAGATATTTTTTTATTCAGCAATCCAAACTTTGCTCGTCAGACTATGGTCTGCGGCCATATTTGCTGTTGTTCGCCAACTTTTTTGTCATTTCAACGAGAATTCCGCATGAGGGCAAAATTATTTCCCACACAGAATTTGCAACGGGTTCAAGTTGGTCAAGCTGATTCACGTCACTGAAAGATAGAAATAGAAAGATATCTTTTTTGGAGCTTTAGAGTATGAATCACCAAACTATTTAATTGTATAAAAAAAGAGCAGCTTGGACATTCTGCTAAGACATCTCCTTTTGTGTTTCACAGTAAAAAGAATATCATAGTTTGCAACAATATGTAAATGATGGTAGTTTCATTTCTGGTTGAACTGTCCCTTTAAGACTGTTTAGTAAAACCTATATAGTTTCATCCTGATTTTAAGCCTGTGCTGGCCAGTGTTTGGCTTTGTATCACAAGAGTTAGCCGTGCTTCTTGAATGCTAACACATGCACAGTCATGCTTCACCTTCAGCAGTGACACATGTCCTACACACCAGCCTTTGACACGATGCACTGCACGTTCACGTGTAATGTCACCTCTTCAGAGGGATGCAGAGTCACAGAGCTCATGCTAATGCACACACCTCGACACACATTTAGTCAAGCACATTGAATCTCAAAGGTTCTCTGAGGCACATGAAGTGCCACTTGTATTATTTAAAAACTACTAGTGCGGAACTTAAGAGAGAACTTAAAAGAGATCTGTTGACAGAAGCTGTGGGGGTAAAACATCAGCGGATCAGAAAACAAACGTTCAGTGATCTGTGACACTGAACTCTTCAATAACTGAAACGCTTTAACTATTTCTGCGCTTGCAGAGCAGCTGCGTGAGTCGAAGCCCAACTGCACAGGCTGGGAGTGACAACTGTGTTTCACATAACCTCAAATCACCTATACACATATCTTCCTTCAGTCCTGTTGCAAAATTAACAGAGAGCTATTTAAAGTCCTAGAGCCGGAGACAGCAGTATAATGTCTGAGGCCTTAATGACAGGTCAGTGACCCCATGTGAACGGGTTTGGACCTGTCCTTGAGACTCACACACATGCTCACTCACAAAGATGCTCTCATGCACATGAGTCTACAGAGACTGTAGGATGCTGCAGTTTATAGGTACATTTTTTTCGGCCAAAAGGTTGTGAGTTTCGTCCCAAAATTTGCCCCAGTAACATTTAGTGATGAGTACATCATCCAAACCGTGTTTTCGTCTTATTCTAAATCACTACGCTAGGCCTATAATAAGTGTTTATATTCTGACTATTATAGACCACGAGGGACGCCAACCACTGCGGAGTAGCCCAGTAGCCCAGTGTGTGACTCGTCATAGACATAAACAGAGAGAAGTAGCTCCAGTTCTTCACAATGTTCTTCCGCAAGACGAATGCAGTTTTATTTATTAACGGCTAGAGCGCCAACAGTTACATAGTGTACATTTAATAACCAAAAGCAAATGTTGTGTGGATATACACACATATATATAGTATATATATATATATATATGATCACAGACGGATTGATTGAAGCCACCCCAGAGTAAAAACTAAAATAAAAATGTGAAAAAAAACCTGCTTACTAGGACACAAAATTGAGATATTACAATTATTTAAGTTGTATTTATTTTTATTGAAGTAATTATTTGATATTTAATTTTTATAATCATTTATTTATTAAAATTAATTAATGAATTAAGTGTGAATTTCCATTTCTTTTTTTCACTGCATTCTGTTTTCTCTCTGACACCCAAATACCACATAAACATTTATTTTTCATAAGTCCAGCTTTATATCCCACAATGTGACTATTTTATTGAGTGCATTAGCTCAAAAAGTTGATCATGGTGCCAACAAGGTCATGGGGTAAAATTGTATATACCCTGGGTACAATATAAGTTGCTTTGGATGAAAGCATCTGCCAAATGCATAAATGTAAATGTGCATTCCCTTTTTTGTTATTTCTTCTGAGGCGTAAACAGGCTAGAGTTTTAGGGAGGTTAAGATGATAGACGAGGATGCCTGAAGCCCCCCTTACATAGGGTATAGAATGACCTATGCTCATGCACCCAGAGCTCAGTGTGGGCAGCACACAGGAAATCAGGGCCTGTCTGGCACCCTAGCAGCTGAGAGAGAGAGACAGGTCCCAAAGAGACAGCAGGCCAGGGTTAATGTTACACCCTTCTGCACTAATACAGCACACTACATCTGTTCAAGGCCTGTATCGGTCAGATTCACATCCTCTGCAAAATGGCCATGCATTTCCACTAGCACCTGCTTGCACACGTCAGGAGTTGAATGTTATTTCTCTTCAGCATAAGCTCTCTTTCCTTATTGTTTCTCTCATTTGCAGTGATCAGTGGTATCAACTCATTACAACAGTATGTCTGTGTGGGTGAAGAGCAGCTCTACAACAATACCCAGCACATCTTGACACAATGACAGTGACTGATCCAGCAGTCTTATCCCTGTCCACACTGCCAGCCTAAAAATCCACTTTTAAGCATCAAACAAACTTAAACAACAAAAAGGCAAAAACATTTTTTAATGTTTCACCAATGAGCCTACTCTGAAGCCATATATGCAGTACTATATACATATACTTTTTTTCTTTTTTTTTAGATTTAAAGAAAATATTCCATTTGTGTATTTTCCTTTTTCCATTGCATTTTGTTTCCTTCCGCTCCATGACACTCTAATACCTCATAAATACGGTTGCGTGAAAGCCTCCAGTCTGGCACGTTTGCTCCATTACTGGGTCAGATGTGCTGTCAGACTTCCTTTACTCTTCAACGGTGGCAATAAGCTTTACTACAGATTGTTTCTCAGATAGGCTGTGTGCGTGTGTGTGTGTGTGTGTGTGTGTGTGTGCGCGTGCGCGTGCATGAGTATATGAGAGCATATGAGACCCTGCCAGTCATGCACTGACCCCTCATACTCACGCCACCTCAGACAGTATGCCAGACCCCCGCTGAGCCTCTACTGTACTGGGCTGCAGTATGCATGAGTGACCCCGACGCCATCAGCCTTTTTGTTGGCTCTCATTAATTCATGTTTGTGAGTATGGTAAAAACAACCAGCCCGCCTGCAGAAGGATGGGGAAACTCTCCCCCACCCCTCATCCAGTCGGGGAAAGTCGCGTCTGGGCAGTGCGTTGGAGGCTCAGCGCCGGGATTGGCGTGCGTGGCTGGGTCTGTCTGTGGCCGGAGGGAAATGGGGGGGTTGTTATTAAGGAGCGTTGCTGGGTAGAATAGGAATGTTTGTCATGGATGGGTGAATGGCGTGTGTCTGTGTGTAAGAGAGATTACAGTAGTGTGTGTGATGTGTGCTGGCATGATTTTTATCTACGCTGTAATGCCTTACACATTCATGAGCAATATGCCGATGTTGGGCAAAAAAACAGAAAAAAACAAAAACAAACATAAAATAATCTATATGTCTTGTGCAAGTCTTTTATAGTAAAAAGGTAGTTTAACAGCGAATATACACTACCATTCAAAGGTTTGGTTTGAGATTTTTGTAATGTTTTTGAAAGAAGACTTATTAAGGCGGCATGAATTTGATCAAAAATACAGTAAAACTGTAATATTGTGAAATATTGTAATTTAAAATAAACATGTTCTATTTGATTATATTTTAAAATGTAACTAATTCCTATGATGCAAATCACAGTGTCAGTGTCACATGATCCTTCAGAAATCATTCTAATATGCTGGTTTGCTGCTCAAGAAACATATCTGATTATTGTCAATGTTGAAAACTGCTTAATATTTTTCTGGAAACTGTCATACATTTTTAGGGTTCTTTGATGAATAGAACATTCAAAAGAACAGAATTTATTTGAAATTATAAATGTCTTTACTGTAAATTTAATGCATCCTTGTTGAAAAAAATAAAAAAATAATTCCAACCAAACAAAAATAATCTTGTATACAAACATATACATGACAGCATACATTTTTTTATAACTTTTATAATAAAATGTAATCTTATATTTTGATGTGTTCCTCACAAATCTATCATATGGCTTCAGAAAACTTGAAATATAGTGCACAAATCTTATGCATTACTTTTGCCATTTTGCCCATTGTATGGAAAAGTGGAGCATAAAATCTCCACTTTTGTGTTCCATTAACAGCATAAAAGCACATGGAATGGCATGAGGGGTATAATGACTATCCCTTTCAGTAAAACACAAATCCTGCACTGTACTTTTTGATTTCATTGGTCTCCTTAGGGGTTTCAGCAGTCTCTTATTTTTTCTGACAGATTGATATTTCAAGAAGTTCTTTCTTCTGCATCACAACAAAATAAAACATTTCATTGCTGTGATCTGATTGGTGAGCGTTTCCAGGGCATCAAATCATCTCTAGGGCACTATCTCTATCCATTAGCCTCTTAATTCTGACAGTAGAAGGGATGCAGTCACTACTAGGCGAGCATCACTATAGCTATAGGGCAGTTGTACAGTGAGCTGTAATTCACTATTCTGGAACTCCACTGATAAAGAGATGATTGGCTGAGAGTTTTTAGATTGTAACTGTGGCAACAGAATCATGTGGTTAAGTGTATGGTTGAGTAAACTAAGTTATTATGAACAAGGTTCAGATCTAAGTCAGTTTGTAAGGTCACTGGGCTTTCTAACACTCTGAATGCAACAACTTAACATAATAAAGATGGCTGATGCTGACCATTTGAAAACAAGTGTCTGGTTTGGGGTGTTTTCCCCTGACCCATCCCTGCTGCGCACATTAATTCTGCAAGATTGGATTCCAGACCGAAGTTCCAGATAGCTGAAGAAATAACACATCATTTTGCTCTCAAGGACAGGGGCTGAAATCCCAGAGAGTAGTGGCACAGGTAAGTTTTGTGCGGCTCAAGGGCGACAAGATACTGATTTCCTGTGTGCAGCAGGAGGTGGAGAATTGATGCAGTGTTTCTTCCCAGCAGGCTGTGCAACGCACGACAGACACACCTCCAGGCTGTGTATATACCCAAGATCCCTATCACTGCTAGAGAAAACTGCCCTGGCCACGCCAGGACACGTCCAGTACATTCACCAATATAAATAAACAACACTTACACTCTGGGATTCTGGGATGCGTTCCAATTGCTTCTGTTTTGTTGAATTTTCCTTCATGTTTCCCTCTCTCTTTTACTAAATGTTCCTTCTTTGATCCTGCTATTCACCATATATATAAATAATAATGGTGGATAACAGGACCAGAAAATAACGAGTCTGATTTAAAGTCATTATCGCTGCATCCAAAATCAAATACTTCTCCTATATAGTATGCGAAAAAACAGTATACCAACAGAGTAGTATGCCCGAACACATACAGTAAACTGCACCAGAAATCGCATACTTCTCGACTATTTAGTAGGCGAAAAACAGTATGTGACAAATTAAGTATTCTGAATATCCAAATTCACAGTACTCATAAAAGAGTAGGCAAAAAGTGCCCAGATGACCTACTAATTCCGGTGGGACATGATAATGACAACATGGCGGATGTAGTACGTCCAGATTATATTTATACTACACATATTCAAACTATACAGAAAGCACTTTTTTAGTGGTTGTGAAGTAATTACTTATTCAAAATAAGTACCTACTCAAGAGAGTATGCGATTTTGGATGCAGCCCTTGTATTCGAAAAACAGTATGCAAAAAGAGCCCGAATGACCAAGTACTTTTACTGAGATTCTGAAGTGCTCATTTGATGAACACTTTACTATCCCATGAGGCCACGGGAAAGGATTTATGAAGGGAAGTGAAGTGATGCAACTGACGCTGGCAGGTCACGTGACAGTAATAACATAACGTAATAACACTTTTGTAGTACGTCTAAATTTCATTCATACTATATAGAATGTACTTTTTTAACGGTTGGGAAGTAAGTTCAAATTCAAATGTAGTACCTACTCAGACAGTAATGCAATTTTAGACACATCACACGTCTCTACGAGCACTACTCCTCAAATTGTCACGGGATATGTATTAATGACAAATAGAGGTGTTTATGGGAATCTTCAAGTCATTGAGTTATATACAAACACACTTAATTTTTCAAATTCAGTCCAAAAAAAAATCTCTTTGTCTTTGTTTTTGAACACGCACACATCCACACACACACACTCCCACACATTTTCACACGCATCTTCTGAGTATAATGAGATCTTGTTAATGCCATGGCAACTGCTAGCTTCCACACACCAACGGGTCTCATCATTATTGCTTGTTTATGATTAAACCTGCAACCTGCCGTTGTTATAGCGTTCATCACTGTCTTTGTTCATACCTCTGCGCTGTGTTAGCTAGGTTGCTATGGAGCTCTCACACTATCAGATCACACTCAACGGATTGTGTCATCACTTCCTCCGTAAAGCGGGAGGTGTGGGGCCTCTGTTCGTGATAAAGCACTCGCTGAGAGTCTCTCAGCGTCGGGTGTCCACACTAATGAGCGAGTTTAGCTTGTCATCTGCCTGGTGGATCTCATTAAGGATGTGATTTTGTGTTTCAGTCCCTCAGAAGCAACTGTCACTCCAACCCAGGCCTGGACCTTCCAACTGCACACTACTAACTGGTCATTTCCGACTAATGTCTTCCTCCAGCTTCATGACAGCTGTTCCGCATGAATATCCCAGTACACTACTGTGGTGAGCTAAGAGGAGAAACCATCACACATGTTGTGTTAGTAACCCCAGCTGCCCCCCACACCCACCCAGCCTCAGGGGAGGGTAGATCAGGAGTCAATTAAAGAGGCATTCCCGGAATGCTTTCAGAAGGTTGAAAAAGGAACAAGGGATGTCTCTGCGCTGTTTATTTTGCCCGCCAGCAGCCGCCTTGATCTGAATTTGTGCCGGTGCATGTTGACCAGGCTCCGTGAAGGAGAGAGAAATCAAACCGTGTCAGAAAGCACCAGGGGTCAACTACAGTAAACCCGGTGGCTCAGAGGGCGTTCACACATACAGTAGCAAAACCCAAAGTGATTTCCCTGCAAAAAAGTTTAAACAATTTGGCTGTTTTTGTTTTTTAGCAGCAGCAAAAACGTATAATGAAGTAATAATGTCAATAGAATAAGTTATGTTAAGTTATGGCCAATTGCGCAGACCATTAATAACATCAAGGCATCCAGCAGTGGGAACACCTACTAGTGACCACAGTTGTGCAAAATTTAGAATTGAAGAACTGGCCTCCTTTTAATTCATGAATGGGAATTTGAATTACCCACACCCCACAGGAGGTTGAATTTAAATACAAAAAATCATCACAGTTAATGTATTCTGGGAAGTGAAGTGTAACTTCACCCTAGTTTACAAAATTGTATTTATTAAATGTAAAGTACACACAATTTCTTAGAGAATTTTAAAAATGTAATATACAGTTTTTAATTTTCCATCCATCCATCCATCCATCCGTCCCTGCTGGTGATAAACAGGGTAGTGACCTCCAGCGATAAAATCATTCCAGAGGAAAGGAGATTATAGTAACCTACTGCATTAACCAATAACCCATCACAGCCTTTCCCTCCAATCCATAAAAGCCATTTGGAACTTGTCATAAATGGTAATCCTTTCTTCCGGATTCTAAAATATCCAATCAGAGCCTTTCCCTCCAGTTTACAAAAATAAATCTACACCTTTCCACCAAGTAATAAAACTGGTGGGCTGTCAATGACACCACACTGACCAATAGGGACTCTTCCCTCCGATTGACAAAAGCCAATCAACACTTCTCAGGCAGGTGGGATTTGACACATTGCAGCCCATGCTGCAAGAGGTGGGTAGATAAAGGAAGAGGTGAAGTACATGTTTCCTGTGTGAAAGGGAGAATTTGTGATACGTGTTAAGAGAGACAGTTACATTGACACAGAAATCCTGCTTCCTTTACAGGCTCAATGGACCCACATGAACTCACCCCACACTGTAAACGCTGTGTTAGTACAAGCGCTAAAACAGAAAACCCTTGCTTAAAGCACAAAGGAGAGATGCGTAAACAGCAGGCGAGGCTTTGACACCACATTGTTTATGATGAACTACATCCTGCTGGGTATAGCACACGCTTACCTGTCTTATAGATTTCATAGCGCAGCGAAAACCCTGCCCCCTGGTGGGCGTAGTCTGAGACGAATTTGATGTGCAGAACGGGGCCTGAGGAGATGATCGCAGGGGGTGCGATGTTGCTGCAGTGTCTCCCCAACAGATCCCCGCTGTCTGAGTTACCATCGCGGATCTCAATGAAGTCATACCTATGGAGAAAACCAAACACAAAGACCTTTATTCAAGAGGTCGAATGCATGGTTAACCATCAAAACGAAAGTTTATCCAAGTTGTGTCATTCTTTGAACGGGAATAGATACCAGTTTGACAGTTGTGCGCTAGAAACACTGGCTGATACGATAATTATATCCATGTTATGGCTGATTACTGGTAAATGGCCGATATTAAAAATGGATAGTATTTTGTCCAAATAAAAAAAAAATAAAACACAAAACATTTAAATCAGTCATATAACTGCTACAAGTGCATACAATATGCATCACACCATTATAATGTACAGTATAAAAAATAAACTTTGAGATTTGCAAAAGATTGCATTTATCAGTTTTTGTAAATTGGAAGTGTTTTTCAATATTAGCTTTAAGTGACAGCAATCTAAATAGAAAAATAGATGCAATGGGCATAAAATATCGATACTGATACCGATAAATAAAACATCACTAATATTGGTAGCAATATTTAATGCATTCCCAATTTGAGAGCAGTCCATAATAGCAGTCCCTTAAAGAAAGGTGTTCCGAGATCTTCGTATTACTGTAAACACAACAGATGGAGAAGACACACTACACAATGTATGTTAAAGGTCTGACTGTTCTGCCACCTCTACATAAAGAGTTTGGTCTTTCTTTGTTTTGTTGAAAACTGAAAGCCTTGGAAGAGAAAATTACAATGGGATTGTAGTTAAAAGGTGTTTGATCTCAATTAACTATATGAAACTATGTAAATTATTCACATATTATACTTTCTGGCTGGTTACTAAATAAATTATTTCTCTGAAAAGCTTTTCAGCAAAAGAGAAGGTGTATTATCTGCTCTCTTTTGAAAGGTGAATCAAAGAGTTTCTTTTTAAAATAATATAACAGACAGAAGGAATTCTGGGTCCAGCTGGCAGGCAGCGAGAGTAAAATGCGCTGCTACTTAGCACAGCGCTGTAGTGTTAATAGGCTGAGGTTTATGTAGCTGTACTAGCAGAAGAGCGTGACTCCACACAGCATGCTGCGCCTCATTTAACCACCAATTCAACAAGCCTTTGGACCCTCCGAACATCTGTACCCTTCAGCGCTGGAGAGTCATTGTCTAAAACACTGATCCAACTCAAGAGACAAGTGCACAGACAGAGAAATCAATGACCCTCGAGTTGGAGAAACTATGCTTTCTCGCCTCTGACATATTTATTCAGTGTGGTGTATTCCTAGAGGACAAATGCATTGCTCTGTTATAGTTTGTGAGGCTTAATGGAGTTCTCAGTTATGATTCATTGATGTACCTACTCAAGTCTCACAGGTTTCTGCTAAAATTCCTTAAATGGCATACAAATATACACAAACAGGTTATTGACTACAGTTATTTTGTCAAAAAAAGATGTAGACACCCCTGTTTGCTTGTTGAGTGCTTGTTTTTTATGGGTTTATTTACACTACCGTTAAAAAGTTTGGTGTAAAGAAGTCTCTTATGCTCACCAAGGCAGCATTTATTTGATAAAAATACAGTAAAACACTATTACAACCATTTGAAATAACCATTTTTATTTAAGAACATAATTTATTCCTGTGATGGTACAGTAAAGCTGAATTTTCAGCATCATGATCCTTCAGAAATCATTCTGATATGCTTGAGTTTCAGCCCAAGAAACATTTCTTATTATCAATGTTAAAAACTGCTGTGCTGCTTAACATTTTTGTGGAAACAGTGAATTTTTTCCCAGGTATTTATTTTTAGTTTTTTATAAAAGAACGTTCAAAAGAACAGCATTTTTTAAAAATAATTTGCTGTCACTTTTGATCAATTTAATGCAATCAATTTCTTTCGAAATATCTTACTTTCAAATTGTAATGTAGCTATAATTGCTATACTGTAATTCGAATTAAACTGGCCACAATGTACAGGAAGCTGAACTGGAATTGGATTTGGAATTAAACAAAAGTGGAACTGACTGAATTCAATTCTAGAAAATTGAGTGTTCTTCCATCCTGGTCCATTATTTACATATAAAGCCTGTAAAACATTCAGACTTAAAGACTTAAACTTATTTAAACTTTCCAACTTTCGGCTTTCAAAGTTTGTCTCGAGTGTACTAACATCTTAATTCCTTCAAACCTGAAGTCTGTTTGTCTTCTATTTGACAGGTTGTGGGATTCACAGAATCCATAAGAATAAAGGAGGATATCTCAGGAGCTGAAGGCACCAAACAATCTCCAATCAAACATTTGCAAAGCCCTCCTCAGTGCCCACCTCAACTCGCACTTCTGTCTCTTTCCTCAAAATGACAGGACACTCTGTGATAAAGGATGAAAACATGACAGCGAGAGAGAAATGAAAGTACAAAGTAACCATGTGACAGATGCCAGCAGCTGTCTTTAACCAGCCTTAAACACACACCATCACCGTCAAATAAACGTCTTGACACATAAAACACAACCACACAAACTCTATTCTGTTCTTTTTTAGTGAACTTTCAGGTGCTTCTCATTTCAAATTAGGACAGAGTTAAAAGTTACTCTCCCTTTTTCTGATTCATCACAGTCACCTCTTACAAAAACAACATTCACCTAACACTGAGGACACATGCTGTGTGGGACCATTGCAGTCACATGGGTGGGAAACAACAACACAAACACTGGCTTGTATTTGCAGTGGATGTGAAGGTAATACGATTTTCATGGATCTTATTCATGAATGTTGTTACTATGGTGAATCTGTTTGGGGTGAGAATGCTGCCATTGTTGACTGACCCGAAAAATGTGTTCATACCACGTAAACGCCACATTTTTGTGTGTCAAAGACTGATTCTGTTTTCTCTGTTGGCCACTTTTCCACTTGTTTTTCTTTTGATCTGCCTTGTTTTCACTCTTACTTTGCACCAGCAAACTAGGGTAAACACAGGCTTTGGCACCCTGAGCTTGTGTATGTGTGTGTGTGCTCTCTAAATAATGTGTTTGCCTTGACCACAGCAGAGTAAGTATCTGCAGATGTACCCCTCCTCCACCATCAGAGACGCATGCTAATTGCCTTTCACATGTTGTTTCTATGAGCCAGTACTTTTTTTCACCAGCGCAATCTTTGTTTAATTTTTAATTTTTATAAAGCACAATTAAAACAACGTAATGTTGACCAATGCACTCACACAATAACATGTATAATATACAATAATATACACAAATAAAATGTACTTTCAGATAAACAATGACTAACAATATCTGTTAAGAGCCTCTTGCCAATTAGCCTACTGAACCAAACGCTAATTCAAGTAATGTAATTTCAGGTTTCGTTTAAACTAACCTAAAGAAGGAGCCAGTCTAAGATGTAGAGGTTATTCTATCACTTTTGAGCTACAAATGCCCGGTCACCACTTAATTTCAACCTGGTCCTTGAAATTACTTATCAAGCACGTCCCCTGCAGATCCAGGCACAGTTTTCCTGACACAATGGAAAATGAGACTATTTTGTGTTTGACAGCAACATACTGTAAATGAGAGTCATATATCGTGTTTTTAGTCAAAGTGAAGGTAATTTTTGCATCTTTTTCTTTTTTGAGTGGATCAAATGGGTCGGACGTTGGCTCAACTGACAGCAGAAGATAGGATGAATGTTTAAAAGTTCTTTTGTCATCATTTTTTCAATTCAGTTTGGAGGCAATAATGGAAATCACACATACCCCACCTTTATGATGCAACACTTGCACCCTGGAAATGTTTTTCACGTGCTGTTTTAAATTGATATGTATATATATATATATATATATATATATCCCTAGTTAAATATAAATAATAAAATGAAACAAAAACTTACAAAAGACAAGAAAATGTTTTGTTGCTGAATTCAAAAGATGTGCGTCCAATCAAACTCTATGGTATTTTGCTTGCATAAGTTAATTTGTGACTTGGTAGAAGCTAGTATAATTAAACAAATGCCAACATGGGCAGGTTGTGTGATGTATCATAATCCTTTAAAAAAAACCTACGAAAGGTTGAATTAAGACCCAAACTACATTAAATATGAGTAATGTTTGGTACCGTGCAAAATTGGACTTGATGGGACTTGACAAAATCAGTTGGAAAACTATAAATGTTCAGCTTGAGCATGTTTTAAATAATTGTCTTGTTAGATTAAACAGTGCTTCACTGAATTTTATCTGGATTTGTATCCAATAGCTTTTCATCAAAAACCACATTCTGGACATACAGTATTACACAGATACTGGACAGCTACAGACCAGCAACCTTTTCAAAACCCACGACTATAGAATAAAATATAACTAAAAGATTTCATATGTTTACATTTGTACCAAAAAAATTAAAATATCTCAGACTTTTTTCTTACTTACTAGATGAATCGATTAAGATTCACTCCAAGCGAAAGGAAGTCTCTCCCGTTTGATTGAAAGTGAATAATCACAGGCTTTGTCTAAAAACCTCAATCTCACCCAGTGGAAGAATTAAAATGCTGAAAGTGCCTCTAAAATATTAACTGCTTGTCAGAGAGCATTCCCAGACCGTGCTCATCAACCATTTGTTTGGTCATAAAACCAGGAAAGGTATGAAGGAAGAACCAGAAGTGCTGCAATCTGAAATGTCAGAGAGAAATCTGGGACGACGGCTACTGAATCTTCCGTTATACTCACAGTTCTAATGGAATATTGTACAATGCAAGCATAAACACACCAATCTAGCCCTCTCTCTGTAAGCCTAGCAAAGCCTATAATGGTCATAACAGATATGCCTGTACTCTGAGAATGATGTGATATGTGTGGGAGACCTGTGTGACCCCCTTGAGTCCTGTCCGGCTTCACACCATCCATCGATTCTTCATTACAAGCGGAAAACGCGCATTGATCAGAAGGACCCCTGGAGAGCCGCACGGAGTGATGATATCATCCGCTTATGTTGGCTTCACTCGAGAGGAAATCTAGCTGTGAGGTTAGACGCGTCCATTTGTCAAATCTATCATGGAAAAGACCCACGTGGAGAGACAGAGAGGGAAGCTGCTGTGTAAAATTGTTCCTTTCATAGACGTTCACTTCAGTCACAAGCAATTAAGAGGCTAGTGAGTTCACACAGGGCTAGCATACTGTAGTATCACTACTGTCCCCTGTGAGGTTACTACAGGAACAAAGGCAGCTGTCTCCGTTCCCCAGCTGGAGACGGTGGGGTGTCCCGGGGTCTGTGATCACTGCTCTGCATGTGCCTGGAGTTGAGAGGTCTAAAAATGCTCTCGAGCGATCGTCAGTTCGGATCTCCTTTATCACAGAAGACAATACAGGGACGTCACCAAACGCGAGGCCTTGGCTCACCTCGCTGAAGTAAGAGTGTGAAGCTATATATATATATATATATATATATATATATATATATATAGATAGATAGATATATATATATAAATACATACAGCCTCAGGGATGTTATCACTCAACTGAATTAATAAAATACGTGGGATGAAGGAGAATGGAATATCCATTCCTTATGCATTAATATGGTGATTATAGAAAATATCAAAAACTGGAATACTGTGGCCGAGTAAGGAAAATAGAGTGTAAAGTGTGGGGAAGAAAAACAGATAAAGATGAAAGAGAGAGATAGAAAAAGAGAGTGTTAAAGGATAGAGAGAACCATGACTTCAACCTGTTCAGCCCTGTTTCAATACCCATGCCATTCAGTAGAGCAGCTTTGCAGATTGCATTACAGATATATCATGATAAATCAACCCATGCTTATTATATTTATTCCACAATAATCTATTTATACTTTTTAGGAGCGGGACACATCTGATGCTGTGCCAAGGAGGCGTGGAACGATCTGATGAATTAGGATGAAGCTGGTACGACAAGTGAGACGGTGTCTTTCATATAAGCTCTGAGCGGTACCTGCATGTAAACCTGGATACATTTACTCTTTTGCATTGTGTCTGGTGCTTGTCATCCACCTGATGTTTCAGAGAGCTCTGGATTTCATCACATTTTCTGGCAACAGGAGAATAACACAATACTACTTTTAAAGATGAGCTGCAGACATAAAGTATGTTTCAAAAGTAGAAAGGATGATTAGTGCACTCAAGATGCTGACTATGTAGGCAGCTCCCTAGTACAGTTCATGAGTGGGAAAAAGACAATTATGTTGCCCCATAAAATATCTACCTTTAGCCAAATTTCTAGGTATCACTGCATGTATCCTTAACAGAAAAGACAATCCAATAATGCCCTGCAACAATAATAAATATTTATATATAGAAATATACTTAAAGGTGGGGTATGTGATTCTCTTTTTTGTCCATTTTTTCAAAATAACTTGAAATCCTATTCCTAACCCACTTACAGCCACTGAGTTAGAAGCACTGAAATGAAAATTAAGCAATTTAATTATCTGTGGAACGGGCAGGACTCGAAAAACTCCAGCCAATCATTTCCAAGACCACCTAGAATCATTGGACAGTAAGTTCGTCAATCAAACGGTCGTACCACACCCCCCTCCCCCAGCGCGCGTGACCCCCTTCGTGCGCATACTCAAAGCTTGTGACGCATGCGCATCTCGTCAGTAAAGTCGGTTCCATGATTAGTAGTAAATCGTCATTACAATCTCTCGCGCATCTGAGTTTTCGCTTGTGCATGATTGCGCGTCCATGTTCTTCGAATGGGTGGAGTCAGGGCCAGCGTTGGAGGAAAGAAGGTAGGACCATTTGAATTGTGTATTTTCAAAATCTGCCGGTTGTTTTCCAAATCACATACCCCACCTTTAAATTCATTAAATAGAAACAAATAATAAACAATTAATATAAATATTTATATATACTTAAATGTTTATACATTTAATGCTATAAAAATAATTTAATAAGAAATAATAACAATAATAATAATAATAATAATAATAATAACAATAATAATAATAATAATTAATAATAAATAGTCAAATAAAATGAATAATAATAAGTGATGATTAATTATAAATAAAAACAATCAATTAATTAATTAATAATACAAATAATAATTAATAATAAAATAGGTTACACCTTATTTTAAGTACTGAGTAATATTAACCCCTTAACTGTCACCCCCCCTTTTTTCGCATAGACATAAAAATCATTATCCAAACTTAAATGGTTGTAATTCAAGAATGCTTTGGAATATAGACCTATGGTTGGTCTTGTTTTTTTCCAGACATTTTCCAGATTATTGTAGAAGTGTAGAAATGATTAAAAATGAAACAGAAAAAAAGTTATATAAGTTTAAGTTTATGAAATTATTTAATGTAAAAATATAATTATTAATATTTTATGAAAACAAACTGAGGTTTCTACCAATCTTTCATAATTTTTAATGTTTATTGCTATTTCAAAATAAAAGCCTAAACACGCCTAATGAATATGAAATATTCTTGTTGCAAATTGATAAATTACTGCTCATCTGTAATTTATTTTAGAAAACAGCCACCATATATGAAAACTAGAGATTTTAAGCTTTCAAATGATATATAGTTTGTCAATATTACTTTAGGTTTTTACTAAGATATTATTGTTTTAAATATATAGTGACAAACGTCCCACCTGTGGGACGGTGACACTTAAGGGGTTAAACAACAACATACTTATAAGGGTTAAAATAATGTTTGGTCGGTGTGGCGAACAGGACGGCCGAGGGACGTGAGAGAACGGCGCGAGGCCGGTGGTGCGATTGCTAATGAGCAGCACCTGTGAAGCACACCGGTCTCGCATCTCTCACGGAGGAGCGGAAGCATAAAGGAGGAGCGACGACGTTGATGATCGAGAGAGGAAGAGGCCTGTGTTTGGTTTTTGTATTTGTGTTTTATTTTCGGTAGCCAGCAGTCGTCCGCGAGGGGCTGCTGGCGGTATTTTTGGTTTGTTTGTTTTATTTTAATAAAGTATTTTGAATGTTCGCCGGTTCCCGCCTCCTTCTTCCCTGAACATTGCTACAGTCGGGTTAGTTGCATGTAATTATGCATAATTCACTGTTATTATTACAGTAACATGCAAGTGTAAGAACACTAAAATAAAGTGTTGCCTAAATATTTTTCTTAAAAGCACTGATCTTTTTTTTTTTTATGTAAAATGTGTTCGCTCTGTATTGCAATGCTAGCTTAGCACCATGCCTTGGGAGATGAGTCATTTTAATCAGACGCAATGTATGATGGGAAAAAAAAGAGGGATCAAGAGAACGGGAAAAGGAATGAGAGAGACTAACATCGGTGATCATCACTATGTTTCATATGGACCAGGATTTTTAACTAGCTAATCAATCCTCAGTCAACTACAGTAGCTTTCCTAGAAAAACAAAAATACTTGTGAACCAACTTCAAGCCAAAATTATACCAGCCTGGACCAGAATGGAAATTCATGTAAGTATGATCTGCTCTTTCAGATGGGTGGAGGAGGAGGAATTACAGACAAAGGAGGAAAGAATGGATGTAAAAGGTGGTTATGACAGAGTTTAAGGAGAAATGAATGGAAAGATGAAACACAAGGGTGTGGTGGCAGACGAGCAGACTAAACTTCATGAGGTAAAAGTAGAAATCATGTAGTGCAGCCAGTTTTCACCAAGTGTCCATATAAACATCTGTCAGTTAGGACTCAGAGGCATGCCTGGATATGATCCCTGAGCTGAATAATCATATCTGACAGGGAAAACGCTTCAGGTTAAATAAATTAAGTATGGCGCTTAGCTGCTGATGGAGCCAGTTTGTGTCCAGTGGAAAGATACTGAGCTGTTACTACCTCGGGATCAACATAGATCAAATAAATAGTCTGCCCACAGTGTCTATACCACAATATGTGTGAAGGGTGAGAGCTTACGATGCATACCACACACATCCAAAACAAGAGCTGTTATAGAATGGCATTCTCATCAGAAAAGACTGAAAAATGTGCTCATGTGGTAATATCGAAATTAATTGATTTCATTCAAGTCAAAAACCTAATTTGACATAACTGAATGATCCTTTATACATTCGTTTACATGAACAAAACTATATTCACGGGTTAGCTCATGCTGTATGAAGGCAGGGTTGAATGGTTGTATAGTCTAGTCTAGGGGAACTGTCTCACTCCACCCTGCCCTCCGTCTGTAAGTCTCGACGATGCAACTGAACAACATATCCACTTCACAAAGAGTTTGTTGTAACACCTCTCCAGTATGGCGTCACGTGGCAGTTTTCTCTTGAAATGCGAATGGAAGAATCAGAGGTGACTGTATTTAAGCATGTTAATGGATAGATCATTTTACGACTTGTTTATTAAAGAAGTGTTTGTGTTTAATCGGCATTAACAATTGTGATTGTGTCGAACCCCAATATAACTTGATACTCCCAACTTTGTCCTTGATTCATCTGCCTGGCCAAGGGACAAAAACAATAATCACTAGAAAAACAGCAGGGAACAAGTCAGGGAGTTTAAGAGCTACGGAGATGATTTTAGCCAAGAAAAGTCTGGCTTTGTGTTAAAAGGAAGATGCTGATATATAATTTGTGCATTTACGAGGCCTACAGATCAGGCATAACAGGAGCTTCCCCCATCTTTGTTTACAGCACAGGAATCACAGGTTGTAAATAACCATACTTTACCTTTCTTTTTCTCTCTGAAGCCTTGTAACCATTTGTACCACATAAAGGTTGAGAATAGGGTCAGGATTTATTTAATTATTAGATAATTATTATAATTAGGAGATATTTAATTAGCTTAAATATTATATAAACATACAGCTGTACCACTGTGTATTATGAGAGTGCCGACTGATGCAAATATTTAATACTGCATGCAAATATTTCAGCAGTTGTATCCCGTATTTCTGTCGATTCCATTAATTTGTTATTTAATCATTCTTTTGAGTCGATTTTCTTACTTTTCAATGGATTGGCCAACCATGTTTGCAAAATGTTATGAATGGATTTTCATTCGTTCGGACCGCTCTCTTACTTAATCATCTTGAGCGATTTCTCATCAGAAAAAACAAACCGACAGTATCGAGAGAACAAACAGCGTTGGATGATGAGTGGATATTCACCAAAAACTATTGAAACAAAAGGCTATTTTTGAGAGTTAACTTTTTAGAAAATTTAGCTAGGCTACTGCTGTGCCACGTGAATAAGCGGTCATTCACACCAAAAGTGTTTTTGTGTCCACCTGTGATGCTCAGTTATATTTAAATATATGCCCAAGACGGATGTTTTTTTTTTTTAAATATACTTGAAGTGAAAATTCAGTTTATTTTTTAAAAGTGTATTTATTTGCACTTTATTAAAAATATATTTTACTGTAGGTATATTTTAACTGTATGCTGGAAATAATCATTGTAACAATGCTTTGAAAGTATACTTTCAAAACACATAGTATACAATAGTATTTTGTACAAAGTGTAGCTAAGTTTTATTTGTCTAATAATAAATATTTGTTATTAAAGACAAAGTATCCAATTTTAGTACTTTTTATTCAAATATATCACACCACGATAGCCTCGTGGGCAAGTGCACCGCCATGTGCTTTAGGATACCCAAGTTCGAGTCCCAGCTCGTGGACCTTTCCTGATCCTCCCTCTCTCTCTCTCTCTCTCTCTCTCACCTCACTTCCTGTCTAGCTACTGTTCTATCCTAATAAAAGGCGAAAACACTTTAATATCACTAATCAAGCATGTAATTAGTCCCTACACAGGCATATACTTAATGTATACTAAGTATACTTGAAGTTGGTCCAATTTAGTACACAAATGTAAACTAAATACACTTAAAGTTTACTACAATTTAATTGCAACTAAAATATAAGTACAAAATAAGTTGTATCAAAATAGCACAATTCAAGTTAACTAATCATTAACACACTTGAAGTATACTGATAATTAGTCTGCTGCAAGTATACTTAGCTTTTTTTTCTTCACTAGGGAGCCTATTCATTATATTTACTTAACCTGTTAGTAATGTTTTGATTAGGCTATTTAACGTATGTTTAAATAAATTTGTCATGAAAACAAGTTATGACAGTCACTATGTAAATGATTATATTTCAAAAATGAATTGGAGTAGAAAATTAACTTTATAATTAGATTTAGAAGGTAATGGAAAACGCGCCTTATGTGCAATTTACAGTACATGTTTTATTTATTTATTTGTGTGTTGATTATTATATCTAAAAATAAATAACAACTCAATTTAACAATTTGGGCTCTGTTGTAAATTGTAACCTTTAATATTATAGTAATGGTTAATTAAAGGCTCCCTATAGGCTATAGTTTACAGCATTAGCTAAAATAGATTTTTTTCATCCTTAATAAAATTAAAATTGTAATAGAATTTATTTAAACACATATACACATTTGTTAAAAAAACACTTTAATTTTAAAAAAGAAAAGAAAAAATAAGCAATTTTGTGTTTAGTTTACTCCCCCCCTGCTGTACCTAACCCATACCGAATCGTGACTTCAATAGTTTGTGTACCGTTACAACTATATATAGTTGTATATATAGTTATATATGTCAAAATAACGCGTTGATTTCGATTAATTAATCTGAGAAGAAATAACGCGTTAAAAAAAATAACGCAGATTAATCCATTCCGTTTTGACCTTTGCGGAGCCGTTCTAGTCGTAGCCACCATTCGTGTAAAAAGAAGGAGGGAGACAAGAACGCGCTGCTTGGATCATTGTTTGGAACATTTACTTATAACAAACGGAGTTCGTCAACTCTAAAGTACGTACCACATCAATGCAAAGCATCCAGGAGTGTGTGTGTGAGTCGGTGAGTGTGTCTGAGAGAAAGCGCGCTTGTGTGTGTGTGTGTGTGTGTGTGTGTGTGTGTGTTGTAACTTTTCACGCGCTCTCACGTCACACAACCATTTTCTCACGCACTCTCACGTCACACAACCATCAATCGCGCACCAAAGAGAAGACACGGAAACAGACAAGACAGAGCATGTTACTTATGATATTAAAAAAATCTCAGCTCTCAGATTCTGTCAATTTTATTACAAAAATCAAACAATAAATACCGTTTTGGCGCTTGTAAATGTGACATGACATATCCCTATAGGGGCACGTGAACCGATCATCTCTAGCTAATAGTAAATAAACACGAATGAACAATGTTGAAAGATACAGTAGGGCAGCCTAAAACTTACCGAAATGTATATTCCTCGATCAATCAGTGTTTTTCAACCGCGAAAAGAGGTCAATAAAACAGCTGGAGAACAATGTCACATAACATTTAGCCTAAGTTACCTCAGGAAAGCCATTTCATGACCTAGCACGTTATAGTTGGCTATAAAAAAAGAGCTATAGAGAGTATTTTTCTAAATTTATGTAGCCTACTACTATATTACATATGTATTATATTTTTACTTAAATATAAAAGTTGTTATTTGTAATAAACACGCATTATATTTAATTTTGAGCTATTTTTAACCTTAAATATAGGCCTACTACCAGCTGATGTGGCTCTCTGTATTTTTACAACATTGGGTGAGATTTTTTTTTTCTTGAGAAAAATGAATGCCTATCTTGTGTACCTATTTATCCAAATGAGTCAATATTGCATCAAATCACAAGAATTAAATTAAATTGAAATCGTGAAATTTGTGTCAAGCAATAATAATAAAAACGTAGCTTACCACAAATTGTACCATGTAAACATGTAAGATTGTGTATGTGATTAATTGAGATTAATTAATTACAGAGTATGTAATTAATTAGATAAAAATTGTAATCGATTGACAGCCCTAATATATATATATATATATATATATATAGCCATACTGTATGTCCATACAGCAAAATGCTACAAATCATCCAAAATAGCTATAGTGACGCCCTGTTAACCACCTACATCACTTTAGCATCTAGTTTTGCGAAGACAAATAGCAAGCACATTTTCTTCAAAAGATGTAAAAATCTAGTCTGAACATTTATAGCGCAGCAGCAAATGGATGTGAAGATGAAAGGTTAAAAAAGAGACGTCTGTTTTAAGTCTTAGATCTGGTTGTGCTAACCTGAGAACTAATGGGAAACTGTCCACTTTCCTCTTTTCCAAATGTAGCAATGTGTCTGATTCAATATGGAGTTCTGTTTACTAATGGACGCGCAAAGAAATCCCCTGTGGAAGGAAAGCACGGAAAAGGATGTGTGATGTAATGGAACGTGTTGCATCTTCTGTCAATCAAGCCGGGGTGGAGGGAAAAAGAGAGACGAAAATAACAACAGTAGGCTACTATCCCGTTCTCAAACCACTAAGGGGTAAGCAAAGTGCTGGAATGAAACACATATCAGACTTTCCTGTCTCTGTCTTTTGATCTCTCTCTCTCTCTCTCTCTCTCTCTCTCTCTCTCTCTCTCTCTCTCTCTCTCTCTCTCTCTCTCTGTTTCTCTGTTGCTGTGCTCACTGGAAGTGCTCAGTGAAGACACTTTCAACAAAAGCTTCTAAAAAATTAATGCTCCAATTTCAACAAAGGAATGTCAAAGTCATCCCATAAATCTCTCTTTAAAAACACTTCTATGTATAATTAATACGCCCAAAATGATAATAAATGCCAAAAGGAGAAAGGGCAATATTCAGTGAGAAGAGTGAGAGAGCTGAAAGTGGCAGGTTGTGACAGGCTTTGTGGCTCTGCCGAGAAGGGTTTGTAAAACATGACTCGTGAATGTCAGAGTCTTCAGTAGCAGCTGTTAATTCCCCCCGAAATTCGTCCCACTTTACGAAGCATGCTTTAAAACAAATCCACCCAAACTGTGAAAATACACCAAAACTCCATGTACCGTTATAATCCTGACCACGTTCTGTGCATTTCTGCTGCTGTCCAATAGAGGGAGGAGTCGACACAGCTGCCGGTGAAATACACGCTGAGAGCTCAAGCCTTCACGTTTTCATGATTGCCAGAAATGTGTGTCAAAGCTTTGTTTATTGGATATTTAATTAAAGTGAAGAGAGTGTGTGTAATGTCAAATAGAGCCAGACTCAGCAGGGCATCACAGAAAGGCCCAATAATCACTAGGCAAGAAACATCAGCAGTCTTTTCCAAATCAACTAATTTTAAAGAAACCACTACAGTTATGACTCATATTAATCAGCAGTATGAATAAAAAAAAAATCATTATATAAAAGACAAAGAACAAGATTGCCATGTCACCTCTTTTGTTTCTGCTTTTACCTCATCACATGGCTATGATGAATGTATAGTTTCTTAATCTTATTCAAAAATCAGCTGTGTATAGGCCGTGAAGCTCATGAAGCTCACCTGCAGTCCAGTTTCTCAAGCTCAAAGTGTGGGTTGAAGTTTAAAACGATGCGCTGGGACGGTTCGGGTGCGGTGATCACCCATCGGCAGTTCTGGTGGGGCGGATACTCCAGCGGGTAACCGGGTGTTGTGATGTAGCCTGCGTCACTGGCGTCCAAATTCCCACCACATGGCTCTGAGGAGATGAAAGTTGAAAAATGTGATTAAGCTTCACTCAAATGCTTCAAATGCACTGTGAAAATGTGTTTTCAGTGTATTTATATTCAATGAATCCTATTAAATCATATTTTTGACTTAAAACAAGTTAATTTGGATGCTACTCAATGGTCATTTCTCAAGTTATTGAAGTGATTAAGTACACGGGTCAATATGACACTAATGATTTTAATTGACACAAAGGAAATGGCTGACCTCTGCTAGTCAATAAGCAAAGCAGTCATGACTTACGAACTAAAAGCCTTTGTTCTGATGTATAATACGAATCAACACAAACTGGGAAATCAAAGAATCTGTTGTGTCTGTCCCAGTTGTCAACTGTATCACTGACAAGCAATCTGCAAACATTAGGATACAATCTTCAGTAGTATCTTCACAATTATAATCAGTCTATCACACAGGACAAACTATTCAGTGACAGGAAGTGTGTCTGCATAAGGTCAAAGGTCAACCCAATGCTGTGAGGAGTGTAGTGATCAGCCACAAAGACGTCTTTCTGTGTGGAAAGCACATAGATAGTGCACTCATTCGCGCTCTCTCCCCTGCCTGTGTTTACCATTCTCTTCCAGAACAAGCCCTCGGCTCCCACAGCTCAAATAATTGATATGGCTCTCATTCATTATTGCTCTGATCGTAGTATTGAGGCACAGCTGTTTAACCTCTGCTAGAGTGGTACGATTGTCAGCATGCACCGAACACACATGTTCGAGGAGAGGCGGTGTATGAATGTTTTAAGGTGCGGAGGCACTGAATGATTCAATATGGCTTCAAGAACTTGCTTCAGGATATTTTGAAAAATGTTTCAAATGCTTTTGTCCATACAATGCAAGCCAGTGGGGTCCAGTGATGTTTTGGACCCCATTGACTTTCATTATATGGACAAAAGCATTTGAAACATTCTTCAAAATATGGTTTCTCTGGGTTCAACAGAAGAAGGTAAGTCATAAACTCTTAAATATAAAGATTCCAAAAGAGGGTACTACAATCAGTAGTAGCTTAAACAGTCACGGTGAGTCACCCAAAACGCAGCAAAAAACAACCATTCTATTCAGTGGGAATCTGTGGAATTCTGTGGTGGCGATTTCGTGTGGTCCTTCTCAGCGGTTGCAGTGCACCAGCAGTAACCCAGCAAGGAGGAACATACGGCACGCACTCTGCTGCCGTTACTTGAAATTCACAACAAATACACCGCAACCGGCATGCATGGAGCTGATGTTCTAGCGTCACACATAGTGGCCCAGTGGGGACGCTGGAAAGGAGTACAGAGGAAGTGAGAGCTCTGATTGACAGTTTGAGGTCTGTGGCTGGTTTCCACAGCACTTTCTGCGAACAATTAAACCTCATCTGTATTGCACACTTGATCTCTCACACTCAGTCACCGACTTTCTCACCGTCGGAAAACAAGATGGATGTGGTGGGATGCGACCTCTTCATACCTTCCAGATTTACACTGCATTCAAAGCACACTGCAACTAAACCTGACTAAATGCATCCTAATTCTTAAACTCAGCAGGCCACTCACCTCTGCTCTAACATGGTGCCTCGTCGAATATTGAATAGGGAGATGACATCAGGTGATCGAAACACAACAGAATTTCAAGTGGTGACATTTTGGAAAGCTATGACAACAACTGAGGTGTGTAAAGGTCTGTACTGGCAACAGAAAACAAGACTTCAGGAAACAAAAATAAATCAAGTTATGCACCACCAAACATTAAAAATATTACTTATATATACTGCATATACTGTTATATGTTAGAGATTGGTCACAATGGTCGACTACTCAACTAATTGTCTAACAACAGAATTCCCAAACGTATAGTTTTATCAATTTTTTTTGTAATAGTTTTAGATTTTTAACTGTAACTACCATGCTGTGCTTTAGCTGTTAAACAGTTTACATCTCTGGAAGTCTTTAAATAAATCCCTTCAAAAGCATTACCGCTACATGCACACACATGCAGATGGTTGTCTTCGTCATTGTGTCGGATCTCATGCTGTTTCTGAGTGTCCTATCATACACACTGCATTTTTAAGTCAGCATGTCAAGTTAAAAATAGATCAAAACCCTGTGTTTTGTTCCTGTTCTGTTGAGCCCTGTCCAGCTGTTTCCAACACAACAATGTGTCTTTATGTAAATGCATCCCATCCGAATCTGAAACAAACCAACTAGTCGTTCAGGCAACCCACTGACTAGTTGAATTTGGAAATATGTAGTTTTGCACCAAACAAACTTCTTGTGGGCGGCAGTAGAACAATCCCAGCATCATCACTTTCTCATGTGTTCCGGGTCGATTCGTTTGTGTATGTGTGTTCTTTGCAGAAAGAAGAGGAGGGTCGACAGGCTGACGGGCCTCATTAGGAGGTGTTCTTCCTCCCTAAGCACTGGACCTCAACAGAACCGGTCTGACAGTGCAGAGATTCATTTCCACTCCGAGCAGGGAAAGCGACAGATACTGCAGTAGTGTTGTGTTGCTGTGTGTGGTGGCCTCATGAATTATAGTGTCTGTACTGCTAAAGGAGTCTATCCATCTACAGTCTCTGCCACATGCTATCCCAGCAGTACGCAGCCCTGGCGACTGGGCCGAAGTCAACACCCAGTGTGTGTGACTTTGGTTGTGTTTGCCATTCTTGTGGATGATTTACATTTACTGTGCACCAAATACAGATGAAGGTGGTGTCTTGGGGAATGGAAACATTATTTACGCTGAAAACATAGAAAAGGTTGTTTTTCACATACCTTTTAAAAAGTGCTCTGCTCATCAAAAAGCTTTACACATAAAGAAATGAACAGCACTTATGTTTAAAATGATGTCTGCTTGCATGAGATTAATAATAAAAGCTAATAAAAGCTTTTTAATTTTACATGGAACAGGTCGCCTTGTGGGGCAGACATGTTGAGATCACATGACCACCATGCAACCCTTGGTTATGAGACATTTTAAAATCATTTTTAAATACATAATTAACTATAACTACTAGGAGTGTTGCGTTTTACCGGTATTAACGATAATAAATTGTTATTGTGTTCACTAGTTTCAATATTATGGCGATAACCATAAACTAGAAAATGAAAAGTACACAGTGTTAAACTCTCACATGTTATTTGTTAAATTCATACTCAATGCCAGAAGGCACGTACTGTTAATCCACACACAAAGTCCACAAGCGAGAAAGTAATAAAACAAATTACTTATTTTTTATTTTTTCAAGATTTCTGTAGATCTCACGATATATCGTTATCGTTAATTCTTTTGGCCATGATAATCATGTAGGTAAAAACCTCATATTGTGACAGCCCTTATAATTATGAACAGTGTATTTCTAAAATGGCATCATCAACTAAAAAAATCTTACATCCATGCCACCAAGTGTCAGTATAGGTCCAAGACAGCTGCCTTACCAGCCAGCGCAACAAACAAAAAATGACTGTGCGCACTGTAATTTGAACTATAACAGTTGGATAAATAAATGAAAAACTGTCCAAAGTTGGGCTCACAGTGTCGGCTCGCCAAAAAAAATCTCAGCCCGTGATATTCCGCCCCACACTACAGTAGTACGTCCCACTGTTCAATAGAAACTAAATCTAGTAACAGAGCTCCTTCGATTGACAAAATGAAATCTTGGCTGAACCAATCAATAGCTTTGATTGTTGCTCAAATCAATAGTATCTTCCATCCTCACTTAACATAAGACTCAGCACCAAAATGCTCCCTATTCGGCACAACCCCAGTCAGCTTGGAGTTCTGCTGAGTACACACAACAACAGCCACAGATCTCATCCTGTCAGGGCTTCCGGTGTCGGCACTTTGTCAGTTCGCACAACCCCGCTCCTCTCCTCTCTTCAGATATGAGACGTCTCACCCCGCCTCACTTCCTGCAGGATTGAGGAGGCTGCCGGTGGGTAGGCCTGCCGCCGGCCCCCTCGCTTTAGGGCCATAAGTAACTGTAAACGGTGCTGAGCAGGTGGGTGGGGGAATGAGAATGGAGCTGCATTATTTATGGGTTTCTTGCTTGTTTTGAATTTCATCCCGATAGCACTGTTTCAGCACTTTTCCAGCGCCTGCCACACGAGAGTGAGTGAACGAGTGCCGCCGCATTTGCTGGAGCGAATACAAATATCTGACCTTCTTTTAGCTGATTTACAAGCCCATTTTCTGCTGAGGGAGAGCTAATATTACCCATTGCACGAGACGGAAAAGAGAAGAAAACAGGGCAGTGAGCAGACATGACAACAAACCACTGTGATTTACATAATGGCCATTGTTGGTGGAGATCCTGTGCGTTTACCAATTCAAACTGATTATAAATTGCAAAAACCAATGTGATACCCATCACTCAAACTGAAGCACGTGTTACTGCTTGGACGCTGTGGTTCACTGGGTTGCTGATCAAGAAACTTTACCAGTATGTTTCACCAGAGGTGGCATACTCCGCAAAGGGCATCAGAATACGAGCAATCTGAAGAGATTAGACATGGAATGCATCGCCTTGGTCTCGTCTGTGCCATTGGTATCAAACTCAGTGAGAACAGAGGATTGTGGTACATTGAGTACCCTAAACACACACAAAGAGGTTGCCAGAAGTCCACATCTGCCTTTCATCAGTGTCAACAGTCTAAAGGGCTCAGAGGAGTTGCTGCTGGACGAAACCTAACGCTTCACACACACACAAAGTAAAGCTCTAACAGACTTAAGGCAGGTGACTCACATTAAGAGCTGGATGAACCACTCGAAAGTGAACCTCAGAACCAATCGCCTATAAAACCAAAGATGTGCACATGGAAAATGAAATCGGCTCGGGCCACTGAACAGCAAAAAAAATGAACATGACAAATGGGCTTAGCAGGGATCCATTGAAACTTTAAAGAGATCCCATTCACTTTGTACGCCACGGAAAACAACCAGCGCCAGAAGAGAATTGCTCTCATATTCCCTCCGAAATTCAGAATGACACGTAGCGGTCTCTATCAGGATACTGATGTGTGCTTAACCGCGATTTCAAAGCAACTACCCGTTGAGTTTGCCCCAGTAGCTGTAGTTTCTCTGGAGTGTGTTGAGGTTCTGCAGGTGGTCAGGTGTGTCTGCACAGCTGCATAAGCATGTAATCAATCGCAGCGTTGCCTCCAAGCGCAGGTGGCCAAGGCTTTGCCAACAACATGCTCATTGCGCTCGTACCAGTAGGCGCACCAGGAAAATATGGAATAGCATCCGGACATGCTGTCTTTCAGGCTCAAACATGTAGATTCACACGCATCCGCATGCTACCACCACACACGGCTCATCTGCTCTGCAGCCACGGGAGAGGAGCTGGAAAATATCAGCGGCTGACTGGCGGAAGTCAATACGGTTTCTCATTTTCACTGAGTGAACGTCTGCTGATGAATAGCTGATATTTAATCGCAGTGATGAGATACTTAGAGCTCTGTCGCTCTGTCTTATTACATTCTGTCCGCACTAGAACAAGAGGCTTCAGCCCCCCATCGTCTAGCGTGTGCTGAGTCCAGCTCACTTCAGCTTCCTGTCCCAGCAGTAGATGGTTAAGCCATTCTACCTCTCTCAAAACCATTCATCCATCTGATTCAGGCCATCTGAAGCTTAACAGGACTAATTAAGGCACTGTTGTTGTGTTGGAGAGATAGCTGGGCTTTTAGAAGGACCCCTGTGGAGAGCTCTCTCTTGGATCAGGTGCAGATCCTAACTCAGATCTTGGGTCTGGCAGCACTGTCATCGACATTTGGTTGGAAAATAAAGCTAACGTTTGTCCCAAAAAAAAAAAAAACTTTACTGGAGGAAAAATGTTTTAAAAGAGTAAAAAGGAAGAAACAAATTACCAAAAAAAAACTTCAAAGGAAAAGCTTGCCTAAAAATTACACTTCCGTCTTAATTTATTCACCCCCAGGCTTTCTAACATAAAACAAAAAAGGACATGTTTGCCAGTCTCCATTCACTTTCATTGTATCAAGTAAAGATGCAATAGAAGTGAATGGTGACTGAGACTGTCAGTCACAAATATTCTACCTAACATCTCCTTTTGTGTTCCAAGGAGGACAGTTTGAAACAACATGAGGGTGAGTAAATGATGACACAATATTTATTTTCGGTGAACTAATCCTCTTATAAGTAGGTTATCTCGTGTGTTCCGACAGAGAAATTACTCACAATTTAGTCATGTTAAGATCTCAGTAAATCTAATGAAAAAAGTAACTATTTTGTGAGGATGCTGTTCACTGCATATTGTTATATTTCTAGTAAATTTGTATAGAAACATGCAGAATTTGCAATAGAGACTGTAAAAAAGAGTTACAAAAACCATGAGAAATATATAAATATTTGAGTCACAGAATGGTCGCGTAATACGTAGGCTAATATTGAAAGCAAAAGGTGTAGAATACTACAACAGTAAAAATCCCCTTTAAACCGTTTGGCATTAGTTTTCACCCAAGACAAAAACAAGAGACCACGTTGACTTCGTAAAAGCTAAGTTATCATTTACACACGTTTATTCAAATAATTCCCAAATTTCGAGGTTGGCAGCCTATTCCAGATTTTCCCTCAATCGCGAAAATAATGTCATCGTTACAGGATTTCAGCGGTTTATTTGAAAGATTTATCAATGTATCGGTGATTGAAGTGAGTTTTATCAGTCAAGCATGTTAATTAAACTCTCAAGATAGTTGGCATGCAAAACCTGAACACCAGCGAGGAGTGTAAAAACATTTCAGATAAAGACTATTAAAATATGAAAACCACAAATTTAATCGAGTATACACATGTGCAAACATATAACATACTAAAATATATTATCATTATATTCTGTATTTGCGCTAATATTTTTCATGATAGTCGCTGGAGGTGCCTCATATGTGCCCGCGGTAGCACAAATACAGTCGTCAAGACTAAGTAACCATGAAACGGGAACACCATGATTAGAGAGACACCGTAATTGATGGGTTACGACTTTATAAGGTAAAAAAATATATACATATAGGCTATTGTATGTTTAAGGGTTTATTTGATAGGTTGTTTGATTTTGGATCTCGTTTGTGGTGTGAAGAGAATCTGCTGCGTAATTTACTCCGGAGTTTATCTTGTGTGTTTTTGAGGGGGACAAAATACCCTGAATCCTTGATAAACCCAAATAGATTGTATTACACAGCTAATTAGAAAACACAAAGAAGTGCTAGGAAAATGTGCGGTGGAGTCCAGTATGAAGCGCGGCGTTTGACGGAGCTCATGCCGAGCGCGCGTCGCCTCTAGCGGGCAAAAGACTGCCAGCACACGCGGTGAGTTTTCACCCATTATCACACTAAAACCTGCTGAAACTAGCATACGAGAAGCTCGTCGTTTTGATCATGTCATTTTAGTATTCTTATTTGATGCTGTATTTCTTTTTATTAACAATAATAATAAGTTAATTATATATTAATAATTTAATAATAGACTAAGTGTTAAATATGGCATAATTGCCGTTTTTGTCTGTCAGTTGTAAGGCACTATAACAGACCTATACAATTTAAAATGTCTTAAAAATTGAACTATATCAATAGTATGGTCCCCGCGCCTTGTGCAATTTCACATAATAGCACAAACATAAAATGGAAACATGTACTGATTCAGATAAAAACAAATAAACAAATGACAAAACAACAAAAAACTTACCCTCCTCTCCATAAACTAATGCCGCACACAAAACAAGTAAAGATCCACAGAGCTTTGTGAATAAATCCATCTTTTCTGGGTGAACGTTCACCCAGTGCGTGTAGAGGAAAAGCTCAAGTTATTGTGATGTTCTTTGAAAATGTTCTAGGCACTGATGATGTATCCACTTGTGTCTTGTGTCTGATAACAATTTCTGCCGCCTGCTTTCTCGATATGTTTCAAAATGCTGGATGCGTACATTCAACCCAGACTTGGCCGTTTAACATTTCCAGTTATATCCTAAACAAAAGCAGCAACAACGAAAAGCGTCTGACTTTAACACTAAATAACTTTCTCTTTCAAACCCAGAGTTCAAACCAAAAACAAATTTTGGCTTGATTTCCTCGAGCTACAGCAGCGCGTGAGTGAGTGAGGTGAGCGGCGCTTTCAATCGCCTTCAAATCCAACTGACATGAAGCTTTTTCCCGGTCTCGTCCCCACAGAATCCACCACCAAAAGCTCTATCTCGCATGGGAAACACTGGCCACGGCGGAAAACAGTCAGGAAAGTGCAGCTCTGATGAGGTCCACCGTGCAGCGGGTCCGTAACTGAAGTCTTGTGAAAGATATACTCCACGCGCTGTCTCTTTGGCACTGCGCGTCTCTGCGTTTGAGCGCTGAGTCTTGCGCGGCAGCAGCATGTGGATGTAATAGCATTAAGGACGGGCGCAGCTATCGCATTACAGTCAGCACCTCGGCCCGCCTCTCCAGTCTCTGATTAAAGACCAGCCACTAGTCCCACAGTTACGCTATAAAAAGGCAAGCGATGGAAACACAAGCGCCCACAGCCACACGGGCTCGTCAAACGCTCGTGGCTTTGCGAAACCACAGGCTGGTTTGGAGAGGTTCTTCAAGGTGGTATACGATGTATATATGCTGCTTACAATTGGTTACTGACAGATAATGTCAGTAACCTTATGTATATATATATATATATATATATATATATATATATATATATATATATATATATATATATATGGTTACTGACAGATAATGTAGTAATCATTCTGTTTTATTTTACTCTGCACAGTTACACCACCTAGACATTTTTAATTATCCACCAAAGTCCCACAGGAATGTAAAAATGACATAACCAACATAGAACATAAAATTGGTCTAGAATAAAACTGAAGAAAAAAAGACATTGAGTCACATCATTGACCCAAATATAGCAATTACGCAAGGGAACGACAAAAGGAAACTGTTGTAATCATGATCATTATGTATAAGCTGCCATTATGTTCGACTGCTTGGTGCATGATTGATGTTAGAAACTTAACAGTTTTGATGCCCTCCAGTTGACTTTAAGCAGAAAAGTGAAAGTGCTGAGTTGAGCCATGCATTAGGTAAGGCAATGTGCATGGTAATGTGTGGCTGAGATTGAATTAATGCAAATGCTTTTGACAGCAAGCCAAGGAAAGATCAACAAGGGTATAGGGGTCAAACCCTGAGCAAAAATACAAGAAACTGAACAATCCAATGGTAATTGTTCCATGACGACAGATGTTTGACAGCAACTCAAAACATCTGTTTTTCTTTCCTTGTAACTGATGCACTGTTGAAAACAATCACACACACAAACTCACAGTTAAAATAAGAACAAAAAGCAGAAGTTTGTGGTAGGATGTGTGGGCCACTGAAGGAGAAGAGAAAGCAGATCTTGGGAAGAGCAATGTCCCTCTGACTCTGCCCATCCAGAGTCCTTTAATTTGGCCCTCTGCACTCAAAAACACACACGAAGACGCTAAAGTACAGCGGGAGGTTGGGGTTTAGAAAGAACGGCTAGAATCAACCTCACCAACCACACTGTGCACATCAAAGCTAGGAACCCAAACTCATAGATATGTTCTTGTGCACAGATCTCTTCATATCCACCCAACACTGGGTCAGTGAGGGCCTAACTATAGTGGCTTTAATGACAGCATTACCCAGCAGATCCTGAAATAAACTTCTCCATCTTTAACCATCCTGCACACGCTCTGCACACGCTGTGACAGCAGGCAGCTGGGGAAGCACGGGGAAGTTTTTCTTAGATTTGATGCCTTGTCAGTTTCAGGTCATGTCTTATTGAAGTCAAATGATTAGTCATGTGCTGTGCCATGTCTGAGCTGTTAATTCTGAGAATCACGGAGAAAACAGGAAGTGAGGAAAACATGATTGTTTTCGCAACAATGGACTTCTTTTCATTATCACAAACCACTCAATGAGATGATTCATAGATCAGGTCGCAGTGCTCTTATCTCTCTGAGAGTACAGACTCCATCTCTCCGCTCTTGAGACCACTCCACTATTTGACCTGGAGGCTTGGGCCTGTCAACAGTAATGCTTGATAAAGGTTGTTCTTTTTACACAGTCTTCAGAACAGTCTTGTGGTGTCACCTATCACGGATGAGGTCAGAGTTTGGGTATAGTGAGGGCTGGTCTTGGATCAGGGCGAAATAACAGCTTCCCTTTAAAGTGTTGACAGGGCTGGCCTGTGCTGTCTTCACACACCTCGACCCACAGCAGACCTGTGATCATCCATCTTATTGGCTAATGCCAGGCTGAGCATGAGGAGATCAGTGGAGAACAGTGGAGCCTCTGTGCGTGGTGGTGGGGTTATCCACACTCTCAGCCTCACGGGGGAAGTGTTGAGTGTGTGTGTGTGAGTTCATGATGGCCATACAGGGCGGAAAGTCCCCGCTGCGGTCCTACTTCATCTTCTTACGCCATTCGAGCTTAAGTCCTGCTCGAGCCAAACAATCTGCTTGTTTACAGGTACCACTGTTGCCTAGACATCTTGAAGGAAGTACAAGAAGAAAGTTACTGAAGACATATAAGTACATTACTTTATGTTGTTCACAAACAAAGAATAAAGGAATAAACAAAAAGGGCAAAGTAAAAATCTGTGAAGTGCTGTAACCATCAAGTAAAAAGCACCTTTCTTGCACTTTGAATCTACTTTGCACTTTGATTCTATCAAGTCATGATATACAGAAATTACAAGAAAATCGAGTCATGAATATCAAGATGTTGTAAGGTTACTTTAAACAAAACAAGCATTTTCATAAAAAAATGGAATTAAATTAAGGAAATGCACTAAAACAAACAAAAAACTGTGATGCGCGGTAAAAAAAAAGAACAACATACTTTTCGTGTACATTTAATCATGCATGTTTACACAGCTTATATCATGATATAAGACTAGAAGAATATCAAGTCATAAATAAATAATTTTTTTTAAGGTTAGTCTGCTTGACTTGAACAAAACATGTATTTTTAATCAATATATATATCAATATATATATATATATATATATATATATATATATATATATATATATTAAATAAATGAAGAGAGAAGAGAATTAGGTTAAGGAAATGCTCTACAACGCAAAACTGTAAAGTGGTGCAACCAGCAAGTAAAGAGTACTAAAATGCTTTATTTATTTGCACATTGATTACATGTGAGTAACTCAAGAATATCAAGACATTTTCTTAAGGTGACTCCATTTGACCTGTACCAAATTTTTTTTATAAAATATCACAAATTTCATCGCAATATGTGCTATTTTTAAAATAAGAAAATAATTAAGTGTCATAGTAAACAAGCCTGTTTTTAGATACTTTCAAAAAGTGCCCTTCAGCCGTGTTTGACAAATATCATTTGGGTGAACTGAGGGATCTAGCTGTAGTATATTTCACAATCATATTGCTAATGTATGTAGGGGTAGCACTAAGAAGACATTTAAAAAAATGACAATCCCGAAATCAGTCAATAAGATAGCCAGTAAAGGGATTTAAGTGCTGGAGTTACGCGATTCCTCAGTTTGGTATCAGTCAGCATTTCTACAGCTTCATTCTCAACTCTTTGTAAGTTTAAGGAGCTCTTTGGTAAGCCAGCCAAAACACTCATGCATCAGTCAAATGCACCAATGAGTTTCTCACTGTCAGTGGGACAGTGAACTGCTCTAGATGTATTGCATAGATTAACACCCAGATCCAATTACTCTTGGTAAGCAAGCCCTGGGGCTAAATAGTGTACCACAGCTGGAACCAGCACTCTGCCCATATCAAATCTAAAGGAGAAACACCCAAAGTGGAGTAAACAACAGATACTGCAGGGCTAAGGTAGAACCAGAGTTGAACCAGAGTCAAATCTGTTTACTATGCATCAACAAAAATAAGCTACCAGTGCTTGCATGGAAGATGAATAGCAAACATGGTGTCTGTGGTGTCCCTCACAACTCATATCAACAAGGGCTGAAATCTTTGACTGAAACAGTGACATTTAGTTAAGTTAGCGCTCCGGTGTCGTGTTTTGACTGTATCAGCATCTATGTTGACCAAAAATAATTTGACCAAAAAGCAATTTGTAAAGAGGCAGCTTGTTGCCTAAGAGCGTTACTATGACTGGGTTACCCAGCTACCCATATTTAATAACCAAAACTTGGTAACACTTTATTTTAAGGTGATGTAGTTACACGTAATTATGTATAGTTACAAGAAACTAAACCAAACCCTAACCCTAACCATAACTCTGTAGTAAGTATATGTTGTCAATTAATCTTACTCAGTACTTATTTAAGTACTATGTAACTACGTCACTACGTCAAATTATAATAATATTCACTTATGCAAAATGTATAATAAAGATAACAAGACAAATCACAACCTTGCATTACTCATGTCTTCCTAAGTGAGTAATACAGCCGCAAACAAACAAAAGCACGCACATTGATATTCTCACTCAATAAACTCACCTTTGCACAGAAGAACAGTAAATTATTATATCAGCAGCACATATACTGTACACTGGCAACTCTCTAATGTGGCTCGGCCGAGACACTGTAGCTTTGCCTATTTACTGGGGACAAACACACAGCTCATCAGCCTGTCCCCATGTTCAGACGACTCTTCGAGTTATATCTTGCTTTTCTGTTTCACCCGCTGCCCACACACACAAACATTCACATCCAGTAATCACATCTATCCTCTCTGATCTGCCTGTTAGTGTACAGAAGTTGTGCTGGGTGCAGTAAACCTAAATCTGAACGCTGTAGATCTTAGGTCCCAGTGTCTGCAGGAGCGGACTTTTATTCCCCTATTTACTGCTGTGTGTCAGCTGTGGCCGCCTCCGGCGTGATTATCACTGCAGTTTGAAGCTGTGTCCTGGGGTTCATACAGAAGAATAGTGGTGGAGGAAACTGTAGTTCTCATTATCCACAAAGCCACCCAACTCCCACAAGGCCTTTTCGTCTCCATACGCTCACATTCATTTAAACCAGCCTGTCACCAGCAGGAGCGGTGTGTGTTGGTCCTTGCTAATACTGTAACCTATAAACTTGGGCAGAATGTAATTGACCTAACGTATATATAATGTTTAATGTTCAAGAAATCCAAGCAATTAATGCAGTTTCAGAATGCAGAATTCAGTAAATCTAACAGAGAACCTTCACAGCCGTCCTTTTATTTGAACTTAGTTTGTCTTCAGATCCAGTGCAGTTCACCTTTGAACCATGAGGGGGCAGGTGTCTGCCAAGGGAGACTGATGAAAGCATGGCAGGATCAGGGAACAAACAGGAGAATTAAAGACTATTGATAAAACACTCACATCAAATTAAATGATAATGTGTACGTTCATGCTGAATCAAAAGCATAAAAGCGATGGGACGGTGTAATTTCAGTACAGTTTCAACCAACAGCAGGCTGAATTTCAGTCAAACCACAGAGGAACGAGAGACGTCCTTATTAAATAACAATATAATATCTAAACCTGATGAATCACGATGACAAATGATATTCAGTCGTCTCTAATTATCTTCACAATAGCTTATTCCTCAGTGCGCTGACGCCCTCCTCCAGAATACGGTATTAAAGGCGGCCTGGCGTATATCTGTAAACATAATTTCCTCCTCTTTGATTTGGGATTTAATTTTGTTATAACTGGATATACCCATCTCTCACGTATATGACACTGCAGGCAATTATTTTGTAAGGGACTGAATGAGCTGTCAAATAACCAGAAAAAACAGGTAAAGTGCCTCTCTAGGTAATAGTTGTATACCTCTTAATCTAAGCTTTAATTACACAACTGCAGTATCTCAAAGCCATGAAACCCTTATTCACACACACACGCTGTAATTGAAACGCCTGGGGTAAGTGCAATCGCTGATGGGTTTCTCCCCTCACCTCAAACACTGGTCACTGATAAGCCTGGGGGTCAGAGGTCAGGGTTTCTAACACTGATAAGGGCGTCTGTGGAATCCCATGGAGCTGATTGGGATCTAAGCAAGCTTGGAGGCCGGGGAATGTGAAGGAACACTGATCAAATACGGAGGTCTCCTCCCTCTTACTCTACTCAGTCTCCTATGCCACTGCTTATCTACAACTCAGCATGAATGAGATGTTTGGCCCTCCAACAATTTTTCCCCTATTGAGTTTCTCTTAAATTACATGTTTGGAACTAACATTCCCTTCTGTGCTGAGGTCATTCAGTTGTTTACTGTAAATACCACAGTCCGGTAGAAGCCAGCAGGATGGACAAATAGGGGATTGTCCTCAGTGAAGAACGTCTTCGGGCTTTCCCCCATCTCTGTGTCTTATCAGAAGCAGACCTCAAGGAACACAATCTGGAGCCATAATACAAAGACGTTTCATTGTTTGATTGGTGAACTTTAGTGTTCCTGTTCATGAGGAAGGGGAACCTATCAGACTCTAAAGACTTTATTGGCTGGAGGAATATAGAGTGAAGCTATTTGGGGAGAAAAAGCCTTGATAGCAAAGTCTTATTTCACAACATACATCAGTGCAGGAACCACAGAGTGCTTTGATATCAGCACTTTTGTAATATATTCTTTGAGTTATGAGTATAAATGAGGGGAGTTGATGATTGTGCGTTACTGTTTGAGATTAATATTTGCAGAGGTACTCAAGGCACAGCAACCTTGCAAATTTGTACTTTCCCAGTAAGAAGCCTTGCGATCGTAAACATTTGATTAATCAAAAGTAAACACGTAAAACAATGCAGTATAAACTGAGACAGTAATTATGTGATTGTATAATAAATGGCATGTCAAGCGAATGTTGGAGTGATGCAGCGAGGACATTTCTGCTGTGTGTTCATTGCGTGCCATCAAAGCGAGTCACCATTTGGGTAATTAATTTGAGTAATGAACACAAAAATTCACACATCTGCATCTTTCTCTTGTTGGGTCATTTTTCTCTGGTCTTATGAGATGCAGCAAAATGAAATGTAATTGAAACACATGGAGTTTTACCCTGTTGCTGCAGGCTTTACATCACTGCGTATCTGATAGATTACAAAGCACTTTGTCAATTCTGATAGTCACATCCCAATTCAAATTAATTGAATAATTACAAATTTCTAATAAATTATTTTGATTCTACCAAATGTTGCAGTAACTTTTTGGAAATTAAAAACCCCATGTTTCACTCATGCTGTAAGCATTACGTGTAGAGAAAGTCTGGCTGTGAAAGTTGCTAAATATTTATAAATACAAATATATAAAATTTCAGATGTTAAGCATGTAATGTTAAGCATGTTAAATTAAATTAAAAGCAGTCTTATACAGTCACAGTCTGCATTCTGTGGAACAGCGATCTCTATTGAGGGTTTAAAAGACTGCCAATGACAATAAGACAACAGAAGATGCATGATAAAAGGGCACTTAAAAGTAATGAATCACTAAACAGCATTGTTTAAACTGAGCAGGGTGCTATGGCTCTCGGAGCATACACAGAATGGATAAAGACAGGAAATACTGTTTAGGATAAATGGAGTGGTCGACTCAGTAAATCTTTATAGAAACCGAGTAAGTGAAATAACTTCAAGGATCTAAACATCTAGCTTTCAGATTATGGACTTTAAGGATTGATTTAAAGAAGTTAGTGTGGGCTTGAGGCTGAAAAAACAGGGGATAATGATGGTAAGTGTGCGTGTGTGTGTGTGTGTGTGTGTGTGTGTGTGTGTGTGTGTGTGTGGCCCTCAGATTCAATTTGCCATTTGAGTGTCAGTGAGATGGTTCACTGAGCATCTGATATGAGTGACTGATTAACTCAAGCTAATTGATTGAGAAGCGTCACACAGGCGAACTAAGATGGAGACAAGGGGGTCAACATCTGCTGCTTTCCCAGAAACCCCCCTGCTTTACCTTATCCCATTACCCCCTCAAAACTCTCTGCTCTAATACCCACAAACCAAATACACACACATACACACAACACTGGGAATCCAGCAGTCACAGGAAGTGATGTGGAAAAACTGAAGGTATGATGAAAATTGAATGCTAGCATTAATTTTTAATTAGATATGATTAATTGTTGTTTCTTTTTCTGGTTTTGATCCATTCAAACAGACTGTGATTAATGTGACCTAGTGAGTAAATCAGAGCCTCGCTGAAATGAATAGCTATTGATTATTGACTTCAGCTAAACTAACAAAATTTATCAAAATGACCTTCATTCAGTGTCGGACTCATGGAGAGTGTGCTGGATTACTCTGTGGAGATTATTAGAGTCATACTGGCTAATAGCGAGGAGTTCAGAGGTCCGGTTTGAAGCTCAAATAATGCCAAAATAAGTGATGGTGGAAATACAGTGGACACTTAAAAAGCCACATTTAAAAACACATGAATGTCAAAACCACAAAACTGAATCCAAGTGGCATTTTCAAACTAATGATGCTAGAACTCTCTCTGAATTCACTTTTCTGTGCCATTTTTCACTTTTAACCATAGAATATTGAAATAATAATAAACCACAACTATCCAAAGATCCAATCAATTCTTGACTTGAAAATCAAGTCCCATGTTCAAGAAGATGTTTCACTCACAATAATAAACTAACCGGACACATTATTAGGTAAACCTTGCTAGTACCGGGTTGGACCCCCTTTGCCTTCAAAACTGCCTTAATTCTTTACGGCATAGATTCATCAATGTGCTGGAAACATTCCTCAGGGATTTGAGGGCCATATTGTCATGACAGCATTACGCAGTTGCTGCAGATTTGTCGGCTGCACATCCATGATGCAAAACTCCACCACATCCCAAAGGTGATCTATTCGATTGAGATCTGGTGACTTTGGAGGACATGTGAGTATAGTGAACTTATTGTCATGTTCAAGAAACCAGTTTGAGATGATTTGATCTTTGTGACATGGTGCGTTATCCTGCTGGAAGTATCCATCGGAAGATGGGTGCACTGTGGTCATAAAGGAATGGACATGGTCAGCGACAATACTCAGATTGACTGTGGCATTTAAACGATGCTTAATTGTTACTAAGGGGCTGAAAGTGTGCCAAGAAGATACCCCCACACCATTACACCACCACCAGCAGCCTGAACCGTTGACACAAGGCAGGATGGATCCATGCATTCATGTTGTTTACACCAAATTCTGACCCTACTATCTGAATGTTGCAGCAAAAAATTAAGACTCATCAGATCAGGCAAATGTTTTCTCCAGTTTTGGTGAGCCTGTGTGAATGGTAGCTTCAGTTTCCTGTTTTTAGCTGACAGGAGTGACACTAGTGTGTTCTTCTGCTGCTGTAGCCCATCTGCTTCAAGGTTCGACGTGTGTTCAGAGATGCTCTTCTGTAGACCTTGGTTGCAACAAGTGGTCATTTGAGTTACTGTTGCCTTTCTATCAGCTTGAACCAGTCTGACCAGTCTCCTCTGACCTCTGGCATCAACAAGGCATTTTCGCCCACAGAACTGCTGCTCACTGGATATTTTTTTGTTTTTTGGACCTTTCTCAGTAGATGGTTGTGCATGAAAATCCCAGTAGATCAGCAGTTTTGAAATACCAGCCAATCTGGCACCAACTACCACGCCGTTCGAAGTTACTTGAATCACCTTTCTTCTCCATTCTGATGCTTAGTTTGAACTTCAGCAGATCATCTTGACCATGTTTACATGTCTAAATGCATTCAATTGCTGCCATGTGATTGGCTGATTAGATATTTGCGTTAACGAGCAGTTAAACAGGTGTATCTAATAAAGTGGCTGGTGAGTGTAGGCTATATTCTTCACAATAGGGAAGAAAAGACAATCGCAAAAGACAAACTTAAGTTTCATGGAAAATTTAAGTGCTCCATGTGATTTTTATTATTAAATTTTTATGATTAAATTAAAGTTAGATGGTAGAAACTGAGACAGCTGAAAATATTTATTTATTTCTTATTTTTTATATTTTTTGGAATTATTTGCCTTTCTTAGATCTGAATAGAGAATAGACAAGAGGGAGAGTGAGGAGACAGATTGGAAGGATACAAACTCAGAGCGCAATCATTCTGCATGCAGGAGCACTGCCCACTGGCTCCATTATCATTGCATATTGTACATGAATTAACCTATATCTTTTGTGCAGCCTATTCACTGATATATTTAATATTGCTCACATACCCATTTAATCAGTCAATAACATACCCATGCACACAAACACATACTCTAACTAACTTCACACCATCATTACCCACAACCAAGAAGAAGTGTCTGCCTGTCATTCTTCAAACAGCCCTGGGAGGATTTGAGTATTAGTGAAGAATTTAGCCTCTGCATTACACACACACACACACACACACACACACACACACACACACACACACACACACACACACACACACACACACACACACACACACACACACACACACACACACACACACACACACACACACACACACACACACACACACACACACACACACACACACACACACAGTTTCACAATCAAGCTCACACAAGCACACACACACAGATCCCAATATAATTCCATTCAAATCCTCATTGCTTTTGTGCTCTTTTGCAAGGGAGCATAATAGTCACATTATTGGCTAAAGGATCTTTGATGTGTGGACGGAGGGCTCAGTGAATGGATTCGGCAACAATCAGTGTGGTGAGCAGGGAACCTGGGGAGGTTCTCAATGCACACTTTGATGTCCTTCTATTAGTTTAGAAAAGTGTGTGTGTGTGTGTGTGGGGGGGGGGGGGGGGGTGATAGTGGTTTCCATATAATGGGAATCAGTTAGGCTTTCAAAAACAATCAACCAAAAATATGGGGGGGTGGGGGTGTGATCCAAACCTGTATGACATTTTTGGATATTGTGCTCCTCTTTTCAGTGTAATAAAAATTAAATGTGATCCAAAATATGAGAAAAAAAAGCATCTTCAAAGTGGTCCATGCAACCTGTGCATTATATTACAAGTCTTCTGAAGCCATATGATTGTGTGAGGTAAAGACTATAACATATAAATCATTTTATTTTATTTAAATTTTTGTATCAATATAAATATATATATATATTTATGAAAATCTTGACATCTGCCCTAGCTTTCACTGGGACATATATTTGACTTCAGAAGACTTGGAACATGTCATAAGGTCTTCTATTATGATATACTTTTATTTTGCTTTGTTCTCTTTTTGAAGCTTTAAAGTTTCAGTTCATTATAACTGTATGGAAAAATTGCACTATTTAAACCAACTGCATTATTTTTTTGTGTTCTAAGGATGAAAGTCATTCAGCCATTCAGGTCTGGAATGACATGAAGGTGAGTAAAAGGAAAAATAATATATATTTATATATTTGGGTGAATTAATCCTTTAATAAGATCAAAGCCACCAACCCTTCAATAAATAAATATAATCCCTGGTTTTGAGCCTTGCTGTGTTTGCTGCAAATTAAAATAAAAAGCAAAAGATAGGGAAACATTTCACACAAAGACAAAGATGCAAGAACTCCAGTATTGTTTGTCAGGAAAGTGAAAGTAAAGCTTGTTTTCCATAAGAAAGGTGGCAGCAGAGAAGGAGGTACTTGACAGGTAGCTGATACACCAACTGAAAAGAGGTCTGATTTATCTGAAAAAGGGAATGAGAGCTTGATGAGCTCAGGAAACCAACAGCAGACAGTAATTCCATCCCGTCTTTGTCTTTTACCCCAGCGTCCGAACAAGCTTCTTAAAATGGCACAATAGATTTAATGAAGCGCCTTTGCACACTCTAACTCTATTCTTTTATGGCATAAGCAACACCACAAGTTTTATAACAGCGCTGTAAAAGGCAGACAAAAGACAAATGGCCATTGGTAAATCACTGTGGTCTGAGACTGGGCACTGTAAAGTGGAGGGGGGTTATGAACAGAGCAGGAGAGGGAGGGGGCTTATTTTGTCAGGAAAAACCCAAAAGAAGATGACAGCAGCCGAATCCAAGCTCGCCCCCCTCCTCAGATTTACTGCACACATGCACACACATGGCTTTCCAACTCCATCAGCTTTAATGAGTCTTGATTGGATAGCATGCCAACGCTTTTCGGGTCAAACATCAGTCTATCTTCCCATCTTTCTCTCTCTCTGAGCTTCATTACTCTCATCAAGACAGAATTCAGTGGAACAGCATCTCCAGGCATCTCTTCTAAAAAGAGTTATCAGAGTGTGAAATAACGGTGCAGATGCCCAAATACAGTGTTTTGACAGTACTGTCTACTTGGAAAGTGATGTTTTGGGTTTCAGCATTGACTTAAAATGGACTGAAAAAAAATATTACTGCTCAGACTGGCTGCTATGAAGACTTAATGGACTTCTTAGTTGTATTTAATTGAAGTATCACCTTTATCTAAGACTTTTCTCTTTAAATTCCTCAGGATAATTCAAGGTAAGACTATATAATACTCTAAGGTTCAATTTGGTAACTGTAGTTAATGCATGAAATATCATGAACTAATAAATTTAAGTAAATGCAGTAATGTTCATTTATAAATATACTATTGTAAACTGTCAATTGCATTTTAAATAATGCAGTATATATATTAACATTTATATTATTTTTAAATTGGTCCGTGATGACCTTTGATTGGGGCCACCATTCCATATCACAAGAGAGCAAAGATCTTCAATTTATTTATTTTTTTGTATTGAAATGTAGATTAGAGAAGAGAAGTGAATTTGATTTTAAAGAGACAATTTTAATATAGCTACTACAGTTGGATATAATGCAACACTTAAGTTTGGCCCATGGCCTTCAATCAAGCTAGATTGTTGGCCTTTTGTAGTAAAAAGTTTGGGCCCCTCTTATTAAGATGAATAAATACCATACAAATTATTTTGCATTTAATGTTACAAATTAAAAGTTACTGTAAAGTGTTACTGATATTAAAATTGAAACAAATGAGACAGTTGTTGTCAAACAATAAGAGTGGATAGAGTCGCTCCAATGACCTCATATTGAAATTTCTTTTGCTTACATTTGAAATTTCTTTTGCTTACATTCTCCAGGATCTCAGCAAATAAGCACAGGGTGAAACATTATTAAGATCTCATTTGAAACGCTTTCCTTTCCTATGGATTTCAACATATGGCGAAGAAGGTCCCTGCAATTGTGTTTCCAGGTTTAAGAACTTTGAGGACTTCAACAGCCCCCTACTAGTCTGAGCACCCAGGGTACAGGGTCAAAATAATAAACAGAGCACCTTCCCTTATCAGTGATCAGAACCACCTCCCTCCAAACACACTCTCACGGTGAGCAGATAAAGCAACACACACACCTCCCACTGCATCAACACTGAGGGGGACTGTTAGTCAGACACACCCCTCTACTGTAACACTAGATCATTTTAATGTCAAGCAGCCCGGGATGATGTCTTTAACATGACTAATTGATAGAGTGTCGTCTGTTGTCTCAAGATCACCTGTAGTCGCCAAGATACACAAACACTCATGAATGAACTAACGCACATACACGTCAACGGCAAAAACAGACAAACCCCTTCTCTTTGACAAGACTGTTTATGTGTGTGTGCAAATGGCTGTTAATTGATGCACACCGTCTTTTGTTTTATAATTTAAGAGCCACCGTCATTATTGTGCCATTCTGAGCGCAGAGTGCATCCACCCCGCCATAAACAAGCAAAATGGGCACTTTGAATAGCCTCATTTTATCATGCTGACAAGCTGTGCATGTGTGCGCGTGCATTGGGTATTGATGTACATATTTACAGAGCGTTTACGTATAAATAATTCATAAACTTTAAACAAATGTATGTGGGAATCAGACTGACTTCAGACTGTTGGGGATTACAGATTTTATTCACAGCCGCCTGTACATGACTCCAACGTTGATTGGACAGAACTCAGTTGTTTCCTGTGAGTTTGGAGAGAACCGATATGCAACAGATGTGCCGTTCAGCTTTGGTATCTATCGGTTAGGTGGGTTTTATCTATAATCAAGCTGAGATTGTGTGTAAACGCGTGCCATACTCTCAGACAAGTGGTTTGGATGGTGGAGACCTGCCGATTTGACACCACCAGGTGAGCACCTGCGTAACTGACAGCAACTCTAACAAGTCAATTATCGTCCCATGAGAGAAAATGTCAGGGTGGCTCTCGTTCCGGACCCAAACAAAACCACGCTGCATCAATATGCACTTGACATTCAGCCGATCTGTCTGAGATTTTGCAGAGAGCGACAGAGAAATGGCTTTCCCTCAAACACATAGCCAGACCGATGTACAATTGATCTGCGGCTAAAGAAGAGCGTCTCGGTAAACAGACACAAACAAATCATTTAGACAAGAAAGACTCACTGCTTGAGCTCTTACTTCTCCGGAGAAGAGGAAAGAGAGACAACAAAAGAGAGGAGGACGGGAAACGTGGTGAATAGATGCTTCCGACTCCAACGTTAAGAGGATTTCAGTGGCTGGGAATGAGAGGAGATATTTGAGGAGAATTACCCTGGAATATTAAAGCGTTGACACACTCCCTCAGACTGGAGCTTCCAGGGAACCAACACACACCTTTAAGAAGCTTAGCGACTGCCTAAATCCAACACACACGCACAAACACACACCAAAACATCTCGCAAGACTGCGTTTTAGTGTCTATGGAGAGATATGAGGTCTTTTATAGCAGCCCTGATGTGTTATTTTATGTGGCACATACATCTTGGCCCACTGAGACAACATGGAGGGCGAAAGCCAAATCTCTCACTGTGTCAGAATGGGGCTGTTGTCCTTGTGCAGAGACAAACGCACACTCACACCACACTTATCTTGATCCAAGGCACAGAGGGGGAAATATTGCAAGTTATTTTGTGACAAAAGCCAAAGCTAGCAATAAAAGACGTTTTTCAGCCGCTACTCGAAAGACCGGCTGCCAAACGTGTGCCGTGAGCCTTTTTCTGTGCGGCGGGGAGATTGAACAACATCAGCTTGTGTTTTGTTATCAATGGCTGTATTCATGCTGACTACAGGGCTTGGTGTACCCAGCTACTACTGGTGTGCATTGTGTATTTGGCTGCCCTGTAGAGGGTGGGCTGGGATGGGGAGTCAGATAAGATGGGCATAAAAAGGCCAATTTTCAGCCATGTTTGCCAGGCAGGTCAAGGATGCTGTTTGTTTGAAGGAGGGGTCACTCGTCTGTTGCAGTGTGGACACAGGAACACAAAACAGAGCCGCCTGTGTCCTCGAGTGTTTGGAAAAGATCTCTTATCTTTCTTGGTTTTGCAATTTGTCCAAGCCCAAGTAGTTCTAACTGGATGACCTCCTAATAGAAAGCACATGGAATCTATTTTCACCTCTCAGACATTGCTCTATGCTAAATCTTTGAAAAGCAGTCCTTGAAACTCATAATCCTGAAACACAAATGGTAATAGGTGCCTGGATCAAATGAACGGTCACATTTGGCAGTTTTGCTTCTCTTCGTTGTCAGCAATCTCAAACGGCGATCAATCAACCTGTCAGGGTCTTTTGGTTTTCCTGCAGTTTCCAAATAAAAAAAGAGTCCCCCCCCCCCCCCCCTTTTAGCATTAACACTCGATTTACTTAACTTAAAACCGTTCAGGAATTGGAAAAACATCTATTATGCATTCATTAGCACTGAGGCGCTGCCAAGAAGTAGAACTTTCTGTATTTACACCTTGTCACTAACTATTTGTAACCCGAACATAGAGGCAAATGCTAAATCTAATTTTCAACAGGGTTGAAGAGAAGATATGTGAAACATCTAAACATTTCAACATTAAAAGTGCATTCAAAAGTTCTTTAGCAAGCGTTTGCGTATTAAGTACAATACCACAATGGTGTTAGACGCAGCACTACCATCTATCGACGAGAAATCTTTGTTAGTCTTCTGGCTTCTAATCTTTTCTGGTTCTTTGGCCGTACAGGTACTGATTCTCCCATTGTCTCAGCTGGTAAGTGTGTTCCATTGTCTTAATATCACCAAACAAAACTGCCCAGTTATAATCGAGTTTTTGCATAGACATTATCAAGGTCTGTAAGTCAGAGTTTACCAAAATAAATATAATAAATAAATAAAAAGACAGAAAAGACTGGTGTGAGTTTAGTCAGACTAAAGCATGTACATGATATTTTAAAAAGACAATGTTTTTTTTTCCCCCACCTGAAATCAAACTTTTAAAGTGTGTGTAGTAAACATATATAACAGAATAATTCTGTATTTGTACTGTCTGGGTAGGAGTATTACACTTTATGGGTTTAGTTTTACAGTTTGACCTGTTTGTTTTAAACAACATATTTATTTTGAAAGCTCAAGTCTCTAGGTAGAGGTTACAGTATTTAAAAAAAGTCCACACAACAATGCACAGGTCTTAGGTTATATGAAATGTCTTGGAGAAATGTCACAGGTACTACAGACAATCTGTGGTCTTTCCTCAGCGATAGAAGTGAGGCTTATTAAAATGGCGATGAATCTGAGGCTGATTATTAATACACTTTTTATTATTTGATTGGTGTTGCCATGGTGAACTCTGGACAAACCGGGAGCAATCTTCAAACCTAAATTTGCTTTCAGCAATTAAAACGAAACATATTTACGTGCACACACACACACACACACACACACACACACACACACACACACACACACACACACACACACACACACACACACACACACACACACACACACACACACACACACACACACACACACACACACACACACACACACACACACAGACAGAACAATTGAAACACTCTCACTTCGAGCAACAAAAACACCACAGCCCCCCCACCTTCTCTTTAATGAACCACATCAAGGAGGAAGAACAGTGGCAATATTTTAAAGGTCTTTTCAATAGTTCCATCTCCAACTGCATGTGATTAGCTGTAATTAGCTTATGCAGATTTTGTGTGCAGCTACATGCAGATGTTTAGATGAGGTTTGGGGCAGCTGAGACTGAGGTACTGTGTTATTAGATAATAGAATGACCCATCTGGGTCATATTCTTATTCAAACAAGACTCAACATCAGGGCCTCACATGTGTTTGTGAGAGTAATTCTCGATACATCAGCAAAGCAACTGAGGTGCCTGGCTCATTTACCTCTTTAAAGTGCCCCTATTATGCTATCTTAAAGGTTCCTTATTTAGTTTTGGAGGTCACCTACAATAGGTTTACATGCACCAAGGTCAAAAAATACTTTAATTTTCTTATAATATACATTGCACATCACCTCATTTCTCGAAAAGTCTGAAAATGGTTAGCTCGAAGATTCAGTCTCTATAAAACCCCTCCTTTCTGAGAGCCTACTCTGCTCTGATTGGCCAGGCGGGCTAGTCTGTTGTGATTGGTCTACCGCTTTGGGTGTTTTAGAAACAAAACACCAATCACCACATCTGAATTTCTGAAGCACTTCCTCAGCGCTTGATACACAGTGATACGAACGGTAAAGTAGGATTTTCCGTATCAATTCCAGCGCAGATTCCCAGCACTGAAAACAGCATCTTCTCGACATATTGACAACACGAACCAACCTCTTCCAAGCCTAATCTACAACTACAGAGTTTGAGGGCGGTTGAAAGTAGATGTTGTTCGCGGGCAGCCAATGAAGAACAAAGGCTGGCATTATGCATATTCGTTACATTGTTAGGTGTGTTACAGTAAGTGAGACTGGAAATGCTGTTGACCTGACTATTCTTTCTTTTAGGAGACAATAACTTTATTTTTCATGCACTTTGATCTTTAAAACTTTTCAGACCGATTACACTCTATTTCACACTACATGAAAGGTAATAGAAAAAGCATAATAGGGGCACTTTAAAGACAAAAATCCTGTTAAACAGTGGATGATCGGTTGCAGGGCCGGCGCAAGCTCAACTGCCGCTCTAAGCAAAACATGATCGTGCCGCCCCCACCCCACACTCACCATTAGGTGCAATCTTTAAGACGCGAACAAATTAAGATTTTTATTTATAAAATTACACTAAAATAAAAATGTGCAAGCATGCTTTCGGATTTTTTTATTTTCATTCAACAAATTCTGTATTTAAATAGATAGTGTGTGTAGGTCCTACAGAATCTAAACTAAATGCACATGACTTAGCTCACACAAACACATAGGCTACACACAACAAAAACATTAGGCCTATGTGAACAAGGCAATTGCCTGAGTCATGAGATAAAGGAGGATCAATACAGCCGGAAAAATAATGGTAATAATAAAACACTGGTTTATTTTTTTTCTATATTATCTTATAGCATTTTCTTTTTACTATAGTGCATATTTATTAAGATTAATCTCCCGTCTGTCGATAATATAATGCTGTCCAGTCATTGGGCTCAAACCGGGACTCGTTTAAGATGATCATCAAACCAGTGTTAATTTTGACTTCAATTCATTCCACAGCCAACGTTCTTGGTTTGCTTCTTATTTATTAAATCCAGACAATTGGGTGGTAACACATTGATTAAAGGGGTGGTTGATTATGATTTAACTTTTTTAACTTTAGTTAGTGTGTAATGTTGCTGTTTGAGCATAAACAACATCTGTTACAACAATCAAAGTTCAAAGCAAAGGAAGATATTTGCTTTTAAAGAAATCGTTTTTTAAGGACTACAACAAACGGCTGGTAGGGACAAGAAGACATTCCTCCCGGGTAAGTGACAACACGAACCCTAAAATCTACATAAACACCGCCTCTGGGAACGCGATTTATAGGCCCAGGCCCAATTCGCAAACTATCCGTCCTAAATAGTATTCGAAAATATAACTAGTACGTCCCAAATCGTAGTATGTTGAAATGAGTGTTCCAAAGATACCTGGATGGTCTACTATTTCCGGTCAGAATCCGAAGTGATTATTATACCACCCCTTTAAAATTAAGATACATTTTTTTACAAAAATAAGTTCACTCTAAAGGAAGGCTTTGTACAAAACGTAACTTAATGAAGTGGCCGAAAATCATGTCTGACCTACACTATGTCTCCCGACATATTGCCCATCTTATGATGTAGTCTATCTTATGCTGTTCACTTTTCATAATCAACATAAATGAAATAAAAATACATAATTATATAATAGGCTAATATTTAAACAAATATAAATAGGCTACGCTTTCCCTCTGGCCGATGAACACGTCGGCGCGTTCTGGTGGATTTTTTTCCTCATGACAGCGGAAGCAACTTGAAATACTCTGTCATTTTTGGCCACACAGATAAGTGGAGAAAAGTCATTATGAACTATAAATGGTCTATTTGTATTTGTGTACTCTCACAATAACAACAAAACATTGTGCTTTTGTAAAATAAAGACAATAAACGGTGCGCTTTCAGCTCTATCTCTGCGAGAATATTTCTGAAACATTTATGAAAAATGAACTGAACTCAACGAATAGTTATCACACAAGCATTAAGCATAGCCTATGTCTAAAGAAACCTTGAAATGTATACTTTTAAAAAAAATATTCAAATTTAAAACAAATATTGCCCTGCAATGTAATCTGTATGAAACTAAAGAGACGCACAGTTTCTCCTGGCTCAGCTAATTATCGTTAATGTGATTGTGTTGGATCAAACTCAGGCGCAAAGCGCGCTATGCATTTATGGCAATGTGCTGAGGCCATTTATGCAAAATGATAAGCTCCAAACAATTCATGCCCATCAACATCCCGTACGTTTTTAAATTTAGAATAGGCTAACTAACGGCGTGAAACTTAAAAAAAATAATAAAATAAAAAAAAATTCTCTCTCTTGCTGCCCTGACTGTGGTGCCGCCCTAGGTGGCTGCCTAGTTCGCCTATAGGTACGCACCGGCCCTGACCGGTTGTGACCAGAAATATCTGCAATGCCAAATCTGATTCTGGTAGTTCATGACATTGTAGTTTCATGGTTGTTGTGAACCATAAATATTATCAAATTATCAAATGTTTTGACATAATTTGCATAATATATTGCTTTGAGAGAGATTCTCTGTTTCTTTTTAGCGGTTCACTGAAATTTTTTTCTTTCTTTTTTTTCTCCCAGGTAAATTTATTTACTTTTAAGGACTAAGAACACTTAGATATTTTGACTGGAATTCTGACAAAAATTCTGATTAAGAAAATTAGTTTTTACAATTTCTCCAGGGTATGAGTTGGTAGACATGTGGTATGAAGGATGATTGTCTTACCACACCTGGTGTCAGCACAGTTTAGGTTTAGAGTCATCATTGTGACCTTTGACCTTTCCCAGCACACAGTCTGAACCAGTGTTTCTCTGTTATTCCTGGCGATTCAGTGAAGCAGGACTGATAATGGGCCCAGTTGGACTCATACTGGTCCAAACTGGTCACAGCCCAGTGCATTTTACTGCCTCTAACTCATCACCTGTGGAGGGTTTACACAGCAAGCTTTGAAATGTGCTGAGCGGACCATGTGGGTAAAGACTATGAAAGCCAACAAGGGTCATTATGTGAGATGAGGAAACCAGCCCGCTTGTATGGGAAATGACCACCACATATGGACGCTTGAGTAGTCCATGTGACTGAATGCTCTTGGCCATCCAGAAGGGTTCAGGAACTTCCCTTGTTAATACTGTCAACAAATGTTTTGGAAAACAAAACAAGGGTTCATTGATAAAGATGATACAGAAAGGATGCATCATGATTAATTAAAAAAATAGAAATTTACTGTTCTCAAAATTTGTGCCAAAACGTTGCCTACATTGCCAAAACAACATGCAACATTTTATTAATAATCATAATAACAACACTAACACTATATCATGCCTGCCAGCCGGATTGCCTATGGTAGCCACCAGACAGCACTCCTCCCTAATCCCTTGCTTTCCCATCAGGAACTTCATTTCCTTTAACCTATTGCCTGGACTCATTATTATTTGATCACTTCCACCTGTGTCTCATTATCTGGTTTAGCTCTGCCAATATACAGGTCCTTCTCAAAAAATTAGCATATTGTGATAAAGTTCATTATTTTCCATAATGTAATGATAAAAATTAAACTTTCATATATTTTAGATTCATTGCACACCAACTGAAATATTTCAGGTCTTTTATTGTTTTAATACTGATGATTTTGGCATACAGCTCATGAAAACCCAAAATTCCTATCTCAAAAAATTAGCATATCATGAAAAGGTTCTCTAAACGAGCTATTAACCTAATCATCTGAATCAACTAATTAATTCTAAACACCTGCAAAAGATTCCTGAGGCTTTTAAAATCTCCCAGCCTGTTTCATTACTCAAAACCAATCATGGGTAAGACTGCCGACCTGACTGCTGTCCAGAAGGCCATCATTGACACCCTCAAGCAAGAGGGTAAGACACAGAAAGAAATTTCTGAACAAATAGGCTGTTCCCAGAGTGCTGTATCAAGGCACCTCAGTGGGAAGTCGGTGGGAAGGAAAAAGTGTGGCAAAAAACGCTGCACAACGAGAAGAGGTGACCAGACCCTGAGGAAGATTGTGGAGAAGGACCGATTCCAGACCTTGGGGGACCTGCGGAAGCAGTGGACTGAGTCTGGAGTAGAAACATCCAGAGCCACCGTGCACAGGCGTGTGCAGGAAATGGGCTACAGGTGCCGCATTCCCCAGGTCAAGCCACTTTTGAACCAGAAACAGCGGCAGAAGCGCCTGACCTGGGCTACAGATAAGCAGCACTGGAGTACCCACAGTCAGTGATGGTCTGGGGTGCCATGTCAGCTGCTGGTGTTGGTCCACTGTGTTTTATCAAGGGCTGGGTCAATGCAGCTAGCTATCAGGAGATTTTGGAGCACTTCATGCTTTCATCTGCTGAAAAGCTTTATGGAGATGAAGATTTCATTTTTCAGCACGACCTGGCACCTGCTCACAGTGCCAAAACCACTGGTAAATGGTTTACTGACCATGGTATTACTGTGCTCAATTGGCCTGCCAACTCTCCTGACCTGAACCCCATAGAGAATCTGTGGGATATTGTGAAGAGAAAGTTGAGAGACGCAAGACCCAACACTCTGGATGAGCTTAAGGCCGCTATCGAAGCATCCTGGTCCTCCATAACACCTCAGCAGTGCCACAGGCTGATTGCCTCCATGCCACGCCGCAATTTCTTTCTGTGTCTTACCCTCTTGCTTGAGGGTGTCAATGATGGCCTTCTGGACAGCAGTCAGGTCGGCAGTCTTACCCATGATTGCGGTTTTGAGTAATGAAACAGGCTGGGAGTTTTTAAAAGCCTCAGGAATCTTTTGCAGGTGTTTAGAGTTAATTAGTTGATTCAGATGATTAAGGTTAATAGCTTGTTTAGAGAACTTTTTCATGATATGCTAATTTTTTGAGATAGGAATTTTGGGTTTTCATGAGCTGTATGCCAAAATCATCAGTATTAAAACAATAAAAGACCTGAAATATTTCAGTTGGTGTGCAATGAATCTAAAATATATGAAAGTTTAATTTTTATCATTACATTATGGAAAATAATGAACTTTATCACAATATGCTAATTTTTTGAGAAGGACCTGTAAGCCCTGTGTTTTCAGTCATTTTTTGTGAAGTCTTGTATGGGTCAATACTGCATCTTTGAGTGCTATATGGTTTTCTTGCATCATGGTTTTTGATCTCCTGCCTGGTTTCTTGGATTATCCTGTTTGCCTCCGTTTTTCTGCCGTGTTGTGTTTTTGGATTATCTGCACTGTTTTTTTTTTTATTATTATTTCCTATTTTATGGATTATGATTCTGGATTGCCCCCAATAAAAGCTGCGTTTGGATCTTCAACCCAAGTCTCAGAGCAGTTTGTGATACTATTACTAATCTCATAAAAAAATGTTTTATACATTTCATATGAATCTTTTAAATGCTTTATACAATACATTTAAATGTTTATAGATTTTTTTTTTAATTCAAAAACTTAAAATGACTAAAATTGTTATTTCTGTCAACAAAATAATTATAATTAAATATTAGAGTAAAAGAGGTGAAAATATATGCATATAAAAAAGACTCACTATATTTTAAAGAAAGACAAAAACTATGACTAAAACAAAAAACTGATGATGACTGCTTTCAATGTATTTTCCCGGTAGGGTGGCACAGAAAGTCTCTATTAGAAAAGCCAACTTTGTCAAGTCAAGTGTGTCTTTTCTAGCCTTTCCCTGGAAACTCAAATGGGGCAAAGTGATTTGTGTGTGTGTGAGGCTGTGACTGGGCTGAGAGATAAGAGAGACAGCGAGAGAAAGAGACCTACTCGTCTGCTGACTACAGAGGAGTGAAGTGTCACAGTATGGCCTGGTTCTCTCAGGACAGGAAATGAGGACGGGAGGGGATCCGAGACATTAGCACGCACAGTGCTGATTCACGGCAAATTTCACCGCTGTCTTCCTCTAGTGCTGATAGCACTGCAGAATAAAGTACTTTCCTGACCGTGTGCAGGGCCTGGGATGGCTGGGTATGCAGGCAGATGTGTCTGTGCCAGAACACAACCTATGCTGGGGAATTTGGGACAGAGAAGCCTCAGAACTTATTTCTTTGGCATGAAGGCAGAGAAGCAGATATTTTAGAAGCAGAGAGTGTTATTCAATGGGAAAGACTCAATCAAAATTTATTTATTAATGGTGGAAATTGTTCAGGCAACTTTAACATGGACAAACAGCACCGGGAATTCATCACAAGAAACATGTAAAGATCAAACCAGCAACCTTGAACCAAGGACCTGAATAATGCCAGAGGCCTGATATGATGTCCATTAAGCAACATTTTCAGAACAAAAACAACTCAACCTGGCAAGACCAATACAAAGCGCTAATCGCACATAAATACTTCACTCTCATTACAGTCTTAGTTTTGGCAATATTTCTAAAAGCTAGAAATGCTAGTGTGGCAATGTATGTATGTATAATTTTGTGTTGCACAACTCCAGCAAACTTATTTTCTCTGTTTACAATCAAATACTTAATATATCATATACTACTGTTCAAAACTTTGGGTTCGGTAAGAGTTTTTAATGTTTTTGAAAGAAAGTCTCTTATGCTCACAAATGCTGCATTTATTTGATCAAAAAATATAGTATGAGCAGTAATATAGTGAAATATTGTTACAATTAATAATGTGTTTTCTATTTGAATGCATTTTAAAATGTAATTTATACCTGTAATGTCAAAGCTGAATTTTCAGCATCATTACTTCAATCTTCAGTGTCACATAATCCTTCAGAAATCATTTTAATATGCTGATTTAATGCTTAAGAGACATTTCTTATTACCAATGTTGACATTTTTTTCAGTGAATTGAAAGTTTAATAGAACAGCATTTATTTGCAATATAGAAATATTTTGTAACATTATAAATGTCACTTATGATCAGTTAAATGTATCCTTGCTGAATAAAAGTATTAATTTTGTTCCGAGAAGAAAAATATCTTGCTCGCCCCAAACTTTTAATCGGTAGTGTAAATGTGAATTGATTGTTTTCATTTATTTATTTAGAAAAGCAGCTTGTGATGGCATAAAGATGCCAATAATTTTTTTTCCCTACTTAAATTCTTAATGAATTCAAAAACCAAACCTGAAGTAATTCATAAAAAATTGAGTGCATTAGCAGACCAATATTCAATCATCTGCATAAAACATGCCAAGTTGAAACAGCAAGCCAAATGTAAACCTGCAGAAGAGGAAAAAACCTTTTGGAAAAACTTTCACACTTCGAACTAGAGGAAGACATTGTAAATGGGCAGAACTGCAGGGGTGTGTAATTTTGTGTGTGTGTGTGTGTGTGTGTGTGTGTGTGTGTGTGTTCAAACATTACAGATGATGAAGCTATCACTCATTTGGGTGGTAAAGAATAATTCAATCTCTCAGTAAAGTGCTAAAAATGAGAGGGCCACTCAGGCAAAGAAAACACACTCAAGAAGAAAATCCAATTGAGAAAATTGGTGAGGACTGAAAAAAAATGTCAGAGGTGAGGGTAAAATAATAAACATGACCCTGTCGTTTATTTTTACTTTAGACCTCAATTAAGTCTAATTGCATTTTTAATGAGGGTGACATTTTTCAGGCCTAATGAGACTTGCAGAAGTGAGGGCCCAGCGCCTCCAGAACTTTGTGTGTTTGCTGTTGGAAACCTCATATATCTCCCCTTTCTAAGAGGATTGTGCCTCTCTCTTGCTCTCCCTCACTCTCTCGAAGCAATGTTTGTTTAAAATTACAAACCTGGAATGTTTCAAGGACATTAGGGATGGCTTGTAGAGTAACCAAACACCCAGTAAAACAGATCAGCAGACTGTCTATGCATTGATAAAAAGAGAGGGCGAGATTTCAGACATTCTTTAGACTGTGAAAGAGAGCAAATAGTGAAAAAAACGGCATTAGGAGTTAAACTGCTCATAAACGAGAAACCCGAGATGCTGAAATGCAATCTGCGTCCAGGTGATAATCATTTCTCACAGCTCAGGCGTAATTACTCACATCACAGAAGGGCCATACGATCCAGTCCTATGAGGAACGCCACATGGGCATTATACTGAAAATAAGAAACCCAAACCACGACTATGAGCTGCTAGGGAGACATACTGAACAGTGAGACATTACACTTTTAATTCATGACTGGAGAGAGGACAGACAGCTCTGTGTGTGTGAGTGAAGATCTAACAGAGAAAATCTGCAAATAGCACTCTAGATTCTAGAACAGCCCAAGGAAATATGTATTGCTCAGATGTTTCGCTTTCATTTTCTGTTCTAACATCAGGACTTATCCACTGATTAAGACACTTTCTACAACCCAATGCTGGTGTTTGTACCTGTTGAGCGCAAGTAAAGCAAGTTTGGCATCTGTTTGTGATGCAGCATCTTGCTGTAGTGATGAACAGCTGTACATATTCAATCTTGAATGCTTAAAATGAAGTACACCTAGGTCTTCAAGAGTCTCAAAACACATTTTTACCTTGACATGGTGTATTAAAAATGTGGCGCTCATGCGCAAGAGGCTGCACAATGGCCAAAGATGTCGGTCTAGTGCATTTTTACATACAAAAACAATTCAAACGCAGCGCACTAGAATGCAAAAACACGTTTTGTGTTAATCAACTTCAAACTGTTGTTGACATGAGAAATCGTGAACATTATAGACCTTCAAAATGCATTAAACCAGCCCCAAGGTCATCTATTTATGCTCACAACTTGAAAGCAACAAAGTGCTTAACAAACTTTGTGATTGACTAAACAAAGAGTCTGAATCACTTTTTTACTGTATCAAATCAATTTGACCATTTACAGAGATTAATGCGGTCACAGAGACCAGTGTTATATATCAGGCAAGGTATTTGTTACTTCTTAGTTAAGACAATAGTGGTATAAAATAACTTTATATTCATAATGATTCCACCAAATTCTTATACATTCAAAAAAATAAATAATACCATATCATATTAAAGACATACAGTAAGAGATTTGGGTAACACAACTCATTTAATTTGGTCTTAATCAGAGATCTTTAGATTCATTTTAAAAACCTAAATTGTTAAATCAGAGCAAAATCTTGTTGACATTGTTGTCCATTTCTCAGGAGAAAAATCTGAAAAGCATAAGAATTAAGAATAAAGACTGGCCCACAGTAAATTGTTTGTAAAATATCCATATGACCAGGGGTGCACATAACTTTTTCAGTGAGTTACTCGGGTGAGTACCAGGAGATGGTGTTTGGTACTCACCCCATGTATCGTGGTGTTAATAAGTGCATTCTTCCTCACTGTCCTCCTCATCAGTGTAGAAGCTGTCAATCACAGCTGTCAATCATGACGTCACATTCCCGTTTTTATAGCTTATAACTAACTAAAGACCAAACTTTTTTTTTTTTTTTTTTTTAAAACGAGCACTTAAATTTACATCAGCGTGAAAAAACTACCTAAAATACAGAAAACATATTTGGAAAAAAATTATTTGAAGTGTAATTTGATTGTTTAGTTTCCATCGCGTTCTTTCAGCCGGTATGCGATTTGTCAGTCAAAAATAGTCGATCTCCGAATTCAACTTAACAGGGAGGAGAGTAAAGATGGAAAGCTCCTAAAGCTTATTTCCATGTACATTCACGGATAATTTGTTGTTTTGTCGTAAGTGAAAAACAATATAGACCTTGTATTTGAAAAAGCATCCTCGTATAAGAAACAATACTAAAATTCAGACTCAGTTCATTCGCATTCGGAGATCGACTATTTTTGATTGACAAAATGCCAGCGGACACAGCTACAGTGAGTTGATCAAAATCTTTCTTTTTAGTAAACTCTGTGTCCACAAACAATGTTCTCAATGATCGAGTTCATGTGTAGAGCCCCTGGTGATACTTTGAGCAAAGTTTCACGTTGTGTCGAGCCTTCTTAGTGTTTTAAAAATAGCGATTTTTGATGCTATCATATACGTGCCCCTAGCTCTCCCATTCAAAAGGCAATTTGACCGAAAACAAAAATACGGTCAAACTTTAAAGTGGTGTTTCCATTCTAATTATGCTTTTAAATGAAAGTTTGCCTCGAGTAGATTAACAAAAAGACCCTAGGTTGCATTTTGGCGACAGTTACCCTTTAAGTACGCAAAGGCGCGTAGTAACACAAGTGTCATTACGCATTCCTGATTTTTGTGGCGCATGCATACCTGCGTACCAGTTATGTGCACCCCTGCATATGACCAAGACAGCACATCACACACTAACAGATTTCATTCACAGACAACCAGAATCCAGACTGAACACAGGAAATCTCACAAAATCTCTCATAGTCAAATGTGACTTTAGAAGTCGTTTTATGTACATTTGCTGGATATTTACCATTTGAGATTGGTGTGGCCCTGACGTTCTTCCGAGCAGATTCAATCACTCTTAACACACCTCACAACACACAGAAAAATCTGATAAGGTAATCTGTAGAACCGTCAAGATAATCATGATTGTCAGAAGGGGAGAACTGGGTCCAAAATCAGCCTGATTACCTTGTAGTGTGTGGGTGCTTAAATCCCCACTTCTTCTCCATTTAATCTCATTAGAGACAGTGGTCTTCAGCCCTAGACATGGGGAACCACCATTTTGTGCTGTTCTTCTCCCTTACTTAACACACCTGATTCAGATATTCAGCTTGTTAGGTGAAAGCTCCATGAACTGAAGTGTGTCAGATAAGAGAGATATACAAAATGTGCAGAGCAGTGTGTCCTCAGGAACAGGATTGAAAACTAATGGCCTAGGACAGGGGTGCCCAGTCCTGTTCCAGGAGATCTACCAACCTGCAGAGTTCAGATCCAACCCTGATCCAACACACCTGTCTGTAATTATCAAGTGCTCATGTCTTATTATAGGGAGATGAGAGGGTCTGTGGCTCTTATCATTGGAAAAAGTGTAACGCTAACTTGGATCATGTGAGGCACATCATCCTATCATACAATGGCAGTGACGTCAGTCCTCCACTGTAGTCATTCACAGTTTATGTTACACACAATTTTTTGTGGATTAGCGTTTTCGTCTTGTGAATGATGTTCTATATTTGGTGTTATATTGATAGTAAATGCACAGTAGGACTGCAATGTTTGTGGAATGTGTTTTACTGAGCTGTAAAAAGAGCAGGAGATTACTGGTCACTACAATGTGCATAAAACCACATATAAGATTAGATGTTTTTATGTGCTTTTCTAATAGAAAGCAAAAAGAAAAAGTAACAATTTGGGTACATAATGAAGAAATAGAGGAGGTAGATGAGTTCCATTTTTTAGGTATTGTTTTAGATTCACAACTTAAATTTGATAAACATAAAAAAGCTTTCAAACAGGGTAAGGATTAACCTAAATTGTTTTAAACTTATTAGACAATACATCTCAATTGAGGCAGCTCATCTTTTTATGCATGCAATGATTTTGTCCCGCATTTCGTACTGTATTAAAAAAACTTGAAATGTTGTATAATCGGGCTCTAAAAATATTGGATAAAAAGCTAAATCGATGGCATCACTGCCATATTTTGAAAAAATTAAATATGCTTAGTTTTCTAAATTAAAAAAAAAATTGTCATATATAAAATTGATTTTCAAATGTTTGCACAATAAGGCAGCATCTGTTTTATGTAAATTGATAAAGAGACAGGATGATACAAGTAGAATCACAAGGAGTACAGCAGGTGGGAATTGTAGGATTGATATTCGTAGAACTACACAAGGGCAAAGAACCTTTTCTGTAAAGGGCTCCCAACTCTGGAACATGTTGCCAAATGAGATTAAGGCAGTAGCCTACGTGAAATAAAGTCTTTTACATTGAAGGTAAAGCGGTGGTTTAAAATAAACCAGAACTGCACGCATATTTAAATTTAATAAATGTTTGTTTTAATTAGTTATTCATGCCAGGGTTGGAAGCATCCTTACAATAGGTACAGGTCATTTAGGTATGTATTTGTATGTGTATAAATGACATGCTGTGTTAGTTTTATTCTATGATTAGAAGTTTTTTTTTTTTTTTTTTAGAAAAGCCTTTCTAGGGACCCGAGATGCAAACTAGCTTATGCTATGTTCTCGATGTGCAATACATATTTTCCAGTTTTTGACTGTAATCATGTTTTTTTGTACTGTCCCTATATAAATAAACTTATAAATAAAATAAATTAATTTGAATCTGTTCATTAAAAAACTGCTTTATTGGGCATACATAGCAGTGATGTAGTAACTAAAAATGTAATTGTAATTTAATTGTTGAAATCTGGAAGCCATAGAAAGTATACATTTATTTATTAAAATCTTTATATTTTGTTGACCTTCATTAATTAAAAAGCATTATCATTATTATTATCCCGGACGAGCCCCCAAGTGTAGGCGAATTAAGCAACATCCATATCGGCTCAACCCAATGAAACGTGAATTAATGAAAAAATAAGTAGAATATTTGTTACAGCAGGGCTTGGCCTTTCCCAGTCAAAGCCCATGGAGCTCAGCCTGTATTTTAGCTCAAAAACCTGACTCGATGGTAAGACTCCTTCTCCCTGCCACTTATGGAGGACTGTGTTGATCGAGTGGGCTCTATTCATTACATTACGAAGCTTGATCTCCTAAAGGGGTATTGGCAGGTGCCTTTGACCTCACGGGCCTCTGAAATCTCACCCCTGATAAATTCCTGCAATATTCTATTATGGCATTTGGGATTATTATATTTAATTTTGAGCTAAAACTTCACATACACACTCTGGGGACATCAGAGACTTATTTTATAGCATAATAGGATAGGTGCCATTTAAAAAAAAAACATTTTTATCAAGGTAAAATCTACATACAGTTCCGAATGAAAGTATTGTTTAGTGTAAAACATGTTGAAGATTAGCGAACAGGCTGTCGATTCATTAAATGATAAGCTATTTCCTCACAAAAGCAGTTTATTCAGCATAGTGAAGCCTTTTCTCCATTGATATCCATACGAAAATGGCCTCTGGTCTCCTTCCCTGCGTACCGACAAAGCCGGAGAGTCAGCTTTAGCCATTATGCTTTGGTTGGTTGCAGGTTGCAGGCTTGCCTTCCAGTGGCTTTGCTCATGAAGATCTAAATTAGCTGGTTCAGTTGTGTTTGATCATGGGGTTGGAGCTGAATTTTGCAGGAAGAAAGTTCTCCAGGAGCAGGATTGGGCACCCCTGGTCTAGGAGAACCAACTGAGATATGAAAGAAATTTTATTTGTGACTGGACTCTCAGAAACAGGATTCCTATCCATCCTGTGAGCTTCAATACAGCAGATGTATTTCTGAATAATCTGCAAGACCTTTCAGACAAAAACAGGATCACAAACGTGTACACTCAAGTTTAGCAAACTTTCCTGCAAGTTGTAGCACAGCGACATATGGGCCCTCTCCAGGGATCCAGGATAAACTGTGCTGCAATGCATCCAACTCAGACCTGCTAACTGAAACATGCACGTTAACAGCAGGAGAGATGGATGGCGTAAGTATGAAAGAGAGCGAGCCAGAGAGAAAAGAACGCCATTGAGTCTAAGCGCCGCAGTGCTAGGTGTCATGTTGTTTACATTCGCTCGGACACGGTTCTGCGTGTTCTCACCACTTATCTCTCTGAGTCAACAACAAGATGGAGCAGTCCCACATCGCACAGTGTTTCACTTCATCTGTCTAATTCAGTGTTTCTCAACCTCTCCTGCAGGGACCCCCTGACAGGACATGTTTTTGTTTTAACCCTAAAATGGCACACCTGATTCAATTAATTAAAGGCTCAAAGGCTTAATGTGTAGCTGACTAATTGAATCAGGTGTGCCATTTCAGGGTTAAAACAAAAACATGTCCTATCAGGGGGTCCCTGCAGGAGAGGTTGAGACACACTGGTCTAATTGTTTAAACTGGCCATTTTCCTTCTCCAAACATGTATATTAATCTCTTTGAAAGGGGTTTTTGAGAGATGAGCTCTAAAACACACTCAGCTAAATTGACTAGACCTGTTGAGTCCCCATTACAACCAAATTCCACCAGTGCTGTTATGAAACAGAGTGACACTAATTTATTAAATATTTGTGTCCGCAACCTATTTTTAGCTTTATTTCACTGGCATGGACTGCAAATGGATATCAGAATACAATAACGATCTGTCTGTTTGGTTTTGCAGAAAGGAATGCGTTTCAATATGCCAGGATATAAACATTTTTCAGATTTTGAGCCAGTTGAGCATTTATGTAAGCAGGAACGAATTATACTTTGCTGCACAAGCACTCTGTCTTGGTGTCCTTTGCTAGTCCGACACTTCAGACACACTGAAATTGCATTCATACTCCAACAATTTTGTATTCCTGTTTTCCACACCATGTTCCAACATGAGCTCACCACACTATTTGCGAAGAGGACCGGAGAAGGCCAATATTCCTAGCCCTCTCAGCCACCAATCGGGCCAGAGAGATCTGACCCACGATGCTGTGTAGGAGGTTGCCATAGCAACTGTTTATAACAAGATGGCAATTGCCATCAATGATATTTCTAAGGACACCCTGCTAGAAACCCCCCAAACCCAGCTCAGGAAGTGTATCTGTGCGCATTTTAACCAGAGAGGATTTGAATTTACACCCTGTTAACAAGCAGGATAAGACTCTCCAACAGAGCGGATTAATGCGGAGAGTGCGTGAGAACGGCAGAGACTTGCGCCGTCTGGCTCCCGCACGGACACACGTCAACACAATCCGTTACCACAACGACTCCATCTCCTGTTCTCTCTGTGGTTTGAACTGAGCCAAACCGGTGGAAGGAATTTACCCTTTTATTTTGCCTATTTTTTTATTTAAATATGTATTTATTCCGTTATCATGAGGCACCACAAAACAACACATGTTGGTAATCTAGGCTGTAAATTATGTGGTGGAAAATCCCTTTTCTGCATTTTCTCACCCAAATAGCTGTGTGAAGAACGTAAGCGATCTTCCAGTGGCGTAAATTGCAAGTTCTCTGAGGGTTGCTCAAGAGCTCTGTATCTGTGAGGAGCAGATCTAAATGGCTTTGCCTTTTCAAATCACTCCGCTTGGACACTTCAGTGGTTTTGGATTAGACTTCAACTTCCCTAATGCAAAACCATTTAAATACTAGCACATGTCGACGCAGACTATTTACACCGTCACTGGCAGCTGAAGAAATTCCAAGCGTTTTTTTTTTTTTTTAAATAAAATTTACTCTCTGGAAATGAATGCCTTTTTGACAGTAATTGTGAGATTCAAGTACAGGAGTATGCAGACAGAATGCTCCCTAGACAGCAGTAACTGGGTGCAAAAACAAAGCAATTAGCTGTAGGCTCCAGTTGGCGAAGCGTTGCTCTAGTGACGTGCGTGATGCAGAATGGAGCAGAGATGCTGTGATCATGACATTAATGTCCAATCAGCCCAAATACACAGATCAAAATCTTTGTCCTGTTCAGGATTTCCTGGTTTTAAGAGGCGGATACTTAAATGATCCCAACATTTTAAGTTCTTTTGACGCCATCCATTTGCTTGTATAGCTCAAAATACCAAAGCATATAACATAAAAATTATAATATATGAATTTAAACATTTATTTTGTTTAACTTGCTATGATACACTGAAAATAAAATTGGTGTAGAAGAATTTAATTTACACATAATTGGCAAGTAAATTTTTCATTCACAAAGAAACGGCAAATAACACATTGGGCCCTATTTTAACGATCTAAGCGCATGGTCTAAAGCGCAGGGCGCAAGTGCACTTAGGGCATGTCCGAATCCACTTTTGGTAGTTTAACGACGGGAAAAATGGTCGAACAAAAAAAATATCGCGTTGCTATTTTGAGGCAACTGAAATAGACTGCACCATTGACCAACTGAAACCTGGTCTAAAGTCAATGGCGCAGTCTATTTCAGTTGCCTCAAAATAGCAACGCGCCAACAATGTGACCGAACATACCTTGTTTTCAGACCAGCACGCCCATGGGTGTAAATGCATTTGCTATTTAAACAACATGGCACAGGACGTGAAAATGCTAACTGTGTCTGGCTGAAGCTAGTAAAAGACACTTGCGTCGTGCTTGGCGCTGCATTGCGCCGGGTGTATGATAGGGCCCATTGAGTTAAATAGTAGAAATTAGAAAATCTTAAATAGCATTTTTTTTGTAAAACTTACTACAACAGTCTGTTTTATTTACAATACAATATTTTTTTTTACATTGTAGTGAAGTAAGCTAGTGTTAACTGCTAACATAGTGCAACAAATGAAAGAGTGCTAATATAAAGAAAACCCACAAATGCTTTGATTATCGAGAGAAAGATAGCTATAGCTATAACACAACAAGCCTTAGATCAGGTCTTACAAACTGAACTCTACAGGGGACTGAATCTTACACAAAACTGTGCACTGTAAATCTAAACCAAAGGCTATCGCCAAAGATCGTCTGATCATTGGGAGATTCGAGGGTCAGTTGCTCTACCATTAATGGCTAACTTGGATCACGTGTGCCTTGATAACCAATCACATTACAGTCTTGACGTCATTGAAATTCGATCATAGCTGCGCAACAGACAATCACAGTTTGCGGATAGATACCATAGAAATGAATCAGAGATCGTCTTATTATTGGTAGATGAGAGGATCTATGTGTCTTAGCATTGGAGAAAGTGTAACGGCTAACTTGGATCATATTACAGCCTTGACGTCATTAAATTTCATTCATACTATAGATGTGCGACATGAAAATGAATGAGAAGTGCCGTAAACTGAATCATACATGTAATGCAATTCCGTGACTTCTATTATAAAACAGCATTTTTTTGGAGTAAACTCTAAAAATAGAGCAAACCAAAACACTGTTTAAGAGCAAACATGTTGAAGATTAGCCGATTGGCTGTCGATTCATTAAATGATAAGCTGTTTTCTCACAAAAGCGGTTTATTCAGTGTAATGAAGCCTCTATTGACATCCGTTTTTAAAAAACGGCCTCAGGGTTCCTTCTTGTTATGAATTGGTTGTAATAAATAAGCACATAACGAAGCCGAATGAAAGGGAACAGGCTTTATTGATAAACTCGGAGAATAACACAGGATAAACACAACCACACTACTTTAAACGAGGACGAACAAAGGAAAAGGGAGAACTCAGGGTATTTATGCACAATACAAACAAAGGGAACTAATGAGATGATTAACAGACAACAGGTGAACATAATGACTAATCAGACAAACTAGGTCAAACGATGGGGCGAACATGAAAGAACCAAAAACACAATGAAACAGAAACTAAGTAAAAGGTCTCCTCTAAGGGGCTGTTTACACGACACAGTTTTCAACTAAAAACGTAAAACTTTTTATGCATTTTGACCGTTCGTTTACACGACAACGACGTTTTGGGTGCCTGAAAACGCAAAGTTTTGAAAACGGGTTTCAAAGTGCAAGTTTTTGAAAACGGTCTCTGTGTACAACTAAAAGACGAATCTCTGAAGACGATGGCTGTCATGCACATGCGTATTACGCGTTCAGCCTATAGTGTTTCATCGCCATCTAATGGCGATTTTTCTGTGTCATTATCTTTATAGCTGTGGAATTAGAACGATTATTAAAACTCTATAGTTTTTGTAATAGTTATTATCCTTGGTGTGAACGGGCCTTTAGTCCCTGCTGATTCAACTCAACTTAACTTTATTTATAAAGTTTCAAAACCATAAAAAAGGACCAAAGTGCTGTACAAATAGCATGAAACTGTAGCAATAATTAAAGACATAAAATAATATCATACACCACAACAACAATCAAATAGTCTGTCATGAGATTATAGGGGTTTAACAAATCTTTTATATGCCTTGGAGCCTGATCATGCAGTGTTTTAAAACAAACAATAACACCTTATATTGGATTCTATATTTTACAGGGAGCAAATGAAGAGATACCAATACAGGTGTCACAAGTTCCCATTTCCTGGTATTAGTTAAAAGTCTAGCTGCATCATTTTGCACATACTGAAGGCATGTAACCAAGGATTCACTTATGCCTAAATATAAGGCATTACAATAGTCCAATTGTGTAGAAAAAAAAGCATGCAAAAGAGTCTCCAAATCTTTGGTTGAAAGAAAATTATGTGATTTGGCCAAAACATTAGTTTCTCCAGAGACAATTCTTGAGCCAACGCAGCGAAGATTTCCAATGGGGAAATACATCAAACTGGTAATCAAATTAATTAAATTAATTGGCTGAGGTTACACTGACTGTTTCCAGCACATTGCGTCCTTAATTAATTGAGGAAGCCATCACTTCAACATTTAAAATGTACAAAGGAGATTGTGGGCTTATCTTAGTCATTTTGTGAAGAGCAAAGAACAGGAACACCTCTCAAAACACAAAAACAGGAAAAAGGAGGGATTGCCATTCTAATAATCAAGGAAAGAGAGGTTAAGAAAAATGTGAACTAAGTGATTGAGTGAATGAATCGGCCAAGAACAAACTAGACGAGATCAGACTTGATTTCTGAATACAGGTCAATTTGTTCCTGTTTCTTTGCATTTTGAGTGAATGAGGCAACTTGCCTCTCTGACTCTTTTGCAATCAGCTCGCAAATTCCCTCACAAATAACATCAGCCTTGATGAAAGTGCGAGACGTGATGAAAGCTTGCTCGGTTTAGATGCTGAAAGTCATGCACTCCAAAATAAGACGCCACATTCATAGTCATACTACTATTTCTTCTTCTGCATTAAAGACCATTTCAAATTACTGTCTACTCACTCACTATCTAAATCAGCTTGTTGTTGGCCAAATACTTAGATTTTAGATTTTTCTCAATGCCGGCCATGACCCTCGGGACTCTTTGGGCGAACCTGTATCATAAGACCCTTGGCAGCTAGCCTGACCACAGGAAGTAAAAAGCACAACAGCCTTCAGCTACTCTAGGAATGTAGGCCAACCTCAAGAGACAAAGGGAATATTGTATTTCTAAAAGGCCTAATGGAGAGGGAAATGAAACTATGCCAGAAATCTCGCTCTCTTTCCCAAGATCTAATTCGTTCTTGCTCTCTGGCCATTCCTCTGCACCCTGCACAATATGTCTAGGTCAAGAGTGGGTACGGCAAGGAACCTCAGCCAGAAGGGAAACAGCTGCTCTGGTGTTCGCAAACACCATTAGACTGATACGAGGACAGGAAATGGAATTTATACTGGCCAGATGCAACTGTGCTTTAATAAGGCTGAGCCAGGCATCTTAATACTCTGCCTATGACCTTCATGGAGAATACATTTTCAGGGCTGTGGTATCAGTGATACTGTCATCAGCACTGGTTTACACTCCTGTGAGCCTTACAGCGCAGGCATCGGCTCGCTGTCGGGCCAGCGGCGTGACTGTGTGTTCTCCATATCTCCAGGACTTCTAGGGTCTAATTCCAGAGGAGGAGAAATGTGCATCAAGAAAGAGAAACAATGGTTAACGTTTAGACAAAACAAGTCCCACAAATCTTTTTGAAAATAAGGCTTGATATTCAATTGGAATATTCTTAACATAAATGTGTGATTTCTTTAGATTTTTCTCTTTATTTTATCAAAATTATGACATTATCATTAACTACCTGACGTCAGACCAAAACTTATGTATATTATATATATAATTTACATGCATTACTTTTTTCTTTTTATCTTAAATAAACACTATGTCCCGACACAAGGAAAAATACATTTATTTATGAATGACATTTTGTCAACACCATGAGATATTTGTAAAATAATAATAATAATCAGGAAATATTAAATCTCTATCTCGAAAATCCTTTCAACATTTCACCTTTTCATGAGTTCAACAACATCACACAGGCTGAAACCAAAATAGCTACTACATAGATGTGTGATATTTAAAATATGGTTATTTTGTCAAAACCATATGCCATTAACACCATGCAATTTCAATCTGTGGTGACAGTTCAATATGGGGCTGAAAATCAGACTTCTTGTGTTCTCAATTCATTTGTTCACTAAAGCGAATAGATTTATAAATATTTTACATTATTTTTGTATCCGAGACCGTGATAAGCACAAAAAACACCTATTCTGTGAGAAAATGGAAGAAGCAGGAGGTTGCACCCAAAGATAAGTGAATACCTCTGAACGAGTTGAACTGATTCAAAATAATTCCTTGTGCACATAATCTGTTATTTTGTCAGGCTGTTTTGTTGCTGTACTCAAGAATCTGTGTCAAGTCAATGTGACTTGGGCTTTTGAAAGCGTTTGTATTTACTGAAATCTCACAAAAGACAAATGTAAGGTTTTAAGCACGAGTAACTACAGTACAAAAGCACCGCTGGCGACACTGAACATTCAGCTCAGAGCCGTGGAAAAGTTAAAATGAGGGTTTTTATGCTGCCGTTAAGCTGTAAAGCTCGAACAGAGGGACGAGAGGAAACAACTCCAGACTGTCTGTCACAACTGTCATAAATCAGATTCCCAGTATGCATTCACACACAGACAAAAAGAAGAAAACATTCATACGCTTGCTTCCAATATAAAGTACATTTCCACAGGCACATTGTAACAGTTCTCAACAAAATTTCCACTGTCTCAGAAGATAAAATCTTCAAACCAGCGAACTGCTTGGGTTGCAAATAGGCTACTTCAAACCAGAGACTTTCTGATATTGAATTAGAAGGAGAGACAGCTTGTGAGAGGGAGGAAGAAAGACGAACAGAACTTAGTAAAAACAAAGCTTCAGTCTAACGTCTCTAACATTACGCATGAGCCTAATCACCTTTTTTAGCTTTTAAAATTAAATTATCAAATTAATGACTCATGTTAAAGAAATGATCCGTAAGCCTCTGAACGTGTGGCACGAATGACAGCACAATAATTTGATCGCAGGGTGTTAGAGTCATTCAGCATATCTATGGGCTTCTTCATCACCGAAACAAGCACCTCGGACTTTCTCTTTCTCTCCTGTCAGCCGTGACAGCGCGTGCAGCCACACTAAATGGAAATGTATAATTACGGCGGACTCAAATGCTAATTAAAACTTTGCCTAATAATAATTTTCAATAATTACACATCCCAAATGGATTCTGGGAGAGACCAACGTCTAGGCAATTATGGCGGTGTGGCGTACTTTCTGCCTCTGAGATAAATGAGCCATCCACACACAAGAATAACGAAAACTCATCGCAAACCACAGACAAACCTTGAGCGAATGATATGGGGAATTATTTTCCCATAAAAAAGAAGACAGGGAAGTAAAAACAGAGGAATTATAAATATAATATCATTAGCTTGTAAATCATCAACAGTAGCAAAGAAAGCACACAAATTAGTGAGAGCGAAATACGGTGTGACACAACACAATCAATCACAACGCACAGCCAATCAGAGGAGTTCTCTCTGTTTGCGCTCTTTCTTGCGCTTGTGTCCACTGCAGCTAAAATTATTAAACCAAACATATACTTCGGATTTTCGTAAACTCCATTGTCCGTGTTGCCTCTCAGGACGGCATGTCTGGCTTTTTATGGGTTGCCTTGTGGAACTTTGTTGTGGATTTTTTTTTTCTTTTTTTGTCATTTGATATCCAAATTGAAACTTGCACGATAAGTTTCTTCTCGTCCATGCATGTCCTCATCGGGAGGGAACAAACGTGAGCTTGAGAGGCGACCTGGCACTGTAGCAGAAATTGATGCATTTTCGTCTTAAAGGCAGGGTAGGGGATTTATCCAGATAATAATTTTTTGTTATGCTGGTTGAAAGTCTCTTCACATATGGTGATATCCTGATAAGGTAAGTGGTCTAAATGTATCTTCTGTGGAAGGTGTAGGACCACAAAATGTTCAATAGGCTACAATGTCCTGCCTGTCAACGCATTTCCATACCTCTGCACCCTGCTCGCGCAGACAACACACCTCATCATGCACATTAATGCTGCCTTCACGTGCTATCCAGATGATTACTTGTGATTTCCCACTTGTGATTTTGAGAACATTGCATTCAAATTGTGACGTGAGAGGGCATTCATGTCCAATTCTTTAACTAGGAAACTAGTATTTGCGATAATTCCGATAGCACATGAAGGCAGCATAAGGCCCATTAAGGCCTAAGATATAAAAATAGTTCTCAATATTAAAGAATAGCTGAGTCCACACCACAGCTATAACGATGTTATAGATTTGTTATAGATACGAAACATAACAAACTGTTACAGCCAATAACCGACAAGAAGGATTTGGGGGTGGGGTTTGGGGGGTTAGTGCGCGAATGAGGAGGAGGGAGGGTCTAGCTAGCCTCCATTTTGTTTGACAATACTTCGAACGTCAACAAGAAGTGATGTCACCCAACATCGCTTAGAACACCTTTAATCTAACCTACATAGGCGGAGTTTCACTTTTGTGCTTGGGAGGCACATACCGGCAGACGGGGGGATGGTGGGATTATTATTACTAATAAATAAATAATAATAATAATAATAATGATAATAAAGGAATTAAATAATTAAAAATGACTTGGAATAAAAAAGAATGGTAAAATAAATTCTAGGGCAAATTCTTGTTACGAAGTAATTCGGATGTCTAATATGTCGGAAAAAACGTTTCTTGTCTCGTCACATTCATTTATGATTAGGCTACATGAATCATGATCACATATTTCCAATTCAAAATGGCGAAATTTTATAAAAAGTTGAGTAGCTTGCATCACTAGAAAGTCTATTACTGTCGGTCGCTGAACATTTCTACGTAAAACAGTATTCTAATACTTGCATCTACTTACATCTTTCCACAAACTCTAGTTGTGTTGTAACAGTGGCAGTAAGACCCGCCTTCTTAGATTTGATTGGCCATTTCAATCATTTTGACATTGACGAACGCTGTTAGACAGCTAAGATAGAGCAGCCTAAAAATATAAACAGCCTAAAATTTTAACTTTTAAAACTTTTTTTGTCATCCTAACCACAAACAGCTTTACTCATTCTGCCATAAAATAATAAGACAAATAGAATGAGTATATATTATATATATAATATATATATATATATTCGGGAAAATTGTAAATGCACAAAAAGAAATGATCAGTGTCCAAGGTCGTTATGTACATTGTATTTTTTTTGTATAAACATGTATATCTTTGTATACTGTTGTATACTTTATTATTATTGCTGCATTAGGGATTCCAATATAGCTGAAGAGCATCTTTCTTTCAACTGCCGTAATGTTGTAAAACATTTTTTTGATAACTCTTTTTATGTTCTACAAGTCTGAACAACTTGAGGACGAGAAGACAATGACAATGTTTATTTAATTTTATTTAATATGTTTGCCAAAGCATTTTAGACAATGTTTTTAACCAACAACTTATAAAGAATACAAATAATTTTACAGTTGTACATGTGCACTTGGCTCTAAAATCTTAAGGTGAATGTGTCCATAACCAATAGTGAGACTTTTAAAAGTCAAGGTGTCCAATATTGTTCTTTAAATACATCATTCATCTTTCCATTTCAATGCGACACTAAGCCATGTAAGTTGACTTTCTTGACAATTGAACATACTGTAGTGCTTTCAGTACTGCTTGGTTGCTTCATTGACCTTGAGTTGACAATTTATTGCTCAGCCAATGGCGTGAATTTGGGATGGAAAAGGGGTTGTGGTTGTGAAACCTGCTTAAAAACATGATTTGTAATGTCATTTGATGCCGCTAGTGGTCTGATATGACTCCATTCAGCAAATGCCGTTACATACACTAATGTCCCTTTCTCATTCCTCTTCTGCACAGAGCTCTAATTAATCCCGAGCAGATAATGTGGTGTGCGGCCTTTGTAATTATCACACGAAACTCTTAATTCTCCAATAGCCTGAATTTCATCTCAAATTTAAAAATTGGACCATAATCACAGATGCATATCACCTCTTCATCTTAATTGATAATTACTGCTGTGTTAATTTGCAGCCATCTATTATCACACATGCAGGTAGAGTTTTTATCAGGGGGCTGGGAGATAAAATTGAATCATACTGGAGGACTATTCGTCTAGTTCAGTGATTCTCCTCCTCAGATATGCAGCTAAAGGTAAGTTTCAAAGTTTTAAAATGACAACATTGTTTCAAATGCATATTTATTGAAAATGTGTTATATAAACGACACCATTTTGTACATAGTATTAATGTATAAAGTGATACTAGGTGCACAGATCATTCTGTTTTGTAAAAAGTTACATAGAAGGTTCACATGATTATCGCATTCAATAATACTTCTATTATGTTGCCTGAACTCTGAATGCAGAGAGAGTTTTTTTGTACCAAAATACATGTGAAATCATTAAACATGAAATACTATCAAAAAAGTAAAGAATCTTAAACCAAACAATTTTTGTGGGATAAAAAGGAAGGCAGCCCATTCATAGGTGTGGATTCAGGTGAGAATGCTGAAAGCCCAGGAAGACGAGCGATTCTCATCCTTCCTCTGTGTCATAGGTTCTTTCGACTCGCCTTTCCTTTTCCTGAAAAACAACCTCTTTTTCTTCATCTTCCTCTATTTACGTGACTTCACATTCAGGACAATTATCATGAGTGCTACGATGTACTGTGGTATTTTTCACATAATATTCCAGACTTACTAAAATAGTATGAAATAGTTGTACTTTCTGTTATGCATGATCAAATCGGTGTAAAAAAGTTAATATTCTAAGCTGCAGTTCATAGTGACACATTGTTTTGCTTCTCATACAGTGGCTTAATATCCTTCCGTAATAGAAAACTAAATTCAAATATAGTATATGGAGTGCTCTAAAAAAAAAAAAAAAACGGCCTTTCATCCTTAAACGTGCAAGCAGACAAACATTAGTATACATATAACACAGTTTCAAATTATCATTGTAATGATTGTACAATAATGTGCCAATAAAAAATGGTGCTGGAATGTGTTTATAACTGGATCTAGCTGATCATTTAAAGGCCAACATTTAGCCTACAAACACAAAAACACATGGAGGGACCGTCTGAGTGGGACTGAGCTACATATGAATCAATGCTAATACGTAGCTTTGGCTATTAAGATGGATATTACCCAGCAAACTTGTTAGTAAAAAACACGTAAACACCTGTCCATAATGGTGGGCGCACTGGTGCTTGCTCTAGAAACATCGTACACAAGGTAAAAAACAAATGGTGAGGTTAAACAGCTGCCGTCATTGGACTCTTCTGTCTCGGGTCTGAGTGTCGTGCCTCTCCGTACGCGTAGCGCTCTGGGCTGCTGTTGCGGTAGCCCCCGCGGTTCATGGTCTCGAAGCGAGGGCCTCGGAGGGGTATGGTGGGAGAAGGGGGCACATCCTGCCGGAGGGGGCCTCTCTGCTGCGGAGGAGGGTGATAGAACCCTGAGTCGTTCTGCCGAGGGTCCACCAGGTGAGGGTAGTTATCCCTGGGAAGGTAGCTGGGGTGGTAGCCTGACTGTTGGTTTGGGTAGTGCGAGGGGTCCCTGTGTACGGCCCACGGCTGCACTGGATACTCAATAGGTTCGACTGGTGCTCTTCTGCAACACAGGAAAGTTAAAGGAAATAAAGTTAGGATCTGGAAGGAGATGGTCAGTGTAAGTGTGACTTTCCCATGATCAAACATGATTTTAGCTGTTTCAAGCTCTTAAGGAGCCTGGATCATTGACCACATAACCTAGGTCAAATAGGGTGGACCTTAATGCCTACTCTTTAAATAATTTTACAATACATGGGGTTAAAAATTATTTGACAATTAAGATTAGATAAACGTGATTTATTGTTAGCCAAAATTTTCATGAAAACAACTAAATCCAACAAAAAAGAACAACGAAGGAAAATAATCATAGGCAGAGCGTGTGTAAGGCTGAGTTTTCCCCTCTACTAGTGTGGAGTTGCTCACTCAAAACACTACCTGCTATTGCTTCTGATCACTTTTAGAGGGAAAGCTGCTCATAACTGCTGGTCTAGGATACCCCCCCCCCACCGCCGCCCAATAATAGCATATTGGTGATTTGGCAAATGATCCAGTGCGTATCGGTGTTTGCGCTCTGGAAAGCATCAAATGTTTCTATTTACAAGTTGGATCTGAAGGTTGTACGCTAAAATGCTGCAGGGATAAGGTGCCTGAGGTTGAACAGATAATACAGCAACCCCTAATCCGACCAGTGGCATTTTGCGGAGAGTGAGAAGGGACGGAGGGAGGGAGAGAGTGAGTGAGTCCCGGTATCATGATCCTGTGTTACATGTGCTGAGGCAAGCATGACATACCAAGGACCTGCAACATAAACATTTTAACGCGTCTCAAACACATACAAAAGTCTGGGACAGGGACTGACATGCGGTCAGGGTCCCTGGAGACAGTAGACAGTCGGCCATCTCTGGTTTCCTCACACTGGCTGATTAGGGTATATTCTCCGCTGTAAGGCGAGACACTGCGCCATAATTCAGCAAGGGGTCACCTTTCATAGCACAATTCACATTTTTCCGGCTCTTGCGCTGCTGTGCCCTGAACACAGAGTTCCAGAGGCTTTAGATGGCAGTTACATTACACCTCGGCTGAAAGACGGCCAGACTGAGGCCGATGAGAACGTGAGCGAAGACAAAACCAGGCAGAGGGCAGTACGATCACCCGCTCGCGCTGGACTGCCGAATCAGCTGTCTTCCTTCCACACTCTCTTTGATGATTATAACGTTTAAAAGAGTTATTTGTAACATTATAAAAGTCTTTCCTGTCCCTTTTAATCCACTTATAATCTAACTGCCCCCAAACTTTTAAATGGTAGTGTATATATTTTAGTTTTATATATGGTAACCTATATGTAACGATCAGTGAGATCGTCTGCTTATGCTGTAGTGCCGAATCAGCTGTCTTCCTTCCCCTCCTTCCCATTCTCGTCATACCTCAGGCTAGTATCAATGACAGCCTCAGCATGCCAGATGTCTTAAGGAGCCTGGATCGTTGTGTTCGACTTTCCAGACCATCCCCATTAACTTATTTACGTGTACGACGTGTCTGTGAACAAGCTTCCCGTCTGACGGCACTCTGCAGTATCAATTAGCTACTTTTAGTGCAAGACGGCCTGTGTATGTGTTTCACACGTATTGCGTTACTCCCACTGAATGTGGAAAACATCAGTCTGAATGCCCTTGACGGAAAGCACACTCTTTCGCTGTGGTCTGGCTTCCCACTAAGGGAGGGTTTCCTGAAGACCTGTAGGGCAAGAAAACAGGCATTCCAAAAATCATCAGTATCCTCTTAATCTCTCTAAAGCTGTGACCACCCATCCAGCGGGACAACTGGGCGTCTGGATGCACGCACTCCCTCCTGACCCTCTCAGTCAAACATTCGCATGTCAGTGGCTGTGACGTCACAGCCTCAACAGTCTCAGATAAGCAGTGTGTGTATGTCTGTGTTTGCAAATTGGAGGCCAGTGAAGGCCAAAATCATCATTACTGCTGGAGATATCAGCTTTATTGCATGCACTGGCTGCCTCCACCTGATTCTGCCAGCTCACCTCAAGCCAAGAACATTAACAATTAATCTTTCATGTTCTCAAACCTATAGTCCTCCAACAAGCTAATACACAACACATAGCCTACAGTTTTGATGAGTCTATAGGGACGGAAGGACACAAGAGGCCTAGTGGGGTGAAAAATGTTCCACTTGAATACCAGCAACAGCTGGGGAAACCAGTGGCACTGTCCATTTCACTTTCCATGAGCAGGGTACAAAATAGGGCCTGAAACACTTTCTTTTTTTTTTCTCTTTTTTTAAATGGTCAGTGTATGGAGGTCCTTGAACTTCAGAAAATATTGAATGTTAATCAAAAGAGCTGTTTTATTTTCTATAGGTTTTCCCATTTTTGAAACCCTGTTGTAATCCAATTTCCCCCCACTTTTGAGACAGAATATTTTAAGCCATTTTCTTCCTAAAAATGAACATTAAATAAACATCTATAATAAAATAAAAATATACAAAATAAAATAAAATAAACAAGGTTTGTGTTAAATATGTGGGACATTTCTGGTAAAATGTTCTATAGAATATGGGCCCTATCATACACCCGGCATTTTTTGCTAGTTTCACCCCGACGCAGTTTTCATTTTCACGTCCTGCGCCATGTTGTTTAAATAGCAAATGCATTTGTGCAGAATTTCCAGCTTTTCATGTTTTCACTGTTATACGGTAGAGGGAGCTATTAGGCATCTTCTGAAAGAGTACTGAATCATCTGATTCAAAACAAAGGCGAAGAAGAAGCAGAAACAAGCGATATCATATGTAAGCCATGAAACTTTAGTGAAAATGATAAAAACAATTCCCGGTGGCTGGCAAGTTTTAAAAAAACGCTGGTGGGGAAAGAGTTAAAATATTTTGTAGAAATAAAGATTAAATATAATGAACTATAAAATAAAAATAAATCAAAAAGGTTTCTGGTGACATTTCTGGTAAAATTAGTTAATATTCTACAGAGTTGAGTTTATATTCTATAGAATCTATCAAGAAGGTCAAGACCTATAGTGGAACAGGGAAAAATCACGATTTTTAAAAGACATTTTATGAGTTTAAAACTAGGACCCCAACTGTACCATATTTTTTTAACGTGCTTACAGTATTATACTGTCTACCCTTCTTTAATTTTGACCCCTCATGCCTCGCCTTTAAAAAAAGAGAAAGCTGGGAAAACAGGAAGAGGCATCAAGTTATTTGGAAAAAGCATGTAGTCTGAGGATCAGTAAACAAGTTAGGAAGTTTAGAAACATTAAACCCATTATTTTCTAAGTATCTCATGGCAGTAAATTTAGTATTCAGTCCGTGAAATCCAGATTTTTTCGTACTAAATGTGCTACAGTGGTATGTGGCCCACTGGGACACATTTCCCTCCTGGTTTAAAGACTCTGTGCAACAGCCTTTGGAGCTTGGTTGGGAATTATAAGACATTCTTGATGTGCAGTTATTTAAATGGTTTTGCGGGCTCAACAGCTGGGAGCAGCTGTTTTGAGCACCATGGACCTTAGTCAGGGTAGACGGCATATTTAATGACTTGAATGAAAATTAAGCTGTGAGGGATAGTACAGGCTGTTCAATAAGACATACTGTGTCATGGCGATGGGTCAGCTGCCAAATAAAATATACATAATTAACTGAATAATATATATATATATATATATATATTTTTTTTAATGCAGTGAAATAAATCTGCATCGGGAGGAGTTGTCTCCTTGGGAAGAGTTCTGGACACAAATTACAGTAAGGTCTCAAAATAAGTAGATAACCACTTTGTATTTTGTCTTGTTCTGTATTTTATTTAATGGTCAAAATATGCCTGTTGAACCTGTCAACAGTACTCCTGTCACCTATCAACCTTCCAAAAAAAAAAAAAGCAATAAAAAACGCAAACAACTTTTTTAAAAAACCTGCGTCGGCATCAACCCCTATTAAGCTCCACAAAAAAAGACAACAAAAAAAAAAAAGCTACCACATACAGTACCTCAAACATTTTGAGCTTTACAAAACCATTCAAAATGATTACGGCATGATTCTCTTTTGATAGCCACATGGATATAAACAGTGCAGACTAAATTAGTCCCCTGGGAAACTCCTGCAACGTAAATAGCTAAAAAACAAAATGATCTGCCTTCACCGAATGAACAATGAAAGGTATATTAAAAATCTGCCGCCAATTCTCCATCATGCAGTGAGCAGATGCAGGCAAAATTATATTCTGTGACTGTTTTACCATTACTTTCAAATGGTGATGACAGCCATAAGCCAGCGTGTTATACATGGAGACATCTTCACTGTCTCAGGCTCTTCATATCAGCCGAAGCAAGTAAGAGACTGCTGTCTTCATCTGGGCTTTCTAACCACATTAAGCACTTATGAAACTTGAGGTAACAAAGTTTCCCTCCTAAAATGAGATTTCATTACCAACTGAATGACTCTTTAATGACAGAGAAACCAAAACAAAAGAGCAATATAGGTAAAGTGAGAAATAATGAATGATAAACGCTTCTGTCGTCCATCACAGAGAAAAGAGGAAAATAAACAGAAGGTACCAGCTGCTCGCTCCTCAAACCTTCATTCTGGAACATCAACTCCAGTGTCTGATAGGTGAATGTTGTCTAGTGAACGTCTGTTATCTCGTTTTTTGGCGTTTTCATTGAGGACTGTCATGTTCTGCTGCCTGTAAAGCTCCTCGCTTGAGGCGTTTGTAGCTGATAATCATTTTTTTGACACATGTAAACATTCAAACCAGAGTATCCTAGCTATCCTAGACAGGAGCTGCCGTAAAATAAGAGCCATGTTATGGAGATTACATCAGAGCTCCTATCCTATAGTGCACCTGGCTGCAGAAGGAATACTATGGACCATCTGAAGGTCATGCTGTTTATTCAGCTGCCCTCGGGAATCACGCACCTTACCCTCACACACACAGACACATACACAAACACACGGCCTTACTGACCCATGGCCATCATATAACACCGTGTTGGCTCCCACGGAGAAGACAAGTCCTGGAAGGATTATTTGGTTAGAATTCTAACCTTACATTAGGAGTGGAGAAACCGAACACAACATTCAGCTCTCATAACAAACTTGGTTAACAAGGTGTCTATCCATCAGAAATGTTATTGTACGGCCTAGAATGTAATTATACAAATTAGGAATGATATTAGGCTTAAAAACTGATAATTTTGCCACATCTAATTGAATTTCAACCTTAAATCGACTGCTTTAATATCTGCAGTAACTGAAGATTCGCATCACAGATGGCTTTGACAAAAGGGAAGTGAAAATGAGCAACTCTTTTACTCTTATTCTTTTACAACACTCAGCCTTGAGAGTGTGAAATGAATAGGCGTCTGTGTGTATGTGGGAGAACTGTATGAAAGGTGTGTGACGGGTGCTACATGTCTTCAAAGATGAGTCAGGCGGTTAAGTGGTCTCATTCTCATGAAGTCTGAAATAGATCCGTGGATTTTGCAGATCCTGCATCTCAGGCTGAGAATGCCCAAGCATGAATAATATCTCCCTGAAACCGCGCCAAATGCCCAGCTATTCCAAAACCTCGAAGCGAATTCTGAGCGCTGAATGAGTAATGATTGAGCGCATTTGCCGTAGCAAGTGAAACCATCAAAAAATTTCCGCCAGCTTCATTTAATCATTAGCCTAATATCCTCCATCTGCTACCTGCCCAGTGTGGTAATGGACGCTGGGGTTGAACGGTGCTAAATGAGGTTCGCTCTGTTGAAGTCACGCTTTGCGTGCTTGTCCTGCTATTGGACGGGACACGGTCTGGGCAGAAGCTTGCAGTTTGCAGCTTATCGGACACCTATGTGCTCACCTGCGGGAGACTCCGAACAGCAATCAGCCATCATGTCTTTTTGATGCCAACGACAATTTACAAACCTGACACGCCTCACAGGAGGATGAAAATTTCATGAATTTCAGAAGGAGACTAGAGAAGGAAAGAAGAGGAAGGGGGAAAAAGTGAGAAATCGGACGACAGGGTGAGAAGGTCCAGCCTAGCACAGATGGTGGGTGTTGGTTGCCAGGGCAACATTGAACAGGCAGAACAATGAAAATATGGCATTATTTTCAGAGCTCTCATCAAATGTAACCTTCTTCCCTCATCATGAGCTCTTTTCTGGCATTTGCAGCATTGAAACTGACAGCTCGCTGGCTAATATAACAGATACGAGACCGATTTACTGACATTTGTACAAACTGCTTCAACAGAGTCTTTTAAGCTTTCCTAAGGTTTGACAACAGCTGATTTTGCACTCATTTAGACCGCAAACACACTAAGATGCCTTCTAACACAGAACGTTCTTGAAGAGGCAGAATAAACAATTAGACCATTGGAACCAGTCTAAAGAGGTCTGGGAAGGCCTACCATCAGAAAAGCCAAAGAGTGTGGGACTAGGGGGATATTTAGCGGGGTGTTTCTTAGTTTTATAAGAAAGGAATTGGTTAGTCATAAAGTGAAAGATAGGATGAGGAAGAATTAGTGATTGTGATTGATTTGTCCTCTAAAGAACAGCTCCAAAAATGTAATTCTTGACCAGAGTTCATCGAGATGGGCCACCATCTGTGCATTCATCACCCAATTATCACTAAAACGCTCCAATGAAAGCCCTAACACAATGAAACACAACTTTGACTAGCCCAGTTAATCCAATAATCTGGAGGCAGGTGGTGAATGGACCTTCTGATTGGCTGATCTCGAGCTGAGCACACTGGATAATTAGTGGGTGTATCAATGAACTAATGGTCATAATTAGACACACACGGAGGAGCTGCACGCTCTGGTGACCAGGCCAACCTTCAGCTGACTGCAAAAACCAGTGAACTCAGCGTGGGCCGGACACAGATTTCAAACCCTTCCAGTTTGGGATGGTGTAATAATGAAAGGGAGGGTCAGCCATTGGCGTTTTTGGCCCAGGTTTGGCCCCCTTTTTTGCATCAGCACAAAAAACACATCATAACCTAATGGATCTAGAGACTAAAAGAGGTGAGGAGCGTTATTTAGAAAGGAAATGGCTTTGAAAGTAGACCCCGGGGTGGTTGATACTAAAATCTGTTGCGATAAGCCATTTTGGAGGAGTGAAATTTTAGTTCACCCATGTAATGATGCTGCAGGGAAAATTATAAATACTTTATAAGTGTTTTAGCATTTTATTTCAATTCAATGAGTGCTATTAAAGTGCCTCACCAACACTTTTAAAAGTTCATCACTTGCAAGTTTTAGATTTCTTAATGTGTCTGATTTGTTATCAGTTATCCGTATATAGTCTTCTGCAATCATGTGATGACAGATCTACACTCACATGTGCCAAACTCATAAACCGTGACCCTCACACTAACACCAGCGCTGTTTACACAGACCAGAGAGGGCAAACAGGCTGTGGACTTTACGAGCCAACGTTCACGCCTGTGCGCTTGCCTGTTTGTTTACGCTGGCCGTCGTGGTCGGTCAGACTCAGCAAACACGGAAAGACATGATCGAGGCCGATAGAAACAACGGAGGAGAAAAAGACAGATAGAAAGAGGCAGCCGTAACTTTAGACGGCTCCTGAAATGTGCTCTGTGATCAGGTTACAGAGCTGTGACCGCATGCCCGTCTCCCCGGAGAGGATCAGGTGAATTCCCAGGATAGGAGGGCCTCAGAAGGCAGACACTCCAGATTTAATTATACGCATTAAAGAGGATTATTCAGCTCTGCATGAGAGAGACAGATGACTACCTGCTCTCCCCCTCTCGTCTTCTACTTTTCTAGCTTTCCATCTCGCCCCGATTTGTCACGAAGGATGCGGGATTAATGAGTTGATGTTCTTACCTGGGCAGGGAGGCGTACTGTCGCTCGGCATCCTCATATCGTGGTGTGAGTCTGGGGTCAGGGTTTCTCACTGGCATCTGGTAAAGGCCAAGAAGAGAGCAGAGTGAAAAAGAGACGAGGATGTTTACATGACACATCATATTATATTAGACTGCATATATACAGCTACTGCGGTATACACATGGGGGTGTGGCGGTGTCAGCAGGGCAGTATATACACAAAGCATGTTGTACACAATGTTTCAACGTAAGCAAATTTGGCTACTACTGACAATCAAATCAATATCAAACACAAAAGTAGCTGTAAATAATGCTCAAGATATCACAACACTGGAATGCATTTTATACAGTTGACCGTGACCATTAAACATGTTACATTGCAGTACTATTGATCTTAACCTCTATAACTTAAATACATATATTTACATGAGGAAAATATACTGGTTCGGTAATATTTTTTTGTTTTTGAAAGTAGTCTCTCATCCACACCAAGGTTGCATTTATTTGATAAACAATACAGCAAAAACAGCAATATTGTGAAATATAATTACAAATTAAAATGACTGTTTTTCATTTAATTTATATAATATATATTATTATATTATAATATATTTTATATTTATATTTATACATTGATGACAAAGCTGAATTTTCAGCATCATTACTCCAGTTTTCAGTGTCACATGATCCTTCCGAAATCATTCTAATATGCTGATTTGCTGCTCAAGAAGCATTTATTATTATTATTAATTGTGAACACAGTTGCTGCTTAATGTTTTGTGTAAACTGTGAAGCATTTTTTCAGGATTCTTTGACATTTAAAAATCAAAAAGTATCATTTTGTAACATTATTTGTCTTTACTGTCACTCAATTGAAACCATCCTTGTTAAATAAAACTATTATTTTAACTTAAAAGATACTGTTCAAAATAATTAATAATTTTCAGTGATTAATCATGCTATCTTAAGGTACTTACAATCAGAAATACAGTATACACTTACAATATTCAAATTAATGTAAATTAAACAAATTAAATATAATAATTTATTACAATATCTTATTTATTTGTTTAAGGTCACTATTGTGTCTGAGGAAGCACTAAACCAATAATTAGACATGTAACAGCATGTTTGAATCTAACTGAACTGAAAAAAAAAATACTATATATATATATATATATATATATATATATATATATATATATATATATGTGGGCAATTTTGTCCCCACATTCAAAATACCTCTGCCATTTTTGCCATGATCTATGGTTAATTTCTCAACTTGGTGCTAAGACACCTACTCCACGTAGGCAGACACAAATATCTGTCATGTCACATTACTGATAAGTTCGTCGTAAAGCATGAATTATCATGCGAGCGACTCTTTCAAAGCCACATTCTAGACCAGCCCTGGCCCTGTCACGGTCTCCGCATTCATCACAGAGTCACCTTCCCCCTGAAATACCTGCTGTGCCCTGTAATCAAGCCATGAAAGGCAGCGTGAGTTGCTCACAAAGGCTGCTTATTGGGGGATTTAGTACTGGGAGTCTTGGGGAGGGGGTAAAAAGCCAGATCCCAGATTATGTTTCTGAAAACAGGATGAAGTCTAGCAGTCCTCCAACCCTCCTGGACTAAGCCTGACTCAAGCTCAAGGAAGAGCCAGATTAACTGTGCGCATTACATTAGCAAGATGAGCAATCTCTTAAAAGACCGGCTAAACCTCCTCTCATTCAGCATGCAGATTTAGGAGTATCTCTTGTTTCCTTCCTCTAAAGACCAACGCTTTCAACGGGATTTGCTCGCATCGTTTGCAATCATGCTGCCATAGAGCCCGTATAAAACATTTAGAAGCAGCATCTTCATCTTTCCCCCATTTGTCTTGCAGTCTTCTTTTCCCTCTTCACCCAAAAAGCAGAAAGATGACAGAGGACAGGGGCTGTGAGAATTGTACCCTGACACATATAGGCAACTTAATAAATTATAAATACTGTCATATAATCCATGAGGAAATTATTCCAGTAGATTTAGCAGGGCCTGACAGATGAAGGTTGGGGCCATTATGGAAAACTGGCTGCTTTTCCGAGGGCAATATGTGTGAAATTGTGTCATCTGTCTCAATGAGCTGATTTTAAATACACAGCTCGCCGTGCCACCACCTCTCTCTCCACCGTCCTCATAACGGCTGCCCTCCTGCCTGCATATTAGCCACATTTTTTCTCTCAGCCTCGGAAAAACTGAAATGTGTTCAGGGCTTCAATATATATGATGAAAGGACAGGCACACATTACCTGGAAAAAAAGGATAGTCGATTGAGGGGTCAGAATGGTAGTGCTTCTGAATGAAAGAGGAAATGTTCTCAGTTTTAAACAGACTCGCTCTATCTTTGCCTCTCCTTCACGCACGCAATGAACTCCATGAGTAACCGAAGTGGGCGTCTTTGAATGCTGATGATGGTGAAGATTACAATCATGTCCCTGGAGGGTTAAAGAGGAGAACTTATCTCCAAATGGAGCAGATATCACTATTTGACACGGTAGAAATACAGACCTTGGTGTTTAAAGTGCAATATTTGGTATAGAAACATTTTAAGGATCCTTCCCCAACAGGCATCGATATCTGACTGGATCTGTTCTACTGTAATGATGGCAGTGATTTGCTTCATTATTTGGCTGTGCCCTCACATTCACACCATGTCGCTAACTGTGTCCACACTCTGCCCTCTCACCATCTGTGCTTTCAACTCTGACAGAAGCTGCCAATCCATGCTGACCGAAAATCAGCCAATCAGGAAAAAATGGACAAACCGAGGAGCATGAAACGAACACACCATAACCCTATAGCTGATAACAGTGCATACAAGGATAAAAACACCTTTCCAGAGACCTAGCCTGTGGCCAGAAAGGAGACGAAGAGATCAATGATGACTTCCCTCATTTAAGGTCTGATCAGATACAGAAGTGGTGTGGCACAGCAGTTAAGGCTGGTAACTGGAAGGTTGCTGATTCGATTGGAGCAAGAAGTGAGTCATCACTACTGTGTGCCTGAGGAGGTCTATAACACCCGGAGAGAGATTTCTGTTAGCATTCTCATTCTTGCTCAGCTGAAAACACGTGATTTCAAATCTGCCATCTTTCCTCATGGCCACAGAAGCATTTGAGCCAATCTCCTGAGCTGCAAATGTCATGTGACAAATCAATCTAGAGGCCTGGGGAACTTACACCAATACAGAACTGATTGGCTGAAGGTACCATGAAATTGAGCACAGTGTCAATCCCTTTACAAGAGACTATTCTGAACTTTGATATGAAAGGAAGCAGATTAAAGGGATAATTCACACAAAAATGAGTGAATTATTTCAGGTTGTTCCAAACCTGTATGAGTTTCTTTCTACTGCTGAACACAAACAATGATGTTTTGAAGAATATGGGAAACCAAACAGTTGATGGACCCCATTGATTTCATAGTGTGAAAAAAAGAAAAAAAAATACGATGGAAGACAATGAGGTCCATCAACTGTTTGGTTACAGAAATTCTTCAAAATATCTTCTTGTGTTCAGCAGAAGAAAGAAATTCATACAGGGTTGGAACAACCTGAGGGTGAGTAAATTATGACAATTTTCATCTTTGGGTGAACTATCCCTTTAAGTCTATTTTTTGCTTTTAAGAGACTTTAAAAGAAAAGAAATGCACACTGTTCCATCATTAATGAATAACTACACAGGAACAAATGAGTAATGCACTAATAACATTCAAGTAACTAACAAGACACACTAATTAATGAATTAGTTAGTAATAGCACTCAGCTGAATGAGGTAGTTCACTATTAGCTAATCAATAAGTACCATTTTTTTTCATACGTCCCGGAGAACTATTAACAACTACTATATACAGGTTCATAATTAATGTGAATAATGCATAATTAATTCTAAAGTGAAGATGATTGTGGCCCACTAGCAATGACACAAGTATTACCAAATCCTTCAGAAGGAATTACAAATTATTTGGATCAGTATTCTAAAATGAAGAGCATGATAACTCCTTAATATTCACTGAAGTCTTTATAAACTTTCAAGGTTTTTGTAAGGTTACTACAAAGTAATACCCCACAAGTAATAACTCAACTTACGATCATGTCTTTGCCGTGCATCCATTCCAAACAGTCATACGCACATACACAGATATAACAGTTGATTATAACCCTCTGAGGTTGGCTATCGCGCGGGCGCGATAGTCTCGCTTTTTTTCTTATCAGTGCAAAAGAAACTCAAAATACTCTGTTGATTTTGATCTTACATATTAAGTGTTGTACATCATTAGATCCTGATAAGTGTCTATTTTTTTTCTGGATACTCACAATAAAAACAAAGTGTTGTGCTTTTCGCCAAATAAATAAAAACAAACATGATGCGCGTTCTGCCTTCTCTCTGTCAGTTAAGTCCATTCTGAAACGCGTCCGAAAATTAACTGTAATTTCGCAAATACTTGTCATACAGGCACGAGTGTTTTTCCATAATGAAGCTTGAACTCTCTTCTTTTAAATGAATTAATTTAAATAAAAAACAAATATTCTCAGTTTATGTAATCTGTATGAAAAGAGAGAGATGTCAGTATTTTTCTTTCCAGCTCATTATACCTCATTACGTGTTAATGTGCCACGCCCACGGACAGCGCGCCGGTATTCAAACACAAATGATCTATAGCATGCCATTCAAACATGCCAACGCCCACCAGCTGGATTATAAAACACATCGTGTTTAGTAAGTATCTTGTACAGCTGTGTACACAGCGTATCCTTTCACTGTGAGGAATAATACTATCTAATAACCCTGGAATAGAAGTGCTGGTAGTTTCATTTCGAGGAGCAACGGATCCAGCTGATGTAGTAAGTCATTTATTCTTAAGTGCTTTGTTCTAATCGCGATATTGAATAGTGTCTGACTGTAAACCGCAAAAAGACTGTTTAAATATGAATTGCGTGTCTGTGTGTAGGCTAAATGATGAATGAACGGCATGCAGGCGTGCGATGCCTTTGTCAAAAATAAAGTAGGTATATTGAATTATCAACTAAGATGTTATTATAGTGTTTGTTCCAATATTCAAACTAATGAATCCTTACCTTTTTTAATACGTATGATAAAATGTATACTTTTTACAAAGAAATACACTTGAAATATTGTTAAAATTGTAATTGTTGTTGTAATTGTAATCTATTTGTAATTGGTTACAATTTCTAATTGTAAAATATGTATATATAGATAATTTATTTTGTCCTTGCATTCTTTGGGATCCTGTGACTCACCTGTGTGAAAGGGCTAATTAATATGCAGCTCATTATAGGGCTCATTATCCGGCCTTTGTCTTCTCAGGTGTGAACACGCCTCCACGCATATTGCCTTTCCAAACAAAAGGTGTCTTATAAAATTTAAATCAATGTATTGTTTTGTGTAAATGATTAGGCAGGATGATTTTCAGATCATTTTGAAGCAAAAATTCTAGGCAACAACACTCATTAGTCAAAAGTCTTGTGGACACATCTTTAGTATGTGTTTTGTGGCCTTATTTCAGACACTAAGTTTGAGTTTTTTCAATAACCATGCATAAGCAATATTCTCTCAAAAATACAAACATGTACATACATGTTGCTCACATATTGCGGTAGCCCCGTTTGTGCTATATAGAGTGAATTTACACCTTTGCCATTAACATGTTTATAAATAACTGATAAAAACAACAAATGTCAGAGCATGTCAGAACACCTCAAGGACCCCAAAAAACCCATAGACCTCAGAGGGTTAACAGAGCTTAGTGTTGGCATTTGTGTACACTATACACAAATAGTAGGGCTATTTTAAATTAGATTAGAGCTATTTTTATTGATGCTTTGTAGGACTGAATTAAAGTATATTTATGATCAACATTTCTCTTGACTTTGTGCGCCATTTGGGATTTTAATTCAGCTAGTAAACTCGGTTGGTATCTAACACCACAGCAAAAAACAAACCTTTTTTTAATAACAAAAACCACAGCAACAAACGGGTTAAACAAATTTTCATTTATCTGTGAAAACCCCTTCTGACATATGACTATACGAGTAGGTGTGTATGACTAAGTTAATTGTGATCGATGTGTGTGTGTAGGCACAGAGGCCAGTGTTTGTGTGGGGTGTGTGTGTGTGTGTGTGTTTGCTCAGGGGGCACCACAGGTCTCTCTCTGAAGAGTGTGTATTCATCCCTCTGCTCTGAGCTGTACAGGGCTCATGCATATGTAAAACGCAGAGATGAAATCAGTCTGATTTTACAGTTCACTGCGGGCTAGGTAAACAAATGAATGCGTGGAGGGGAGAGGTGGAGGATGGTGTTGCTGGAAGGGCAAGGTGGGGTGTGCTGACTCACATCCTCAAACAGGCATCACCCCAGGCCCCATTAAAATCACCTCAGGCGCCACTAAAGAAATCTCTTGATCTGACCGCGCAAACTCTCACCCGTGACATTAGCGAGAGTTTGCTCAAGCCGGCCAAAACTCACAGGGCTGGAAATGGCACTTGTTAAATGTTAATAACTCATAAATTAGTTTATTCATGAAGAAACCTTTAGCGGTACAGATTAATCTGTCCTTTTAATGCTCTTTTAACTGACGTTGAACAAAATACGCTGTGTGATCAGCCTCCTTAAATGCTAGGTACATACCATCAATACATTCGACATACATATGTCTAGTGGCACATAATGATTGATCAAGAATGTTAAATATATCAAAACACAGCATACCTGGTTCTATGTGAAATAGTAAGGTTCAAGGCATATGCATCTAAAATCTATGTTAGGTTTAGAAGGTAAATAGCAGACGTTCAGCTCCAGCAAACAGATGCAGTGGTTAAATCCATGAGAAAGGCATTGATTGTACAAATAAATATGCACAATTGTTGTCTTTTTCAAACCACATCTATTTATACAATCATATCCCTAACCCTAAGGCTCAAAACTCTGACTTTGTCCTGCATGATCCTACAAAGCATCATCCATCTTTCTCATTTCCAGGCCTCTAATCACTTGTACAGTAGCTTCATAATCCTCCTCGAAATTCTCAAATATCTTTTAGTCCCATCTTAACGAGACACCAAAAAGAGCGGAAAGTGTGTCATGAGAGTAAAAAAAATCAGGCCCAGTGGATTGTTCAACAATCGGTCCCCCTGCAATACTTGACCTGGGGTGATGATGGGCAGCAATAAACACCGTGGCGTCTGACTGACAGACACGCTGGGTGATGGGTGTCAGAGCTAAGCTTCGTAATGACGGCCATTGGGATGGCATGGTGGGAGAGCAGGCCGGTGCTGTATCCTCCATCCTACTCGTCCCTGCTCCTTCAAAGCTAATGGCCTACAGAAAGCCATTTCACGGCGTGCCGAGCAGAGGAGAGGAGAGATGAGAGGGTAATTCAGGCGGAAGAGACTGACACAGCCAGTCGTTAAGCGTCCTCCCCATCACTTCGTACACTGCACAATCCATGAGCCATCAGCACCATTACCTGGACCTCCGTTTGCCCCGACCCACCCGTGCTGAAACTTAGTTTGATGTATTCATCCCTGACTCAAGACTAAAAATGGCAGGCTATCGCCTTTAAAGTCAACTTGAAATGACATTTGAAATCCTTTTCTTCCATAATGTAACATATATCAGAGTGAAGCAGGATATTTAACAAGAAAATAATTGATTTTATCAATCAGGAATTGATTGGATCATAAAAAGCAAGCTTTAGAGAAAAGGCTTTTTAACATTAAAGCTGAAGGTTAAATGAAAGTTTTGTCATCATTTGCTCACCTTCATGTCTAACTTGTACAACTTTATTTCTTCTGCAATACAAAACAAAAAAAAGATTCTCTGAAAAATGTGGTTTTGTCTATACAACGAAATTCAATGAGGCCAACCTTGTTTTAGAGCCTTCTGGCTTTCATTGTATTGTCAACAAACAGTTGAAATAATAAATGTTGACAGATTTTTTTTTTTTTTTTTAAGTGAACTGTTCCTTTTAAGTTCAGCCTCAGGAGCATCTCCACATAATTCAAAATTATCCACACCATTATTTGCTATTATTGCTGTAAACTTTATTACATAAACTAGCATTAAATTTAGTGCTAGAGCAACTGCTGGCAAGACTTAAGAAAAGCTGCATTACCTAAAATAGTGCTTGCCAACTGATTTTCATTAACCAATGCCTTAAATATGTGAGCTGAAAAAGAAAGCTGTTTCAGAGGTGGAGCAATGCCTTAACATTTAGAATTTTATTATGTTTTGCATGGAATAACAGTTTTTTTTTTGTTCAATATATGGCTTATGCGTGTATAGCATACAGTAGATGACTTTAGAAAACAGCAAGTGTGCTGGGCTTTATGGGTAAAGACTGTTTGAAATGCTCTACGAGTGAAGGTGGAAAATATGCTGATGTTTTTGACAGACCATATTTAATCTAAGACACGCTGTTCTGTCATGTGAAGGACTGGAGCGATATTAATATCTGCATTAATAAATAGGCTGCATTACTCAATCATGTTCAGCGCTCATAAAACACAGTCAGCGACGGGCAGCATAAAAAGTCAGGGCAGCATAATAACATCCAGATCCTTTGCAATTTGTTAAAATCTGTCTATCGCTTTGCAAAACGACAAGCTGCAGTGAAAAATGGAAAAGCCCGGAGTTTGGGCTACTTTTTCAGCTGACTCAAGTGTTTCGTCATCCATCAGTGGCCTGTGCACAAGTGCGTCTCGGCCAGTCATTACTTACGATCAGACATATGATCATTTCCTCCAAAAGACATGAATAACCAGACATGTCAATTCTAACCGAAGGGCGATCAGTTATTCCACTGAACTGGTCATATGAATACTGACAGCGCTCCAAACACGCACCACTTGCTTCTGGGAGTATGGGAGGGAGATGAGCAGAGAAGGATATGTCTCAATCTGTGATTGTACATGAGAACAGAGTCAGATCTGGCATAATGATGCATGCATAACCAAAGCCCTCACTGGAACAGGCTGGTTCCCTTGGGCCGTAGTGGCGGAGCTTGCCTTCTACATATGTGGTAGCGGGGGAGAAAGCCTGGGTTAGGTGCACGATAAAAATTGGAGTCAATTACAAAAAGGAAATCAATGGAAAATTACCTTAAATTTATGAAAATACTGTCATCATTTACTCACCCCCAAATAATTCCAAACCTGTTTTATTTTCTTTCTTCTGCAGAATATAAAAGAAGATATTTTGGAAACCAAACAGTTTTGGTTGGCATTCACTTCTATTGTATGGACAAAAACTTCTCAAAATGTTCTAATGGCTTGTTAGGCAGCAATTTTGGTAATGCAAGTCCTGCAGGGGTCCATGAATAGACATATAAAACATAGTTTTTCCTAAAAGTAATTCATTTATCATAAATGTGCCCAAATAAAAATTTCAATGCAATAATACATTGATAACTGTATAAATCAATACTTATATTTAATATGATTAGGAAGGTTTTTATTTCTAATAAATGTTGTTCTTTTAACTAAAAAATAAATACATAGAAAACAGTTATTTTAAATGGTAATAATGTTTTACAATATTACGGTTTATTTCATCAAATAAACATAGCCTTGTTGAGCATAAAAGACTTCTTTCAAAAACATTAAAAACTCCCAAACTTTTGAACGGTAGTTTAAATTTATATGCAAATTTAAAAAGAAGAACAGTGACAGGTAATACTGTTTGTTAATGCTTGATGTTAACAACATATGTTATTGTGTTACTGAAAAGTTTTTAAATTGGGGGTGAGAGAACACTGGGTCTGTAAAAGTCGAAAATTCCTTCAAACTCCAGAACCGTTTGGCTTGAAAAAGTGTAATCTCAAACACCAATCTCTCTCTCCACAGACACACAGACACACAGACACACACACACACAGACACACACACACACACACACACACACACACACACACACACACACACACACACACACACACACACACACACACACACACACACACACACACACACACACACACACACACACACACACACACACACTCCAACGCATCCACCCACATCCAATCAGCCAAAACCACAGGCCCTCTTCTGACTGTTAATTGAGTTTAGCCAAAGTGCTGCCATTGCACAAGTGATCGGAGTTATAGATTATAAGAACCTCTCACACGGCCATCGATTCCAAACGGCCCAGCGCAGGGCCAGAGAGAGCTGATGTGAGCTGAACGCTGCTTTGAGGATCTCTGCCATTTAATTAAGATGAGGAGAAGGTCAAGGGGCAGGTGTGCAGCTACGGCACTAATGCAAGTGAGGTAAATATTTTTACTGCCTGTCCATGAATTAAAAGATAAAATGGAAATGTTACACTGCTCATAATGCATGCTGGAACTGGAGTTGAGCTGCAAATGATCAGGCCCTTCTACTTTAAAAAGGCCGCTCTCATGACAATTCGTTACTATTTTACATTTTGGTAAATTAGAGAAAAATTTGTGCAATCTCATTTGTATGTTTACATATGATCTGCGAAACAAAGTTAGTTTGGAGTTTATTTTGGGAGTTCGAAACAGCTTGCCAAAGCGAACTTTCCGGAAAAACTGCTAAACACCTTCGTACTACCATTGGTCTGTGGAGATTACGTAATAGATAGGTGTGCGGTGAAGCTACGCCTTCTTTCAATTGAAAATCTTTTCTGGTTCATTTGGCCTGTTCAGTTGGTTGTGGTCAGACGTCCGTGAGTGAAAACATGAACACACTGGAGAGCTGTTTATAGTAGAAAAATAAAGTAGTACTTCTGATGAAATAAGACACTGACACCGTTTTTCATGTTTAATACGGTAAAGCTGCTTGATTTTAAGCTATCTATTGTATAAAGTGACATAAATAAACGTGACGTGACTTTACTGGAGTGCCATAGAGCTTGTGCAAACATATCCACGATGCTATGATTTCTTATGCTTTATTTAAATGCTTGCTGTTTTCTAAATTTTTTTGTGTGTTTATGTTGTTATTGAGAGAGGAAAGTGCGCAGCATTTTTAAATATTCATCTAAATGCCACTCTCAGCAATGTGGGCGGCGTCAGAAGTTCGATAACAGTATATCGCTGCTCACGTATTTCAAAATTCGTTTTAGCCCTAAAACGAAGAATGAAAAAGAACTTTGCTGTGAGTATATCGGGGCCTTTACATGACTTTTAAAATCTGAACAGGCATCATATTCTTGGTGATGCTGTAAATGGTTACAGAGGAAAAACTGGGCATTATACACTACACAACTAAGGATCACACACTACCAGACTTTCAAGTCGCTCCGAAAACAACAAACTCACGCAGAAACATTCGGCTTATGGCTAGGAGTCGTATGACATGTGAAAACACTATGTATTCTAAAATCAGCTCAAAATATCAAACATATTTAATGGAATCACGGTCTGTGTCCATCATACACTATTCGATTTTGAGTGATATTGGTCAAATCAGACTGCCCAAAATCTTACTTTCGACAATCAACATCGACTTTTCCTAACTGCAAATCAGGGCAAAAATATGTGCAAAAGTTGTGTAGTGTATTATAACCTTTAGAGGTTTTTCTTAAACATTTTACATTTCTGTAAAAAAAACGTATTGTACAAATTCGAGAAAAATCACCACCATTTTTTTTATATGAGATCGGATTAAAATGGCTGTTGTTTCCTTTTTTTATTATTATGGATTTTTTGCTACTTTTTATTGACAGACACAATTTGGTAACCAAAAACAACAATGTAAAGAAACCGTGTCCTCAATTTTGACAGAAATGTCAATGCGAAGGCAAATGCGACACACGTTGAGGGGAAACTGTAGCACTCCACCTGAAGCGACCTTCTCGGCTATGAAGAATTACTCACTACGTGCATTCATGTGGAAGAAACTTAGGAGGAACCATGACAGACTGTCTATGGTACTCAAGACGACCTGTGATTCTTCACTGGAATACAACTTTGGAGTCACGCAGCGTCTGGAGTCTATGCGGTAACTGCTAGGTCATGGCCCCGAAAGCTGTCATATTTGTCATTTTTATAGGTGCCATATTTTATTTAAGAGATGCATAATGATCACATTTGAGAGTGAATAATAACCTACATTTTGGTCTGTTCATTCCACAAAGCTATCATATGACTTATTTTATGTTGCGTTCATAGTGCTTTTGTGTTTTGCATTTAATAATATTATACAATAAATATATCAGGATGTGGTCTATAATATTTATAGATTGCCCTGTCTAGGCATCCAACTAGACAAAAAAGACAAGCATTTCCCACATGCAATTTTCTCAGCATTGGAAAAACAAAGCTCATGTAGGGCAGATGAATGTTTTGTATCAGCAGTCGAATCTTGATCGTGAATGCAGCTCTTGTTATACAAAATCCAGCATTACGAGTTCACGGAGCGTTTCACGCCGACCAGCTTTTGGAACAAAAGTAGCCTTCCTGTGGCTGTGTCAGCCTGGGTCATCCTCTCTGTAAAAAGCACCTGGCCCTTAAAAACGGACAATGCAAAACATGTACAATGCTAATTCAAGACTAATTCAAGTAAGGTCCTAAATGGTGTGGCATTCCTGTCTGTCTTCAGTAAGAGGAATGATAATTTTTGTGTTTGACCTTTGGTCTTTCTCAGCTCTCTCTCGCTCTCATTCGATCGGCATCAGCAACACTCAAACTCGCTCGAAATGTCACGAGGCAAAAGAAGAAAAACAAACTCATTCATTCAAGTCCACTTCTATCTGCCGCTCTCCTTTACTGCAGTAATTGCTGTGGCTTGTGAAAAGCCATCAGTTTCCAAGCCTAATTAGTGAAGGCTCTTAACAAAGTCTCTCCAGCCGTCCCTGAATGCCGTTCCCGCTGGCAGCCACTGTGACGGCCAATAGACTCTTACCCGGCAACAAAAAGATCTATTTGATAGTTTAATTTTTCATAATTTTCTCTAATGAGGGTGCATTGATTTTAACTAGGACATGAACGCTGCGAGGGGAGAGTGGGAGCAAATGCAGTGACTTCTCGCGCTCGCTCCACTGAGATTCAAACAGTAGAGAGCTCAGCATTTTGTTGTATATGCACTTTTTCGTGACTTAGTTTCAGCTTTTTGGATGCAATGACAAACTTCTGCAAACGTCTTCTTGTTAACGTAGAGCTGTTGAGTGTTTGTTTGCTTTACATTTAAAAATCTTCCCCACATGCAAAAAGCTTGCATTAAATTCATGACATTCAAATCGTAATTACTGGATAATCGATAACCAATAATAGTGGCTCAGCTTGTTTGAATTTGTCTACAAATTCCCAAAAGCCCCAGTATCCATTTACTCTCACCGTGTGGAAAAAGTTCATCATTACATCATTAGTTTTACACACAAGAAAATAAATACATAAAAATTACAGGTTTGGAAAAACATAAGGGGAAGGTAAATGATTTTTGGATGAACTATGGTAACACTACCAAAAATTTGGCGTCGGTAAGATTTGTCTTTTATGCTTGCAAAGGCAGCATTAATTTAATAAAAATAAAATGTTAAAAACAGCAATGTTGTGAAATATGTTTTTATAATTTGAAATAACTGTTTTCTATTTGAATATATTTTAAAATAGATTTTATTCATGTGATGGCAAAGCTGAATTTTCATCATCATTACTCCAGTCTTCAGTGTCACATGATTCTCCAATGATGATTTGCTGCTCAAGAAACATTTCTTATTATTATCAATGTTGAAAAGGGATTGTGCTGCTTGATACATTTATGGAAACTGATACATTAGTTTTTTATTATTATTATTTGATGAAAAGAAAGTCCAAAAGAGCAGCATTTATTTAAAATAGAAATCTTTTGAAACAACGTAAACGCCTTTCCATTTTGATCAATTTAATGTATAACCTACTTGTTAATAAATCTCACTGACACCAAACTCTTAAACGGTACTATATGTGTTAACATTAGCTATAATGCAAAAGCTAGAATAAAAGAATGACCACAACATTTATTCCTTTTGGTTAAATGTTGGCTAATGGTAATTTGTACACATGCTAAAACATTTTTAACATTTCAAGTAAATGCATTATGAACAAACAGGAATTAAAAATGAGCAATATTACATTAAACATGAATTAACAATGAACAATATTATATTTATAAATTAACAATCCTATAAATTAAAAATCTATAATTAATGCTGTAGCAAAACTGTAGTTTAAGTAACTGTTAGTAACTGCACTGTAGAAATACCTAATGTATTAACAAACCGAACGTTGTTGTAAAGTGTTACCACTCTTTCTTTAGAGTAGCCTTGAAAAGAAGAGAAGTAGTCAACAAAATCTTTCAAAACCTTCAAATCTATATCTGAATGAGTGTCAGAACTAGTCTTCTATATGAAGTCCCTTCTTCTCCTGAACTGAAATGTCAGGCATACCTCAGGGATGTCCACGGGAGTATGAGCGAGTGTGTGGGTTTGTGAGAGGATGTAATGGAATATGAGTGTCTACACTGTGTCAAAAAGTGGATGCGAGTACGATTAAGTGTGAAAATGTGTGTGTTTAGCAGTAGGGAAATGGGTGTATCTTTGAGGCCTCTCTGTGAAGTGTGCTGAAGCTCCCACATGTAATTAGAACAGTTTTCCTCCTACTTTACTTTCTTCCACATCCACTTAATTTTAGCAGCCAGGGCTTGTTACGTAAAACCTGGGAGAGCTTCTCAACACTGTCAGTTATGGAAGCGTTCTCTCTCTTAACCGCGCACAAGAAGATGAATCCGCAAATTATAATTACTTCAAATCTCGTATCCGTATTATAGTGCGATAACAAAAGAGTGTGTGTGGACCGAACGGGGGCTGTTTGTTTGCGTTTCCACTGGAGCGCTGATCTTCAATCGCAATCCACACTCTTGAGTTAATGCTTAATTTGAAATGTCAAATCCTTTCAGGATAAATCCGGATAAACAGGAAAATAAGAAATGTCACATACTCAAGTCCCCGACACTCAGGCAATTAACCACATTAAAGGTCAATAACCAAATGCATGCTGCTTTTAATGACTACTGCCTCTTCACACATCATGTCTTTTAATGGCTTCCCATGTCTATTTTTATCTAGCTTTTCTTTTCAAATGGCTACTCAAGGTGCTGATATGAAATGTTATGTCTGGTGAGCAAAGCTCAGTGCCACTGGATACCTGGAACACACTAAATGACCTTCTTCTCTGTGTCTCTGTTTCCATTCTTATATTCTTAACTCAAGGTTCCTTTAAGATAAATTACGAAGCCATAAATAAAAAGCGGGTGCTGACATTCTCTAAAAGTTGGACCAATTTTCTGATCTTCCTGGGAATTTACCTTCCTTTGTTCTCTTAATCCCTGCCAAGAACTTTTAAGATGGGAAGTCTGGAAAATGGGGGTCCTATCTGGGTGGCAATGGCTTAAAGAAATTATCTCCAGTCCTTAAACCCCCTTTTCTGTTCCACTTTCCTCCTCGTTTCTGCCTTATCGCTCGTCCACCTTGAGTATTTCCAAGGACGACCCACAATTTGAGGAGGAAAAAAACTTCTAAAAGCCAGGCCCTTTGAAATCTGATTGGCCCAGTGAAACGCATCTCCCTTAAATCACAGAGTTTCTCTGGTGTGTGTACCTTTTTTTTTTTACAAATAGAAACAGCTATTTATATACTTGTGGATTTGGTAGAGTGTGATAGCGCTATCATGTTTGCACACAGATCGCTGTGTAAACGGTTCTGTACAGAAATGTCTTAACTCATGGGTAGTCATGGATAGATTACAGAACTTAAAGGAGGATACTGCTAGTCTGCTTTTGAATGGGCTACTGACTTCTTTTTAAGAGGAATACAAATTATGTAATCATTTATTCATACAAAATTTGTATGACTGACTGAATTGTGAAAAATGTGCTGGCCGCTCTTTTCCATGCAGCTACTATGGATGGGGACTGGAGCTTTCCAGCTTCAAATATAATGCCAAAGCACCATAAACATATCATAAAAGCAGTTTATTTGACTTGCAGTTTTCTGAATAGTTCATTGAAAATATCAGCCCAAAGAATGATTCATTCATGGTTGGATTATTAACAATCCAATATAGCTACTTCTCTACTGAACTCTCATAGACAATACAAAGATTTCAACAATACATTTCAATAATAATGTTTGTTCCTCACACAAAATAATTATACACTACAAAAAAAAAAAAAAAGAAGAAAAGAAAAGAAGATTTTTAGTGTTATTTACCAGTACAAATATCTAAACATTCTTAAATCAGGATACATTTACAGCGCTTTATAAGAAAAATTACTTAAGATATCACTTTATAATAGGTTTAGAGCGAGCTAGGGCACACAACACAACCCTTATGAAAATTAACCATGGTTTTACTACAAATAAATAATAAATAATAACCTTAAACCATGGTAACCACAAAATACCCATGGTTTTGCTACACTAACCATAGTTTAACCATGGAATTTGTAGTAAACTCTGGTTATACAAATGGTAATCAATCCGCCAAAAAACATGGTTACTATACTTTTACTATAATAAAACCATGGTTAATTTTCGTGAGGGAAAAAAATGCCTCATGATAATGCAATAACATGCTCAGTATTATGATTTTTCTAAAAAGATATTTTCATGATGTAGTTAATGTACCAATTTTGACATTTAGGCAATTTAGAAAATATAGTTTTGTTAAATCTCGAGTATTTATACATTACGACCATGTGTTGTTGTTTTATCTTAAAATTACTTACTTTAAATTTAACTAAAAATATATATATATTATGTGCAAACAAATAACTATGAGGTGGTTGTTTTGCAACTAGGCGGAGATGTGTAGATAAAAAAGAAAATGAGTGAAAAAAGTAAACACACACACACACACACACACACACACACACACACAATCCCTAAACCTACCCATCACAGGAGACATTCTGCATTTTTACATTTTTAATAAAACACTGCTTAGTATGTTTTTAAAGCCATTTGAAATATGAGGACGTTCAAGTTGTTCAAGTTCAAATCACGTTCAAGTTGTAATACCAGTGTAATACCCATGTCATTATACACATTTGTGTCCTCACAAATCACAAAAACAAACACACACACACACACACACACACACACACACACACACACACACACACACACACACACACACACACACACACACACACACACACACACACACACACACACACACACAAAATAGGGTTGTCTGTGGTTTCAAAATTTGTTGGGTGTATGGGATGGCCTGGAATAGTGTGAGATTTCCCAGCCTGAAATTTTGTCGCTGTCCGCCCCTGCACTTTTCTGATACATTTATGTTGGTTTTGAATTATTGTAGATGTTAAAAGATCACCATTAATTATTGTATAGAAAAGTGCGACCAGCACAGTCTTCAGAAATGTATCCTTTTGTGTTCCACAGAAGAAAGAAAGGGAAAAGGATGACAAGGTTTTCAGTGTGTTGCTCTCCAGGTGGATTCCTTCTGTAATCAAGTCTAAACATTAATTATGTTTTCCAGTGTATATGTTTTCACACAAATGTTTGTAAATATTTGTTTGAACTTCAGCTTGTGAGTGACATTGTGAGAGCTGCAAGTCATCTAGTGTGTAAACATACATTTGGATGTGTGAGTGTGTGCGTGTTGGTCATGTGTCCAGACGTGTGTGTGTGTCTGATAGGGGAGCAGCTGGCTTGGCAGGCAACTTCAGATGAGGGTATAATGGGATGGAGGCTCTGCCTCGCTCTCTCCTTCATGGAGATGATTGCTAGAGAACACTTGGTTTCGAACCAGCACCCCGTGCAACACCAATTCCCGAAGCTACCCACCGCTGCAACTATCAACGACAGAACTCTATCTGTCAGTCTATGCACCTCTGAAAATCACCTGTATGCCACCTAAATCCTGCGTGGAAGACAGACAGATCCTACAAATCACCAGCGTATATTAATACAAGAGAGGACATTTTTACAGTCATCATGGTTAAGAGATTTTGTTATTGACCCAAGATTCCAAAAAACCAATATAAAAATTTATGAATAGTATTTAAAATCTGATTTCTATGAATGCAGAGAAAGTATAGCTATAACTACAAAAATTAAATAATTACAACAATAATAAAATATACTATAATATATATCATATATAATATACTGATGAGCCAAAACATTATGATCAGTCACAGGTGAAATGAATATCGTTGATCATCTCCTAACAAGGACACATATTAAGGTCTGGGTAGATTAGAAGGTAAGCAAACAATCAGTTCTCGTAATCAGAGTGTTGGATGCGGGAGAAATGGGCAGGAATAAAGATCTGAGCGACTCTGACAAGGGCCAAATTGTTATGGAAAGGCGCCTGGGTCAGAGTATCTCTGAAACGGCTTGTGGGTTGCTCCCGGTCAGAAGTGGTGAGAATGGTGGTCCGAGGAGGGACAAACCACAAACTAGCGACAGGGTGTTGGGTGTCCAAGTCTCATCGATGCATGAGGGGAATGAAGGCTATCCCATTTGGTCCGAGCTAACACAAGGTCTACTGAGGCACAAGTCACACAAAATTTTAATGATGGTTACGGGAAGAATGTATCAACACAGTGCATCGCATTCAGCTGCGTATGGGGCTGCGTAGCCGCAGACCAATCAGAGTGCCATATGATCACCCCTGTCCATCATTGAAAGCGGCTGCAATGGGCACATGAGCGTCGGAACTGGACCTTAGAGCAGTGGAAGATTGCCTGGTCCGATGAGTCTGGTTTTCTTTTACATCACTTGGACGGCAATGTAAGTATGCACCATTTAACCTGGGGAAGTGATGGCACCAGGATGCACTGTGGGACGACAACAAGCCGGTGGAGGGAGTGTGATGCTCTGGGAAATGTTCTGCTGGGAAACTCTGGGTCCAGCCATTCATGTGGACGTAAATTTGACACGTGCCACTTACCTCATTATTGTTGCAGACCAGGTACATTCCTTCATGACAGGTGTGTTCCCTGGTGGAAGTGGCCTCTTTCAGCAGGATAAAGCACACTGCCACACTGTACACATTGTTCAGGAATGATTTGAGGAACATGATAAAGAGTTCAAGGTGTTGCACTGGCCTCCAAATTCCCCAGAATTCAATTCAATTGAGCATCTGTGAGATGTGCTGGACCAACCAGTTCGATCCATAGCGGCTCCACTGTCTGCTGCTAATGTCTTGGTGCCAGATCCCACAGGACAACTTCAGGGGTCTTGAAGAGTCCATGCCTCGGTCGGTCGGCGCTGTTTTGTTAGCATGCAGAGGACCAACAGCATATTAGGCAGGTGGTCATGATGTTTTGGTTCATCTGTGTATATGCCACTGACGAATCTTTGTCACATTTCATTTATTTATTAATGCCTTTAAGTGTGGCTCATCCAATCAGATTTCACACATCCAGGAAAATGTAAATGTTAATCATGTGTGATACATTACTAAGAGACTAAAGAAGCAAAAACAAACATGTTCGTTTAATAAAGAGATGTTTGGTTTTCTTCTGCGACACATTCTTGACACATACAGCACAGCTGCAGCACTGAAAAGCTAAAAGTCCATGTTTTTAATGTGTCAGGGGAAATACTAGGGTCTTTAAGGATAATTGCTGCGTGTTCTCTTGCGGTGTGAATTTGTGCAGTTCTGACACTAAGCGTGGTTAGGCGCTGACATTCAGCTGTGCTGTAATCAGCAGCATGACGTTAAGGTGCATTACTGTCCATTACTGAGAGCCATTTAGTGCTGAACGCAGGCAGAGAGGGAGCTGGAGGAGGGTTACTGTTGTGCTGAACACTACAGAAGAGCAGGTTCATAACTGCTCCCACCGAGACGCCCATTTTAGAGGAAGACATCTAAATTAGAACGGGTCTTTTGACATGCTAAACAAAACTAGACCCGTACATGAAAATGAAAGACAATTTATCTTATCAGACTCATTAATAGACAACTTTTGAAATAACCAGATTTGTTTTGTCCAGCAGTGGAGTGGAATGGTACCAGAAGCACATAGCATGCTAAACATGTGGGGGTGGTGAGGGTAAATTCCTCGTGGACTGACTTTCATGAATTCCTGAACTCTGGGTGGCATTAGACTCTTTGAAGATCTTGAGCAGTAATCCATGGATGTAACCTGCACTCCTCATTTTTTTCCCTAAACTATCTCAGATCTCCCTAACACTCATTAGCCAGGCGCAGAAGGCTCAACAAAGCATAGCTCCCCTCTCTCTTCCTTTCCCTGAGGCTCAATGGAGTGGTACAATTCATTCTGCGAACCCCCAGAAATGATACAGGTCATCCCTAAGCATGAACCGCTGAGCACGACACCACTGGACGTGAGTAAAGAGAAAGGCTGTAATGTCTTTACTTTCTCTGTTCAAGGGTCAGGAGGTCAAAGAGGTGTAGATGGTAAATTTGTTAAGAGGCAGGGGGCAGACCTGACCAATGAACCATCACACTAACACCGGGAATGCACAGCAGGCCAATTAGCAGAGAGCCTATTGAGGAATGCAGCTGACCACAGCTGTCCACTAGATGACCTGGGCTCTCTAAGTTCTCTGAGATAAAGCTCCTTTTAGGGTGAATAAAAGCAGTGGAACAGATGGAACACTGTAAATGCTCATATAGTGCACAACGGCTATAGTAAAGGCCAAGCATGATAACTATGAAGATAACTATATTAGCATCCACACTGGCAGACTGTATAGTTCTGTTTATTGTAAGAGGACACTGCACTTTTGTTGTCTGCTGCTTTAATTGTTATAGTTGTGGTGTGGACTCAGCTATTCATTTATATTTAGAATGATTTTTAGAACACTATCAGTATTTTTATCGTTATAGTTATCGTCCTTGGTGTGAACGGGCCTTAAGTCTGAATTTTACCATAGTCAGTTTGAAGAAGACATTATCATCTAAAGTTGTGATCTAAACGCGCAAAATTGGAATATCGCATAAAACATGTGCATACCGTTTCCATCCCATGTGTTCAAGAGAACAAAATCATCACTTGCCGCAAAAAATCTGTAATAAAAATGGAAGTTGCTGCAATCGGGGAAGCCACCGTGGGTCTGACGAAACACAACAACTGTTATCTTGCGTTCAGATGACTGGTGTTTGGGAACACAATCATGTGAGACACTTCAGGGACGTCATTTTACCAAATTATTCTTATGAAAGACTTTGGCTCAGGCATTTCAGAATAACTAAAACATTTGAGATGATGTGCAGCGAAATTGGTCCGCTTGTTGGTCCAGTTATTAATCACAGTCACTGTTGAGGCAAAGTCACGTGACTTTTTTTTTTGTTGTGCATAGAGGGATTTGTTCAGTAAATATGTTTTGTTTTAACGTTTTTAGAATTTATACACATCTTAGCATTTCCATCCAGTCTTTTTTTTAATGTGATATCCAAAATTTTGCATACAAATAGGTGGATGAAAACATGGCCACAGACAACTTAAATCTGAAAAATCAAGGCTTCACATTGCAGCTGTAAAAAATGTCATAATTTACTCATTTACATTTACTAATTGTCATGTCATTTTAAAATCTGTATTTTATTGGTGGAACACACAAAGTTCCCTTAAAAACAATATTTGAAATATATCTATTGTAAAGACATAGTAGACTACTTTAAGATAATATAACAAATTTATACAATGCGACTACTACTTTTTAATATAATATGATCACTAAAGTTCTTTTGTGATTAATAGAAGAAAGCAAATCATACAGGTTTGGAATGACATGACGGTGATGACAGAATTTTCTTTTTTTTTAAGGAGCTTTTAAAATGGGCCAGTTAACGGACAACTCTTGGATTGTGAAGCAGGCCGAAAGCAGCTGAACAGTTTTGAAGTATGACGGCATTTACAGAATTTGAAATATAAATCTTTTGTAGAATTAAAAATGTCTTTACTGTCACCGTTGAATTTGATCTTGCTGAATAAAAGTATAAATGCCACTCAATAAAAGGAAAACAAAAATCAAGAAAAAGATTGACAAAAAGTGTGGATTCATTAGGGATGAAACATCTTGTCCACAGTTGCTTTTGAGAGAAAGCTGACCGGAGAGATGTAAATATTGAATCAATGCAATGAGCTTACTCAGACACTGCACACACAATGAAGCAACTTGTATCTACTCAGTCAATACAAGGCAAAATGGTCCACACTAAAGGTCAGACATGCACTTAGCCAGTGTAATGTGGTCATGCATCCTCAGATTGTATTTCAATTTGGGATTTGAACAGTAAGAATTGATTTCAAAGTTTTTGAATAACGCAGCAATTATTACAGACACAAACGCATTTTGAACATTGTTACTGGCTCTCTCGTTACTTTGGCTCTGAGAGTTGGCACTTCAGCTGCTGCTATGGTAACTCTAGTCTGCACAGAAGCCCAGTGCGTTGCTCCTAGCAGCAGGGCTCTCAGAAAAGCCTTCCGATCTGTTACACCAGAGGTCTTCAATTCTGCTCCTGGAGGGCTACTGTCCTGCAGAGTTTAGTTCCAACGGGCTTCAGCACACCTGCCTTTGTATTTTCAAGCCTTCCTGAAGAGCTTGATGAGCTGAGTCAGGTGTGTTTGATTAGGGTTGAAACTGAACTCTGCAGTACAGTGGCCCTCCAGGAGTAAGATTTAAGACCTCTGTGTTACACTATCCATCTGGGGCCAGTCACAGAGATTTGACCTGATAACACAGATTATTAGCTAGGAATGAAAGCTTCCTATTCCGCAAACACAAAACCAGACAATGCCAGGAGCATTTGTACTGTAGGTGGTCATTCTGGGTTTCACTTTCACTTTCAAGTAGATGGGAGCTGACGTTTTATACAGATACAGTATTTAACACTTTACTTTTTTCCCTATCATCATGAGGATGCTGTTTTTTTGTTTGCCTTGTTTTCACCAGTGTGTTCCACTCTTTATTCACACGGACTGTATAACGTTCAAAAGTTTGGGGTCAGTAATATTGTATTTTTTTTTTTTTTTTATAAATTCATACTTTTATTCAGCAAAGAGATTTTTTTTTTTAAATAAATGATGATCTTTTGAGCTTTCTCTTCATCAAAGAATCCTGAAAAAGGTTAGTAATAATAATAATTAGTAATAATAATAAAACATTTTTAAATCTTACCAACCCCAAACTTTTGAACAACAGTATATTACTCTATACTGTTTTTTAATATATTATTAAAAATACTTTTAAGTTAGGTTATGGAAATACTTTTACCCTACTTTTTTTTTTTAAAGTGCTAACATGGTTTTATAGTTTTATTGTCAGTAGTAAACAATCTTAAAATGTCAACCCTGTTAGCATGATACTGTATAATAAATAATTGACTATGGAAAATTGGAAAAGCCAGATAATTCAGCAATAAACTTCCTTTTTTAGAAACACTGAGTATATCATAACCTTGATTCAAATGTATTGCCTTTTTAGTACAGCATATTTAACACATTCAAATGATTACATTTTTTGATTAAGTTGGCAAAAAGCAATTGATTAACAAAATGTTTAAAATTGCACAAAGATGTCAAAGACTGGATCAGCTAAAGCACTGTTATACTTGAATAATCATATTGGAATTAAAACAAATCTACAACATAATGCACGTCACAAAAACATCTGCCGAATGACGTTCTAACATTTGTCAGTGAATGATTTAGAGATGTACAGCAGATGAGCGAGCTTTCTAAAAATGGCATCTTCTAGATGAACACACATGTCATATAGACGTCTTTGCAAAATTCATGTGCTACACTATGGTTAGATGTGTGCTGGGCACAGTGAGTCAATCATTTCACAGGCAGTGTTTGGGTATGAAGGTGCAACTGATTTCAGATGGGCTTACAAGCCACCATAATGTATATTTAAAGATCTAAAAGAAAATCAATTGAGCTTGAGAGGTAACCACACAAAATCTTGTGACTACAGAGCCAATCATGCAAGTCAGTAGTTAAACAAAAATGGATATTTATGAGGTAATCATTCCAAGTGCTCTTTCAAACGGCATTTCAATTTTTGTTCCACTAACACTGAACTGTATGCCAGTACCAGAAATGAACTTTTCCATGTAGGGGCAATATTTGCCCCATAGAGTTTTTTTCAGAGGTAATTTTTGCTATTAAGAGAACATATTTACAGGGATTATCTTTTTTTTAAACTATATAAAAATATACTGTGGCTCACCCTTTTATGTAAATACTTAGATCAAATAATTTAAATAAATTCTCAACCAGACTAATTACACTACCATTTACAATTTAGGGGTCAGTATTTTTTTTAAGAAATTAATACTTTTATTCTTTATTCTTTGAAAACTTTATTAAAAAAAATATTTTGAACATCAAAGAATCCTGAAAACAAAGTATCATATTTGCACACACAAAATTAAGGAGCACAACAGCTTTCAACATTGATTATAATAATAAATGCTTCTCGAGCAGCAAATCAACATAATATAATGATTTCTGAATCGGAATGATTTCTGAATCTGATGAAATCAGTATAATGTGACACTGAAGACTGGAGTAATGATGCTGAAAATTCAGCTTTGCCATCACAGGAATAATTACATTTTAAAATACACTCACCTAAAGGATTATTAGGAACACCATACTAATACTGTGTTTGACCCCCTTTCGCCTTCAGAACTGCCTTAATTCTATGTGGCATTGATTCAACAAGGTGCTGAAAGCATTCTTTAGAAATGTTGGCCCATATTGATAGGATAGCATCTTGCAGTTGATGGAGATTTGTGGGATGCACATCCAGGGCACGAAGCTCCCGTTCCACCACATCCCAAAGATACTCTATTGGGTTGAGATCTGGTGACTGTGGGGCCCATTTTAGTACAGTGAACTCATTGTCATGTTCAAGAAACCAATTTGAAATGATTCGAGCTTTGTGACATGGTGCATTATCCTGCTGGAAGTAGCCATCAGAGGATGGGTACATGATGGCCATAAAGGGATGGACATGGTCAGAAACAATGCTCAGGTAGGCCGTGGCATTTAAACAATGCCCAATTGGCACTAAGGGGCTTAAAGAGTGCCAAGAAAACATCCCCCACACCATTACACCACCACCACCAGCCTGCACAGTGGTAAAAAGGCATGATGGATCCATGTTCTCATTCTGTTTACGCCAAATTCTGACTCTACCATCTGAATGTCTCAACAGAAATCGAGACTCATCAGACCAGGCAACATTTTTCCAGTCTTCAACTGTCCAATTTTGGTGAGCTCTTGCAAATTGTAGCCTCTTTTTCCTATTTGTAGTGGAGATGAGTGGTACCCTGTGGGGTCTTCTGCTGTTGTAGCCCATCCGCCTCAAGGTTGTGCATGTTGTGGCTTCACAAATGCTTTGCTGCATACCTCGGTTGTAACGAGTGGTTATTTCAGTCAAAGTTGCTCTTCTATCAGCTTAAATCAGTCGGCCCATTCTCCTCTGACCTCTAGCATCAACAAGGCATTTTCACCCACAGGACTGCCGCATACTGGATGTTTTTCCCTTTTCACACCATTCTTTGTAAACCCTATAAATGGTTGTGCGTGAAAATCCCAGTAACTGAGCAGATTGTGAAATACTCAGACCGGCCCGTCTGGCACCAACAACCATGCCACGCTCAAAATTGCTTAAATCACCTTTCTTTCCCATTCTGACATTCAGTTTGGAGTTCAGGAGATTGTCTTGACCAGGACCACACCCCTAAATGCATTGAAGCAACTGCCATGTGATTGGTTGATTAGATAATTGCATTAATGAGAAATTGAACAGGTGTTCCTAATAATCCTTTAGGTGAGTGTATATTAAAATGGAAAAAATATACATTTTAAATTGTAATAAAATTTGACAAACTTAGTTTTAGTTTTTGCCACTTTGTGTCATTGTTGCCCCAAGCTCCCATTAATTTCGTACTGTCGTGCACACAGGTTTATGGGATATCATAGGTAGTGAAGTACACATCTATGCTGCCTTCAAGAGTTCATCAGATAGACAGGACATAGCAAAATATTTTTCAGCTTTCAGACACAGCCACCTGATAAAGACACATATGATTAATTGCAAAAGAGATCACATATTTGACTGTGTGAAGATATAGATTAATCTTTGACTCTTTAAAAAACATGAAAGTCCAATCGGGCTCATGGAAAGAGTGACCTTCTTTGAGAAAGAAAGAGAGATAGGGAAGTGGAGCTTTGCGATTTTTTTCCCCTAATGAAAAGAACAAAGGCAGAGGAGTCCTGTGTCCTGAATTCTCATTTCTTCACTTCAGAAGCAGGGAGAGAATGAGAGCGAGCGCGCTGTGGGTGTGACTGTGTTACGGCAGCGATGAGGCTCAGGCTGAGAGCACCATCATTATTCAGCTCAGTAAATGAGAGGAAAGGCAGGAGCTTCAGGCCTCTCATTACACACAGAGTAGCAGAGGGCTCCGAGTGAAATGCGCTGTGGATATTACACACTCATTCCTCCAGCATGTCAGGTTATTCACCTACAGATTCTGCTAGACTGGCCGGCAGCAGCCATTACCACCCTTGAGCTGGACAAGTCGCACTGGAAGTGCCAAGTTAAGAAAGCTGAAGCCAAAGTCTGGCTAAGACATGCGATGGAAAGAAATTCGAATGCTTTAGAAAACTAACTGAAGGAAACTTAACAAGTCACAAACTTCCACTATGGGCATGCATGAGTCAAACAGCATATAAAGCAGAACTGATTACTTCTGTAAATGCCTGTAGAATCACAAACCAATTAAACTCAATCAATAACTACAGCAGAAAAGACATTCACAGCTGAGTTGTTTAAATTACAAACATGTATGTTCTTGCTCAAAGATTAAAACGTGGGATGTGTACACAAGCTCATGATGCCTGTGTAATGAATCCAAATGCCATTTGAGTCACTGAAATTACTTAAGTCAACATTCATGGCACTCAAAATGACTAAGATCACTATAAACTAAGATTAAAGTCCATAAATACATGCAAACGTTGAGTTAAGTTGAAAAAGGCTACTACGTAATACTTCCAGGCAGTTATACTGTTAGTTATACTAGCCTGTAGGGGTGCAATGTTAAAAGTATTCGTCTCCTCATGGAAAGGTGAAGTAGGCTCAGATGTAGATTGCACTTTTTATCCGTCTCACTTATCTTTCCATGATTTCTTGAAAAAGGGTAATATTGAACTTTGTGCATCCGCCATTGTCACCGCATGTTACTCTCACACGCAAATAAAACTAATCTCTGAACTAGTTTTATTTTTCATTATTCTATTTATTTTGTACTTTTTTACACAAGATATGCTTTTTTTTAAACAGCTCTACAAATAAATATATCCTATGCAAGAGTGCATTCTGTTTACTGCTTAGGGCTTAATACACTAAATGAGGCTGTACTGTACCAACTAGTGGGCTAAATGCCACTAGATTGATCAAACTGTAATTTACACTACTGTCTGTTTTAAATAAATGAAAAGAAACCTAGCATTGGGAATTTGTTGCTTTTTCCTGTTGTAACAAACTCATATCGAACAGTAACCAAAAATCGAGGTACGAACCGAACAACGACGTCTGTGTACCGTTACACCCCTACTGGCCTGGGTAGAGGAATGAAAGCACGTTAACAAGGTAGTTCTTTTCTATCTTACAATAGAGACAAATCCAGAGTAGCAGTCAAGGAACCCTATACCCTGTTCACAAGTCCTAATTTAATAGTAATGAGACCAAAATAAGAATACTATATTTTTTATACTTTATTTATTAATAAAACAATATTAAATAATAAATTATGTAATGTATGAATGATATATGTGACCCTGAACCATAAAACCACCCTTGGCTGGCACAAGGGTCAATTTTGTGAAATTGGGATTTATGCATCACCTGACAGCTGAATGAATAAACTTTCCATTGATGCATGGTTTGTTAGGATAGGACAAGATTTGGCCGAGATACAACGATGAAAATCTGGAATCTGAGGGTGCAAAACAATCTGAAAATTGAGAAAATCTCCTTTAAAGTTGTCCATTTATGTTCACGATTTTTCTGCATCCACTCATAAAAATATTTTTTTTATATATCAGGAACAGGAATATTTACTTAATATCCTAATGATAAAAGAAAAATCGATAGTTTTGACCCATACAATGTATTGTTGGCTATTGCCTCAAAAATACCAGTGCAACTTGTAATTGGTTTTATGGTCCAGGGTCACATATATGATATGCAGGTCCTTCTAAAAAAATTAGCATATTGTGATAAAGTTAATTATTTTCCATAATGTAATGATAAAAATTAAACTTTCATATATTTTAGATTCATTGCACACCAACTGAAATATTTCAGGTCTTTTATTGTTTTAATACTGATGATTTTGGCATACAGCTCATGAAAACCCAAAATTCCTATCTCAAAAAATTAGCATATCATGAAAAGGTTCTCTAAACGAGCTATTAACCTAATCATCTGAATCAACTAATTAACTCTAAACACCTGCAAAAGATTCCTGAGGCTTTTAAAAACTCCCAGCCTGTTTCATTACTCAAAACCGCAATCATGGGTAAGACTGCCGACCTGACTGCTGTCCAGAAGGCCATCATTGACACCCTCAAGCAAGAGGGTAAGACACAGAAAGAAATTTCTGAAGAAATAGGCTTTTCCCAGAGTGCTGTATCAAGGCACCTCAGTGGGAAGTCTGTGGGAAGGAAAAAGTGTGGCAAAAAACGCTGCACAACGAGAAGAGGTGACCGGACCCTGAGGAAGATTGTGGAGAAGGACCGATTCCAGACCTTGGGGGACCTGCGGAAGCAGTGGACTGAATCTGGAGTAGAAACATCCAGAGCCACCGTGCACAGGCGTGTGCAGGAAATGGGCTACAGGTGCCGCATTCCCCAGGTCAAGCCACTTTTGAACCAGAAACAGCGGCAGAAGCGCCTGACCTGGGCTACAGAGAAGCAGCACTAGACTGTTGCTCAGTGGTCCAAAGTACTTTTTTTCGGATGAAAGCAAATTTTGCATGTCATTCGGAAATCAAGGTGCCAGAGTCTGGAGGAAGACTGGGGAGAAGGAAATGCCAAAATGCCTGAAGTCCAGTGTCAAGTACCCACAGTCAGTGATGGTCTGGGGTGCCATGTCAGCTGCTGGTGTTGGTCCACTGTTTTATCAAGGGCAGGGTCAATGCAGCTAGCTATCAGGAGATTTTGGAGCACTTCATGCTTCCATCCGATTTCATTTTTCTGCACGACCTGGCACCTGCTCACAGTGCCAAAACCACTGGTAAATGGTTTACTGACCATGGTATTACAGTGCTCAATTGGCCTGCCAACTCTACTGACTTGAACCCCATAGAGAATCTGTGTGTGACGGGTGCGTTGCTCACCTCACGTTAATTCTATCATGATTTAAATTGTTTATTTTGAAGTTTAATTTAGCATGGCTTGTTACTTTATTTAAAATCCCTTAGCATTATAAATAAACACAGGACAACGTAACAAGTTAAACAGTTTATTAAAGTTTGAATGTATGGAAGGGTGCACACTACTTATATTCTCTCTTTACTGTTTGATTTTACCTGAGTCCTGGATTCCTCTGGTCCATGGAGTGAACAGCCGCGTTCCATTTGACGGCCAACAAAGGAAGAGGCGGGGCTTCAGCCTCCACTTTTGGGCTGTTCCAGAGGAAATTGGACTGTACCATTCTGATCTGATGAGGAGGGGTATTCCTTTTTATTATTTCATCCAGTTTAATTCTATTTTGTTTGTTTAAAGTAATTTTGTATTGTGCTTCAAGTAGTTGATAAAATTATGTTTGGTATGATAGTGTATATTTTTAGTGAAATATTTGTTGTTAATTGGGGAAAGTTTTATTTTGATATTTACCTTTTCTTTTTGTTTGGTAGAGGCTAAGGGGTATATTTATCAGAGTGAATGTGTGAATGGTAGTCAGATTTTTGCCCAGCAATAGTAACATCATGGTCTGCTGACCTTAGTGGTTTTGTTTGTTATTTTGTTTACCAGGGGAGATTTATTTATTTATTTTTAGGCAGGTTTAATTTTTGTTTGTTTCAGTTAACTTCCATCTTAAGTCTTTGATTTTTATATGGACTTTATTTTGGAAATTACTTTCATTGGATCTGCCCCTGTATGTAATTATTCTTTAGAAGAAATAAATCTTCTTATCTGTTCACGATCTGTCCTGCCTGTTCTTGGCCACGTCCTTACACTGTGGGATATTGTGAAGAGAAAGTTGAGAGACGCAAGACCCAACACTCTGGATGAGCTTAAGGCCGCTATCGAAGCATCCTGGGCCTCCATAACACCTCAGCAGTGCCACAGGCTGATTGCCTCCATGCCACGCCGCATTGAAGCAGTCATTTCTGCAAAAGGATTCCCGACCAAATATTGAGTGCATAACTGAACATAATTATTTGAAGGTTGACTTTTTTTGTATTAAAAACACTTCTTTTATTGTTCGGATGAAATATGCTAATTTTTTAAGATAGGAATTTTGGGTTTTCTTGAGCTGTATGCCAAAATCATCAGTATTAAAACAATAAAAGACCTGAAATATTTCAGTTGGTGTGCAATGAATCTAAAATATATGAAAGTTTAATTTTTATCATTACATTATGGAAAATAATGAACTTTATCACAATATGCTAATTTTTTTAGAAGGACCTGTATATGTATACAGGGTTCGTACAAGGTGCTTAAAGTGCTTGAAGTACTTGAATTTGACTTTTTGAAATTTAAGTCCTGGAAAACCCTTGAAAACAGCCATATTTTTGAAGAGGTACTTAAATTAAATGAAAAGTGCTTAAATTATTAAAAATAGGGATGCACCGATACCGAGCTCATGTAGGCGTAAAAATTTGTAAATGAAGGTGTTTATTATTAAAGGTGAAAAAAAATCCAAACCATCATGGCCCTGTGTGAAAAAGTGATTGCCCCCCTTGTTAAAACATACTATAACTGTGGTTGTCCACACCTGAGTTCAATTTCTCTAGCCACACCCAGGCCTGATTATTGCCACACCTGTTCACAATCAAGGCATCACTTAAATAGGAGCTGCTTGACACAGTAAGGTCCACCAGAAGATCCTTAAAAGATACACATCATGCCGAGACACAAAGAAATTCAGGAACAATTGAGAAAGAAAGTAATTGAGATCTATCAGTCTGGAAAGGGTTATAAAGCCATTTCCAAAGCTTTGGGAATCCAGCGAACCACAGTGAGAGCCATTATCCACAAATGGCGAAGACATGGAACAGTGGTGAACCTTCCCAGGAGTGGCCGGCCGCCCAAAATTACCCCAAGAGCGCAGCGACGACTCATCCAAGAAGTCACAAAAGACCCCACAACAACGTCCAAAGAACCGCAGGCCTCACTTGCCTCAGTTAAGGTCAGCGTTCATGCCTCCACCATCAGGAAAAGACTGGGCAAAAATGGCCTGCATGGCAGAGTTCCAAGGAGAAAACCACTGCTGAGCAAAAAGAACATCAAAGCTTGTCTCAATTTCTCCACAACACATCTTGATGATCCCCAAGACTTTTGGGACAACATTCTGTGGACCGATGAGACAAAAGTGGAACTCTTTGGAAGGTGTGTGTCCAAGTATATCTGGCGTAGAAGGAACACTGCATTTCATAAAAAGAACATTATACCAACAGTAAAATATGGTGGTGGTAGTGTGATGGTCTGGGGCTGTTCCCTTTCGAGAGGTCTCTCCTATTGCGTAAGTAGCTTACGCTATGGGAAAACTCCTTTTCTCGAGAATATTGAAGTCTTTATGTAAAACGCATTGCAGCTGCACAGCTGACAGCAATGAACGAAGGAGCTCGGTCATTGGCTGTGCTGCGGCAACTTGCTGGAACCAATGACGGGGCGACTCTGAATGCGCGGCCAATGAGCGCGCTTCGCGCCCGCGCGCGTCAGAGCCCGCCAAGATGGGCGTGGCCAAGCTATATATTGGGCGCCCCGTCATGAGAGTTCTTTAGATTTAATCTCCTTCAGCGAACACCTTCTTCGCTGGATCCTCCGGATTATTGAAAGCCTTCGCCGCCGTGGAAAAGCATACCAGCGGGATTGCTACGAGGACGTCGGCACCTTCAGCCGCCTTCGAACACCATCCTACTGAGCCATCCGGCGCGCCACACACGCAAGTATTTTACATCTGTTCGCCCCGCGACATTTGTAAAAGAGCAATTTTTCTGAGGCGTTGTTTCAAATGCCTTCCTGCGCGTCGCTCCGCTTTCGCCACGAGCAAGCCCATCGCCGCCACCCCTCTGTTTGAGCAGCGCTAAAAAAAAAAAAAAAAAAGCATCTCTGCCCGCCCTCCACCACCGGATGGAAAGCCAAAGCTTCCCACCCCTCGAAGCCCTGCCGCACTACCTCTGCTCTCGCCGGTCGCGCCTACGCCGCCGCCGGCCAAGCTGCATCAGCGCTTCACTCAATGGCGGTACTTCAAGTGTTCCAAGCCAAGCTTCTCCGCTCTATGGACGAGTCTGGCCCCGAACCCGAAGCCTTCAGGGACCTACGCAGCGCAACTGATATAGCTCTGCGAGCCACGAAGGCCACCGCCCAGTCTATTGGCCGTGCTATGGCTAATTTGACTGTTCTCGAGCGCCATCTGTGGCTGACTCTGACTGAGATGAAGGACGCGGATAAGGCGCCGTTTCTCGACGCGCCTATCTCCACCAGCGCCCCTTATATGCCTTTCCCCCGATCGCGATGCTGCCAGAGGTCATCAGTCGGGTCAGAGAGGAGAAAAACGCAGTGCTGCTGATAGCCCCACTCTGGAAGAACCAAACATGGTTTCCAGATCTGATGCAAATGCAATCTGCACCACGGCCGATTCCACTGAGGCCAGACCTCCTCAGTCAGGCCAGCGGGATGATATTTCATCCCCGCCCCGATCTGTGGGCCCTTCATGCATGGCCCCTCAACGGGTTCCCAGGAACCTCGCGAGCGGACCACTAAAAACCATCTCTGAGGCGCGGGCGCCCTCCACCAGACGCTTATATGCCCAGAAATGAAAGTGTTCAGTGACTGGTGTAATGCCAAGGGCCTGAACCCTGAGACATGCGAGATTACGAATGTACTCGTTTTTCTACAAGGGCTTCTGGAGGCGGGCCGCACCCCCTCCACGCTCAAAGTATGTGTGGCGACCATCACAGCGTCACACAACCCTGTAATGGAACGTCCATTGGGAAGAAACGACCTAATTATTCGTTTCCTAAAGGGCGCTAGGAGGATGAACCCTTCACACCCCCCCTCAGTGCCAAACTGGGACCTAGCTACTGTCCTAGACGCTCTTAAAGGGCCCCCGTTCGAACCACTCCGAACCATGCACCTTAAACAGCTCTCGCTTAAGACTGCGCTCTTGCTGGCACTCGCCTCGGTCAAGAGAGTGGGCGACCTGCACGCGCTTTCGACAAGCGCTGCCTGCCTAGAATTCACTCCTAACGACTGCAGGGTCGTCCTTAGGCCAAAACAGGGGTATATTCCTAAAGTGCTCACCACTCCCTTCAGAGCACAGGTTATCTCCCTAACTGCGCTTTCGTCTCCAGCAGACGAACACGACGCTAATCTACTCAGCCCCGTTAGGGCTCTCAGAGTGTATTTGGAGCGTTCTGCCCTATTCAGACAGACAGAACAACTGTTTGTATGCTTTGGCGGCCGTACGAAAGGTTCCGCTGTTTCAAAGCAGAGAATCTCTCACTGGATAGTTGAACCTATAGCGCTGGCTTACGAAGCTAAGGGACTTCAATGCCCCTGGGGAGTCAAAGCACACTCCACCAGGAGTGTGGCTTCTTCCTGGGCATGGTCGAGCGGGATACCGATCGAGGATATTTGTGCGGCGGCAGGCTGGGCCTCACCGTCCACATTTATCAGGTTCTACAACCTACAGGTCCCGACATTGCATTCCAATGTGCTATCAGCATGATGCTAGTTGAACTGCGAGTTCGCATCTAGATTATGTATGTGCTTGTGTCACACTGAGCGCCTTCTAGCCACTCTGTATTTTTTCCCACATATAAAGCTCGCCTCTGCCGGCTAGTTGGATGATAACTTTGCTTTTTAGCTCAGGCACCTGCCTCTGGCTATCATAAGGCGAAGTTCAGCACGCACGGCGTTTTGCATGGTGTTCCCATAGCGTAAGCTACTTACGCAATAGGAGAGATCTCTCGAAAGGGAACGACTCGGTTACTAACGTAACCTCGGTTCCCTGAGAGGAGGGAACGAGTATTGCGTAAGCTGCCATGTGGTTGGTTAGTTCGCTTCAGTCGTTTTAACCTAAAGAACTCTCATGACGGGGCGCCCAATATATAGCTTGGCCACGCCCATCTTGGCGGGCTCTGACGCGCGCGGGCGCGAAGTGCGCTCATTGGTCGCGCATTCAGAGTCGCCCCGTCATTGGTTCGAGCAAGTTGCCGCAGCACAGCCAATGACCGAGCTCCTTCGTTCATTGCTGTCAGCTGTGCAGCTGCAATGCGTTTTACATAAAGACTTCAATATTCTCGAGAAAAGGAGTTTTCCCATAGCGTAAGCTACTTACGCAATAGGAGAGACCTCCTCTCAGGGAACCGAGGTTACGTTAGTAACCGAGTCGTTTTGCTGCTTCAGGACCTGGAAGACTTGCCGTGATAAAAGGAACTATGAATTCTGCTGTCTACCAAGAGATCCTGAAGGAGAATGTCCGACCATCTGTTCGTGTACTCAAGCTGAAACGAACTTGGGTTCTGCAGCAGGACAATGATCCTAAACACACCAGCAAGTCCACCACCGAATGGCTGAAGAAAAAAAAAATGAAGACTTTGGAGTGGCCTAGCCAAAGTCCTGACCTGAATCCTATTGAGATGTTGTGGTATGACCTTAAAAAGGCCGTTCATGCTCGAAAACCCTCTAATGTAACTGAATTAGGACAATTCTGCAAAGATGAGTGGGCCAAAATTCCTCCAGGACGCTGTAAAAGCCTCATTGCACGTTATCACAAACGCTTGGTTGCAGTTGTTGCTGCTAAGGGTGGCCCAACCAGTTATTAGGTTTAGGGGGCAATCACTTTTTCACACAGGGCCATGATGGTTTGGATTTTTTTTCACCTTTAATAATAAACACCTTCATTTACAAATTGCATTTTGTGTTTACTTGTGTTGTCCCTGACTATTGTTTAAATTGGTTTGATGTTCCGAAACACTTAAGTGTGACAAACATGCAAAGGAACAGGAAATGAGGAAGGGGGCAAACACTTTTTCACACCACTGTATGTGCTGTGCTATTTAATGAAAGATATGTTAGAGCAATAGAATGTACAGTAACAGAAGGTCATACAATGCATTTTAGCAGGCTTAATTAAGCATAAAAATAATTGAAAGAAATATATATTTGATGAACAAATTAAGCCAACTAATATGCTTTATATTCTTTTGGTTTATCTACTAATACATTTAAAAATTACAAATGCAGTGAAAATTCAGGGATCGGTTATGGTATCGGTATCTCGGTCTGCAAAAAGTGGTATCGGTGCATCCCTAATTCAAAATATTGTGATGTTTTGTTGTTGTTTTTGAAAACATACAATTGTTTCACGCTAAATCAACGCTAAAAACAACGCTAAAAACGCTAAAGCCCATCTGAGATATAGAGCTATTTCTCATGGCTATGAGCATGATATTAAGTATGATGAGTATATAATACAACTTTCATTCTTCAGGTCAATCATATTAATGGAAAAAATTCAGTTTCAATATCCTTTCAATGGTTAAGGGGATTTCCCATGCCTGACAGCGCTGGTCAATGGATTGTCCTCTATGAAGTGAAACATCAGAGATACCATATATATTTAATTTGAGTAAAAAAAATCAAATTAAATAAATAAAATAATAAAGATACTGTTTGATAAGTGCCGATTGAAGTCCTTGAAATCCCAAAAAGTAGTGCTCGAAAAGTCCTTGAAAGTCCTGGAATTTCATTTGACAGAGTCTGTACGAACCCTGTGTATATTTATATATAATGATATATACAGTATGTATATGAATAATGAACTAAATTATGTTTAAAACCATTTTAGACCAAGTACAACACGCCACGCCACTCTCCAAAATGTCAGCTACCATAGATATAGTAAAGAATGGTGAGTCCATGTGGGAACTTCTGGAGGACTCTGAGCTGATCTACAGTAGCTGATCTGGCCACAAGGGTCACAGGCAGAGCCAGAACTTTTTAATCAGATTAAACGTTGCTGATGAGGTGCGGGTCAGTACTCTGAGCCCTGGTGCTGAACGCCACACGCTGGCCTCGAGGGTTATCACAAGCTCCCCAGACGTGTTGATTGGAATCGGGCAGCGGGCCGCTCTGGGCCATGGGGAGGTTAGATTAGAAGCGCACTGCAGCCTGCACATAGAGCCTTCTGTTTTCATAAGTGATTTTCTCTCCCCTGAAGCAGATCCACCAAAGTCCCGCTTATAATCAGAGGCAGATCTAACTTCACTGCTGATGAAAGCCAACGGGACACACTGCAGCCTTTCACCAGCTTTTGACCTGTACTAACAGGGCAAACCCAGGAATCGTGAGACTAGCTGGATTAAACTTATTGAATGAATAAAGCACTTTATTCTTGATGGAATTATGCTAGGGTTATTTAAACAAAGGACAATGAGCATTCGGATGCTGAACCACCCAACTGCAAAGCGCACGCTAATGGAGACACCAGAGACATTGTAAAGGGAGGTGACCACTCGTACATTATATGAATGAGAGAAATCATAATGCTCAATATGGCAGCTGTAGCCGATTTTTTTAATTAAATAGCCAATCAGCTGTTGTTTACTCTAGTACAAGGGTTTTCAAACTTTATGATGCGAAGGAACCCAAATACAATGATTCCCTTGTAAGGGACCCCACGGATAAATATAAAGAAAGCTATACATATTTGTGTAAAAGACAACTAAATCAAATAATTATTTACAAAATTAAACAATTCCCTTACACTGCCAATGACTTGTCTTTAAGGCTGGAATAAGCTACATTATAGCCCTGAATTTCAGCACAACGAGGCCTGACTTATTTACGCCTCTAGGGCTGGTCTTCAGGCCAATTTTCACTTCATATCTCACACACGGGATGGGGATCGGGCCTGTTTTAGGCTTCTCCTTTTTTTCAAATTTTAGACATTCATTAATTAAAAGAAACTATGAGATGTGCTGCGCTGAATGAAACAACACAAGACCATGCTACCACGACTGTCAAGACTGGCTCGCACGGTGTTTAGTGTTCAGCGCAGTTTTACACTTGCACTTTTCTCTGATCGGATATCTGATTTGTTAAAACGGTTACATTTACTCTTGGCCACATAAATGTGTCTCCACAAAATGATTATAAATCCAATATTCAAATGACTTTAGCACAGTTTTCTTTGCACAGAATTTAGTTGACTCTAGTTGACTCACAGACACGTTTTGCATAGTGTATGATTGGCACAGACTCACATTTTTTTAGCTTCAGACTATGAATCCATCAAGTTCAAGGATATCAAACACAAATTATATTTTGAACCAATTTTAGAACACATATTCAGCTTTTTATTTATCATGCGTTTCCTAGCATTGAGACACATGCTACTGTGTGAGTTTATTGTCAGAACGACTTGAAATTCTGGTAGTATGTGTGAGATCCTTAGTCATTTAGTGCATGGTGTCCAGTTTTTCTCTGTAATCATTTGCAAACTCTGCAAGTGTATGATACCTAATGTTCTCTTGTAGTGTATTGTAGTGTAAAAAGCAGCTTCTCCAAGGAAGCGAAGAAGACAAAAGGACATTAGACCTGGTTTTGTATAAAACCCTTCACACGGATCTTCTTGGAATGGGAGCAGATTCGACTGCCACGTAGTCAATGAACAGATTCAAGCAGCTCAGCAAGGTTAACCAAGACTATAATCCAATTAAAATTCCACAATTATTACAGAGCACATGCCTCTGTCTCTTTTTCTGTCTTTCTCCCAGCTTAGGCAGTCATCTGATCGATTTATCCCTGCTTTGACCTTACAAGGCAAAAGTCTGGAGAGGGGAGGCCTTCAGCACAATTTCTCTTCCTCTAAATTAACTTGGTTTGGCTTGTCTTATTTGAAAGGTTGTTTCCAATAGCTCACTGTCTTTGGTTTGGCTTCTATCTTCTATCCATCTTCATTGGTATGTCCTTTTGTTTCTGTGTTTTCCTATGGGTATCTGTAATCCGCTTCCAGACCGCATCTCCTAGAGGGTAGAAAATGGCCACAGAGAAACTCTACTCCCCAACAGCAAACACAGACATCTGCAGAGGAACCGCATAATACAAAATCACATCCCTCAAATGGCAATGGTCCTCCTCCCAATGAAACCAGACCAAGAATACATGACACATCAACGACAGCCATGTGTCTTATCAGCATGATCTAAACACACATAATAAATTATAATCCCACGGTCTGTAATTGTGACAGGGCCCACACCCGAATCAAAACTCAGACCCGGTCTTTAATCAGACAGAAGATTTGAGTGCAGCATGTTCTCACGGGCAAGAGAAAGTGCTGAGATCCTGACGACTACGCCTCTGTGGTGCTCGCAATGAATTGGGTGGGTCTGTGAAAGGCCTGATGGTTTTAGTCTGCTTTTAATGACCATGAGAACTTCATACAGTATATCCACTACTTTTACACCTTACCGTGTCTAAAATGACCTTCAGAAAAGCTGAAATAAGCTTTTTCAGGACAGGGAAGGGCAAATAATGCCTAAGCTGTCTCAACGAAAGTGACTTTAGTAAGTAAAGATTATAATGACCAAAATTATCTCCATTCCGGAGAACGTCCATATGGGCAACAACATGTTTGGAGGGATAGTTTACCTTAAAAAAAATCATCCCCTCCTCATGAAGGGGAAAGTCCGATTTGTCACCGAACTTCCAAAAATGTGTTAATTCAAGACCTGCTGTGACCAGATTATTGAGTGATCGAGTTGAACTTGAGAACTGCATCACATTTGTTCTATTGACTTCTTTTCAATTAATTGATTTATTTATTTCTCAAATCAAACTGAACAACTTGTTTATAAATCAGTCTGATTCAAATCAGAGTTTAACTCAAGGATTCAGCCGCAGCAAGTTCGAAAGTTAACAAATCACTGGAGGGGAAGATTACCAGTGCATAACTTCTTATATTGCAGTTTGTTTCTCACACAATACTCTGATATGGCTTAGGAACTACCTTTATGGTTATTTTTATCATTTTTAATCTATAAACTAAGGTTATATGGAAAATACCTGAAAATGGCCAAACATTTAATGTTTCGTCCACAATATAGAGAAAGTTAAACCGATTTAGAAAGACATGACAGTAGGGAAATACATTTTTTTTGGTAACCTATCCGTCGGCATATTTTTGATTCTTATTACTTTGTCAAACACATCTCTGTCCAACAATAATGTATAATCAGCACTACATCTTGTGTAGTAACAGATCAACGTCATTTCTCAGGAACCTAAAAGCGTTCATTCTCCTACATTAGCATTCTGGGTATTTTTGTAACTTGAGGATATGTGCTCAACAAACTGAAGCTAAATTCATTGAAGTTTTCTTCCACTGTTCCCTGGCCAAGTTAAATTAAGGTTATATTGCTTGGCACACCATGGTCCCCTTGTATTTTAAACTTGAAACAATACACAGGAACAAAGGCCTTTGAATTAACCTCCTCTGTGGTAGTCTCCCCAACACCGGAGACATCAGCACTTTTTTCCCCAAATATGTCCGTACAGGAAGCATAGATGAGAAACAACAGGCTGACCAACCAAAACATCATCTAAGACTTATTCATGACATGAAAGAATGATACAGCTGGAATCAATTACAAAATATCAAATGTCAAAAAAGAGTATTTGACATCACCTTCTGTTCTTTTTAGAGGGTAAATTGGAAAGTCACTATTATAAATCAATTGACTACTTCTTACAGCATAATTGAATAACTAGAAGTCAGAAAGAAATGGGAAACCGTATCACTTTAACTCAGGTGAATTATGTCCGAAAGGCAGACGAAACCTCATCGCCCTGCTTTGATCCTAAGTGGCTGTGACTGTTCCACCAGATAAGGTGGAAGCACTATGACATTGCGCCTGAGTCAGCATCAAGCTCACCTTCACCGATAATTCACGGCACCTCACTCTGCACCTGAAAACCCACCGAGGGCTCTTTTACCCTCAGGCTGACAAGTTGAGAGAGGAGAAGGAAGGTTTGGAGGAAGTTACAGTCTTTTATAGCCTTCCCTCTTACTTTGATGCTCTCCGTTCTCCGCAGTGCGTTCTGATAATGAACTCATGTTGAGCGCTTGAACTCGGTCGTTCAGTCATGCGTGTTGATGCCGATAATAGAGCGCAAGCGATTACTTCACGCACGTCTGGGGCTCAGACTCCACAGATATGGCCGAGAGACAATTGGGCCAGGTCGGTCAGAGGGAGAGACGGCATCACGCCACCCGACTGAGTGTCTCCTTCGCACTAGATGTGCATTCTGTTAGGTAGAGTAAGGGTCCCATTAGGCCTGTCTGGGAAGGTAATGAATATCTGTGAGGTCGTGACCTCTGTTCAGACATAGTTACATCATCATCAGAGGGGTTACTGAGGCTCTACATCTGCCCCCGAAGCTGCACACCAGAGGGAGAGAGGGAGAGGATAACAACCCTCATCTGTCTTTATCACTTTCTCTCTGACGCTCTGTGATGTAAGGCGTTTTGAAGTGAAGACCGATTGCTGTGGTAAAACAACATGCTGTCTGAGACTATAAACAGGAGTGTGGGGATTAAACTGTGCTGCTCTGATCCTCTTTGAGATAAATCAAGTCTGCTGAAACATTAGTGGAACTTCGCTATAATTCAGCCCAAATTTGTCAACATTCTTCAGCTATATTTAGAGCAAATATTTGTTGGCTTTATGCCACATTTATTAAAACAGATGATGGGCCGATGACATACGAGTGTCCAAGATAAAGAAAAGGAAACACTAACAGCAATACTAAAAATTTAAACAAGTGAATAAAGTCTATAAATTGGAGGTAAGTTATACCACCCACACAAACAGGATGTTTCTTGGACTCACTTGGAGAGCAGAAGCTGAACAAGTGTGAGTCTCCCATGACCTGTTTGCTATAATTTACCTCAAAATTTGCTAATTAATGGATCATGGTCCAGATCCATAGCCAAGACTGGTTCCATAAGGACAGTGAAAAATGTGTCATAAATTTATATAATTATAAACATTGGATTATTTTTGTTCAGAAACTGAGTGCCTGAAGAGGCTTATATATCATGAAAATATGCATTTGCACAGGAATCATAATCACAGGAAACAGTGAATCAGTTTGATATTTCTGCATCTTGATGATTCTCACGCACATGGATTAGCAGACATAAAATGTACACTACTCCTCACTGAACTTTACCACAAAAGTTCAGTGTAGAGATGCTAATAGAGTCATCTACTTCTGTCTGTCCAATCAACCAGGTTCACTTATAAGGCCAATCATTTTAATATGGCCTAGAAAATATCTGGAAAAAAAGGAATTTTTGTAATAGTGTGCAAGGATGTAAACTGCAGTTAACAACAACAACAAAAAAACACAAAAAAAGTTGTCCCTCTTCAAAACGTTTTTAACAATTTGGCCTATACTGAATGTATTGGTGTTACTGCAGAGCAAGCTGGATACAAAGGACAAAGCCTGCTCTATATGAGTGAGAAACCTCTGAGAAACAACAGCAGGTTGTTCAACTGCCTCACTTGCCAGAATACAGAAAAAAGCCATTAAAGTCAATTAAGAGGAAAATCAGGCTAGAAATGAATTATCCAGCCCTCTAATCTCATCATAGCCATGTGGTGATCAAGAGAGCAGATTATCACTCGCAAATTACAGCAGAGTTCAACTGCTCTCCCACGGGTGGCCATTTTGTTTGAGGTCAAGGTGAAAACGAAAGTTAGTAGTTTCCAATTCATTGAAAGAACAACTTGTCATTGCTTGAGCCAATTTTGTGGTGGTTGGGATGCTCTTATTTTTCTCTGCATATTAAGGTGGCACAAGAGAAAGTAGTGTAGCATCCAAAAATTACACACTTCACCTAGACCCAACAAAACAAATGTCACAAACATAACTTCCGATACACTTCATTAATAGCATATTGAAGCCATTCAAGGGTGTCTGATAAATAGTGCCAGTATGAAAATACATGTTGCCTCTATTGATGAATGAGAGAACAAAAAAGTCTCCTGAATGCAAAAAAAATAAAAAAATAAATAAATAAACATCATTCACAATAGACAAATACATTCTTTAATTTCTACATCAAAAACAAATAGAGAAAACTGTTTTATTGGAATACTGACCATAGCCATATTTTTAGAACTTGTGCAACAACTTTTTCATTGAATAACCAGACCCAGATGCATGATAGACAGTGACTTTTTCCTCTATCCATTGTTCATGCACAACTTAGAACAAAGGATATAGATTTCCCCCTCAGGAAAATCTGAGTGGCACTGGCCACTCATTAACACAGAACGGGTGACAGCCACAGGCCACTTTCATACATCGTTTTACTGGAAAATTTTCCAGAACAATACTGTTTGGAGTTAGAAACTCTTTGGTTTTGCCAATGTGGAAACATGATCTGATTAAACATTCAAACTGTGTTAGTTTGTGGTGGGTAGTCTGAGGACGACCACATACTCTGGAACAGTTAGCTTCATTAAATCAAATAGAAGTAGAGTGCATTTCATTGCCCAGTCCCAAAAGACGCACTTTATAAAGACTTGAATTACTCTGGCTTTCAGCTTTAGGAAAGGTTGTGTCCAATTTCCACATTCATTTAATTTGAATTGCAGTAGTTAACAGGATTCAAAATTGCAATTTGAATTTAAGGATTTAGAGTTCAAAGAAATACATAAACTAAATTTATTAACAAGAAAAGCAAGACAAACTTTGTTGGTGTGACAGGTTTTTAAGTTTTGAAAACGTATAAAAAGAAATGTAAGAAGCACGAAGTTTGAAGGAATACAGACTTTAGGCCAGACGGACAGACAGACGAATAGTCAAAACTCAAAAATTTAAAGGGAACCAATTCTTCAAACTGAATTTCTGATTGTGGAGTCTGTGAAGTCCACAAGACCACACAATGTCCCGTTTGTCATTTTGTGGTCATTACTTCACTCCAAACTACTACCCAAATGGCACCCTCAGCCTTCACGGCACTCCTCCCAGTCTACACATGGGCTGACTTCTGCAATCAGACGAAAGTTACACAGCCACTAATATGGTGAATCAGCATCAATTTCCACCTGGCAAAAGCACATAAACAGATGTCTATGAGGTTTGTTCTAAAATCAATGCGTCTGGGGAAAGCTAGACCAGATCTTCCTGACAGCCCTCCAAGATCTCCAGATCTGGCTTCTAACTCCCTGAGTTTGGACAGCAGGGTGGACGCAATGAAAAAACGGCTTACTGACTTATTAGGGTTTCCCCAAGTCTAATGTCTCATTCTCTGCTTCAGCTCCATGGTTTGCATGGCCCCCAGAGAGGAAAAGATGACAATTGTTGGCTTGGGTCTGTGGCTGAGCAGTCATTCCAGCAGACAGGAACCTAAATGCTTAAGCTGCTCATTGTTAAAGCCCTCAGCTGGGTCTCATGACACCATGTTGCTAATTTCGATACCTGCTTTTACATTTGAACTGGGATTCAGAACCAACATCAAAGGATCACACCATATCCTGTCCCTATTACGCCCAAATCAACCTTGACTTTGTAAGAGCTGCTACCACGATACACACAGCAGTACCACAAGATCTGAGGTCAAAATCCTGCTGAGGAAAATGGGAAAACACACAAGGGATTGACCACATCTTACTCAAACCACAACTGAAGAAACCCAGTGAAATCTAGCACCCGACTGGAGAATATTAAACAAATATTCTCCGTTAACATTTCAAGGAAAATATTTCACTACTGGCAATGGGTTTTATGAAAGTGTGACTTGAAAAAATAAAAGAGTTACGGGAAAACTGTGTATTTTTGGGATATTTTCTTATTGTGTGAACAGAAGATGCAGCTGTTGACGTATGCTGGAGACAGACCTGGATTGTATCCCAGTTAAGGAAACGAAACAGCGGCTGGTCCTCAGAGCAAGAGAGAGAAACTCTGACAGATTTGTGAGGTTAGTTTCTCATGGACGGCATAATTTCTCTCAGGGGGAACGAGAGCGTGAGGACAATGCTAGTAAATACTGCCAGCATTGACTCCTGGCTGATGTCTATCCCTCATTAGGACTGAAGCAGTTAGGCAGCAGTTTGATAATTATGGCTATATAAACAGTCACTAGACATATATATTTTTGGATGCTATTTAGATGCTTCTCCACCGCTCGTTGGTTGCCTTCTCACGACTGATTCCATAAAGAGAGGCCTTTGAAAACATGAACAGCCTTCCTTTTTAATCCTGAAGCCCATTTGCCTACATTTTTCACTGGATAAAAATAGTTTATAGAGACATTAAACACTGCAGGCAACACATAATATAATTGCGTGTTACATAGACAGTGTGGCGTTCATCTTATCTCAACATCTGAGGAATGAGCCGCACAGAACCCGCAAGACAGTAACAGTATTTGCCTTTAAGCCTTTTAACTTCCTGTTTGCTATCTTCAGACTTCCATATAAATGTATTATACACCTCAGCATTTATTATGCATTTATGCATTTGCCAGGCGCCTTCATCCATAGATACTTGCAGTGCATTCAAGGTATATATTTTCTCAGTATGCCCTGGGACTCAAACCCATGACCTTTTTTGTTGTTAGCAGCTGAGCTACAGGAATGATTCCAAGATGGCACAGAATCATGGGTACAGGTAACTTCTAGAGGACACACACATTTGTTTTGTTCCAAAACCTTGTGAGCTACCTACGTAAGCAGTATTTAAAGGCATAATTTTAAGCCATTAAAGTCACACTCCCAACATGAAGAGGCAGCATAATTATACCGCCTACTAAGATACAATTTATCTGGCTAGATTCTAAGGAAGCATATACATCTTTCCCATTATTTTATTAAAGCTTTTTATTTAATTTACAATCTGCATTATTTGGAATAATAATGTTTCCTAATTTCCCCAAAATTTGTACACGCTATCATTAGCTTAGCAATATGCTAACATCAAATCTTTATCTGTTAGTATGGTGCCTTGGAAGGAAGGTCCTTGTGTAGGCAGCAGACAAATGAGGCAGCTCACTGGGTTTTCGAACAGACCCATTTTTATGACACAAATACTGACAAATGCCAAGCCTTAATTTCATCTGTACGTCAGAAGTACTCACAAGTGAACTTGCGGTCACTGAGACCACTACACCACAGTCATGCCTAAACAATGCAGTCACTGAGTCAACACTGAAATTGATGGAGTGGTCGAGCAGTCATCAATCAATGTCTATACATACTCTATATCAGCCCTACTGTAGTCCTGTAACACACTCACACAGAACAGTAATGAACCAGTAAACACTGCAACTCTTCACATATATACAAAAGAAAAAAACAAATAGTTATGACATCAGGAGTAGGTTACCGTGGCAGAGAAAAGCTAAAACATTTACTGAAAAAAAAAAAACAAAAGGCCCGTAAGAAAACCAAACCAAAACGATTTGCTTGTGTGGCAATAGCTGAACGGTTCTGGTTATGGAACAGTCCAACAAAAGACATCCCAATTCAAATCTCTTTTTCATTTCTCTCTGTTTACCGGGAACATCCTTGTGGGTTGATGGAGTGAGATACGTAGGCTACATAAATGTCCATAAAAGGGCTAAATCTGAAAGCAAACGAGAGGCAGCTGTTACAATAGGCAGTCATAATGTATCTGTCATGAGGATTATTATTTATATCCGTGGTGCAGACTACATTGCAGTCACAGAATAGGTTGTGGAAACTTCGAGAGAGAGAGAGAGAGCGAGCGAGAGAGAGATTGTGTGTATAGTCACAGGATATGGCAAATTCTCTCATGTTCCCTTCAGTCAATCGTCATCGTTTCCTGGATGCAATCTTCAGCCCTTTAGGTAGTTCCAAACCGTTTCATTGTGCGAAAACTGCAGCTGATAACTTTGTTTTGCTTTGACGCAGTGTGTGTTTGTTTCCTTCAGTAGCAGAATAATTAGCGCTGAATAAATAGATAAATAAGCACAGACGAGCAAACGAATAAATGCAGTGTCGACCTTAATGAGCAGGCTCGTTAGATTGGGTGATTGCTGTTTGGAGTTAGTTTAATTCGATCTGCCTCTCTAATCCCACAGCCTGCGATGCTTCATTGTTCACCGCAGCTCTTACAAAAACAGACGTTAGCTCATTTGAATTTGAGAGGTATAACTATTGATCTCAAACAAAGGGAATTACTGTGTGTTCTAAGTGAAAACAAATTACGCTGGTTTGTCCCAATCCTAATAATGAGAGGCACCAATGTATTTGGTGGAAGTTTCTATGAATCCTGACTAAGAACGTTAAATTCTGTACTGCTGAATCAAGGCAGTATAGAGAGATACTGGGGCAGTGATCTACTCCAATCAAGGGAAAGGTAAAAGTTATGTGAATGCAAGGTTCAAAATTAACTTTCTGCCACACCTGCCAATGGCTGCTGCAATGAAAAAAACGTACCAGTCATACATATACCCAGGGCCTAAAATGAACACTTGCCAAGCGGCAAAAGCAAAGAAAAAAATCGGCGTAGGTGAGTATATGAAAAGTTGTCTATTACCAGTTGGAAGGTAACATTTTATGAATTCGAACAATGCAATGTTGTGAGATAATGAAAGTGAACGACGCTCGTGACAGTTGACGGGCCAGCGCTGCATCATCATGAAAGTTTAACCCTTGTCAATTTAAATATTCAAGCAAAAACGAGAGCTCAATTCACTATTCGCGTGCTGTGAGGAAAGTTATGTGAGCGGACACATCCGAAGCGCACGCCCAGAAAGCCGCAACTCAGATAGTGCGCAAATACTGAATTTAGCTCCCTTTCATTTCTTCTTGCACTTGAATGGTCAAATTCACGTCTTGGCGAGTATGCTAGTAAACATAGTCGGTTATGGCTTAAGTGCACGTAAACAGAAGAGAAATACAATATGTACAATACCAGTATATTGGATCCGTGCATTAGTCTTAAAGAGACAGCATCCTAATAATCCTGTTTTTTACTATTAATCAAACAAAAAAGTACAAAGAAAAAAAAATCACTCACTACTCCACTGTTATTTTAGAGTTTATTCTGTTTCTCTACATAAAAACTACAGTTACTTGTCTCTAAGTATACAGTAATATTAAACTATTTGTTTATTGTTTATTCATTGTTTACATAGTCTTAACATTGTTATATATTAATAGGCTACAAATAAATAGTGAGTTGTCTTTTCATTGTCCCTGTAATAAACAATTATTATTGTTTAATTTAGCTCTTTGTAAAGGAATAGGTTATTGGTTATTAGGATTAAATAGTTCTCACTTTAGATTAGGTCATGGAAAATGTGAAAATGCCATTAAGTAAGAGCTTTAAACCAACCTTTATTTGACATTAATTGCTTTCATATTCAGTGTTCCTTAAAATGTTTACAAATACATTAAGCACGCACACACACACACACGCACACAAACGCACAAACGCGTACGTACACACACACACACACACACACTGGTATATGTGGTTTACAGGTTTTTCAATCGAAAAAAAGAATACATTTTCCCATTTTCCGTGACAATCTAAAGGTAGAACTATTGACGGTTAATAAATTGCTAACAAATCATAAAAAAACTTTCTCCAACTCTTTACATATGAGCTAATTAAAAAAAAAATTACAGTGACAATGAATGAAGAACTCACTATTTGTCTATAGCCTATTAATATATTAACAATGTAGAGTCTACAATATATTAACTATGAATTAACTATAAATAGTTTGCAAATCATTTGTAAGTACTTTATTACTGTATACTTATTGTAAAGTGTTACCAAAATGTTTTGCGGTTTCCACAAAAATATAAAAAGCAGCACAACTGTTTTCAACATTAATAAAAATAAGAAGTGGTTTTTAATCACCAAATCAGTATATTAGAATTATTTCTAAAGGATCAAGTGACACTGGAGACTGGAGTAATGACTGCTGAAAATTCAGTTTAGTAATCATATAAATAAATTAGAGTTAAAAATAGGTTAAAAAGTTATTCTGAATTGTAATTAACAATATTCACAATATTACGGTTTTTACTGATTTTTTATCAAATAAATTAAGCCTTCGTGAGCAATTCATAAACGGCAGTGTATAAATTTTGTTCCTAAACCAAATAAGCTGTTCTGTTTTTCTGATAATTGACTATTCAACTTAAACCAATTCCTTATAAAGTTACCATCCACTGCTGGGTTTTAAATGACTCTAAAACCAACTTTGACATCCATTGGCACCTAGCGAGTGGTAATTTTGGACCCAGTGTGATGGTGAAAATGCGTTTTATACGTGGTGTGTGGGTTTGATGTCTTACTCTGTGTTGATCGTACTCTGGTCCTCTCCGTCGGGCTTCCAGTTCCTCATAGGATGGAGCTGCTCCCTCTATACGAGCCTGAAGATACTCCCTCCTCAGCTGCTGGATACGGTCCATACTGCTGAAAACAAAACACACACAATCCACTTAGCATAAATATTACATTAATAAAGAAATGTGATGGTATGGCATAGTGGCTAAAGATCTGGGCCGGTAACCAAAAGGTTATAGGTTCAACACAAACTGTCCCTAGTCGCTGAAGATAAAAGATTCTAAATGCATACTAAATTAAATTAAATTATTAAATAATTTAAACAATAACATTATTGACATAACATAGAAGTGATTTATCCTCATTCGGTCAATTAGTAGTACTACACGGGTGGCGGTTGGTCTACTTAATTGGTGAGTTAAGTTTTTTGTTTTATAAGATGGTGTATTAACATAGCTCAACTTTTAAAAACATGTCTTAAGATCCTTGCGTTCAGTTCCACTTAGTGAAGCTCCAACTATCCCTTGTGACATTTGAACCTGTAATCTTTTGCTTACCATGCCCGATCCTCAAAGACTAGGCCCAACCACCCCCTTAAATCCGCACACAGTCTCCTACGCATGAATACTATTTCCCAACATACTCATTTATAGACGTACAGTTATACGCACAAGATAACACACAACCGCTCAACCCTGGCCCACTCACACCCATCCAGAACAAAGAGCCACTATTGATTTGACCTATACATCATGTGATGGATAAAAATCAAGAAGCCCAGTTTATCAGACTGCTGATATGTCCGGATTGTAGCCACTTAAGAACAGTGCGGTAGCCCAGGCTATGGCTCTATCATCGGCACTTATCAGAAACGACACGGTGATGGAGCTAAAGCAGACAGAAATAATCAATTCTGTCAAAGATAATCAACAGCCCTTTGTTACAGCCCACTTCATATCTAGCAAGAATCACCTAATCACACACACGCAGAGAAGATTCAGCATGACGTCGTCACAAAAAAGAGCTCCTGGCGCAGTAAAAAAAAAACAAAAAAAAAAAACACACAAAAACCAACAACCAGATATTATATAATTTAAACCTATAATTCTGACTTTTACTCATCCTTGTGTCCTTTCAAGCCTGTATGACTTATTTTACTCTGTGGAACATAAAAGGAGGTATTTAGCATCATTTTCAAGCTGCTCTTTCCATACAAACAAAGTGAGTGAATGAAGACCAAACTGAAACATCACAACACAAAAGCATCATAAAAGAGGCTTGCTACAGTTTTCCGAAGCCACATGATAGCTTTGTGTGAAGAACACTGCAATTTCAGTTACTATTCACTAAATATCTTCCCTGTGACAGCAGTGCACTTAAAAAAAAAAATAGTCCGTTGTTGACTTAAAGGGTTAGTTCACCCAAAAATGGAAATTCTGTCATCATTTCCTCACCTTTGTGTTGTTCCAAACCTGTATTAATTTATTTATTCTGTTGAACACACAAAATACAGAAGATATTTTAAAGAATGTTTGTAATGAAACAGTTGATGGTAGCCATTGACTTCCATAGTAGGAAACAAATTCTATGGAAGTCAATGGGTGCCGTCAACTGTCAACAGTTACCAACAGTCTTCAAAATATCTTAATTTGTGTTCAACAGAAGAGAGAAACTCATACAGGTTTGGAACAGGGTGAGAAATGGATGACAGTTTTTTTTTTTATGGGGGGTTAAGGGCTAACTAAAAATATGAGTTCATACAAAGAAAGAGATTGGTTTAATCAACAGAAACTCAAAACATTGTTATCTGACCAACATTAGTGAATCTTAGTCTCCTTTTGTGTTCTACAGAAGAAAGAATGTCATATGTGATTTGAAAGACATAAGCTGGGAAAATTATGGCAGAATGTTGATTTTTGGATGAACTATGCCTTTAATACCGTTCTACTTGTCCAAAGCTCAATAAACATCTCTGCCTTTCCAGACACAGCAAAATGATGCCCTTATCAAACGTTCAAGAGGGGAATGTGTGATATTTCTCTTGCTCAAATATTGTGTTGTGGCACAGAACTGTGGAAGTGTGACTTGGGAGATAAAGTCCTGTCAGTCATCTCACAGCTTCTAACACACAAACACCTAAATCAATCTCTCAACGCTCGGCTAACACAAACACAACCTTTCCACAACTGTTGCTTCCCATTGTCAACACACCAAGCAGAACAGCCATGTCCACCATCTCAGTGAGGGGTAAATGCAGAGATCGGACGCTGTAGGTGAGGATCCCATCATAAACATCACACATCAGACAGTAATTTTTAGGACATCAACCCCTGGGGCTCAATTCCAGCTGCTATTGTACTGAAAATAAACGGCAGCAGATCATAATGAGAGGGAAACACACAATAAGTCAAAAGACTGTATGCACAATAGAGACATTGTTTTGATAACCTAGATAAAATATTAAATAATAGTAAATATTGGATAGGGCTGCCCCCAATAGTCGACTTAATGTTAGTTGATGAGAAGGAAGCTCGGTTTAATCAGTCGGTTAATAACAGGTGTGTTAGGTGACAGTTCACTAACACAGCTGCGCAATGCGGTAACATGTCGGGCAGAAAATCCAAAGAGAAAATCCAAACAGTTCAATAGGGTGAAGAATGACCACAAAGGGTGACAAGCCACCTCACACATTACTTAAGTAGTAGCCAAACGTTAGCCACTTTACATGGCTGCTCAATCTATTGTTAATGTAACCAATTATTTATACATTTTTACATAATGTATATTTATTTTGTTTGTGTTCGGACCTCAAGTTTTCTTTTGATGTTAAGGCTACTTGTCAATTGGCCTGATTATATTTACACTACTATTGTTTTAGTTTGCTATATATTTATTTATTCACTTGTTTATAATTTATATTTATGTCCAACATTTGAAAAAAATATTTGTTAAATAAAAAAAAATAAGATAATGTTTTATATTATATGTATATATTATTTATTTATATTATAGGTTATTTATTTTATTCTAAAAAATAATTATAAAAAAATTAATTATATATATATATATATATATATATATATATATATATATGAGAAAAGTCCATGCAATGTTTGACGGTGTTGCTGTGGCAAGCTTTAATGCGCGCGCTGGAGCGCTTAATTTAAATTTAAATGCTCATTATTAGTGTTAAGTATTTTTCCCACGACTAATGGCTTACATTAACGACTAACAGTTGACTAGGAAAATCTTTAGTTCATAAAAAACATTCAACCAAAAATAAAAATGTCCAAAAAATATAAAAATAAAAAATCATGTTCATGTTAGTTCAAAGTCCATTAGCTAATTTTAACAGATACTGTGGTTTCACTTTATTTTAATGGTCCCTTTAACACAGAGTTAGTAGACATAGGTGCAACGTTACTTAGAGTATTAATAGACTGGTAGGGTTAAGGTTAGAATAAGTTGACAAACTTGTAAAGTTACATATTGTCAGTAGAATGTCTGTTGGGGAGCATAAAAATACACAGATATTAAGCAGACAGTCTACTAATACTCTAATGAGAGTTAACTGATGTGTAGTTGCAAAGTTACTTATAGTCAACAGAATGTTCAAAAGGGACCATCAAAATAAAGTATTACCGTTAATGCTTTTCATCTTACAATTGTGAACATTGAGAAATGTTGTTCAAGTATTGTTCATAGTTAGTTAATGTTACCTAATGTAGTTAACTAATGCTAACAAATGAAAACTTACTGTAAAGTGTTACCCTGAAATAAACAAGTTGAAGTACTAAAATTTAAAAAAAAAAAAAAAAAAAATAAAAATAAATAAAAATAAAATGACTGAAACTAGAATTAAAATGAAAATAATAATAAATACATTCAAAGAGAACTAGTTCAAAATATTAATACATGCTATAATAGTATATAAAAAATATTAAAGTAACATTGATTGGCCCAAAATCCCTCACAACACGGATGTTTTTTTTTAAAACATCAAATGGGTTTTCACTTTCAGAGAGAGAGAAAAAAAGAAGACAAAAATCTAGTTAAGTCGGTGTAAATATGAGTGCTCAACATGTAGTGAAATCTCCCTGAAGGAAACAGACTTGTTTTCACAATAAAACTAAATCTATACAACTACAGAACAAGTAGTACTTTCATCAAAAACAAGTGTTGGCTGACCACTCTACAAAATTCCCTTATTCTCCCTTTAGACGCAGAACACCAAAATTCAATTTACGTTTTTTTTTTAAAGCCCCGACCAATCAGATTATCTGAGAGAGAGAGCGACAGAGTGTGTGTGAGAGCGAAAAACTTGGAGAACAGAGGATGAATGAGACAGTGAAGGGATTAGATTAAGACAAAACAAATTAACATGTCTTTTTTTAAAAAGCTGGTTAGGCAGACAGCGCGAGTGCCAGGCATTCCACAGGGATGATGCTGTGGGAACGGGCCAGAGAGCTGCGACCCGGCGGCCACACGCACGCTCAAGCTCCTGAACACGGGACGCTGCTGAACCCGTACAGTGAGGTCTCAAAACAAACCAACAGTCTATGCAGAAACACACACACAACAGGAAATGTCCCACTATGGATTAACAACACACTCACACAAAAAACTAGCGACCTCTCTCCATCAAACGCTGTCATAAACAGCCTTTTTCATCGGTTTTTCTTTCAGGAACAATAAAGATTCCTGTGATTCAAGCAGACCTAATGTTGCTGCTGCAGTCCCGGAGGTGTTACTGTTAAGCACGCATTCAGACGCACACAAAAACACACTGCTCTTTTTCCCCCGGTTTTTCTTAGCCACGCAGCATGCATGACATCAAAGCCAACTCATGTTTTTTTTAGGTTCCTGTCCAACTAACTTAAACCACATATACATGGTAACACTTTACAATAAGGTTTCATTAGTTAACATGAACTAATAATGAACTGTACTTCTACAGCATTTATTAATTATACTATAACTATAACATTATTAAAATCAAAAGTCGTATTTGTTAACATTAGTTAATGCACTGTGGAGTATCATGAACTAGCAGTGAACAGCTGTATTTTTATTAACTAACGTTAATAAAGATTAACAAATATAGTAACAAATGTATTGCTTATGGTTAGTTCATGTTAGTTAATACATTAACTAATGAAACCTTATTGTAAAGTGTTACCATATACATATAATATACATATACAGTACACATAATGAAAAAAAAAACAAAAAAAACAGAACCTAACAATTAGCATTTTCAGCTACAGAAAAAACACAATTAACACTTTGGTAAAATATATCGTTGTCAATCTACAGTATATTAACAGTTAACAGACTATTCAGCTCTTTTTTAAGAAAAAAAAAATGTGTAATTATTGGATGTGTCAATTCGCGTGAATTTGAGAGAATGTTTGTCAATTTAGTTCAGTATATGTTCATATCTAAAATAATACAGGATAGCGAAATATGAGATTTATTTACCCCTTTCTCAATTACTGCAGTGAAATGCAGACAAAATGCATGTTTGCAATAATTCAATTGTAATAAAAACATCCCCCACACTTTATAGACTTGATCTTAACCGTGAAAAGATATTTTTCACTCAACTTTTTGATCTTTGACATAACCAAATGCTTAAAAAATGTGCAGTAAAATTGAAACCAATGAAGAATCAGCATTTTGTCTGTAATATCCAAAGTAACGTACTAGACATTTTAAGTGTTTTTCCAGGGAATCAAACCCATGACCTTGGGGTTGCTGTCGCCACGCTCTACCAGTTACACACCCCAACATGAACACGATTATTGATCGTATTGTGCCATGAACGAATTGTGGCATTTTCTTTATTATTTTTTATGCTTGTTGTAACCAAGGCCACGTAGTAGAAAAAAATAAAAAACACATTATTGGGAAAAACATCACTTTATAGAACCTCAATGAGTTACGAACGGCATTTAATTTTCACTTCAGTATCAACCATAAAAAAGCCACACACACACACACAGCAGCAAACCACAGAAATGGCCCTCTACACGGGAGAAAAGCTCTGAGGCATCAGGGCAAGAGTTGCAGTGCGGCACAGATCAGGGTGGACAGCAGTAGGTCAGACAGACAGAAGCTCATCTGGGGGGGGGCAGAGTTATGCCCCTGTTACAACCCCTCCATTTTTCACTTCTCAATCTCAGCGATTGGAGAGCTGAGAGAATAGAGCGGGAAAGTGTAGCAGCATCCATCTTCTCTCCACCACACTCCCTCACGGCTACTTTACACAATTTATGAGAAACACAGCACAAAAACGAGAGAAAGAAAGAGAGAACAGGAGATGAAATCGCATGCAAGTCTTGATCCAAATCTTGTATTGATTGGAACAGCGAACAAGTCCATAAAAAACTAATACATAAAATATTATGACCTTTTACAGCTAAATTGAAATTGACTACAATGGAGAGCGATAGCATTATGCATAAAAACCTGCTGCGGCGGTTGTACTTCACTTTAATGGTGTCCTGAAATGGGCCGATGCTGTTGGTTTCTTGAGTGTGAGACTCTTTGTGGGACGACGTGCAAAACTGCAGGTCTACACTAGTGCACTAATTCACGTCACAAGATTAGCAGGGTCATGACAACAAATACAATTAGACAAGCAAAAAGCATAGCCACCTTCTAAGTCTTTCTGGGAGAGGGGGAATAAAGCGAGCAAATCCACTATTATTAGATATTAGAAACTTAAATCTGTTTTTAATCATGTTTTTGGATATGGAGACAAAGAGACCACAGGAGAATTACAGCATCGCTAGGAAATGAACTGGAGACCAGTGGTTTTACGACATATGCTCTTTATAAAATTGCATAAAATAATTTTTGGGTGTCTGACATGAAATAAAAAAGTGCTGTGGTGTGATATAACTAAAAAAAAATATTAAACCCTTTTCAGATTCTTCTGTAATTATTAAATATGCAGTGAGCACATTTGTAACCTCATGATCTCATATTATATGAGACATGGCATATTTATACTGTTAAATGTCACACTTGAGAATCATTTAAAAATGAACATTTGAAGGCAAAGTGTGACGAAATATGGTAAAAACTTACTAGCTACATGATCTAAAATTGACATATTTGTACATTTGAACCTACATTTATTTAAATGAATGATCACAAAAGAATGGTCTGCACTTCTTTTTCTCTTCATTTTTCTCTATTTCATTTTATATTACTTTACACAGGCATTTACCACAGAACACTCTCTGACCTGTTAGAAGTAAAATCATTATAAATTATAAAAATGTTTCACCCTATGTCGGTAGAGCACAGTGATTTTATCTCTATTATTTATTTGAAATATAAAGTTCATTTATCCGTTTATTGGATTAACCACATGAATGATGAGACGTGGATCAAGACTGCAATCAGCTTCAAGCGAAAACATTTCAAATATAAGGATCTGAGAACACACAACAGAATAAATCAGCTTTGCTCTAAAGGTATTTGGCAGTTGCACAAACCACATACACCATAAAGCACCAAACGTGTGCGTTTATTTTCGGCCTGTGGATCCCAAGCAAGCCATTCCCCCTGCAGTGCCTGGGCTCCGTAGTTATGCTTTCAACACTCCATCATGCAGCCATCATATCCAGAACGCCTTAATTACTGCTGCCATTTTGACTGAGCACCCTCCTCACCCTCCAAATGAATAACACCATCAATGTTTAATAAGGGTCCTGCTCTAATCAAAGACACAGGCACACACCTCTCACTCAAATACACATGAGTGCACATACACTCACCCCTGAATATACACATAGCCTGCAGTTCCAAACATAATCATAAACTCAGCTGGTCACGCACAGAGGGAACTCAACATTAATATGGCCACAGGCTATGAAACAGGGGGAGATGGAGGAAGGGAGAGTGAGAGAATATGTTCAGAATGGCATATTACCATACTAGCCATTTACTATTTTTGCAGTGTGTATACTTTGGATGGTATACAAGAGTTCTGTATGCATGGAATGGATGATCTGCAAAATATTAAGGAATAGCATTTCCTGCAATGCAATGCGCTCAATCTTACAATCATTTTTAAGTGTGACAAATAGACCTACCAAAGTCATATTACTTGATATATTAAATAGATGTCTACTTGTATATAGACAAGTAGGCATATAAATGAAAAATGTATCTTATGCGCACCAAAATTGCATTTCATCTAAAAAAGCAGTAAAATAGTAATATTTGTGAAATAACTGTTTACTGTTTATATTTTAAAATGTGATTTATTCCTGTGATGTAAAGCTGAATTTTTAGCATCATTACTCCAGTCTTCAGTGTCACATGATCCTTCAGAATCATTCTCATAAGCTGATTTGCTGCGCAATAACTTAAAATCAATGTTGAACAGTTGTGCTGCTAAATATTTTCTTGTGGAAACTGTGATACATTTTCTTTTATCGATGAAGATGCTGATCAAAAGAACAGCATTTCTTTGACATATAATCATTTGTAACATTATAAATGTCTGTACTGTCACTTTTGTTCAGTTTAATGCATCCTCGTTGAATAAAAGTATTCATTTATTTAAAAAGACAACAGCAACAACAAAAACTACCAACACAAAAATGTTGAAGGGTACAGCATACTACAATATAGATATGAATAATTTGGTTTGGTTTGGATAAAATCCAAAAAACAACATGTTGTCTTTGTCAATATTTTTCAATGGGTCTTAAAACATGGAAATTTATAAATGTTGTTATATTTTAGGGGATGCCTCATAAGAGGATCATTGAGGATATTGTTTAAAATGTTTATTGCAGATTTAAAAAATGATTATTAAAAAAATACCAGATCGTATGCAGTGTAGTACATACACACTGAGCAGTAAGCATTGAGAAGGGTTCAGAAGAAGGGGAGAGAAGTGGTGGGCGGCAGCGGGAATCAAATAAGGGCACTGGCTCTCCGGATAGCGTTTCCTCTGATAAGCTGAGCCACAGCACCTGGTGACTAAGAAAGGCTTAATTTGCACTCTGCTCTTTCCCTCACAGAAGCTCATTCTACAGGAGTATTACAGGAGAAAGTTCAATAAAGGGTAAAGATATTTATTTTCTCTCTCTCCTTGTGGCAGGGGAGCACGGCATTAACTACAGCCAATGGTATCGATTCCCTTGGGTCAGCGGCGTGTCTCTGTGTGACTGCGACGAGGGGGGAATTTAGTGTTCGGACGCAAAACAAAAAGAGTTGTGATTTTATCTACTAATTTCATATGCTCAAGTGACTGGGTAGTTGGCCTGCATCCCACGGAGGCTGAGAGATATTAAATGAATGGAGTCATTAATAACGGGCTAAGGGACCTTGCCTTAGTTAGATAGTTCAAAACCCCCCTGATAATCTGTTATCAATTACTCACCCTCATCATGTTGTTCTAATCTCATATGACTTCTGAACCTAACATTAAAGGAGAAATTTTGCAGAATGTTAACTTTTTCCCAGTCAGCTTTTTTTTTTTTTTAACCCTCTGGGGTCTAAGGTGTTTTTGGGGTCCTTGAAATGTTTTGACATGCCCTGACATTTGTGCATTTTTCAGTTGCTTATAAATAAATTAATGGCAAAGTTGTAATTACACTCTATTTAGCACAAACAGGGCTACCATAATATGTGAGCAACATGTATGTACATGTTTGTATTTTTGAGGAAATATTGTTTATGCATGGTTATTGAAAAAACTAAAACTTAAAGTTTCTGAAATAAGGCCACAGAACACATACCGCCAGAGTTTTTGATATTTTCACAAAAATCACATGGCCCCCAGGATGTTTTGTTGTATGAATATCTGAAAAAGCAATATCAAAAGAAAGAACAGAGCATCCACTTAAGAGAAAATGACTAGCTTTATGGTTTCTTTTTTTATCAACACTTGAATGTGTGAAAGTTTAAAAAAAAAAAGCTGAGAAAAATCTTGTTTTTTATTTATTTATTTGTTTACAAAGACTACAATGTACTTTTATCGCTTGTTTCTGCTCCTTTTTTGCCTGCGTTTTGATCCGGAGATTCACTACTCTTTCAGAAGATGTGTAATAGCGCCCCCTACCATATAACAGTGAAAACACAGAAAGCTGGAAAATTCCATTAATGGTGGGGAAGCGTTGTCTCATAAACGACGAAAAATTGTGTTAATGACGTTATAATTATTATTATTAATAATATTATCATTATTGTTATCTTCATAGTTATCGTTCTTGGTGTGAACAGGCCTTAATATTTTAATGCCAAAGACCAATGTCAGTGTATAACTTCATTACAATTTTTTTTATTATTATATATTACAGTTCAGTAAACATGTTAAACATATTGGATTAAACCCGTTTGATTAATATCAGCTTAATATTACATTACATTTAATGAATTTTTCTTAACACTACTTAAAGCCTTTATGTAGAATGCATTATAATGGAATTCATATGTACGTTATACTGCATTATATCTTTCCATAAATAATTGTAACCAAAGTTAAAATTCGTTATAATATTTTGCAGATTGCTTGTTTGTCATGTCTTTTAATGTATTATACTTCCTAAAGGCGTGTTAAATTAATAAATATTAAAAATGTATTATAACTGTAGTTACAATTCAAACAGTACAAAAAACCTTGTAATGCATTATAAGGTGCGTTAGAAGACACGATTAATTAAAATACTTTATAATTATATATAAAGGTTTTAAGCAAAGTGTTACCATTTTTTATATTAATAAAACTATAAGACGACCTTAGAAGACTTAAAGGTGCACAAATTACTTTTTTATTTTATTATTTAGGAGCTGGACAGTCTCTGGTCACCATTCATGTTTATAATATGGAAAACCTCAGCATGAACATTCTGCTAAACATCTCCTTCTGTGTTTCACAGAAGAAATAAAGTTATAGGGGTTTGGAACAACATGAGAGTGAGTAAATGATGACAGAATTACATAGAAACACGCACACCATGTGATATGTGCAGAAAATCTCAGTTCTTTTATCCTCCATCTCACCGCGTTCACATCTCTCTGTTCATCTAGTCACCCCGCAGTGAACAGTTTTCCCTCTTTGTCTCGACACAACCCCCTGCCAGGTCTGAGGGCGGCCTCCCTCTCTGTCTATTAACCGTTGTGTGCTTGAGAGAAACTTCAGGTCAGCAGATCTTAAGAGATGGATAAATGATGCTTTAAAGCTGAATGGGCACACATAAATCCAACAGGCATGTCTGCTTTGGACAATAGAGACACAGACATCAAGAGAAACGCCGAACAGAGCCATGTGGCACAGAGCAATCTATTCCTTCATCTTTGAAATGGACCAAAAAACACTGTCGGTCAATAAAAAGCAAGACGTGCTGCTGATTTACACACTGTAAAACGAGAGACATTCATTTCTGACCTGGAGAGCTGCAGAACAGGACAGAAATGCTGGAATCGACACACACACACACTAACGGGTGCGGATGTCAAACACACTGAGGGCCGTCAGGGGGAATCTTGAGGTAATCCACCAATTTGATTCAGAGAAGCTCATTAGGTTGATAATCGGCATTCTTCTGTCAATCACACGCTCCCAAATCAAAAATCAATTCAATTCAAGCACTCTTTATCATGCCTGTTTAACACACATTATTACCGTATTACCCCAGGCCAACAACGAGAGCTTGAGTGGGTAAGTACACCTGAGAAACCAGCAGAAGAAAAGACATTGTAATCTGAATTTACTAAACATCAAAACCCTGAGGACACAAAGATGCTCGAGCGATAAGGTATGAAAGGTCACGCAACACTAAACTCACAATATTTACCAGCCTCGAGTAAACTTATTGCTAATATAAACTTACTACATAATTCAACAGTGACACATCCAGGGCTCTAGACTGACTAAAATTGTTGCAAATGTGAGAAAAAATAAAAATCTGTGACAATAATTTAAAATCTAGTTGTCATTAGTGATAGCCAATACAACTTAATCAATTTTGCTGCACATAACAAACACATCATAAAATATGTTGTCTAATTTGTGAAAAAAAAATGACTTTTCTGTAGTGCTACTTTTTAATGAGTAAGTCAAAAAGATTCATATTACAGCCTCAAATTCAGTGTGTTGGTGGTTGGATTCAGACTCATGACTCATCCCGTCATTACTCTTTTTCCTGTTTATGTCCAATTCCGTAATGTAAAAAAGATACTTTAGGATACTGTAATATAAACATATGTTTGTTCATATGAGAATGTGCAATTAAAGATGCATACAGTATACACAACAGAGTTTTGATGAAGTAAACAATAGTATTAAAAAATAGTATAATAGTAATATCATATTATTGGTCATTGTTTAACATGAGGTACAGCTGAAAGTGTAACTTTTTTGAGTGACATGTTGGAACTACCGTATAACCAACACAACATTTTGCATTTTTTCCTCCTCAAACAGGCAGAAATATATGCAAGCTTGTTTCCGCCACATGATAAAACATTTAAAAATATAATTGGGACTTTTTATCTCACAATTGCGAGTTTATATCTCACAATTCTGACTTTATATCTCACAATTGTGAAATATAAACTCGCAATTGTGACTGGTAAAGTCCAATCCTAAGGAAAAATGACTTTATTACAAGCAATTGCGACTTTATATCACGCAATTCTGACTTTATATCGCGCAATTCTGACTCTATTCTGAGATTTAAACTCACAATTGTAAGAAAAAAAGTCAGAATTGTGCAATAAAAAATATTTTATTTTATTACATTTTATTCTGTGGCGGAAACAAGCTTCCATAGAAATATGCTTTCAGAGCAGAGTGAGATTTATATGGCACAAATACAATTAAGATCACTGTGAGAGTGACTTTAAGTGACAATCAAAAAAAAAACTATGCTTATTAGAACTACAAAATTATCCTAGTTTGGTCTCTATAAAATGTCACTTAAAACGTCCCCACACAACATTTTTGCAATAAGAAGCTTCGATCTCAATTAACTGAAGTGCAGAGCAGCCATCTTATGCAGAGTGCTTCTAAAATGTTGTCATAAATAGAATTAATTTGTCAATGGCTTCCTTGTCACTTTCTCTGTAGCGTCATTGTTGTGGAAAGTAAAATGGGCCGCGTTTCATGTTATTCAATAGGATGTTGTGCAGCCATATAAAGAGTAGATAGATTAACAGGCGTTTAGATACTTAGCATTTATTTTTGCACAGCTGGAACGCTGTGTTGACCAATCAGCATCCCGGCCCTAAACCATCCAACAAATCAGCATTAAATCTGTTAGTGTCACATTGAATAATTCAATCATTCACATCAGATGAAAGAAAGTCCACCCTTATTTCCCCAACCTGCTTATGAAACATGACCCGCATCACTCGGCAAGAAAGACGAGCCATTGTGAAGAGGGCCACGAGGCTGCGGATGCTGTAATGGACATATCCATGTTTGGACGAGGAGAGGAAAGGACCAAACCTATCAATTTCCCACAACTCTCCCCTCGAGTAATTTTGCGGCGGGCTTCGGCGGTCTAATTGGTGGACATTTACAGAAATGAAATTTGACAACAAAAGATAGCCCGCAATGACAGGCCAGCTCCCGGGCTCCCTAAGCAGAAGTGACGGCACTTTTTATATGCCATCTGCAATTGAGGAAATAATTAGAAGTATTTTGGCTGGTGTAACATTATTTAGACAGGCCATCAATGTTCTCCGACCCCTCCCGCGTCCTCTCGTTCGCAGGTGAAGCTCAATTTGTGCCTGGACTGTTTCATTAAAACACCAGTCACACCGGCTAAGCCTTTGTACTGCAGGCAGAGTGCATTCTGGGTAGGCAAATCTGTGTCTAAGAGTAAGACGGTAATCAAGTCTTCTATCCTCAACCCTCAATTCTAAAATTGTGCACCTCCGAAAAAGGTCTAAAAAAGAAATAAAATAAAGCATTTCCCTTTCAGTTCAATCAAGCTGAGATGGAATAATGAGGTGAATATAATTTAAACCAATCTGTGATTTCTGCTTTTTAGAAATAAGCTTTCACATCCTCCTGTTTCCAAAAACAGAACGGCACAGTATGCAGTGGCATGACTTGTTGCTAAGCTACAAGATGCATCTAGAAGAAACCGCTAAGTGAATGCTTTGTGTGAGCGCACACACGTGCGCGTTTGAGTGTGCATGCTTTTTTTCTCCTACGTGCTTCAATGGGAGAGAGATGTGGAATTGCTTTTCTTTCAATGAGTGACAGGCAGGAAGTTCTTGAACAAATATGAGAGGAGGAAATGCAGAATGAAAAAGGGGAAAATAGAATGAGGGAAGTGCTTTGAGAGGAAGAGAAAAGATCAGGGGCGGAACGCATGAGTAGCACTTGTCCGGTTCTCCAGATTAGGCCAGATGAATCATAAGGACCCAGAGAACCCACAAACCATAAGAAACTTCCGCTATACGCTTTTATTCTCAGTCTTTCAACATCTATTCACATGGAGTCTGAACTTTAGGGCACACACACACACCAAAAAAAAAGAAAAACCTGGACAAAAAGATTTCAGAACGAACAAAGAACCTCTATCAACTTGTTATATAGTGTTTTTTCTTTTTTTTTTTTTTTTTGGAGGCTAAACCAGATTTACTTCTTTGAATGCTGATCAAATTCATTCAGGTATTCAACTTTTAGCAAATTTAGCAAAAAAAAAAAAAAAAAAAAAAAGTTGCCATCAGAGAATGTGCAAATCTTTGGTACAATTAAAAAAAAAGGTTTGTAAAGGTTATCAGTACTGAACTTCTTATGTCAGTGCAAGTTGTTTTCAGTTAAAACAGCTCAAACATGCATTTTAGTCTGGGACTAGGCTTAAGCCTTGCCTGTGAAAGTACGGGTTCATTTTTTTGCCAATATTTTATACTGCCAAGCTTGTTTTGACTTGTTGTGAACATCCCTTATTTGAGACTATAATGATATTTTAATCGCTTCATTCAAATATCAAACCTTTTCAGATTAATTCTGTGAACAGTTTTTGGTGGGAGAAATGGTTGAAAAATATCAGCTAAAGCTGCAGAAAGTCCATATTAAAAGATCCATAACATTTACCATGCTAAAATCCTCTCTTCAAAGTTATATAGTAAGTGGCATGTCTGAAATTAATTCAATTTCAATATAGAGCGCTATATATATATATATGTATTCTGTATGTATGTATATGTTTATGTATGTATATGTTTATTTGTGTGTATACATATATATATATATATATATATATATATATATATATATATATATATATATATATATATATGTGTTTGTATATTTCAATAAAATATTGAGTCCATTTTTTAATCTAAAGAACTATTCATCATTAGTTAGTTGTCAATTTGGCCTTTTCTAACACAGTTACCTACATATCTTTCAGACACATTGAAAACACATTAAACCCTCATTGAGAGAGAGATGGTGAATGAGAGAGACAGAGAAGCGGTGTCAGGACAGGGAAGGGTTTGCAGATACGGGGAGACACTTAAGGGAGCGGGCTGGCACTCTTTAAAAGCAGCCGAACGCGCCTGCAGCTCTCATTCAGCTCAGCAGAATGGCTGATTAATTAACGGGCAGAAAAGCACTCCAGCACTCACACAACCAACACTAAAAGCTTTTCTTTCTCCATCTAGTGATTTCTATAATTATTTTGATGGTGAGGCTGCGCTCCAGGCCCCAAGAAAGCAGGGAAGGAGGTGGTGGAAGGTACATGTGGAGATAGGGAGGGGAAAGAGCACTAACAGTGTGGTTATTTATTTTTTTTTGGGCCAAATTTTTCAGTGAGGTATCTGGCCACAATGGCTGCTGATGGGGGACGCAAGTAGACATTGGTAACCTGTGGAGTAGCTCTTGATGGGTTTGCACCGTGTTTTGGACTGACCCTGGCGGGGTTACATTGAGGACTGGAGGACTGTTTGCTTAGTGCAGTGTGGGGGCTATTGTTCTCGAGCACATCCAGGACACGGCATTCAAACGGCGAGGTAGAGTGCCGACTGGAGAGCTGGCAACCTTGTAGACCCTTTCTTCCTCTTATCAAACCGATTCCCCACTTTATCCTCATATGTTTGTCTATAAAAGTGTTTTTGGAGATGTGGAAGCAAAGGTTGCCAATCTCCAGCGCTCCGTTGGTCTCTATAGAACTCAGTCGCCCCTGTGCAGATAAGAGAGTCACCTGTCTCCCCCTTTCCTCTATATCTGGAGGGAACAATGATTATTTTTTAATTGGAGCGGAGCAGAGCTCTGGAGAGTCTGGTTGTTATAGTAACTTTCCGTGTCGAGTGTGGTGGGCCACTACAGAGCTGAAAGAGCAGCTCGCTGCGGACCCTTCTCTCAGCCAATGCCAAATAGCTCCCGCTCCCTTCTCTCTCATAAGGAGAACCTCAAGAGCCCCTCACTCTTTTCTCTCACCACATTTCCCGCGTCCTTCACCTGCCTGCCTCCGGAGCGCTCAGAGGAGAGGAAGAACGGAGAGAAGGAAACAAATGTCTTTGGTATTGGCTGTTTAGATGATATGAGATTTATGTATCGCAATTATTGAAATAAATGAAAATTAATCCTGTGATGACAAAGCTGAATTTTTTTGCATCATTACTCCAGTCTTTAGTGTCACATGAAACTTCAGAAATCATTCTGATTTGCTGATTTGATGCTCTGATTTGAAAATGTCTTATTATTATCAGTGTTTCAAACAGTTGTGCTGCTTCATATTTTTGTAGAAACATTTAAATCTTCTGTAACATTATAAAAAGTCTTCACAAAAACAAACAAACAAAATAAAACTTACTGACCCCAAATTTTTTTATTGTAGTGTTTGTATTAATTTATTCAAAATAATTAATACATTAGCACAATAACTTAAAACACTTATTTTGCTTTTAGTTTCTAAATTAAAATTAATTTTGATATATTTTGGGGCATAAAGTAAAAAATGTCAGAATGATACAACTGTCCTGATATCATAATTAAGATAAAGTTTGACTTTTATTATCCTTTCTTAGAAAAGAAAATATATATTTCAACAAAACTGCTTCACTCCTTATTCATATTGTAAAACTTTGTGTCCACAAAATCAGAGTCATGGGATACTTTTAAGGTGATGATACACGGGGCAACTTTTTGAACAATGTTGCCGTCAACCGGCAACCAGATGAGACACAGGGCCCACGACCGATCTAAATTATCCAGATAGAAGTTTGTTGCCCATTCGCAATGGGAAAGAGCCCAAGCAACATTGCTCAGAAAAGCTGCCCTGTGTATCATCACCTTTATGAAACTTTTCAAAACCAAATGAAACCAACATGAATACAAAGAGTCCATTTTCAACAACCTGGCAGATGTGCTTTTAACTAGATATGTAAAATATTTCTTTTTCATTTTTTTTTTTTTGAATGAATGCACACTCTTATATGTTATTGACCCTTAAACCATGCACTACACAATTTCTTATTAGGTTAACGGCAAACGCTACTGGAGAGTAGCTTAGTTATATTTACTTGCCAAAGCCAGTTTTAATTGCTTTTGTCACTTATTGAGTGGACCCAGGAAACACTAATGTAGAGGACTGTAGCTTAAGAATTTTTTTCTGATTTAAACCTCAGCTTCAAAATGTCTACATCAAGTGTAATTGTGTCTAAAAGATTTACTACAAGTAAGTAGTGCTGTGCTCTGGTCTTGCCTTCAGAGAGACTAAATCAGTTCACAGGTTAAATTTGTGCTTTAGGTAACTGTACTGAAGAAAAAGGAATCATTTTATGAACATCATACACACAATCTTTTACACCAACACGATTCTAGCAGGACAATCAGTTTTATTTATTAAATAATTAAAATATGATATGATATAATGTACTACGCATACATACTTCAAAGTAAAACACCCTCCACAGTCTGTCTAGGCCATGTATGGAAACAAAGTCGCAAAAACACTGCATACATTTGCATATTAATGTCATTTACAGCAACTTGACTGCTAAGCCTTTGTGAACTAAGTTATCTTTTACTCACCCTTATGTAGTTCAAAACTTGTAAGACTTTATTTCTACTGTGAATCATAAAAAAATAATGTTGTTAGAGGTTTTTCTACATGCAATGAAAAATAATAGTTTGCAGTGTTGTTTTGGACACTATTCATTTTCACTGTACGGACACAAAAGTTCTGCAGAAGAAATGGTTTTGAATGACACTAGAGTAACAATGACTATATTTCCAGTTCTGGGTGAACTTGAAGGGTCAAAAGAGGGTAAAAATGGCCATGAGAAGCTAAAAAAAAGTACTTTGTATTTTATTATAAGTGGACATACTACAAAGAGTCAAATAAGACCTGCTTAAAGTCACCAATTTATTTTGGCGTCCCTCAATCTTTTATCAAAATAATTTCCCGAGGAAGGGACAACCTGACTCTCTCATGACATAACAAAAACAGCAAACCAATAGCAAACGACAACCATCCAAGAATCCGATCATTTCCACATGGTTCCAAAGTCCCGCCCTACATTTTTTCTTGTTCAAGAAGCTGTTTCACTAAGACATGCATCACAAAAGAGAAGAAAACACTATCACAACTTCCGTTTCATGTCAACTTTAAACAATTCATAAGGTAAAAAAATATATAATAAAACGATCTAGATGCAGAGAATCCTGTTGCACTTCACCACTGACCATAAATTATAAGCCACTACACATATTGAGAGACACTTTTTATGACAGCGGTGGGCAGCAGGCTGCGTGTTAAACTGCCTGTCCGTCTAAATAACCGAGCCGCTTTAATGACTCTCAGAGGATGCTTTTAAATCAGACACAGGCCATACAACAGAACAACTCTTCCGTTTAACAAACTCTTCAAATGACACGAGAGCGTGCTCACGCTGACTCCAGAGTCCATGATGCTATTCTCATTCACATCCTCAATTTACCCATCAGCAGCCTATCAGCGTGAATTCACTAAAAAATACTCCACTTTTGCAGGGCAGAAATTAATATGCAGCGCTATTCAAACTCACACCGCCTGACAGAGTGCGAAAAGATAACGGTGGGGAAATAAACCAGATTATTTATCAAAAACTGAGGCTGTAGGAGACATCCGACCACAGAGGCAGACAATGTGGGGTTGCACAGACTAGCTAACTAGTCGACTTTAATGCTCTGCCGTGACGTTTTAAGCTTGACGTTGACTAGCCGCTGATCATGGCCTATAGGGGGCGCAACAGGATAATAAATCTTTGAAGTGCACTTTTACGTTCAGTTTTTCAATAGTTAAAATGACAAGTAAATGCATACTCTGAGAGCGCTCCACAAGATATGTTTGATTATACATCTGGATGATCAAAATTGATCAGGTGAAAGCAGGTTTTATCTCAAACCCCGCCAGCGTTAAAAAAACAAACAAAAAAAAATGTTGCCAGCCACTGCAAGCGTTTTTGATTATTTTCACAAAAATGTCATGGCCCCCAGAATATATTATTGTAAGAATATCTGAACATGCAATATATAAAAAGAACGAACAGTCCCTCTGCTTTTAAACAAAAACATTTTTTGTTTTATTATATCTTCATGCTTTCTGTTTTAAACAACACTTGAATGTGGGTAAGTTTCATAACACAGCAACAATTTGAGCAAAAAGCTGAGAAAATCATGTTTATGTCAAAGTTGTTTATGATTCAGAACGATGGTCAAAACACAGATGGAGTGGATCAATTCCATCAACACCCCTAATGCTTGCCCAGTCCTGTAACTTATCCTCCTGGGTCGACATTTTATTCAGTAACATTAGGCAGTTTTGATTTATAGGCCGTTTAATGTTGATGATTACGTTATTTTATATATGCATATGATGAGATCGCTAATTTTTGCATCTTCTTTGCATGTATTTTGATCAGGAGATTCAGTACTCCTACAGTAGATGAGTAAAAGCGCCCCCTACCGTATAACAGTGTGATTTATCAATAAAATAGCTTAGAAACTGAAAAGTAGCATATATTTCTTAGTAACTAAATCCCACAGCTTCACTATTACTAGAGAGACGCTGCCAGGTAGAATTATTCACACCCAATTGCTCTCTCACTAATGCATTCATATAAATGTAAACGTTACTGTGCTACATTATCTGTATTTGATTTATAATGATCAGAAATCTGTGAGGAAATAACCCAAAGACAAAATAACTGATAAAAATAAGCTGTTATGTAGGAGCGCTGTTTCATATCCCATAGCTGTGCACAGAACAAGTATTCAAGTCTCACCTCGAGGTTCAGGCTTATATGTTCATTAATGACGTCATCAACGACTAGTCAACGTCAACTCGACTTTAATCACATAAATGTCAATGTCATTCGACCCAAATACTTACTACACCTTTGTCTCCATGTGGCATACATCCTTCCCTTCATTCAAATTAACAAGTTTCCTTATGACATCTTCTTCAGCCAACTACTGTATCTGACCAACAACTGACCCATCATACAGAGACATTCCTGTTTTAAACGAATCTCCTTGTGACTCAAATATCCACTCAGAAATAGCCACAGGGACAATGGGAGCAAGGCATTCAGATATACATAATGTACAGGAACATGCCAGTAACTTTTGCATCATGCATAAGAGATAAGTTTTCACTTGTATTTGTCAAGTCATTTGTACGATTCATTTAAAAATGCACTTGATCTAAATTCCAAGGCTAATGCATTACTTCACCATAGGTGGAGGCCAATGAAACATATATAGTGATATATTTCTGATGCTCAATCAAAAGAGTAGAAGTGAAGCATGGCTGTGTCAGAGCTGGAGACTGAGCTCGTGTGTCCAACAGGAATGAGAGAATCAATATTAGAGCAGCTACTTTGGGCTTACAGCTGTGACTCTATGTCTTCAGGTTATGAGAACTACAAGTCAAGGCGAGGAAGAACTTGTAATTAAAGTGTGTTTTATTATGCATTAAGGGTTCTTTATGGTTGCCAAGCAACTTGCTGTATTAATATAGCATTCAAAAGACAGGCATCACAAGTGTGTATCTAATCAGATATTATACAACAGAGTCAAACTCGACGAATCCAATTTAGAATTGTTAAAAACAAGTATTATTATTTTTAACAACAACAATTAAAAGAAGATTGCTAGTATCTTGGCATGTAATCTTTTTTTGATGATGTGCAGAATGAGTAAATGAATTTCAAGTATTGAGTTTTTCACTCTTTGAATTCAGTACATCCTTGCTGAATAAAATTACATTTATTTAAAAATTTTGCTGACACCAAACAGTTGAACAGAAGTGTATTTCACTCACTGGATATAGACATTAAAAAGTGGTTATTTATTACTTATACTATGAGGCTGTTGAATGCTTGAATCTGATTGGTTGACAAACGTTCTAAGGTGTGCAATTATTTTCAGGGAAACGCACGGCTAAAGTAGTTCCAGGCAGGTCTTGACCGCATTACAGTTTCCATATCACTTCGCCAAATGATTTCAGTTATTTCAAAGGTCCTTACAGACTATAACAGCAAAAGAACCAAAACCCACAACGACACTGACCGAGCATATAGTAAACAATAGAATAAAAACAACAAATTGTTTCCATGTTTTTTTGCAACAAAATTACGTTTTATTATGTACGGAAAGCACATACTCTTTTCTCCCGCTCTCTCCCACTCAAACACATACACACACAGTACGGACGCACACTCGCAAAGAAACGTGTTGTCAGCGCTGCTCTGACGATTTTATCAGTAAAATAGTTTAACAACTTAAAAGCTACATGACATTTCTCACTAGCGAGGTAATAACGGCGCTGTTCTTGGAGCAGATAAACTTACAGTAGAGACGCTGCTGCCGAACACTGTTGAGAGACACAAATACACTTATTTCTTCAGAACTGCATTTATAGATTAAATGAACTAATTAATAATTTATGACCTTTAAAAAAAAACCTGAATCAACACTGAACTGACTTCAGCTAAACAATGACAGTTTTCTTTAAGAGCTGCAGTACAGACATTCGGTAAACAGATGAGGACTGAGAAAAATTTAAAAGACTGTACAATTTAAACTTTAATCCTTCAGCAATCAACACAATCTCGAGGAAATCCACTCACTGAATGCACTTAGGCCGGCTTAAGCAGGTTTTTTCAGCAAGGATGTATGTATATATGCATATTTACCTGTCTGCAGCAGTAGGCGGAGGGCTTCGTTGTTTGTTGACTTTGGCATACAGGCCGTCCAGAGGGTCTTCTGTGGACGTCTCTCTGCTGTGGGACACTGGGGGCGGGGGTCTCTGCGGGGAGGGGCTGTGGTTCCCGTATAGCGGCTGAGAAGGTGATACGCGCTCTCTGAAGTTGTTGATGCGGGCGTAGTTCGGGTCCAGGTCATCATCCTCGACGTCAGGTGGGGAGAATCGGTCCCGAACCTGCCGTTCCCTCAACTCCTGGTGCTTAGCCTCAATTCTTTAACATAGAAAAGCTGATGTTAACTTATCTTGCATCAATTATCATTTTGAGGTGTTTGTCTATCTTTTTAGTCTGAGAGGGGGGATGCGATCTAAAATTTCAATTTAGCAAATGAGCAAATCACACAGGCAATGAGAGCGCAACTGAAAGCACTTGAACTTGAATCGTATTTACACTTTCAAGTACCGCTCCAAAAATACAATCAACTGGAAAGGTCAAGAAAGACCTTTCGGACACATCCAGCTGATTTTCCCCTCTCCCTCTTTCCTTTTCTGTCTCTCTCAGGAGCTTCAACAGGCTCAGTCAATAAAGTCTCTCTCTGAACAAATGCCACTCTGCAGCATATGGAGGAGAACAGCACGGCTCCAGCTCACACTTCACACGTTTCCAAGTCCAAATAAGCCTCGGCAAACACCACACAAAATAATGACTGCAAAAACATCCTTGCATCTCAGCTAAATTTATCCTTCTCTCCTGTCTTTTGGCAGAATATACATGATACACCGAGAGACAGAGATAGAGAGAGGACGAGGAATCTAGTGCTGTGTGTCATCTCAAAAATGGACCACAAAAAGCTGTCAGAGTGAATGAGATGGAAAGGGACGAAAAATAAAGAGATCTAAACCTGTGCGTCATACAGTGAGTCATATGACAATAACAAACTATACCTTTCTTTACATGTGGCACATAACTTTCTTCCCAGATTACATCTCAATCTTCTTCAGCCAGTAACTAACTGATCAACTCATCGCATAAACTGAAACCAAACTCTAATCTGCTAACTTCAGCATTAATGACTGCTATCTTTACATCAGTGAGATTTTTATATAAATGTGCAGTCATCCAATCGTTATCACAAAATAAACTCTGAATGGATGGACGGGACATTTTAAGTGTCTTGAATCACTCTGAAGGGATTTATTTTGTGATAATGACCGGATTGGTTTGAGTAATTATTATATTATTAAAAAAACTATGTAGGGAATTGAAAGCCTGGGACAATGATCAATTTAATTGATTTTAATTGATTCATTCAACTCATATTCATGCATTTGGCAACAGCTTCAATCCAGATAGTGCACTTAAGCTATACATTTTATCAGGATGTACATTAATGTGTTACATTTCTTGGCAACTGCAAACAGTCTTCAGTTAGGCTAATGAACCATATTATTCAACAAATTGTTAATTGTGATTATTATTAACAAATTTACTATTTATTGAGTGTATTAATACTTGTATAAACTGCAAACAGAGAAGCATCACATAGTCATTGTCACAGTAATTCATCACTAAAAGATTACATAATATCAGAATGACTTTCAACAGATGTTTTTGGTTAAGAATATAAGTCAATAAGTCTATTTTTTTTCAATTGTGCAATTCGTTTCAGATGATGTGCTCTTGTGTCTCTTATGATAAGTCGTCAAGTCGTCTTCATTTGAGCCTTGACTCCTCCTGAATCTCTTTTACTCCCAGAGGACATTACTTGCCACTGTTTCTGTGAGGTAGCTCAAGGGATCTAGGCCTGATATATATATATATATATATATATATATATATATATACAGTCCCCTCCAAAAGTATTGGAACGGTAAGGCAAATTCCTTTGTTTTTGTTGTTCACGGAAGACATTTGGGTTTAAGATCAAAAGATGAGTATGAGACAAAAGTTCAGAATTTCAGCTTTTATTTCCTGGTATTCACATCTAGATGTGTTAAACAACTCACGACACACCACCCTTTGTTTGAACCCACCCATTTTTCAAGTGAGCAAAAGTATTGGAACAAATAATCTTAAAGTAAAAACATTTAATATTTGGTGGCATAACCCTTGCTTGCAATAACTGCCTCAAGCCTACGACCCATCGACATCACCAAACTGTTGCATTCTTCATTTGTGACGCTATTCCAGGCTTTTACCACAGCTTCTTTCAGTTCTTGTTTGTTTCAGGGTGTTTCTCTCTTCAGTCTCCTCTTAAGGAGGTGAAATGCATGGTCTATTGGGTTAAGGTCAGGTGATTGACTTGGCCAGTCTAAAACCTTCCACTTTTTTCCCCTGATGAAGTCCTTTGTTTTGTTGACAGTGTGCTTTGGGTCATTGTCCTGCTGCATGATAAACTTCCTCTCGATTAGTTTCAATGCATTTCTCCGTAAATTGGCAGACAAAATGTTTCTGTACACTTCTGAATTCATTCTGCTGCTACCATCATCAGTTACATCATCAATAAATATTAATGAGCCTGTCCCATAAGCAGCCATGCACGCCCAAGCCATGACATTACCTCCACCATGCTTCACAGATGAGTTGTATGCTTCGGATCATAAGCAGTTCTTTCTTTCTCCACACTTTGGCCTTTCCATCACTTTGGTAGAGATTAATCTTGGTCTCATCAGTCCATAAGATTGTGTTCCAGAACTTCTGCGGCTCATCTCTGTACTTCTTTGCAAATTTCAATCTGGCCTTCCGATTCTTACTGCTGATGAGTGGTTTGCATCTTGTGGTGTGGCCTCTATATTTCTGCTCTGAGTCTTCTTCAAACAGTGGATTGTGAAACCTTCACCCCTGCACTGTGGAGGTCATTGGTGATGTCACTTACTGATGTTTTGGGGGATTTCTTCACAGCTCTCACAATATTTCTGTCATCAACTACTGTTGTTTTCCTTGGCCAACCTGTTCGACGTCTGTTACTCAGTACGGCAGTAGTTTCTTTCTTTTTCAGGACATTCCAAATTGTTACGCTTGCTATGCCCAATGTTTGTCCAATGCTTCTGGTCGATTTTCCTTCTTTTCTCAGCTTGACAATGGCTTGCTTTTCTCCCATAGACAGCTCTCTGGTCTTCATGTTGGTTTATCCTTTTTAACAGGAAATGCAGTCTTTATAGGTTTGAACCAAGGATGAAAACTTAGACTAGTCATGCAGAGCTATTTAATGTTTGTATAATCAACCTAAAAGGCAACACCTGGGCAGCAAGAAACATCTGTCAGTCACATGTTCCAATACTTTTGCTCACTTGAAAAATGGGTGGGTTCAAACAAAGGGTGGCATGTCGTGAGTTGTTTAACACATCTAGATGTGAAAACCAGGAAATAAAAGCTGAAATTCTGAACTCTTGTCTCATACTTATCTTTTGATCTTAAACCCAAATGTCTTCCGTGAATAACAAAAACAAAGGAATTTGCCTTACCGTTCAAATCCTTTTGGAGGGGACTGTATATATATCACACATATATATATATATATATATATTAGGGGTGGCACGGTACATGAAAAAACATCCGAACCATTCGGTTCGCTCGTCTCGGTTCGGTGCGTGTGTGCGTCGCACGGTTCAACGCATGCGCAGTGTAACCTCGTGCCCGTGACCTCAGACAGTGCGTTTACTTTTCGCGCAAAATAAGAGATGTGTGGACATGACAATGGACATACATATATGAGGCTTGTTCGACTTGAACCGGCGCTGCACAGACCGATCGATGAATAACATCAAAGTACCGCGAGAGCAACGGCTCCATATGCTTTTCAATCACTCTCGCGGTACTTTGATGTCATAAACCGATCGGTCTGTGCAGCGCCGGTTCAAGTCGAACAAGCATATAGACAGTAAAAGTGGAGTATGGAGTGCTGCAGGTCTCGTCACGTATAGAAATGGCAAGTGGGAGATATAAGGAAGGCTAATCGGAGTTGGAGGATGCGCCAGCGTCGTATAAGTCCGGTGTGTGGGAACATTTTGGATTTCATGTTACCTATGATATTTAAAAATATACAGTGACACCAAGTTTACATAAGAACTCCAGTCATATGTTTCCAAATACTGCACTTTAATTTCAAGTGAAAAAAAATGATCCTCACTCTCAGGGAATAGAAGCATTGTTGATACTGTTTTTGTGTTGAGGTTGAACTTATGTTTCACTTTATGGTTATGCCCAGTGCTTGAAGTGGGAAAAGAACGGTGCCGGTAATCTCTTGCATTGGCAAATCATGACATTTGAGATTTCTACAATGAAAAACAAAAATTATAACAAAACTTTATTAACATTATATTAACTTTATAAAACTTTATTAATTGTTATTTATTAACAACATAAATGTATTAAAACAAGTCGTGCATGTGTGCACGTGCGTGCGAAAACGGAACTCCTCCAAGTCTGCAAGTCCAAAAATACATTTAGATTACTACATTTTAATTAAATGCATTTATGGTGAGATTATTATATTTTCATGTCAATCTGTGTTTTGACCACGAACCATGAGCTGTCACTTTAATTCAGCGCGTGCAGCACAGCAAATAGACTTGGAACGATCACTGCACTGCTGTAGGCCTATACGCACAGCACCAGGAGCGCATTGACGGATCGCATGCGTGTGCAGTGTGAAAGCTCGAACCTGTTAACATGGGTGCGGAAAAAATACGCACTGCAAACGAAGTATATCAACGGGCGTGACACTGGCGCTTTTTCTGTCAGTGCTCGAGTACCGGCTACATGCGAGAAGTAGCGGTACGCAAGAAAAAGTGCAGGTACGCTTAAGAGTAAAATGTAGAAGTGCCGGTACTGCGTACCGGTGAGTACCGCCCCACTTCGAGCACTGGTTATGCCTTTGCTATTGTTATAGCCTCATTATAGGCAATTATGTGTAACATATTTTGACTTATTTAAAAGATAGTGCTTTAAGAGTTCCTCTCTTTTTCTTTTAAAAGATAAACATTTTGTAAGAGCTACACTGAAGTTGACATATTGATAAATGCAAGTTAATTTTAATCTTTGTGTCTAAAAATGCACATAAGTCCCTGTAGAGATAGCAATACACATTCTCCTTTTTTGCCAAATAAACAAAAGCATTTCATCAATGTCTTCTCTCTTGCTGTATCGAAATGTCACCTAGCTTTCCTCAGAGATGGTCTCAATAATGTGCTTAAAGTCAAGTCAAATTCAGTTTGTGCATGATTACATGATATACATTTTTTTTAAATACTGTATCCTGAATTGTGGATAATTAAGCTATAGCCTTTATCATATGCTGAAGTACATTTCTGGAGTGTTAAAAAATAACAACAAGAACCGTACAGAACCGAAAACCGTGACCCTAAAACCGTGATACGAACCGAACCGTGGGTTTTGTGAACCGTGCCACCCCTAATATATATATATATATATATATATATATATATATATATATATATATATATATTGCGTGAGGAGATCTATTTGTAAGAGTTGCTACGAATGTAGAGTGTTTCAAATCATGCACTTACAGTATGAGGTTCCATCTCAGTTAGGATACAAGACAAGGTTTTTAGTAGTGATTCATGTGGTGTGAGGGTGTAATGACATCAGTCCTACCTTTCTCTCTCTTCCTTCATCCTCTCCAACTCTTCTTCACTCAGAATTTCTGTCGTCTGCTTCTGTGCATTCATTTTTGTCTCTGTCTTGTTCTTTTCTTCTTTTTTCTTTCCAAATCTGAGAGAGAGAGAGAGAGAGAGAGAGAGAGAGAGAGAGAGAGAGAGGGGGCATAGAAAGACATCACTGCATGATCACTGTTTGCAAATTATGTTTATCCAGGATATCTAGTATACAGTGTGTGTGTGTGTGTATGTGTGTGTGTGTGCGCTCTCTGGGGAGTTCCTAAACTGTTGTAGGGGCCAGAGCGTGTCAGTAGATATGTTCTGTTAACATGCATCATTTCTGCACCAGTGATTGAGTCCTGCACCCATCTCCATTTTCTATGCTCATAGAAGGTCATTTCTCATGTGCGCCTGTGTCTCAAACCCACTGCCGCCCAGCCGAGCAGCTTCAGTGCAGTGTATCAATGTCACAGCGAGCAGAGGCCGTGGCCTCCAGCTACACACACCGGGACACGTCAAAGCACATATATACACACTGTCAGAGGCAATCACACCAGTGTCTTTTAGCAACTCACATCCGGCACACACTGAAACACAATGATGTGATCTGATCTAAATTATCTTGAATCTCACACATCTGCACATGATGATCATAATGTGAACATTTTTGCAATACAATCAGCAATGGTGAGGGAGCATATGAGCTTGAGTCCTACTTAGCACTGCAGGTGGCAATTATACAAGCCATGATATCACTTAAACACAGACTCTGAGCTACTGAGAAAAATAAAAAATAAATAAAATATATATTTTTTTAAATCAGCATTCAACCCAGGAAAGCCTAAAATATAAATATAAATATATATATATATATATATATATATATATATATATATATATGGAACAGTTTATTGAAACTATAAACTGACTATATATATATATATATTCATGGGTTTCAGTCATGACTTTTTTGTTGTTGCCGCCATCTTTAGGACCTTTGCGTTAAATTGCGTAACCTCTCCTTGGTGATCGGAAAGATGTCGCACACTAAAATAGCACATCTCACTACAGACGAAAAGCAACGGTATTTAAATAAAATAGATACTTTAGGTATAGATCCGTATTTACTGTTAAACAAACTGCTGACTCCACTAAAGTCTAGTAAAAACTTGCCAAATTTTACGTTTGCTGACATTTAGATCTGCCTCGTCCACAATCCCTCTCCATACACGGGCAAAGCTCTCAAAGCAGGGGCGTAATTTATGGCTGGGACATGTCCCCATCACTTTTTGCTAGGGTAGATATTGTCCCCACCACTTTTGAAACATATCGCGGCACGAATGTACCAATACAAATAAATAAAACATCTCCAGTTAACTTGTAGAGCATGCATTTCGTTCGTTTGTTAAATAAGAGGTGATCTAGCACGCTGAAATATGTTATTTTTGAAATTAAATGATCAAAGTGCTCGTTGACTCTGCATCAGTGGTGCAGATAAAGTGTTCTCTTGTGACTCGCGCACACACCTTACAGTCTTCACACGGACGCGCGCTTTAATCCGTTTCGGAGACTCTCTATTCGTACCGGTGAAATCACAAAATAAATTGCACACAAATGTGTCCCTGCCTGATATACAACCACTGATAAACATAATCAGCTTTAATAAGGGGGAAAAAAAACCTATACGAGTGCGGATTAGAACCTAGAACCTCTGACACGCTTGGTAAAAGTTCTGCCACTGGACCATTCAAGTACATACAGGGCTCTAGAGTGCGACCAATTTGGTCGCATATGCGACCAAAATTTGTAAGGGTGCGATTAAAATTTTTCCGAGGTCGCACCGGTGCACCTAACGTCCTCGCGTCCGCTGCCTCTCCACGAACGAAGCGCTTGTTCTCCTTTGTCGGAACTCACACCCATGGTTGGATCATATCGTGGTCTAAACCAATCAGAGACAGAGATAGGGCGGGTCTTTGCCTCTGATTGGCTGTGGTAGGCCTACACTGCTCCGTGCTGTGTGACTGAAATTGCGACCTGAGCACCAGAGAATCAGTTACGGCAATCAGCATCAGCAAAAGAAACGCAAGAAAACAGACGACGAACAATGAAAAGAAATAGACCCATAGAGTTTTTTCTTTAAGAAAAGTAGGCCTGTTTCCCCCAACACTCTCCCCGGTAGGGATGGGTACCGAAACCCGGTATTCAACTTCTGAAAGACCGCTGTATCGATCAGCTCGGACGTGATCGGTTCTGATGTCGGTAACTTACTTGAGAAATTAAGAAAATACACAAACTATTTATTATTACTATAAAGACGTTATTTAAAAAAGAATTTATCTTGCGAGCCTTTTCTGTGTATAATAATATTACACCATTTTTGCTATTCGCAGTCTAAGAGAGAAAGAGAGAGAGATCTCTCACGCGGAGCCACAGCGCGCACAACACGACAGCTCTGCTTAATGAGTGACGACGGCAGAACTAAACATTCAAACGTAGCCTGGTTACACTTTAGGTCTGTGATATTAGTCTGATTTTATTTTAGATTTCGGCTTCCAAAGATTATTAAAAAAAATAATGGGGATAAAACCATTAAAAACTACAACCACAGTCGGTCTTGCGCAGCTTCCTTCCCTTCGCAGCAGTGCGCTGTCATTTCTCCCTAAAACTCAAACTTAACGACAGAATCAGCTCGTGATTGTTGTAAAATGCAGTCCAGCTACTGTTGCTAAATTGCGGGACGCGTTTAATAATAAAAAGAGCTATTAAAAGCACAAAAGTCTGCACAAGAGATGCTATTCCCAAGGCGGCGCGCGCTCCGAAACAGACCGTAACGAGACAAGCAAATTATAGCCTACTTTGGGTTTCATGTGCGTGTCTAAACTATCAAATGTACACACAAATATGTCAGAATGACCGGCTTGTATTCACAGCTCTTGAATTAATAACTTCAGCTTTAATAAGCATTATCTATCTATGATAAAATATGCAGTGTTATTTTACATTTGATTACTTTATTAGATTTCTTTTTAGACCATACTTGAACAGTAGCTAATGTTAGTAGACCTTCCTGAAATTAAAGCACTGTGTAGGCCTATATAATGTGCATCTTTGTTTAATTGTTTATCTTTGTTTATAAAACAAAAAGAACCGATAAGAACACTGTTAAAGTACCGGATCGATAAGCAGTATTGGTAAGAGTAGTAATGCCGTTAAAACCTTATGGATACCCATCCCTACTCCCCGGTCAATGCTCCGACAACAGCCCAGACATGAAGCTACTTCAGCCATCAGCCTCCCCAGTCCCTGTAAGATGCCAAACCCTGGTCCTTCGTCGGAGATGGCATCCGACTCAAGAGGTAGAGCCTACCGAGCCTGAGCTAGAGACTCAAAATAGTTAGTTTGGCAGCTCAGTGATAGCCTGGTTCTACCAGACTCTCGTACATTTCATTTGTACAGAGAGTCTGGCACCGCTCCATTGACAAGCGTTAACTTCCTTGTAGGTGGGTATTCTATTGAAGTCTAAAACTATTGGATCTGCCCAGAGTCACTCTATCTGCCATAACCAATCGCTAACGTTTGGTCGTGACATATGTCTTTTCCCGAACCCCGTGGGAGGATGGCCATAAGCACAAAACTAAGCAAAGATTGTTCTTGCTCCGGCTTTAACTTCTTGATATTCGGCAGCGTTGCCACAACGGACAGAATGGCTTCGCTCGCATCTTTCTTATTTTGAACTACAACTCAAAATAACGCACGAGTCGACATCAACGTCATCTTTCTCAGCCACTCCCTCTGTTCGCTGATTGGCCCGGTAAAAAATTGATCGGAGAAAACCAAAGTCTACAGCACAATCCCAGACGTAGTACTGAAGGAAAATGAAATTGAGCGGAAGTGCGTAGGAGGGCGGAGCCAGGCTAGCTCAGTGAAGCACTTTAAAAAAATAAATAAATTTATATACAGTATAATTGTGCTTCAAATAAAAAAAAAGTATTTACCTACACCTTATTCTTGTTTAAAATCATTTACATAATATATATGAATGTATATGGAGCATGATAAAAAGCTGAGCTTGAAATTGTGGCGTTAAAGGCGACGCGAGGAAACATTTGGGTGCACCTAAATTTTGTGCTGTTGCACCTAAATAAAAAAGTTAGGCGCACCAGTGCAACCAAGGCAAAAAGTTAGTCTGGAGCCCTGACATACAGGTCCTTCTAAAAAAATTAGCATATTGTGATAAAGTTCATTATTTTCCATAATGTAATGATAAAAATTAAACTTTCATATATTTTAGATTCATTGCACACCAACTGAAATATTTCAGGTCTTTTATTGTTTTAATACTGATGATTTTGGCATACAGCTCATGAAAACCCAACATTCCTATCTCAAAAAATTAGCATATTTCATCCGACCAATAAAAGAAGTGTTTTTAATACAAAAAAAGTCAACCTTCAAATAATTATGTTACTTATACTTCAGTTATGATACTTATGAAAAAATACTTATGTTCAGTTATGCACTCAATACTTGGTCGGGAATCCTTTTGCAGAAATGACTGCTTCAATGCGGCGTGGCATGGAGGCAATCAGCCTGTGGCACTGCTGAGGTGTTATGGAGGCCCAGGATGCTTCGATAGCGGCCTTAAGCTCATCCAGAGTGTTGGGTCTTGCCTCTCTCAACTTTCTCTTCACAATATCCCACAGATTCTCTATGGGGTTCAGGTCAGGAGAGTTGGCAGGCCAATTGAGCACAGTAATACCATGGTCAGTAAACCATTTACCAGTGGTTTTGGCACTGTGAGCAGGTGCCAGGTCGTGCTGAAAAATGAAATCTTCATCTCCATAAAGCTTTTCAGCAGATGGAAGTATGAAGTGCTCCAAAATCTCCTGATAGCTAACTGCATTGACCCTGCCCTTGATAAAACACAGTGGACCAACACCAGCAGCTGACATGGCACCCCAGACCATCACTGAATGTGGGTACTTGACACTGGACTTCAGGCATTTTGGCATTTCCTTCTCCCCAGTCTTCCTCCAGACTCTGGCACCTTAATTTCCGAATGACATGCAAAATTTGCTTTCATCCGAAAAAAGTACTTTGGACCACTAAGCAACAGTCCTGTGCTGCTTCTCTGTAGCCCAGGTCAGGCGCTTCTGCCGCTGTTTCTGGTTCAAAAGTGGCTTGACCTGGGGAATGCGGCACCTGTAGCCCATTTCCTGCACACGCCTGTGCACGGTGGCTCTGGATGTTTCTACTCCAGACTCAGTCCACTGCTTCCGCAGGTCCCCCAAGGTCTGGAATCGGTCCTTCTCCACAATCTTCCTCAGGGTCCGGTCACCTCTTCTCGTTGTGCAGCGTTTTTTGCCACACTTTTTCCTTCCCACAGACTTCCCACTGAGGTGCCTTGATACAGCACTCTGGGAACAGCCTATTTGTTCAGAAATGTCTTTCTGTGTCTTACCCTCTTGCTTGAGGGTGTCAATGATGGCCTTCTGGACAGCAGTCAGGTCGGCAGTCTTACCCATGATTGCGGTTTTGAGTAATGAAACAGGCTGGGAGTTTTTAAAAGCCTCAGGAATCTTTTGCAGGTGTTTAGAGTTAATTAGTTGATTCAGATGATTAGGTTAATAGCTCGTTTAGAGACCCTTTTCATGATATGCTAATTTTTTGAGATAGGAATTTTGGGTTTTCATGAGCTGTAGGCCAAAATCATCAGTATTAAAACAATAAAAGACCTGAAATATTTCAGTTGGTGTGCAATGAATCTAAAATATATGAAAGTTACATTTTTATCATTACATTATGGAAAATAATGAACTTTATCACAATATGCTAATTTTTTGAGAAGGACCAGTATGTCTAATGGTCAGATCTATGTATTTATTCACGTGAAAATTCTCGGTACTAACACAATTTATTAGATCTCATTAAACGACAAATTAAACCCAATGTACTATTTATTTAAATCGTACATAGACACTGATTTATGATTTAGCATTGTATTAAATGCCCCCATGAAGAAAATGTTCTTGATAACATGAAGGGTAAGTGGCACTCTGTTAATCAAGCGATATTAACGTTACACCAGTAATCGCTGAATTGCTGAACATACAATCATCGCTGAACTGAATTGCTAATAATGTCGGTAAAGCACATCTCTTGTATTATCAGTGACGTTTGGAGTGACGTTTATTTTCAATTCTCATTTATTTGTATAGCGCTTTTCACAATATCGTTTCAAAGCAGCTTTACAGAAGATGCATGTGTCTACATTACAATCTAGAGTGTCCAAGTTATGCATTTCAGAAATGTATACAAATCATGCAGTTATCTAATAATCAAACAATGCATTAATTTAAAGCAGAAACAGTGAGCAGTAGTTTAGCATACTGAAGCAGGAAACAACAACATAATTCAGCCAAACGTATAAATAAGGTTACTAATGTAGATAGCTGTCTGGAATGACATTATACGTGTTCCAATTGTAAACTACATGTTTTAATTTAGCTAGCTAACCTGTAATTTGCTAATTTTACTTTTATTTAAATTTCCAGGTCAACGTTAATTTCTCAACATTTCTTTGTAATTTGCTTACAGCACAGCAGATAGACGGCATGTTGCAATTCGGTCCTAAAAATGGCGGTCGCACCACTGTGTGACGTCACATGAAATCTAAGAATATGTATATATACATATACAGTGATGTGAATAAGTTAGGACACCCATGCTAAAGTTGCCTACAAAGAGGAATAAAAAAAATCATCTTTTGGAAATTTATCTTAATGCCTTAATTAGAAAAATTAGGAAAAGTCCAACCTTTAAGAACACTAATTTTCTTTGTGTATGAATAATGTATCATAAATAAATAAATAAATGTTCTTCCTTAAAATACAGGGTGCATAAGTCAGGACACCCCTAGGTTAAATTCCCATAGAGTCAGGCAGATTTTTATTTTTAAAGGCCAGTTACTTCATGGATCCAGGATAATATGCATCCTGATAAAGTTCCCTTGGCCTTTGGAATTAAAATAGACCCACATCATCACACACCCTTCACCACACCTAGAGATTGGCATGGGGCACTTTCCATAAGATCATCTTTCAATGCAAATCAAACCAGCTATTAGGCTAACTGAAATAAAACCATGCCAATCTCTAGGTGTGGTGAAGGGTGTGTGATGATGTGGGTCTATTTTAATTCCAAAGGCCAAGGGAACTTTATCAGGATGCATATTATCCTGGATCCATGAAGTAACTGGCCTTTAAAAATAAAAAAAACTGCCTGACTCTATGGGAATTTAACATAGGGGTGTCCTGACTTATGCACCCTGTATTTTAAGGAAGAACATTTATTTATTTATGATACATTATTCATACACAAAGAAAATTGGTGTCCTTAAAGGTTGGATTTTTCCTCATTTTTCTAATTAAGGCATTAAGATCAATTTCCAAAAGATGATTTTTTATTCCTCTTTTTAGGCAACTTTAGCATGGGTGTCCTAACTTATTCACATCACTGTATATATAGGAGAATATGGAGCTCATACTTGAGTAAAAAAAAAAAACCACCTCTATTTTATCCAGAGGCCCAAACGGAGAAAAAAATATGTAATTTGGTGCAGTTGCTGATGTTTATATGGCCAAAAAGAATATCTATAAAACCATATACTATATCTCGAGAATACCATCCAAGATGATATTTAAATGCTTCGATTTATGATCAAAGATCTGTCGTTTTTATTGTGGGGGTCAAAATATGTACACACTGCAAATGCAATACAATGAGATGTACAAATAAATATTCCTCTAAAAGCCTGATGTATCATATTTGATACATTTTAATATGTTTTTTCTTTAAAAATAAAGTATGAATAAACATACGTTGCTTCAGTCCAGTAATAAGATGTTCATCTTGAAATATTAATTACAGCATACAATGTATTCTTGAGTTTACTTTATAAAAACAGTAAAGATTTCACAGCAAAAAGACACGTATACCATGACCTGTATAACCTACAATTATACTAAATGTCTTTCACTCTCTAAAAATATAAACTATACATCAGATGACAAAAGGCATGTGACAGGTTTTTCAGCCAAGTTTTTGATCATGTTGATCATGTAGATGCTTTAGAAATTTGTGAATCAAATATGATACAGCAGGCTATCTAAAAAGAGACACGAATGAATAAGACAGGAAGGCACCAATGAATGATGAATGAATAAACAAACGAACGAACAAACAAAAATGGAGGAATCACTGAAAAAATAACTAAACAGTTCAATTAGGGAGCGAATGGCCAGCAAATGAATGAACTAATTGTCTAAATAACAAACCAATTAAGGAAACACTAAATTAATCAATAAACCAAATAACAATTAAACTATCAAACAAATAAATGACAGAACAAACTAATCAAGGAAGGACTGAACAAATGTATAAATCATAAATAAGTGAACAAACAAATGAATTATCAATGAATGAATGAACAAACGGATGAATGAACAAAGGAATGAAGTAATGAACCAAAGAAGACAATGAGCGCATGAAACTAAAGAATAAGCAAATCAATTAGGGAGACAATGAATGAACAAATTAACTAATGAATAAAGAGAATAATACAATAATTGATGAGGGGAAAAGAACAAATAGAGAAACTAAAATGCGTAAAGCCTATTTCAATTGTCTTAGGTGTGTGTATCTCTTGCTCTACAGAACCTTTCAGTCATTTAAAGCAATGCCCTCAAAAACTAGAGTTTAACACTAACACAGCAGGACTGTGTTCAGATGGTGTGGGAATTTCCAGAGGGCACAGAATGAATAAAACGAAAGGAGTAGCAAAATACATAGGTAATTCACACTAGCCTGCAGCTCAGTCATCCAAGCCTCATTTAAGTCAACAGGTCTGTCCAGAACAGTTCCCTTTTTCACTCCGTCTACACAATTACTCAGCGCTGAAGCAGGGTGGATGATTCACTGCCCGTCAGCGCTCCAACCTTTCCTCTCGTTTTCAAACAAATTCCAAACAACAAACGCTATGTAGCCAAGTTGCTGATTGACACTGCCAGGGGGAGAAGACGATTTTCCCAGACAAACTAGGGAAATGTAAAGAGAGGAATAACGATGAACTTTCTGCCATCCTAACCAAAAGTTCGGGAATTGAGAACATTTACTGGACATAAATATTTCTTATTGGCCATGAAACTGTATATTGGACTGTACAAATATTAATATATTAGGAAATATTTATGAACAGAAATTCACTCGGCTCATGTTTCATAAATGAGGGCCAATGATAATTTAGTTGGCCATTCATATTGCTTTAACTTGATTTGGTTACATTCCCTACATCAGATAAGAGATGATGTTTTGAGAGCCAAATATAAACACACACACACACACACACACACACTGCTTGCATGTTTTATGGGGACTTTCCATAGACATAAATATTTTTTTACACTGTACAAACTGTATATTATATCACCTTACACTAACCCTAACCATCACAGAAAACTTTCTGCAATTTTACATTTTTCAAAAAAATGTCACTTAGTATGATTTATAAGCTTTTTTCCTCATGGTGACCAAAAAATGTCGCCACAAGGACAAGGATTTTGAATATTGGCGTAACATGGCGCATGGAACATTTTGTCCCCATAATGTAGGGCTCACCAGGCCAAACTTACACAAACTAACACACACGCACATCTCTCAGTGGAGAGCAAGACACGCAACTCTTAGTGACCCCAGACATGTGAGACAACAGGAGACAGCCTCACACAGACACATATAGTTCTTCAGTGTAATCAGTGCTGACTAATGCAGCCTAAGTGCAGACTAGATTTTCCATTGTCTATTCAGACATACATTTACACACACTCGTCCCTTATACCTTTTCTTACAGAACTCATTTTCATACAGATGCGCGCGCTTACACACACACACACACACACACACACACACACACACACACACACACACACACACACACAACAACGTCTTAAATAAAAAGAAAATGAAAACATAACGCATGAGTTACGTCACAATACACACTTCATGTTTAGCATTGTTAAAGAACCTTCTAAACTACCTTCTTTCTCATGTGTTGTGTTGGAAACATTCATTCTATTAAAAAAATACAAAAAAAGTCAGATATATTGTATTAAAAAGATTAAAAAAGTTACATTTATTCAATTAAAACTGATTTAAATAGTAGATTTAATTTAGTGAACCAATTCAAATAGGCAGATTCATTCCAGTGAAACGATTCAAAAAGTCAGATTCATTTTGAACTGAGAAATCAAATTTTTCTTAAGCTTTTGACATATATGAGGTCATCATACTATTAGAGTATCCTGTAAGTTTCAGGGTTCGTACACCTTTTCCAAGGTCAAATTCAAGCACTTTTCAAGCACTTTCAAGGTCCATTTTAAAGCTATTTCCAGCACCTTACACCACCGTAAATTACATACCAATACATAGTCAAAATTATTATTTAGTGTTTTTATCACATTAAAAGAGATAATGCTATAAAGAGGCAAAATTGTGTTTCGTAATAGCAGAAGGATCAGACATTTAAGCAAAACACAGGTTTTATTTTTCAAAATGTATCACTGTCTATGTAGAAAATGCCTATGAATAATAATTTTCATTATATTAATGTCCAAATATTGCTTCCCAGACAATATGATTTTCAGGCTGTAAAACTGAAGAAATTTCAAGGGCTGAAAATATGAAGACAGGATTTGAACAGAAATATTTTACAGGCCTTGGTTTTGGGACACATTCTTGATATAGACAAGGTTTGAATAAAATCTGAGATAGTGCAACAACAACCTGTAATTCAATTTTAACCCAGAAGACTGACAGTGCACAGGCACCTGCCTGATAAATAGCAGGTGAAAAAATAAAAAAATAAAAATTAATAATTGCCAAGACATATACATTTATCTACTGGAATATAGCAGTGTAAATATTGCATAAGGCCATCCGCAACCTTACAGTCGGCTACTTGTATGACACTCCATCTGACACGATTTCTGTTCAGCAATCAACGATTGTTGTTATGCACTGGGCTAACGTTTGCAGGTTTTAATTTGCGGGTAGTTAACGTTACTGTGCTGTAACTTTGGCTAGTATGTTCACTGCATATTCCACAAATGAACGTGCCTTAACGGACATCCAATACTAACATTGCATTATCACACCAAGTACTTTCAGTCACTAATGGCCCTTTCAGACAGGACGCAGAATGCGCTGCGCTATGAAACCCATTTATTTCAAAGGCTTGCGCCGCGCGAGGACGTTTTGTTGCTGAGTCGACCAGAGTGATGGGTCGTTCATGAACGATCCGTTCATAGCGTTTGTCACGTGACAAATGAACGAAAGACTCGGAAGGTAAATTAATTATTTATGTTCCCTGTAAATTATTATTTGACTGCATTATAATGATTTCTTTATTCAGAATATGATCAAGATTGCATAGGTGGATGTGTTCGAGTAATTTGGCGGTTAGAAGTATAGCGTTTAAAGCCACTTGAAAGAACGAAATGACTCGGAAAAAGATTCGTTCATTTTGATGAACGAGTTCGAACAGGAGAGTCAGTAAAATGATCCGAACTTCCCATCACTCGAGCACACGGCGCGGTCAAACTTAAAAATAGTTAAACTTTTGGCGTTGCGCTCTGTGACGATTACCCGCGCGGCCAATAGAAACGGGGCATCCAAACAAGCGCGGAAATCAAAATGAAAACCCTGCCTAATTTTCCGCATATCACTTTGTATCTGAAGGGCTACATTTTATTTCTCCATTTAATAAACAAACTATTCAGTCAGATAGGTATTTGTTGTGAGAGAAATACAGTTACAATTTCAAGCATTTTCAAGCATTTTATCCAAAATTTAAGCACTTTTCAAATCTTGAAAATACAACATCAAAATGCAAGCATTTTCAAAGATTTTAAGCACCCGTACGAACCCTGAAGTTTCAGAACCGAAAACGTATTAGTTCTCATTGTAGAATATGCCATGACGTCATGTAGGTGAAAGACCGCCTCTGCAGAAGATGATCAATGCCTAGTACTTCATCATTGCAACTTTGGCCCCGCCCACTGACAGGTTAGTGAGATGACAAGATCATTGTAGCTAATCACAGACATATTTGATGAGTGCGTGAGTTCAATGGCCAATCAGAGGTGTTTACGGTTCCGCTCAGCAGCGCTCAAAGCATCACATTTGTAAAATTTCAGTACCGTCCTGGTACCGATGTCGGTACTTTTGACAACACTACCATGACCCCTTTAAAACCTTTTTAAATAGCCAATTTATTGTAGTGAACCAATTTAAATAGTCAGAATTATTCTAGTGAACAGATTCCAAAAGTCATATTCATTCCATTAAACTGATATAAAATGGCACATTTATTTTAGTGAACCGAATCAAATAGTCAAATATTAATTCTAGTGAACTGATTTAAAAAGTCAGATTGATTCAAGAGAAAATTAAAAAAAAAAAGATTCACCAATTTGAGTCCCTGTGATACTTTTCAGGACTTGTCTATTTATTTATTTAGTGAAATGTTTAGCTGAATGCTGCAGTTCATTATTTTGTTCACTTTACAAATTAGGGATTTCTAGCTTTATACATTTTAACGCAAAAGGACCTGATCAAGTTTAATACCGTCATCCTAGTTGAGATTGGTTGTTCATACAAAACCTTTCATTTTCTCAATAACTCTTGGTTCTGATTAAATTAGCATTACTATATCACTGGATACATATTCGTTTAAAAAATTTACTGTTAGCATGTAATGTAAGCACATTTTAAAAGAATAGCTCGACTTGAGTAGAACTATTTTAATTGAGAAGTTTGCAGTTTCAAAACAACATCTCCACACTGATATCAAATCCATGCTTTAAAGTTTACAGTTTATACTGCAATTTATTCAGTCAAAACAGGAATAAACCAACTGTATTACATGCCTAAGGTATTTGAGTGTATTCCAGTAAAGAAGCCTTGTAAATACAGGAATGCATTATGCTAAATCTGAATGAACAGATGAGAAAGGACAAGCCATCCCACTCTTTCTCTCTCTCTTTCACGCACCCTTCCTGTATGTCCTCTGGCTGTGTATTTGTGTGTGGATGCAGCACTCTCATAACTTAATTACTGTATTTATCTTATTAGACTGCAGCTATTTAATGTTAGTGCTCTGGCATGCGCTTCCTGCACATCCATTCTGCTGCCTCATTAAGATCAGGCCCTATGAGACCTAAATGGTAAAACTCACTCACATTAACACGTAACTTGCTGCTAATGCATTCTGACACAACATTTATCAATACAACGCATGTGAATAATTCATGGCAATAATAATACAAAAAAAAATCTTGAGATCATTGACCATGGACACTCCAAAAATTGACAATTGTTGGATGAGGCCATGAAATTATATCACGGATGAACAAAATCAAAGACAATTTGTTTGATATCCAGACATTTATATTGTGAAGTAAAGATGTTTGCATACAGTGACATGCATAGCTATTTATTTTTAATACTACAGACTTATCCAGACTTTTGACTATCTGCCTTAAATCTGGTCCACATCGCAGCCTGTTCTGCTCCGACTTATAATTCCAATGTGACGTGACAAAGACAAAACTTTTTAGCATTTGTGCTATTAAATATAGAGGATATGCATTAGGTGTTGACACTAAATTTTGAGGTCAGTAAGATTTTGTTTTTTTGAAAGAAATTGATATACTTTTATTCAGCAATGATGCATTAAATTGATCAAAAGTGACAGGAAAGACATTCATAATGTTATGAAATATTTCTATTTCAAATAAATGTTATTTTTGACTTTCTATTCAGCAAAGAATCATGCATTTTTTGTTTGTGTGCACCAAATCAGCATTTTAGAATGATTTCTGAAGGATCATGTGGCACTGAAGACTGGAGTAATGATGCTGAAAATTCAACTTTACCATCTCTGTAATAATTTACATTTAACAACATTCAAATACATCAATTTTGTTTTAAATTGTATTAAAGTGTTGCTTTACAATGTTTGTTTTTTTATTTGTATTAAATATAATGAGCATAAGAGATTTCTTTATAAAATATATATATAAAAAATTGTACTGAGCCCAAACTTTTTGAACAGTATCATTATATTATAATTTATTATAATTCTTGTGCTGCCACAGAGAATTGCGGGAAATTCTAGTGCCGGTCGCCTCAAATCGTATAAACAAGCAGGAAATTCTGGCAAGCTTCTGTGTTTCAAAAACACAAACCCCGGTTTCACAGACAAGACTTAAGCCTAGTTCCAGACTAAAATGCATGTTTGAGTTTTGACTGAAAGCAATTGACATATTGCAAAATTCTTAAGATGCAAACCAGTATTTTTTTTTAAGGCACGTTTAAATGCTACTTAAATCTCCTAATCGACCTAATGCCTAATCCTGTCTGTGAAACCAGGACAAAGTGTCTACACAAACCTATAGCATACAGTTAACATTCACAATGAAAAATACTACTAACATCAATTTACTTCCACCTTGATTCTTCAATTCACATTCCCCAAATGAATTCACATTAATTCTAACTTTAGAAAGGGGACACGTTACATAAAGCCAGGCAATCAGAACAGAGCTTGTCTTCATGATGATTTCCTTCAACTACTGTATAAGTGGATGCATCAGAGACAGACATGTCTTTTAACAGGATCTCTGACTCTAAGCTAAAGGGCACAGCGGCTGCTATCAAATGAGGAGCCCAGCTGAGCCCAAACCAGCACATGGATAAATAAAGGCAATAATTAGGCTGTCATAAGAGACCCTGCCACTATCTTCAGCTGTTCAGAGATGCTTCAAACACAGCCTGTCAGTTAACCAGCCACAGTTCTTAGAGGGGGAGTGGTCACAGCACAAGAGAAAGACAGATGTGGCATGCCAAATTACTACTAACGATTATGAAGTCACAGTGAAAAAAAAAAAATGCAAATTTCTTCTTTTATTTCAGTTTTTTTTTTTTTTAAATCTTCAAATTTTAATGAATGCAGTTTGTAGAAGTGCCTATTACATAAATGAAGAACAAATGTGTCAGCATATTTGAAACAATTCAAATACAACAAAACAATAGCAAATAATTGCTCCATCCACTCTCGCTAAAAAGTACAGCACCATTATGATATATGCACTCGCTCTGCATTTATATATAGTGAAATGTGATGATGTAAATACACTACTGACAGTGAGATTTTTTAATGTCTTTGAAAGAAGTCTTTTATGCTCACCAAGGCTGGATTTATTTGATCAAAAACTTTTGAGAATTTTACTATTGAGAAATAGTATTACAATTACGGTTTTCTGTTCGAATATGCTATTGCTAAGCTGAATTTTTAGCATCATTACTCCAGTCTTTAATGTCACGTGATCCTTCAGAAATCATTCTAATATGCTGATTTGGAGCTAAAAAAAAACAAAAAAATCCTATTACAATCAGTTTAAAACGTCTTTGATCATAATGAGTGCAAATATAAGAACATCAAACATTACAGAACATGAATAAAATAATTTAAAAAATTCGAAATAAATTATTTTAATCTTAACTGAAATATGAAAGGAAATGGAATTTTAAAGACCCAGTGCATTCTGGGAATATATAGGTAGTAAATGTTTCAGGGCTCTGGAACAGCCCTGGAAATGGCAGACAGAGATGTTTTCATTAAACCGTGCCGCTAAATATTATCCTAACAATGTACGCCAATTGGAGCATCGTTAAAGTGATTTAGTACACTGATAGTTTATCAAAATTGAGTGTAAAATTGCCTAACAGAGAAGTCAAGAGCTGCTGATTGTTCCACAGAGTTAAATTCATCACGCGGCAGTAAACTCTACAGGGGGTGAAGGCCTGCGGAGAAGCCAAACTGTGCTGATCATTACCAAGAAATACATCACGGCTCTCTCTCTATCCATGTGCCAAACATTCATTTCCTCCATGTCTAATTAAACTACCTGCTCGTAGAGTAAAAAATACAGCGTCTTTCTCACACGTTTGCCTGTTAATTCACTCCGCTTCTGGTTCACTTTGCTTGGACTCTCTCTCTCGCTCGCTCTCAAATCACTCTCTCGCTCTCAAATCGCTGTAGGCAAATCTGTATCCTCTCTGGATAACGTTTCCCTGAGGGCTGCGGGAAAAGAAAAGTCTGGGATTTAATCTTTTCTTCAGAAGAGATGTGGTGAGTGAAAAAGGTGCTTTAACGGTTTCTCACTCTGACCGTCTTTAACACTTATGCACAGTAACACACACACACACCACAAATATACAGCAAGGTTTATTTAAAGATAACCCAGATGAATGGAAAGCGCTTCAAATGAAGCGTAAAGAGGAAGGGGTTGAGATTCAAACATCTGCAGTACACAAAACTGAAAATAAACACACATGCAGATAAACACAATGACCTCAAACACACACTCGCAATGCTTCAATGTGCTGATAAAAGGGGACCCACGGGGCATGTCTGTGTGTGATCTGAATATGATGGTATGTGGGGTGAGAGGCAGTTCACATCAATCCAAAAAGGAAAGACAAAGACAGCAAGAAAAACATGAAAAAGCTCAAAATGCTGCAGGGTAGAACTCTAAAGGCCACTTTCCCAGACACTGATTAAGCCCAGAACTACAGTGAAAGGGATAATCACTGTTGGAAATGTTTCAGAGTGATCTATGGCCAAGGAAGCACTGCTAACGGGGTACAGCGTAAGGGTAGGCACTGAAAATAAAAAAATGGTGCATAGAAACAATTTCCACTCAGAAATTGCTAGTATATTTCACAAAAAATTACAAAGAAACAGCAAGTAACACATTGAATTAAACACAATTTTGAAGTAGAAATAGTGAAACAGTATTTTCTTGTAAAACATACTCCAATAATCTTTGTTTTGTGTGTAACTTTTTATATGTGTGTATTTTTTATTTTAGCGAGGACTAAGTTAATGGAACGGTTCACCCAAAAATCACCCTGAAGTCATTATTTACCCACCTTTGTGTTGTTGCAAACACGTTTGATTTATGTAATACAGTACATGGAAAACAAAAGGAAATGTTTAGTAGAATTTTTACGCGGTTCTTTTCCATACAACAAAAACATACAGTGATCAGGCGCTGTCAAGCACCCAAACAAGCCTATACGACTCATGTACTATTTTCAAATTCTTCTGAAATAAAACAATAGTTTTTTGTGAAGAAAAGACAGAAGTTTAGGTCGTTATTTACCAATATTCTTGCCTTTTACCATCTTAAATCTCATCCACATATTCATAATCAATGCATCGAGACGCCAGCCCATTTGATTAGTTGTTCTAATTTTATTACTGGTTGTTTACTTATCTTTAATAATGTTAGGTTAGTAGTTTTGCTGTAGTATCGAAATTGGAATAGAGTAGAGGTGTAAAGAGTTCCTGAAAACCATACCTGACTGAGTAAAAGTACAGATACCTTACAGCAAAAATTACTCCAAGTTACAAGTCACCAATTTCAATACTAAGGGAGTTGGAAGTCTGATTTTAAGTATTTTGCTCATACTCTATGTAGGCTCAAAGATGGACCTCAACACCTAAAGCCCCTTTCACACAGCGCGTTGATCCCGGGAAATTGACGGGAAATTGCCAGAACACCTTCTGTGTGAACGCAAACACGATTGATGCCAGGATCGATGCCGGGTTGGGGACCATAGTAACATTGCCGTGTTCAGTCCCGGAACGCGCGCTGTGTGAACAAAAGCCATAATCAATGCCATGTCGTAATGATGGCGCTTAAGCCGGGATCGTTCGCCAGCGTGAAACGATACGTAATGCGCTAGTTTATGATCGAATCAGAGAGAGAGAAATCGCAGCTCATAAGCAAACTATAGACGCTGCTGAGACATTACATGTTACATCGATGTCACTTGTCTTCACGGGATTTTTACGGGTTGTGTGTGAACGCACTCTCTGATTCCGGAAAATCACTGGCAGTGTGAATGAACCAAAGTCAAACGAACCCGGGTCAAATCCCAGGTCACTTTATCCGTGTATTTTCCGGAATATCTGTGTGAAAGGGGCTTAAGAGACATGCCAGTGAAAAACAAGAAACAGTTGATTTGTTTGTTGAGATTTGTGAAGATACCTTCAATGCGCTGTAGATGGTGATACTACTTCTTTTGTAGCAAAATAAACTGCTGCAGAAAAAGTTAGGTGCCATGCAAAATGTAACAAGTAATTGCATTACAGATCACAGATGTATTGCAGTAAAGAGTACTTATTCAAATACATAGTCGAGTATAGAGTAACAGTTGCTAATACTCAGCCAAACTAGAAACTAGCCAAAAAGATACTTAAGTACAGCAACTAATTACATTTACTCAAATAATTTACACGACTGGAATAGAGAATTGTGATATTTCAATAGGATCCAACTGGGCCAGTAGAAAAATTGTTGAGCCCTACTGGAGCAGCTCTAAATATGCGCTGCACTATTATTAAATGAAAGATAAAATACAACAGAGAAGTAGAATGAACAGTGAAAGTAACAGAAGTTTGTACATTGCATTTTAACAGGCATAATTACGTAAAAAAAAAAAAAAAAACTGAAGTAAATATCTATTTGCCAAACAAATTAAGCCAACTAATATGAGCCATGTTCTTTTGAAAATTAGAAATGAAAATGAAAATACAGGTATCGGAAATCAGTATCGGCGAGTACCAAAAATGAACGTATTGGTATCGGACTCATTCTGGAAAAACTGGTATTGGTGCATCCCTAATAACAACACTGCGACAGTCTTGGCATTGGTAAATATGAATGCCACACCTTTTCAGGTGATTTTCTCAATTTTTGGAGTATGCTTTTATTGTAATCAAATTGTAACAAACGACGAGGTAAATAATGTGATGGTGAACAGGAGCTGTTTTAAGGACACCTGCAGACCAGAGCAAAGCCATCTCCACTTTAATTATCTCTCCCTCCTGCCTTTCCATATTCATTATGCGCTATTCCACCGAGACACACACCAACCTACACACTCACACTTTCAGGAACACTTGCACATACATACACACACACACACACACACACACACACACACACACACACACACACACACACACACACACACACACAAGAAACAAACACACATACACACACACACACACACATACATGAGCAAAAGGAAACTATGAAACCAATGAGAAAGCAAGCTATTTTTTTTAAGAAGGACACACTCATTCTATTCATTTCTCTCCTCCTTTTGTTTTCCTGTTCATTTCTTTGGCAGTGGAGTCATATTACAGCAGGATTCAGGACCCAAATAAGATAAGCTCTGGCTGAAGTGATGTCACCACTTTGACCTTTCCGACTGTCTGTCGTTCCCAACAGGGCACCGCTGAAATAATGAGACTTCGTTACCATAGCAGCTTAATAGGTGCCAGTTGTAGAAACTGAATGAGCCAATCAGAACAGAGCAATGCTAAGTACCTTCTAGCTGGCCTGAAAAATATCCACTTTAGCCAACGAACATTCCTGACATGTCAAGCTGTTAATGCCCGAAAAGTGCAAATGGGTGTAAGGCAATTAAGAACCTGGCCTTTAACAAAAGGCGGCTTGAAAAAAAAAAAAAAGACAAAAAAACACTTCATACATATCAATACAATGTATAAACGATAAGGAGCCGTTGAATGGGCCAAGCATTCTGATTGGCAGCGAAGCATGTTTCTGAAGAAGTCTGGGTTGTTCAAAATGGCCAATTAGCAGCTGATTCTGATGAATTCATTAGCATGTTCTCAGGTAATTAGAGGAAGCGGCTGAGTGAATACTAAATATTCAACAGGAGAACAGACACAGTGCCACACAGCTCGCCGTGTTCCTCTGAAAGATCTCATTAGCATAAACACACACACACACACACACACACACAAGCACCCATCTGCACTACTGAGAGACCGTTTCATACACAAATATAAAAATTCACACCTCCAAAATAGCCTTTCCATTACAGGAAGAAACTGAGAGATAGGTAAACAAAAAGTCTTCTATTAACACACATAACATTCTCAGTGAGAAATGCATTTCTCATTGATAGATAACGTCTTTAAAGACCCCATGAGCCAGTTTGATGAATGCAGTTTTCTAGTTTCTTTTCTATATAATACAGTAAAACCTAACTCAACAGTATGATTCATGAACAAAAGCAATGACGATAATTTCCAATCACTTCATCTGCAACCAATTGATTGTTGGGACAGGAAGTAAATTAAAAGCGTTAGCACAACCAAAAGACATACGGACAAACCTTAACTTGTGACCTGACATTGTTAGTTATTATACCACCTGGAGTCGGGTGGTATAATTTTTTGGAGGGGGTCATTCTTATGCTGGAGAGAATTTCACTGGAAGAGCAACTTCATATTTATTATGTGAAGGTCACATTAAACGGTCTTGGAAACCTTTTATACTATGCCTTGACCGTTTATATTTTCTACTCTTCAAATACTGTTTATGTATAGTTTTTATTGGTTTAACATTGTCGCAGATTCAGATTTTCAATGTTAAAATATGAAAATCCAAGTCTTCTGTACTCACACACACACACACACACAAACAAACACACACACACATATACATATATACATATATATATATATATATATATATAAATATATATATATATATATATATATATATATATATATATATATATATTTTTTTTTTTTTTTTTTTTTTTTTTTAATTTTGGTTTCTATTATTAAAATACAACCTTTAGTTGTCATGTCATTTTCACCACGGCAAACAATTTTACCAGCAATAAAGTTTTTAGAGTTATTAAACTTCTTAACTCTTTCCCCGACATTGGTGTAAATTTCCGTTATTTTTGAGATAACGCTTCCCCACCATTGACAGAATTTCCACCTTTCTGTGTTTTCATTGTTATCCGTTAGGGGGCGCTAAGACACATCTTCTGAAAAAGCAGTGAATCTCTGTATCAAAAGACATGTGAAGAAGCAGAAACAAGTGATTGCATATGTAATCAGATACATATGTAAAATATCACAAACATCAACATTAAACAGCATATAAATCAAAACTGCCTGATGTTACTGAATGAAATGTCGACCCAGAACGAGGTATAGGACTGTGAATCTTTGGGGGTGTTGATGGACTCGATCTAATCCATCTGTGTTTTGATCATCGTTCTGAATATGATCTGGATGTAGTCTTTGACAAAAATGCATTTTTCTCAGCTTTCTCCAAAATGTTGCTTTTTTAAGATTTTTTTTAAATTAATTAATTTTGATAAAAAAGAATGCATTAAGCTAGAATATATATATATATATATATATATATATATATATATATATATATATTTTTTTTTTTTTTTTTTTTTTTTTGAAGGTGTTCTTTCTTTTAATATATTGCATGTTCAGATATTCATACAACAAAATATTCTGGGGGCCATGACATTTTTGTGAAAATTATCAAAAATGCTTGCAGTGGCTGGTAACTTTTTAAAAAAAAATGCTGGCTGTAAAAGAGTTAAGTAGAAAACAGTGTATGATACATAAAATGCTAGCTGTGAAATTAGCCTGGAAAAACAATCGTCATTACATTCCAAACTTTTTCAAAATGTCATTTCCAGTGGAGAATGAGATATGATGTTAAAAAACTTTAAGGGAAAAGAAAGACTAAAACAACAAAAATAATAAGAGTGCACATTCTTCTCAAAATATTACCGGTAAATAGGTTTCTGTGTTAAAATGACGGAGGAAACTAGGTGATGAAAATAAATTGATAATGGTCTATTTTGCACAGGTCATATATTAGAGCCAGAGGTGACTGGTGAGTAAAAAATCTCAATGTTCATGTTTAATAAAAATCTTAACAGTTTGTCAAGCCCTAAAGTAAGATTTTAGAAGAAGTCAAGCATGTCTGACAGCCAGTGTAGGAGAGAATATATATAGATCTAAGCAAATTCTCTCTTTCAGTGCCTAGCATAAAAATGGCCAAAGAAAAGGCCTCCTGGTGTCCATGCTCTCCAGGCCAGCAGGATAACAGTGTTTAAAAGTAAGGGGAGCAGGGCAGGTTCTGGGTTAATGGCACCCCTGGTACAGGGTACGAGTGTGCGGATGGCGGGGTTGAAAGGGCAGAGGGAGGAGAGGTGGGATCCAAGACTGCTAGCCCATCTGTTCAGCCAACACACAGGCGGAGAAGCAGGAAAAACAGCGTGACATTTCTGCTATCACTACTGCCACTATGCCAGGATCTTCATCAAAGAGCAAAGACACTGTGAGACACGAGACGACATGGGGTGATGGAAAAACAAATGCAGCATGAAAGAGTGAAGGAAGTGGATGAAATGGAGAAGTACAGAATGAAAAAAAGTTGGGAGCTGAGGCGCAAGTCACATACTGAAGCTAAATATGGATGTAACTCATTTGAGTAAATCCAGCTTTGGAACACCAGTCCTGGGCAATAAATGGATAGTTACTACATGTCAACCACATGTCAAAAATGTAATTATTTTCATGTTGTTCCAAACCCTACGCTTCACCCAATGGTTCTATGTATCACTACACAACACTCATAGCAACGTAAAATATGTTCTTATTGATATTGTTAATTGAAGCTTGGTAGAGTATTGTGAGAGATCGAGTAAGTGAGTGTACCTGCATTTACAGTATATGTAGCATTTTCCTTCAGGTCAGTCCTATATTCGTTATAAAAAAATCAGTTTAAATGTCGGCTGCGATATCTTGTCCGCTTCGCTTCATGCCAAACAACACCCTTCAGCCGTGACTTTTTCACGATACAGCACAGACTCTCGTACCTTTTTGCGTTGAACATGTCTTGGAAAATGTTGCGCTTTGTGTTCTATTTATACTCACGATTTGCCAAAACGCTCTGGTTAGTAATATGTCCATTGCTATAAATTCAAGAATGAGTACTGTATGTACATATGAGAGGGTATTCCGATCATATTTAAATGTGATTGCCAATCCCAAAACTTCGTTTCTACATGCTGAGCCCTGGTCCACATGTGGGTAAAACAGGTTTGAATCAGATCATTATTATAACATCCTTATTTTCCCAAGGATTTCCTCTTTACTATATCAGTCCAATAAAAGGCAAAATTCTAAAACAAAAACATAAAAAGACCTAAATGAAGATAAAGAACAAGAAAGGAACAAATAATGAAAGGGCAGAGAAAGAAAGAGATCAGATAATGAGTGCATGAAAGAGAAAGATGGGACAATGATCAGATGAGGGACAGGTGGACACCACTCACTCTATAGAAATGTTCCACACATGTGCTCGTCAAAAGAAAAGAAAAAAAGGAGAAAATCTGTTGTCCTTACATCCTCACAAATATAGCCGTGGGGTATCTGTGCATTTGGCACTGGGGCCCCAGAGGGGAGGTTACAGATGCCAGGGGCCACTTTTGACTGATGTCATGCGTGTGTGTCAGTTAGACCACAAAAAGCCTCATTCTGCTCTCTTCATACTCCTCCAATCATCTCCATCAATAGCTCTATAATTAAATCACAATCAATTACTCTATATGAGAAGCCTTCATTAAAGCCAGTTCTCTGACAATGCTCTAATGCAACACAACAGAAAAAAAAAGTATGAATTAGGATGTCTGTTAAGGTTTTATTATGCTTTTGAAAAGGCAGTATGGCAGATTCTGTAATTTCCAGTAATTTTACACTTCAATAGCAGATTCCACGCCTGTTTTTGACAGCGAATACAATAATGTGGGCCACTTGTGTTCACAAAGCCAGAAAGACCCCCAGGTCACTGAGCAAGAAAAAAAAAAGAAAGAAAAGAAAAAAAAACAACAACAAAAAGACTGGAGAGTCTGGGACTTGACCTGGATTACATACACTCACACGCAGCATGCCACCATTCATTAATTCCTGTCGTTTTTTTGATTGTTAGTACAGCATGGTGTCTTAATCAGTCACCATTCCAGTCATCTGAATATTAACACGCCAATCAGACCAAAGGGCTTTTTGGCAGCAACAATACACAAACCACATACCGCTTATTCAAAGTGTGTCTCTGATGTACGTCCATGAAATGACACTTGTTTGCTTTGTAATGTCTTTTAATGTCACCCTATCTATTTTCTAAATGCATTTTATTGTATTTTATTGCATTTTTAATGCATCTAAATGCATGATATTGATCGCATTGTAATTCAACGTATTTATATTTTTTTTTTACCTGAAAATATATAATTTTGAATTAAAATGTTGAGGTTCAATTTTTAGGCTCACTTTCAAATCTGCATCCATTCAAACACCAAACGACGGATATAACCATGTTTTTTCTCATATGTACAGTATGTCACAATGTGGTGGAAAAGTTTTGTTGTGACATTTAATTGTGACTTTAATTTATGGGATATTTGTTTTAGCTAAAGGAGAGATGACAGAAAACATATGGAAGCAGGCCAGGCAATGGGATGTAGACACAACACAAGCCAGATTCAAACCCACATTTCTCATTTGAGCACCACAGTTCGATCGACCTAAAAAAACACAGGCAGAGCGAATGTGTGTAAATCATTTAAAAACAATTCTTAGACAAATCATCGATTTAAAATTGTGCAAGATTTTATGTAAGAATTTGTAAGAATTGTTTCATAAGGTCCAATGTATCTGGAGCACCTCTAAGCCACAGCTCCGACTATAACATGTATTTTTAAGAGCATTCTTCCACTCAGCATTCTTTCCGTTGGTCAGGCACAAAGGTATGGGCTGCTTTATTGTCCCGTATCCTTCCAGGGGATGAAAAATAATTATTAATGTTAATTTCCTGTGTTGATCAGAGGCGGGACAAGAAAGAACACCCTCATCTGGCCAGATCAAAGGTTGGGGCCGTCAGTCTTAAATCACACCAGACATGGTGCAGAGGACCCTCAAAAGCCAGATCTGATCCACAGCTTTCTAAACTCTCCTCTTCAACAGGAGGAAGTGTGAGAGATCACTCTTCCCGAAGATTGATGGCAGGGAACACCTCTCTTGACGTGATTAGAAACACATGGAAGTTGAAGGTCTATATGCTTACCACCTTTCTCATTCCCTTTCTTTCACTCCTCCCAGTTATTATTTTTTTTCCATCTTCCTTTGCAAAAGAAGTGCTTAACCTTTTTTTGCGCGAGAGATCTAGGGTGAGATTTGCTTTGAGCATCTGGGGAGAGTAATGGTGGAGGAAGCCAATCAATACCTCTTTGCCTGATGATGGCCATTCAGGGTGTAATTGCGTCGGGTGCCTTTTCCTCCAATGGAACATAACTGCCCCTTTCATCTATTCACCTTTTAGTAGACTTGACCATTTTTGGCTTTGTCTAACCCTTAATGGCTCTCAGACCTGTTTTGTCTTCTGACAGGTGCTTGAGCGCTATAGATGACGGAGGTATTAAACTAAGGACATGCATATGCAACTCCAGCAAGAGATTCTAGACGACCTAAGGTCTGAGTAGGGCTGGATGATTAATCGAAAAATAATCGAAACCGAAATTCAGAGCCTATAACCGACGTAATTTTACCATGTCGGTTATTTCGGTTTTTTAATCCTATTAATATTTCCGCCCACTGTGCGTTAATGTACTTTCCCCTTAAAAAATATTACCGCGTGTGTAGTCACGTAAGTCCCGTCCAGTCTGCGACATTGAAGCAACATGAGCCCCTTTCACACAGCGCGTTGATCCCGGGAAATTGCCAGAACAAACACCTTCTGTGTGAACGCAAACACAACCCGGGATTGATGCCAGGTTGGGGACATAGTAACATTGCTGTGTTCAGTCCCGGAACGCGCGCTGTGTGAACAAAAGCCGTAATCAATGTGTCGTAATGATGGCGCTAAGCCGGGATCGTTCGCCAGCGTGAAACGGTTCGTAATGCGCTAGTTTATGATCGAATCAGAGAAAAAAATGCACAAGCGTGGTTTCTCGAGAGAGAAATCGCAGCTCATAAGCAAACTATAGACGCCGCTGGGACATGTCACGTGTCTTTGCGAGTTGTGTGTGTCTGTGTGAACGCACTCTCTTGATTCCGGAAAATCACTGGCCGTGTGAATGAACCAAAGTCAAACGAACCCGGGTCAAATTCCGGGCCACTTTATCAGTGTATTTTCCGGAATCTCTGTGTGAAAGCGAACTCAAACACTGAGCCAACTCCGCAACAGGAGCCGCTTGTACCAAAGAAACACGCGAAAAAAGAGAGAGACTGACAAAAGCCCAGCAACAAGTGCCTCCACTCCACAAAGCAGGTTTCGATAACACAAGCATTTACAAATGCTACACAATATGAAAATGATTTTTTTTTTTTTTTATACAAGTTATATTTTACTTTTAAGATGGCAATATTTACAATAATTTATTTTGTTTACAAAAATAACTATTTTCTAAATTTTTAGGAAACTTTCTTTTTACATTAAAACTTAATTACTTTTTTATAAGACGTTTTTATTTCAAGCATTGTATGCTTTGTTTGATTCAATTGTTTGAAATATTTAATAAGTAAGCATTAAAAGCTATCTGTGTGTTTCCTTATTTTAGAATCACAAAGATAGGATTATGCATTCTTTCATTAAAAAAAAATAACCGTGAACATATTTACAGTATAAGCCTTGCCAGTGACACATGAGAAAGATTTTTTTTAAATAATCGTTCAATAATCGTAATCGAGGTAACTTGTTCGATTAATCGCGATTATGATTTTAGCCAAAGTCGTCCAGCCCTAGGTCTGAGGCTACTGACGGGTTGAATTACATGAGCCGTGGGAGTCAAGGATTGTTGGCCAAAACCCCAAAGGCCGGTTCGTTTCTCTGAGGTGTGAACGCGGGCATGTGGTAACATCCCCGATACATCTGCACCAGCTGTCTTCGCCATGACTGCCTGTCCTTTTGACGCCAAACCTCCCACTGCAATAGCACCAGCCATATCGCATGAATACATTATCGGCTTTCACCACGTCAACGTCGCTTCATCGCACCTCGTCAACCAAGAATCCTGCTAATTATGTACAGAGACTCTATGGTGTCTCTCCTGAACGTCGTGGAGGACAACTGCACATTAAATTGGATATCAGAGGCTGGCAATGTTAGTGCACATTAACAAGGCACTGCTGTTAGGCTCTGGCCATCAGACTTGAACTGTAGAGTTGATCGGAGACAATCTGCTCATGGTATGGAAGAGAGACAGAGGGAGGACAGAAGGGAGGTGGCGGAAACACTTGTCTGGATCCGTACAGGGGGCAGCAGGAAGCAGAAGGAAGCAGGGCTGGATGAACAATGGAACAGACTGGAGAGCAGAACGGCTCCCCCCTGCTAAGATCTCTGGCTTCTGCTCTTGGTCACCACAAATCTTCAGAACTTCGGAAGAACTTCTCCCAGCGTTCTTCATTTGAGACTGAGGATAGTTTCTCCAGTGACTAGCAGACTCGCTCTTTTCAAACTGTTCTTCAGTGTACTTCTAGAACACAGACAAGACTGAGGTGAAGAAAATTGATATATTTCTTATCGGGCTGTTAAGGCTCCACCTAAATACATTTTCCTCAAACCAAATTCTGAGCTCCAACACATCCCTCAAGTCTGTTGTGCATTATTAATGACATAATAAAAAAAACAAAAAAATGTCCTTAGGAAAGACACAAAGGTCTGGAACAAGCATGGATAAATTTGTGGCAGTCTATATGTAGGGATGACAACATATCCTATTAGCTAATTATAAATGTCTTATTTATCAGTATTGGCCTATATAGGATATTTAATTGTGCATGTACATTTCCCATAATTTTACATTTGTATTACCTTTGAAGTCATCTAACACTCACTAAAATATAATAATAATTTAATTACACTGTTAAAAGTAATCTTTAGCAAAAAAAAGATAACTTTTCATACTGTACATTATAATGCTACAATACCTAAATGATTGCAGTTTTTTGTGTTTTATTTTTAATTTGTTAAGTTTATTTAGACAAAATAATACATAATTGTAATATTGGCAAGTTATCGGATACAACAAAAATAATTACCGGCTTATCGGTATGTCAGTGCATCCCTATCTATAAATATTAATATGATTGTTTCCATTTCCTGTGAATTGTATTGATCCTTACCAATTCACTGGGTTACACTATTTTGATAGCCCACTTTCTACTAACTATAAGTAACTTTGCAACTACATATCAACAAACTCTCATTAGAGTATTAGTAGACTGTAGTAGACTGTTATGTTAGGGTTTGTGTATGTAGAATAAGTTGACATGAACTGGCAAAGTTACTTTTAGTCAGTAGAAAGTCTTTTGGAGGACCATCAAAAACAGTTACATTGATTGGCATATCATATCAACTGAAGTAATTATTTCTGTAAACTTTCCAAATTTAGATTAAATTAATCTGACTGTGTCTGAGACTTAAAAAAGCTTTACTAGTGAGAAAATTGCTACAACATGGTACAAAAACCAACAACAAAAAAGTCAGTGATGGTGAAAATGCTATGGATTGGCCATAATGCTTTATAATGTTCCAGAAGCCCTCCATGGACTCTGAATTTGGGAAATGTCATAACCTGAATCCAGACAGAAGGTGGAGGTAAAACCTGTGAGGTCTAATCATACAAGCGGCGCAACACTAATCTGCCATGTTCATTAGCACTTGCGCTGTACATCATTAGTAGTATCCACAGAGAACCATAATGGCACAAATTACACCGTCATCCTCAGCTATAATCACCCCACTTTCCACACCCATTAAACTGAGCAAAGAAAGCTTGAGAGTCCACAGAGACTGGAAATACAGCCCAAAAAAGGCAACGATACACACCAAAAGTGGGTTCGCTACATTTGGGATTTGTGAAATATCTAAAACCGTCTCTATATTGTCTAAATGGTGATCTGCTTCATAAATCACCAAAAATGCATTACAGAAATGAAGCACAACAATATGATGAAATTAAATTAGGCTAATAGATTCTGAAGGTTTGGCAAGACCTTGTTGCTCTCAAACTTTTTGATTTAAGAACCCTATTAGGCAAAACCATATAAGGTACCTGACCTCCACGGATCTAATGGTTCTTTCATTATGTCTTGTTGAATAGTTATAGTGTCACAGCTAAACCTAACAAATTTACAATCGAGACCAACTAATCATCAGTCCCTAAAGAACCATTGACCCCTGCAGATGCAAAACCATCTGCAACCATAAAGCTTCTGCCTGCCTGTCCTTTAAACATGAAAAATTAGGGTTTGTTTAATAAAAAACAGATTAATGCTTGTTCTGAATTAAAATACACAGCATTTTCCATGATTAACCACTTTAATAATCGAAAATGAGTTTCAATTGGAGCTCAGGTACTTGTTCTATATGGATTCAGCTCTCATTCGCATTACTGTATTCTTGGCCATCAAGATACTGTGAGGTCATGTGCTCAATAGAGTCTTTTTGTTTATACAGTACAAATAATGGAAATACTTCAGACGTTTGTGGTGCTAGAGAAGTCTGGGTTAGACTGGCACCATCCAGGCTTCAAGTACAGACTCTCTGAGCTACGTGGCAAAGACAACTGACGTCATATACACATAACATAACAGGACATGACAGGTGCTCGGCCTGTTTCTGATTACTTGAGGAACATTATGGGAATATTCAACCTCAAAGAACTTTCAACTTCCTGTTTAAAATGAGGAATGAGTTGAGAAGACAGACTTCAGAGAATTTCTCACTTGGATAGGTGCAAATTAGCCTGAGATTACAGTGAGTGATAGACATGAAAAAAAAAAAGAGATGACAAAATGGGGTAGACATTTTCAGAACTACATTTGTCTGATGGAGAATCTCATCGGCAGCCTGTAAGCATAAGACACACAGTAAATTCTATACGACCTTCGGCACATGATGCATATGATTATTAAACGATTTCCAGAAAGAATAAAAGCAATGTTCTTCCAGCTTCTATTACTGTAGCTCTTCCTATTCATTTCCACTTAATCTGCCTTATTCTTCTGCTGATTGTTACCTTCCAGAGACTGGTCTAAGCAAGCCTACCACATCTTCACTCTTTAATGTAATCAAAGGCAGAAACAGGCCCATACTGGAAAAAAAGGATAAGTCGGAACAAGAGGCTTAGCACATACTGTAGGTGCTACAGATGGGAAAAAAATAATAAAAAGAAAAGACCTATTCAGCAGTGGGACACACAGACCCAATCACATATTCATGCCATTTTCCATTCATCCAATCATCTTAATCAGGACATTGCATCTTGGGAATCATAGGGGAGATGATTGAACTTCCATTAAAGAGGCCTTTTAGTGATTCATATGTAGATGGAGAAGAGAACAGCGGCAGCCTGTTAGTTACTGTATTCCTCCACTCGAACCGCACGCATGAACCTCTCGGTGATACTGTTACCATGGTGAACTGAAGACTGAGACGACCATACCCTTTCATAGAAATAAACCTATCTCCAGATCACAGCGCTCGTAAAGGTGAGGTGGGCGCCGGCGTGGGCAGCTGTCGCCACTGATGACTTACATGAGCATGGTTTTATACTCCTAGTAGGGATTTTAAGAGAGGGAGTCCGGTCCTTCATCTAAATTCTAGACGCCCTATCATCTGATAAAGAAAGACCGGCAAAGTTTCTCACATTTAAAGTGGTCCCAAGAGATATTTGGACACTTAAGTGATGCTTAAAAATGTCATTGCATTGTTTAAAAAATATCAAAGTGCCATCTGAAACCAGGTGTAAGTGTAACCACATTATCTATGAACATCCACTAACGTTTGACAAACAAAATCTGTCACAATACTTTTTGTGAAATGTTATGCTTGGAAAAAAAAAATCATTTATTTAAAAAAATAAATGCCAGCTGTTTTTATATTTTGTTATATAATGTAATGACATTTAGGTGTCAGGTTTTTGCTGATGAGTATCAGACTTTGTTGTTGACTTGATCTAACATACAAACATACAGCAGGAAAGACATTAGGAAATGTGTTAATTGAGAGAGAGAGAGAGAGAGACGAGGGACAAGGGGGGCTGTCACTCCGTCAGCAGGTCTGTGAGGGAGGGATGAGGTAAGTTGCACCATCTGTGACTGACACTTGTTTAAGAAGCTTTTAGAGGCCATTAGCACACTCACTAAAGGTCACACACCAGTGCCCTCACACACACATATACACACACCGATACACGCAAGGTCAAGCACATATACACAGGCATATTCACATATAAATAATCACAGATGTACAAACATGCACATAAACACAATAAATCAATCTCAGTCGAGCTAAATATGAATTTGACAACAGATGAGTAGAAGGATGCCGCCAGCATGTACCTGTCAACCTAACTGAGCATTATCTTGGTGGAACGGTGCCTTTGAAAGACAAAAGTAAAATATGACTATGACTCAACATTACTCCAGAATAGGACTAAAATGCTCACAAATGTGACAAACAATAAATACATAAATAAATAAAGTGGCAATTTAAAATTGAGGTAGGAAATCTTTATTGTACAATTAAATTAACTAATAGATAAATAATTGAAATGTTCTTCCTGCACTACGTTTAACACACACAGGCATACAGCAGTTGCATTTTGTTTTCACTTCACCTTCTGGTGTTCAATCCTTTTCTGAACAAACACAGTTTGGTAATTTACAGGAGTGACAACCGCATTCTACAACCAAATGAACTACTTGGGTAGTGATAACTGGATTTACCGAAATTCTATGCAGTAGTGTTCAGAACCAAACTGAACAACTAGCTTTTAATGGTTTATTTAAATGTCATTACTGTGTTTTTTATTGGTCAATGTTAATATGCACTTGACTGCCGTCACTTGACTTCTCATCATCTTGCGCAAAGAGTGTTGCATTTTCAAGACACAGTATCAAATTAAAAGTTCAACTCAAGACTTTTGCATGTCTGTTTTCGAATGCAAGAACAAGAATACAGGTGAACACCACCAAAAAGTAGATAGCAGTGCTTCCTTGACTATTTGGCATCTTTCAACTGAGTCATTCATGATGCACACAATAGTGATGCCAAATTTGCAAAATGAATCATATTATAAACTAATGTATTTCAATAAATCAGTTGACTAGATTTATGAATCAGTCTCAAAACTTTCTTTTCACAAATGAATAATTCTTATAAACCTGTGGGTTTTAATGAATCAGATTAATAGATTAACGAATCAATCTCAAAAAGTTTTTTCCTTGCAAATGAAAAAAATATATTATCAATAAGTTATGACAACATCTGTTTTTACATTGCTTAACTTATTTTGATGAGTTAAAGCAATTTTATATTTTTTTTACAAGTTGTACAAGATTCAACAACTCAAGTCAGTTTCATGTAATTTAAGTTGAAATGACTAAAACATTCACGTTGATTGTACTAAATTTAAGGAAGCAACTTATTTTTACAGTGTATATGAACCAGTGGGTTTTAATAAATCAGATTGACAAATCAGTCTCAAACAGTAAATGAATAACTTTTGCTGAAATACTATTTTAAGTCATATTAATAGTGTTACCAAAAATTATTCACAAAGAAAATATCCGCTATCACGTCAGCTGTGGTGGAATTTGCTGAAAGGCAAAATGGCCAAGAGATGTGAGGAAAAATGAAAGGCAGAAGAGTGAGAAAGAAAAGAGGACAGCTGGTGACAGAACGGAGGGAGCAGGCCTGCTGCAGTCTCTGTTAATGGCAGTAGCATGAGTAGTGAACACTTGTTCTCACTCTCTCTCTCTCTCCTCTACATAAACATCCGCTGGGAGAAAAGCACAATCATTACACACACACACAGGAACTTTCTCTTTCATTCTCTCTCATTCCACCTCCCCGCTCCATCAGTATCTCATGGTTTTCAGTTAAAAAAAGCTGGTTTAGACAGACTTGGAAACCAGCTAACCATCTTAGTCTGGTTTCATTTTTTATTTCCCAACATGGTACAGCACTGCCTTCAAAACTGTTTTTCAAACATGGCTGTTCGAAAAGACACCCTGTTAATCTTTCGCCTTAAAAGGTAAAGCTGCAAGCTGCATTCCTCCCTCGCCTCTAATGGGAGACAGTCATATGCTCGGTCACAGTTTTACATGCGAGCCGAGAGGCTTTGAGGAACAGCAATTTTGCTGAATTGCTTCACATTAAGGTTAATTATGTAATATTTCATTTCTGATAAAAAGTAGCAGGGTTGATGAGATAAAAGTAAAGTCTGGTAGTGTTTAACTCTATATGAAGTTTCACTGAGAGACGTTTAAAGTGTCTGAAAAGAAATGGCTCAGATCAGACTTCAGGAAAGATAAAATAGGCATTACTGCAAAATGAGTAAAAGTAAAGTGAAGTAAAGAAAAGTAAAAAAACAAAGACACTTCCAATTCAGATTGGATGATCCGGGTTGAAAGACACTGAAAAATGCTGATACTTGTGGCTATGAGGTGCAAAGCACAGTAATCACTGTGTGTGCTGTGACATTTGCAACTGTAGGTCTCAAAGAATTTTGTGTGTTAGCCAGTGTAATGTGTGTGTGTGTTGTTAAGAGTGTGTGTTTGTGTGTCACAGCAGCAAAATGAGAGGCATTTGGCAGTCCACACGGGCCTCCATCTGTCTGCAAGATGTAAAACATCCTAATGGGTCCCATCCTCCACCTGAGGCTATACCTTACTCTCCCATAGAGCTACTCCATCTTTGTCACATACGCACCCACACAAGCTATACAGTTCTCTTGTGGTGCTAAATAATCAGTTTAGCACACAAACACACTATACCACTAATTTAACACTTAACACACAAACACATGCATTTAAACATGCTAACACTAAACAATGGACTGTACACACAAAGGTGGGAAATACAAAAGGAGCTCAACTCACTGATTCCAAATGGAATCTGATGTTAGCGTGTTGCTAAGCTAAAATTGTGATACAGTGAGGATAAATATACATAGAAGACACAAGCACTGGGTAAAATCAATGATTTGACTTTTTTATCAATACTGTGCTTATCAGCATTTGATGAAATAATTAATATCAGTAAAGTATACTGTAGCACTAGTATAATGCTACACATACCCACACAGAAAACATCTTTTTTTTGTTGTTGTTGTTGTAATTTTAAATAAAACTCTAAAAATAAACAACAAACAAAACCTGTTAATTCCTTACCACTATAGTGAAAACTATATATTTTGACATTTTATGTGATTTTATAGTAAGATACTGGTACATTTACAGATCTTGGAAGTAAACAACAGGTTAACAATCAGTCATCTTACAATTTATAGTTAAAAAAAAAAGCATTTTGACAACTTTAAATTTGATGGTATTTTGTTTGTTTGTTTCTTGTTAGAATTTGTTATGAGTACTTTAGGGTTTTATGTTGCATCTTATGTTCATGTTTATTGCATTATTAGTGTCAGGTGTGTTACATAATGGTGTTTTGTATTTGCGTGTATAACACCTTCTTTATATTAGTATATACCTGAGCTTGTGGAAAGGCTATTTTTTTATGAACTCTACTTCAGCATGGACCTTTGAATGCTAAGGACTGAGATACAGTGTGACATGAAAGGTTGATTTTCCTCTTTTGTCATATTTATTACCGAGCTACAGGGCACTATCCTGGCTTTAATGTCCCAGATTTGCAGCACTGCTCTGACCCTCAGACACAGATACCACCAGATCATCATGGCCACAATCTGCAGAATGGACACTAGCCAGTGACTCCCACTGGGCACTAAGTAGTGGCCAATAATATTGTATCTGAGCCAGGCAGAGAACAAAATACCATCCACACTGGCCAGCAAAAGATTTAACAGGCACATATAAAACACATATAGAAAACAGAAGAAGAAACTAAGCCAGAAAATAAACATTTCAACTTCACAACTACACATTTCAACTGACCTCAAATAAGACATTCATATTTAGTATTAGAGAACCCAAACAGTGTCTATAGCCTCATTGGCACACTAGACAACAAGATGGCTGACATTTAATTGTACAAATCTGGTAAACACGGACTGAAATACCTATCTCAGCATCTCCTGAATTAAAGAAATAATTCACCCAAAAATGAAAATTGCATAATAATTAATTAATTCCAAACTGTCTTCTGTTCTTTTTGGAACATGTACATTAACAGCATACATGTTGGTAACAACATAAGGATGAGCAAATGATGATGACAAGTGAATTACCCAAAATTACCCTTTAAAAACTGTAAATGAAGACTGTTTCTTCTTGGAAACACTCTCTGATTTACAGCTGATGGGGCTAGAGGTCATGGTTCTCAAGGGGTGCACTTCACCTGCTCTTAACCTTTGAGGTCAGACATCACAAATACACATAATGCCAATTGAAAAGAGCAGTCAATAACTGTTCATCGATCTACTTAATGCTTGAGCTGTTTTAGTCCCTGGTTGCATGTAAAAAATATAAGGACAAATACAAGGGGAATAAAAATGGAATAAAAAATGTGTTCAAAAAGTTTGTTGCGTCAGCCCTTGCCATTCATTAAGAGCAGGTCACTTAAAGGAATAATTCACCCAAAAATGAAAACTATCCCATAATTAACTCACCCTTAAGCCATCCTAAGTGTATATGACTTTCTTCTTTCTTTCTCCTAAATTATGGGGTAATTTTCACTTTTGGTTGAACTATCCCTTTAAGGTACAACGGCAAAATGAGCTATGCAGCCTATAATTGAGCCAACTAAAATTACACAAAAAAGAGATACAACACAAATGCCCATTTGGTAGAGATTATTCTCTTTGGAAAGTGATTCATTCATAACTGATTCAGGATAATGTTTATATGAGACTACATGAGACAGTGTTCTCTACCACAAGGTGCTTTCCAATTCAACTTCCCATACAAACATTATTAACTGCTGACTGTCAGAGTTGCGCACACACACACACACACACACACACAGAGAGAGAGCGAGAGAGAGAGAGAGAGAGAGAGAGAGAGAGAGAGAGAGAGAGAGAGAGAGAGAGAGAGAGAGAGAGAGAGAGAGAGAGAGAGAGAGAGAGAGAGAGAGAAAACAGTGTTTGTGGTAACCTTGACAATCTGACAGATCCAAAGAATAAAGGTTAAAGGTTTATGCAGACACACAACCTCACAATGAAAGTCATGTTAAGCAAAGACTCATCAGTTCCTTTAGACAGCATTGTAAAAAAGCTATGCAGGAATGTTCACAAACGTATGGAGAATTCCACTTTTCTATCAACACATTTTCAGTCCATTTAATCCGTGGATATTTGGCCCATGCAGGGTGACAGGGCAATCTTGCAGCAAAATATTCTAGGTTACGTCAGCTTTAAGCGAAGGCTGTGTCAAATTCCATGGCACGCTGCGCCACCAAACGCCTCTTGAACCCACATCTCTAATCCCCGCTGCCATCCAAATATAAATAAATAAAACTATGGTGGTTTTCAATAACCTTTACATTCCTCACCCCATCAACCACTGACAAGCCAACACATAAACGCTTATCTCCTCAGAACAACGGTGCGCATTAGAATGATTGCATGGGTGCGGGAGGAGAGCAGGCCGCAGTCGGCGCTCTGGCAGACTCTCGACAGACACACGGAAGAGGAAAAACAGTGGGATCAGGCCGAGTCAGACCGAGTCGGATTAACGGAAGCGAGAGCCGCGTCGTAGCCCCCACTTCCTGACAAGTCGAGGTTCACCTTGAGAAAGACACCAGCTGAATCATGTTCTACGGCTGTTTTCCCTCTCTCTGCTGTTTCTATTTCTCTCTCTCTGTTGGAATATCTGGCGTGTTGCTGTAACAGCATGGTGTGCTTTTCAGTTTTCCCGGCAGCCATCCAAATTAAAACAATTATAGAGCTAATTGCCCGTTAGGTGGAGCCTGCCGGGGCGTCCATGCTCTGATTTGTAGAATCACTCACGCGGGTCGTCCTCCACTGTGATGGAGCCGCCTGGTCTTGCTAGTGCTAGAACCAGTGCCGGCCGGCCAGTCGATCGACAGGCAGATGGGCAGGGGTTGGCACAGGTGCCCGCCGTGATGCAAATTAGGCCTGGCACTGGTGCAGCGTGCAGACAGGGGAGATTGAGAACTGTGACGCAGAGACGGCGTGCCATATGGAGCTGGAGATGACTACTCTGTTTACCAGCGGTCAAAGTCAGTTACACACACGCAAGCGGGTCGAGACACTTTCAACCGCGAGCATGAGCCAGCAGAGCGTCCCAACAGCAACTCGAGCCAACATTCCGCCACACGACACGTAACCGAGCTTAGAGCATGTCAAATTAACATCTATACTGACCTTTACATGTGTGGGAGAATCTTTTAATCAAACCACCCTCAAGCTTAAAATAATATTTTAATAATAAGTTTATGTTCGCTCCAAACCTGTATGACTTTATTTATTCTGCAGAACACAGAACTGCAGAATGTTTAAGAATTGTGTTGGTCTCTCTTTTGAGTTTTTAAGCTTCAAAAAAGACCGCAAAATTTTAAAAGTCATTATTTACAGGACACTTGTCCTAGCTCTCCTGAGAAGTCATAAGTGAAGCATCGACATCAGATTCTTGAATGAACAGCTCTTTTGAATCGGATCTCTTCAATGAATCAGTGAATTCAATGAATTGTTCGTTCTCCAAAGTGGCTCACCTGATTCTCGAGTTCAACTCACTAACTCAATCCATTCGCAACAATTAACAGGCTCACTGGAAAGATAATCAGTGAACAACAACTTAACATTTTGGACTATTAAATAACTTCAGATGATGAAGACTTTAAATATAGTGCACAAGTCAAATGTGCTCAAAATCTTCATGATATTTTTTATGGTGCTTTTCTGTCTTTTTTAAACTTGAAAGCTTCATCTCCTTTTGTGTTCCACGGAAGAAAGTAAGTCATACATACTCACATACTTCAAAAAAAAAAAAAACGTGGGCGAGTAAATGATGACAGTATTTTCATTTTTGGGGAAACTCTTGAGGCACAAAACAACAAAGACAGAAGAGGAGAGGGACAGACGAAAGGAAATACAAACACAAAGAACTGGGGTCTTACCTCAGCAACCCGAATCCTTTCTTCTTGGTCTTCTTATCCAACTCATCACCGACCTCCTCTGGTTTCTTCTTCTCTTTCTCCTTTCCTTTGCTTTTCAACTTGTCTTTCTTTTTGCCTTTGGTCTTCTTCTTTTTGTCTTTCTTGCTCTCCTCATTGTCTCCTGCACCTTGTCTGGAGGAGCCACTGACCGGAGTGTCCCGTCCAGAGCTCTGGTCGGACCCCTCATCTGTTTCAATAAAAAAAGCAAACATAAAATATGAACATATAGTTCCCTACAATTGGGCAGTATAACCAAAATATACATATTAATTGCACATTTCTTCTTGTGTTTATTTAACAAACTTCACAAATATATCTACCATGTTATAAACGGCATGGCAAAATCTCAACTGGCTGACAGATTTCGATATTCAAGATTTCGATATTCACTCAGTATTTACCTTCAAATGGCCTAGTCCTAGTGTGGCCTATATCTCAGTTGGAGTCGAGGAAATATAAAAGATCTCTTCATAGATATTTTTCCAGCTAATCTGCCCTGGAGCATCATAAATTATGATAATCTGGAGAAAAAAGAAAGAAGGGATGCAGATAACTGGATAGAAAGAGGCGGAGGAAGAGGAAGAGAAAGATTAGCATTGGAAAAAGTGGGAAAAAAAGAGGCTTGGGTAACTGAGGAACCTGCTGACATAACCATCTGTTACAGGCTATCCACTGTGGGGCACTGTATGTGTGTGTGGCGATCAATTGCGGCTGCATTATGTGCCTGCGCTCTGAGGTTTGTCAGATGGTGGCGGTGATGCTGGGAGCAGATGTACGTTTTCCAGGCCGCCACAGAGAGTGTGATAAAAGAGAGATGAGCAGACGTGGGAAAAAGCATCAGTCTTTCATAAGCCTCACAGCGGCCATCTTACTAACCCTCCACTTGTAGCTCAGGGGAAGGTCCAGATAGCCCTGTACGCTGTGATTTATTGATGGCTAGTTGTATCTTACAGGCCAACATATGACAAGGGAAAAGACAATTAGACCGTGAAGAGACAAGTGAGGATCAGGGCTGGAAACCGAAAGATTGCTGGTTGACTAATGTTTTTCAATGGCCGATATTGAGGCGTAGAGAGCAGGGTGACCAATATTTACACTTACAATGGCAAATTATACATAGAATTGCGAAAAATAACTGAAACATGAGACAATATTTCTCAAAAGCTTTTGACAAAGCTGGTAGCACAACTGATATGAAGCAGAAATACCAAATCTTTTAATTCGCCAAGCTGATTAATCAACCAATTGACATTAAATTAGCAGTTCTTTGGTTCTTGCACATACACTCTTCCATTGATACAAATGTATAAATCGATAGTGTAGTCCGATATTTGAATGTATGACTGTTATGAGCCAGACTTGTTGGTGAATCCAAACACACAACACAACCAGTTTAGTCAAAATTGTGAACAAATTACTCTAATGCCGGGTTCAGACTACACAATGCTTTTGTCTGTTACAACACTGTATCAGATTATGCGATTTTGACTATTGCTGATACATATTTGCTGAAGCGCCTCTGCTATTGTTCACCAGCATTTATCTTTTTTCACTCTGTAATGGTAGACCTTGTGGAAACATTATAAACTCAGGAATACTGTTGCCATAACTCCATGAGTTCCTCCATCGCATAATTTCACCTAGCAGCACCAATACCATGATCGCCATGTTTGAAAGCTGTGTACGGAATAGCTTTTATGCTCATATTGGTCAACTCCCCAGATGTGACGGAATTAAAAAAAAAATTGATACAGAGATACATGTCATTAAAAAGACTGACCCTTACACTTTTTACAAGAATACATTTACATGTATTATTGAAATAATAATCATTTGGCATTGAATTGCATTTCTTTTTTCCAAACATTCTTTAAAACAATTTGTGAATGAAACTGTTAAGAAACCAGAATAGTTAATCAGAACCAGAATTCTTCATGATTCGCTTCCTCAATCACTGTGAACTTGAATCGGGACTACAGATAAAAATTAGCATTTATGCTACAGGAGTGTAATATTGTTCATTAATGTGCACTGTCCTGAATAAATAAATAATAAATAAGGCACTAACATGCTGCAAGCTAGGATTGCCCCTGTAACTCATGGAAAAGGAAAACATGAAAATCATGAAAAATACACTTGGTGATAAAGAATATATTGCATTCAATATGACTCTGAACCGGTTCAATCTCAAAAGACAGAGATAAACAAAATAAAATTTAAAAAAAGCATGCAAAACTCTGAGCCTCGCCTACACAAACGAGTTTCGAGGACAAGTCTGTTCTTCCGAGGCTTAGTCCAAGGCCAAGAGCAGCATCCGTTTCCCCATGGCCTGATTTCTACACAAACAAACACCGATTCGCTGTTTAAACCAGCATTGAAGCGGCCGGCTCGGTAATGACTGTACAGCCGCCCTATTATTCGGAGACACAGAGGAACCTCAAAGGCCTGCTCCAGCTCCCACTTCTCTAATATGCATCAGAAAACTCTTTTGTTCGGACCAGCGCAAAGGCTTATTGTAAATATCAATCCGCTGAATACAATGCTAAACGCCGGGGGGAAAAAAATGGTGAGAAAGGATAAAGAAAAAAGAGGAGATATTTCCCATCATGCTCACGTCTCAATATGAAAACACTTAAAAAGAGCAGGGCTTGAGGACTTAGAGAGCAGTACCTATGCTCTGAAAGCCTTACATAATAAAGCTATAATGACACTGCTGTGAGCTCAAAGTGAAATAATGGAAACAATTTCAAAGGGAAATAAATCGCTTCCTTAAATGCCTCTGTTTATCATCTTCACTGATGTATGGCCTTTGATATTTATATGGTTTCTTCTCCATGTGAGAAGGCCTCTTAGTAGACTGCATCGTCTTGATTTGTTTTCTTTGGGCTGGTGGTGTAGTGGTTAAGGCTCAAGGCTCGCAACTGGAAGTTTCAGGTTCAAACAATGCATATATAAAGATCTCATCATTTGCCATTGAATTGCATTTATTGTTTCAAATATTTCTTCCTCAAAAGTATTAAAATAATCATTGAATGGAGCGTTTAGGAACTGGAATTGTTAAATTCCTAAAGATTTCCTTCCTTAACCACTATGTGCCTGATAATAAGTACCAACTATTTCACAAATGTTTAGATCTGCCAGTGAATATCTGGTTTAATATCTACTTGAAAAAAATCGAAATACCTGATCCCATAAACCTCGCAAACCTTGGTGATTAGTTCTTCCTTAAAAGCATTCTTTATTCCAGCCCAATACCTTGTAAGTATGACTGTTTCTTGGTAGACTAATCAAAACCTGCACTCGGACTCCTGAAGTTGTGTGGCAGCCAATCAGACTGGAACTGACATTTTTCAGTCGATTCTTGCTACTTTATATGCAATATACATCGTAACATATCATGGGCTGTCGATAGATGTGCCGTCTGAGGCTGAGAATATCACCATTGTGCCCTTGAGCAGGGCACTTAACCCTAGGTTGCTCCAGGGGGATTTGTCCCTGTAATAAGTTGATGGTTCATGTCATTCAATGGCGACACTCTGTGAATGTCACATAAACAAACTCCACCACAAACAAAAATTCTAATCTAAGCTGTTTAAACCAGATCCAGCATTATCATACAAGGGCACAAGGACAATCAATTAAGCATGGATTAGTATTCAGAAAACTGAAAAGGATGGAAATATTTATTAGAAACTATAGAAGTGTGACATACCCTAAAAAGAAAAAGGAGTGCACTTAATTGCACTGAATGTGCACTTGTAGTGTACTTTAAATCTTAAATAGCATTTTAAACAAAAGTGTATTCACAGATATTATATTAATTAAATAAAATGCCACTTAAGTGTAAATAGATAACCCTTGAGTACATTTTTAAAGTAGACATTGTAATAATGTTTAAATCATGTTTTAAAATTTTGTCAAGCTTTATTGAAGTAGCATACTAAAGCACATGTTAAGTACTTGATTATAATTTAAACTTTTAGTCATTCTATATATTTTAAATGTACTAAATTGCAACTTCATCATTGCAAATGTTTAATTAGATACGTTTAAATACATAACATGCGTGTTTCAATAGATATTACATTATAGTATACTTTAGATTACCACAAATGATGTCCGTACATTCAACAGTACACTTTAACCACATTTCAAAGACATTAAAAGTAATTATGAAATTAAGTGGGTAAAAAACACTAAAAGGTCAGCTAACTGAATTTAATATAAACTAAGACATTTTAATTCAATATAAATTAAAGCTGCATTCCATAACTTTTACATGTTAAAAATTATCCCCAAATTTTTTTTTAGCAAGTACATAACCAGCCAGGGCTCAAAACTATCTACTTGCCTTAGCTTGATTCAAAATGGTAAGCTTGTAATAATGTTTTTAATTCCAGTGGTACTGGTGGATTTACGCGGGAAATTCGAGCATGTCTTTGCGTCATTACGTCACACCTGTACACATACAGAACGTGTCTCGGCTAGTAGGCTATATTGGTGTAAGAAAGTTGAAGGTGGAGATTTATAGCCTTTTCTTGATATAATTGAACTTATTAATTTGATCGCGGATCCAGAAAGGTTTAAACGACAATCACCAGTGACAACTGGAGATTCCCCCGTTGTAAAATGCAAAAGACTTCGAACTTCGGAGTGGCTACAGTAAAAAAGAGACTGCAACCGGGCCCATGCGAAAACAAGGATAAATATCAGAAGGGCATTAAATCTAGTCACGCAATGCTGATGTTGTTAACATTAACAATTTGAGAACAAAGTATAATTTGCACGGTTTGACGTGATATAAGCGATCGTTAGATTTAATCAGCCCGATTTACTGCAATGATTTTTTCCCCTTAGTTGGTCAGAACAAAAGTGGATGTTACTTACTTATTCAGGTGACATTTTGCAGTAAAAATTCTTATGTTCAGTGTTAATTTTGACAGCAAATTTTGATTTAGTTTTAGTCTTATGACTAAAATGCCATTTAGTTTTAGTCATATTTTAGCCATCTAAATTATTTTAGTTTTAGTCTAGTTTTAGTCGACTAAATACTATAAGATTTTAGTAGACTAAATCTACAGTAGATTTAGTCGACTAAAATATTATGGGTTTAGTTAAATTGTAATGCATTAATTAAGAATTCCTCTAAAATGTCCAAACCCATATACTCCCGGAGAAAACATTTATTAACCTATTAATATGAATGATTTTTAGGTTTGAACATGCAATACAGATACAGATTTAACTATTGTGACTTAAAAAATATCTTAAAATTAAATAAAACCACTTTTCCTAAAGTAAAACACAGTCTTCTTTTCAATGAATGATATATGCATTCTTTATAACTACTTGCATACATCATTATTTATTCTTTCAAGCAGACATATTTATTTGTATGAATTAAATATAATTAATCCTTATTAAAGCTATTAACAAACAGTGAATGTTTTCCTTTGTTGCTTGAATATTAAGGACACAGACCGCATTAGGTTTATTGCCACTGTCACTTTAAGACATCAGATCATGTCCAATGACATGCGGATACAATTGCACTGATACACATCCGATACACTCACAACTGTTTAAGACATAACCAACATAGATTACATGAATACTCTCCAAAACGGACATTTAGACATAATGCTGTGTGTATTTGTCCATTCAGACACGAAAGAGAGCTCAATTCAGTCCTCGCGCGCTGTATAGGTGTCTATTGTGCATGGCTGCACGCTTCAGGTCGGGTGTGTGCCGTACGGAATAGAGCTCTTTTTTTTTTTTTAGCTCTTATTCAGATCTATATGTCATTATGTCTGCTCTACTCATTCTCCCAGACGTTTAAATTTTTTAAAGTTTTGAGACCGCTGTGCAGATCAGCACGTTACAGTACAAATGTGCGCATCTATCACACACGCAGGACATCAGTTCTGACTGGATTGCTTCCCAGATCATCACTATCTAACATTTTCGTCTAGTTTTTATTCGTTGACGAAAATGTCAATAGATTTGTCATAGTTTTTGTCATTCAAAACTAGGTTTTATTTAGTTATCGTCTCGTTTTCGTCTGTGAAAAAATGTCGTTGACGAATAATTTTCGTCATTATTTTCGTCAACGAAATTAACACTGCTTATGTTGGTCATACTTTCAAAAAGGAGAATCTGTGATTCCGAATGACAGTATCTACACTGGCGAAGACCCTGACAGCTGCACATTCTCCTCAAAATATTGGATTCATCCGCGCTGTGCCGTGCCGAGGCACAACCCACGCAAAGTTGATAATTCCACGAATAACTGCAATTGCAGATTTCGAACAGAGATTTAACATGCAATTAAGTGTATGAAAACATTACATTCAGTTAACACTTGAGTATATTCTTTAGTATACTTTTTCATAATAAGCACACATTTTAAAAGTATGCTGCTACTTTTCCACAAGGGTATGTATGAATAGATTGATAAACGTATGTAAATAATCACACACGCATGCAAACAAGCACAGACAAACGTTGTGTTTTCATGTTTTATGGGGACTTTCCATAGACATAATGATTTTTATACTGTACAAACTGTATTTTCTATCCCCTTACACTAACCCTACCGATCACATTTTACATTTTCAAAAAACATCACTTAGTCTGATTTATTTGCTGTTTTTCTCATGGGGTCCAAAAACATATTCCCACAAGGACAAGATTTCAGATATATCTTGGTTGACACACACACACACTGACACACACACACACACACTGACACACTAGGGGTGGCACGGTACATGAAAAAACATCCGAACCGTTCGGTTCGCTTGTCTCGGTTCGGTGCGTGTGCGCGTCGCACGGTTCAACGCATGCGCAGTGTAACCTCGTGCCCGTGACCTCAGACAGTGTGTTTACTTTTCGCGCGAAATAAGAGATGTGTGGACATGACAATGGACATGCATATAATAAGGCTTGTACCGGCGCTGCACAGACCGATCGATGAATAAAATCAAAGTACCGCGAGAGCAACGGCTCCGTATGCTTTTCAATCACTCTCGCGGTACTTTGATGTCATAAACCGATCGGTCTGTGCAGCGCCGGTTCAAGTCGATCAAGCATATAGACAGTAAAAGTGGAGTATGGAGTGCTGCAGGTCTCGTCACGTATAGAAATGGCAAGTGGGAGATATAAGGAAGGCTAACCGGAGTTGGAGGATGCGCCAGCGTCGTATAAGTCCGTGTGGGAACATCTTGGATTTCATGTTACCTATGATATTTAAATATATACAGTGACACCAAGTTTAGATAAGAACTCCAGTCATATGTTTCCAAATACTGCACATTAATTTCAAGTGAAAAAAATGTATCCTCACTCTCAGGGAATAGAAGCATTGTTGATACTGTTTGTGTTCAGGTTGAACTTATGTTTCACTTTATGGTTATGCCTTTGCTATTGTTATAGCCTCATTATAGGCAATTATGTGTAACATATTTTGACTTATTTAAAAGATAGTGCTTTAAGAGTTCCTCTCTTTTTCTATTAAAAGTTAAACATTTTGTAAGAGCTACACTGAAGTTGACAGTTTGATAAATGCAAGTTAATTTTAATCTTTGTGTGCTAAAAATGCATATAAGTCCCTGTAGAGATAGCAATACACATTCTCCTTTTTTGCCAAATAAACAAAAGCATTTCATCAATGTCTTTCTTGCTGTATCAAAATGTCACCTAGCTTTCCTCAGAAATGGTCTCAATAATGTGCTTAAAGTCAAGTCAAATTCAGTTTGTGCATGATTACATGATATACATTTTTTTTTAATACTGTATCCTGAATTGTGGATAATTAAGCCATAGCCTATATCATATGCTGAAGTACATTTCTGGAGTGTTAAAGATTAAAAGAAAAAATAACAAGAACCGTACAGAACCGAAAACCGTGACCCTAAAACCGTGATACGAACCGAACCGTGGGTTTTGTGAACCGAGCCACCCCTATGACACACACACACACACACACACACACACACACACACACACACACACACACACACACACACACACACACACACACACACACACACACAGGCAGATTATCCTCCCACAACAGGGGCAATAATGAGAAGTGAGTGGAACGCTGTGTGCCTAATTACTATCCTCAGTAATTAGCAATAAGCTGCCGTTGTTTTCTTGACCAGAAGAACTGGGTGTGTACACGTAAGTGTATGTGTGGTATCTCCACACCATGGAAAACAGCAGATGTATTCACACGTCCTTGAGCAAATGAGAAAATGACCTGATAATTTGTGTTAATGAATTTGTTTTTAAGCTATGAACTCATAACTAGGTCATCCTGAGTGGCACAATTGAACCACATCTCAGGTTGAAATTTCAGAGAAAGTCTTACAACAAAGAGATCCAGTTTTATCTTGATCTCCATGAATAGGGAATTTTGATACTGCATCAGGATGTGTGTGTGTGTGTGTGTGTGTGTGTGTGTGTGTGTATGCATGAGACAGGATCTTCAGCTGTGGCGTATCTGTTCGCACTGACCCTAATGAACAACCCTTCTCCTCTCTCACACTCTCTCCTCCTTTCCCCACATGTCTGTAGTCTGTCGTCTCACGTAAGGGCCAATTAGGCTGGTGTGTGGGAAGAGGAAGCACATGACAGGGACAAAGCCAAACACTTTACTCTCAATTACTCTCCTTCAACAGGCACACACTGTCTTCACTCAAACACATCCTCAATCACTACATATACTGATGTAGCACCTGTGCATAGACATGTTCAACTACAGACTTATGTGAGTCTAGGAGAATCAAAGTAACATGTTGAATATACCTGTAGCAACACCAAATGTCTTTAAATGCCTTACTTTTATTTATAATTCTGATTATTATTTTATATTCTCGCTTATCACTATTTTTGTTTCGATTTACAATACCATTCAATAGTTTAGGGTCCGAGTAAGATTTATTTTTCTTTGAGAGAGAGAGAGAGAAATTAATCATTTTATTTAGCAAGGATGCATTAAATTGATCAATAGTTACAGTAAAGACATTTATAATGTTACAAAAGATTTCTATTTCAAATAAATTATGTTCTTTTGAACTTTATATTCCTTTAAAAAGTATTAGTTTCCACAACAATATTAAGCAGCACAACAGCAAATCAGCATATTAGAATGCCTTCTTAAGGATTACGGGACTCTGAAGACAGGAGTAATGATGATGAAAATTACGTAAATAAATGATTTTAAAATATAAAAAATATAAAAAATGTTGTTTTAAATTTTAATAATATATTACAATATTACCGTTTTTATTTTTGATTTAAAAAAATGCAGCCTTGGTTAGAATAAAATACTTCTTTCAATAACATAAAAAAAATATTAAAGACCCCAATCTCTTTGTTTGTAGCCTATAGTTTTTTGTTCTAAAAATAGTCTTTTTTTTGTGCTTGACCATTTTCAAAATAATTGGTATTAAAAAGTGGCACAAAAGCTGGTGCTAGTACACACTGCACCTTTAAATCCTCTGTGGTTGACAGTGTTGCTGCTGGATTGTGGGTGCTCACCATCATCATCCTCTGGCGGGCCGTCGTATGATTTGTCGATTGCTGCGCGGAAGCTCTCGTTGCAGCCACGCCCTCGAACCATGTGTGGGCGGGGCCTGTGGAAGGGCAATAGCTCATTCCTCTTGGCCTCTGTCATGGCAGTCTGCAGACTCTCTAGAGAGCTGGACTTCTTTAGGCCTAGTGTGGGTCCCAACTCCACGCCACCGCTCACTAAGACAAAACAAAGAGGAAAAATAAAAACACATATTATGACGATTCAAAAGCCTGCCAAAAATGTTTTTTCTTTTTTATTCTTAACATCTTCTCTACATATTTCTGCAATCAATTCAGGCCAGATTAAATGTTTTCAGATCATTTTAGTGTTTGGTGTGCCATTTCTGCGTAGTGTAAATTTGATAATAAAGAAATTTAAGATTGAAGTTGAAAATCTCTCATTGAATCGATATTCATGGCAAAAATAATAGTAGTTAAGTGAAACTGACAACTTTTGTGGCATGATGCTATTACCACAAGAAAGAATCAACCCTCATTTCTAAAATAAAAACTTTTTTTTTTAAAGGGTCAAGGTTACAGTAGGGTACTTAAAAACAGTAAATCGGGTACATTTTTGGAGGATTTAAATAGGTTTTTGCCACATTTTGCCACAAATGTTGTCAACTGAGCTTAACTTGTACTAAACTTGAAATATTCCTTTAACTTCCACTGAAAGTATGACATTTAAAATATAACTGTCTGTGATGAAACCATTGTACTACTTGCATAGCAAGTAGTAGCAAGTAGCAAAGTAGCAAGTAGCAACTTTTTTTGCATTTCTTTGCATACTTCTTGCATAGTTATCTTTCTTATTTCTGCAAAGGCATGACATGTGAACAGCAAAGCGCCTTTACAAAACCAAAGCTAAACTTAACTAAAGCTTTACAACTACATTTTGCTGTCTAGCAATCACTGGTATTAGGAAAAGTTAATAGTTCTTTGTGAAATGCTAGCTCATTTGTTTCTGTGATTTGATTGCTAATCAAAGATGGTGGGTCAATAGAGACTACTGGAGCGTTTCCCAAAGGCATTCTGGGAAGAAGACAAAGCAAAACGTTGATAATGTTTGAAGTGCCAAAGGTGGATCTTAATAAGACCGAGCATGTATGTGAGTGTATGTGTGTTTGTGAGTGTGTGTGATTGTAAACACTCTCTCTCCTCTAATGAAAATGACTTTTTAAACATGCGTCTCCACAGGGAATGATGGATGAAGGCTCAACCCTGGGACTCGTTTCTCCATCAATCAGAAGCACCTTCTCTCTTCTATCTCCCTGCTTTCCAACTCTGCATACCTCCATCCTTCCTTTCGTCGACCCCACCCTTCTCGATACATCTCCTACACCCAGAATCATTAGCTAAAGCGCTGCAGCTCCTAGAATGCATTCATGAATCAGGAAATCATCATATCGACAGGTGGTGCGCCTCACTGGAATTCCAATCAGCCTGGCCTGCTGCCGGCACCGGCCCCCTTTTTGTTTGGCTAATGGTTGTTTAAATGAAAGTGGAAGTGGGATCAGTCGTTTAATCTGTGTGGCCTCCAAACTGCCAGAGAAGGCCAGACGAGATGAGCCCGGCCCGGCCCAGCTGCATGCTTTCGGCTCTCAGGATTATGACACAGGAGAAATTTATGCACATATAATTAGAGATGTGGTACAGAAAGAGAGAGAGAGAGAGAGAGACTATTAATATTTTTTCTCACAAGCAATAATAATTTTGCTTCAAAAGCCATTGACTCATCAGCTTGTGTAGTATGCATTACCATTGTGCTTGTTTTGTGTGGTATTTAAAGCGTCAACTTTGGAGGTCCCGTACACTTACATTATATGGACTTTCTAAAAATCTTCAGTAGTGTTCGTCTGAAGAAAGAAAGTCAAATTCATCTGGGGTGGCATGAGGGTGAGTAAATGAGAAACAATTTTCATTTTTGGATAGAGTACACCTTCAATTGTGAGAATGAGCACTAAGAACGGGCCACAGCTCTGACAACTTGAATTACTTTGAAAGAACAAGTTTCACTTATCAAGGGCTAATCCTGAAGTTTAACCAGAAAAGACCAAAGCAAACCACTCTTAAATTGGACTTTCAAGCACACGGCAGTGGTGGATCATAGGGAAATGTTCATTAGCAGCAGTACGGAGCGTCAGGGAGTGGGGAGAGGTCTGCTGCAGCTGAGCTCCAGTCCAGACTCTGGATTTGTGCGAGAGGAGGTTTATAAATAGCAGGCCGCTGATGTACCAGCCAGCGTGACTGAAATGTTCTCTGTACGAGCACAGTTAGTGTCACAAACGTAATTACTTCTGTCCCACGGCCTGCTGATGGAATTAAGCAGCTTTTGAGAGGTCTTCTCTTTGGAGGACTCCAAAACTTTTTGCTTGGAGGAGAAGAGTTTAAATATGTGTCTCGGGATACTAGCGTGCTTTAATCAGACCCACGTACACGCAGAAAAAAAATCATTAGAATACATAATAATGATGAGTTTTTTTTATGACAACCTCTGTAATCCACTTTTATTTTTTTAAAGTGAAGTATTAGTGATAAAAATGTGAACATATCTTGAGCTTGTGTTAACCAAAAATCCTTATTTTAGGCATTTAACCAAAAACCCCTTCAAAAAACACATTGACTTTGGGACAATAAAAGCGGATGTGCAAAATTGCAAATTTATTTTAGAGTTTTAAGACTCATTCCTGCAGCAAATAACTGCCCTGAGGCATTGATAAGATGGCCGCCAAGTGAACTAACTTTGGGTGCTTCCGAAAGCTTTATATAATTTGAGCCCTGTCACGGAATCAAGGCACAGGATTATGGGATATCACAGACAGCGAAGGATACATCAATAGCCGCTTTTCCACCGTTGGGCTGAACGGTTCTCATTGCGCAACCGTTCCATTCCGTGCCGATCCAGGCAACCTGGTACAGTTACGGTGACATTTTCCACTCTATTACGCTCTTTGGAATGTAATACAAAAGCATCAGTCGTTGCCTTGGTAACGCAAGAGTTTACAGATGAAACGAGATGTATAGCGACCACGTTATGGAGGATGATCAGATATTTCTTTTAATTGTATTATTAATTTGGGGTTTACGTCGCTTAAATAGAGCACTTAGCCAGTTACAGAGAATCTGGTAGCCAGGCAATAGACAAGTGGCCAATTCTGAGTTGCGATGTCACTTCCCGGATTCTACCAGAACATGTTTAGCGCGGCTAGACAACTGTGCAGAGAATTCTGGGCCGAGAACGGTTTGTAACCGTGCCGTACCAGGCTCAGGTGGAAACACAACTGGAACCGTCCCTTGACATTCTAAGAACTGTTCGGCCCGACGGTGGAAAAGCGGCTAAAAGCTGCTATCAAAAAAACGATCCGATGAAGGTATGCCAGTAGAGAGGACGTGACAATCATTGGATTAGGACGTGCCTTGTTGCCTTCCTACCTCCGTATACAGCATTTTTCAGCTTTCGGATACAGCCTATGTTTTAAAACATATATAACAGACACTATAAAGAGAGATATGTGGAGTGAATCATTTGATAGGTCAGCCATCTTAGTGTCATGCGTGTTCTCCTATCACACTCAGAAACACTTACTCTCGGTTCATAAGTGCAGGGTTCAGGAAGCAGCTTTTCGTGAGTTATACTCCCACATACATCATGTACCCGAGTCTGTCAATCAAACTCAATGGTGTATTCAGGCAGGAAGAGAGGATAGAGACACATATGTTAGTTACAGTTCAGACACTGTCTGACATCCTACACAGACTGTAAACCCCGTTCTCCACCCCACCGGATAGCATCCATCACCACAGCGCAGGTATTAAAAACCTGTAATCCTGGGCTGTTATGATATTTTCGCAGCGAGAGATGTATGGCTTTGATAATTGCCTACGGCAGACCTTTAAAGGCATCTCATAATTACGGATCACCTTTATTGGGTTAGCGTGTGTAAGGGGGTGTAGCAGGGGTCGCTGGCTCTCGGAGACTGATGGTTGTGGGCGGAGGGGTCTGTCACTATTTGAGTGCAGGGTGATGGATGGTCACTTGCACTGGTAACCAGCACACACCATTAAACCTCGCCCTCATACCAACACGAGACAGAGAAACCCTCTTTCATCTTATTTTGATGTAATAAAGATCGTATCGATCGATCAGAAACTCATTATGAGCTCGATCACTGGAGTGAGGGCTGGTTTTGAATGTGTGAGTGTGAATGTCGGGCCCCACAGATATAAGAGTGTGAGCTGATCTGACTGAATGTTTCACGAACAGGACTCAATAGGGGGCCTAAAAAAAACAACTTAAAAGGGGGCCTCAAGATGACTTAAAAGGATTTAAAGTCCCCCTGTAGTCAATAATTGTATCCCTTAAAACTCATCTTTGATCACCAAAATGACATTATTAAATATTTTTTTTCCTGTGAAAAAAATTCTTCATGCCTTAAAATAGCTTGAATGTAACTCTACACCCTCGCTTCATTTAGTATACACAGATCCATGAGTATGCTATTTAGTATACACGCGGACCATGAATATGCTACTTAGCCCCGCCTCCACTCACTCGCTCCTCACAACGTCGGACACATAAGGGTAATAAATATGATTAGCCTTGACTATGTTATCAAACAGCTAAAAATGTGTTGCTAATGTTACACAAGCCATGTTCCCGTTCACTATCTCAGAGTCCGGCAGCTGCCTTAGTGCCTTCTAACAATCAGCATCCTTAGGAACGCTTTGAACAACTCAGAACGTCAGTGGAGAAAGGCATATAGGTCATCATAACAATGTAATATACATCATACACTGACAATATTGCTAAATCTACCCGATTTTTCATATCAACAGAAAAATATAATAGGATAACCTGGCTTCTCTTGAGACTCCCTTGCTCCACGGCATAGTAATGATATGCTAAAGCCCACCCGCACGTTGACGTGATTGGTTACAAGGTAGTTTGTGAAGTAAGAAACACCAGTGATTATTTTAACTGCATTTTGTTTTTGAAATTAATTATTTTACTCAGCAAGGACGCACTGATTAAAAGTGACAGTAAAGACATTTATAATGTTACAAAATTCTAAATAAATTGTTCTTTTGAATTTTCTGTATAACATAGAATCCTAAAAAAAAAAGATACCACAGTTGCCACAAAAATATTAAACAGCACAACTGTTATCAAAATTGATGTTTCAAATGTTTCTTGAGCTTGCTGCTATTAGAAAAAGCTGCTATTTATCCGCATATTAGAATGATTTCTGAAGGATCACGTGACACTGAAGACTGGAGTAATGATGCTGAAAATTCAGCTTAGCCATCACAGGAAAAAATTGCATTTTAAAATGTATTAAAATAGAAATCTGTCATTTTAAATTGCGATAATATTTCACAATATTACGGTTTGTCGACATTTTTGGATAAAATAAATGCAGCCTTGGTGAACAACTTTCAAAAACTTAAAAAAACTTTTGAAAGGTGGTGGTTCTAGTTATGGCAAGCTCTAAAATACTTTTATCGGGTAGAAATTGTGAGTAACAAATATTTTCATAAATCCTTATCCCTAATCCTTATCCAGCAAATCACAAACAACTGGAGAAGCTGTGGGGCCTTTGAATATTGTTGTGGACAATAGCGGGCCTTTTAAAGTAAAATATTAATTAAAATGAGACACACATTTCAGTTTATTAAATACTAATTCTTAGCTTGAAACTCTAAATATGTCATTAATTAATGATTCACCAGCAGACACATCCAGATTGAAAATGAAGTTTGTGTCTGACTCTTATAGTGACTAACAAATTGTTGCTGGTCTATTTGCGATCTTTTCAGTCAAAGTCTGGATCAAAGCTAACTGAACAATCACATGTACACACAACACTGCAGCACCTTTACAATCAACTGTGACTAACAGAGATGAATGAATAAAAGTTACACACCAGAAGAGGTGACTTCATCGTTTATCTGGATGCGTCTAAATTCATCCAAGTACACCTGGGGAAATGCACTAACACACACAGAGAAACAAACAGATGGCTTTCTACAGCATAAATTAATCTATCAATTCCAATCAGTGAAATATGGCAGCTTTCAACTTGAATCAACAACAAACTCCCTCTCAATCGTGTACAGAGATTAGTGTGCGGGCACACTCAAATGAGACAGAGAGAGAGAGAACAGTCGCATCAGGGCTCTCAACAGGCCAGCGCTTGGCAGTGACTTGTATGTTTTCAAAGTCAAAATTACACAAGAGACAATGAGCAGCATAGTCTGCACTCACCACAGCCAAACTTCAGAGGATTTATGCACAAACAGGGTACAACGCTCACATTTAGCCACATTATCTCAAGGCTTCCTGCAAACATTTTTTGGAAAGAACTATTTTTATGAAAATGTACGTCTGTCCTTTTTATTGCTTATTTTTGACAGTGTAGGTCAATATGTCCTATGTAGGTCAGTGTAGGTCAATAGATCTCGCATCAGCATATACAACCGTTTAAAAGTTTCGTTACTAAGATGTATTTATTTGTATATATTTTTTTGATGATACAAAAAATTTCCATTTCAAATAAATTCTGTTCTTTTGAACTTTATATTAATAATCAGTATCATGTATCAAAGCATCATGGTTCTCTTACGAGAGTATCTCTCGTACTGCGTAATATCTTACGCTACGGGGAAAACCTCTTTTCGACGAGATATTGAAGCCAAAAATTATCCTTAATTTTGAATTAATGTAAAACGCTGTGCGGCAGCATGCAGACATAGGCAGGACGGCTTGCGCGCCTATTGGCTGCCCTGCGGCAACAGCAGCAGCCTATCGAGAGAGGCTCTGCGTGACACATATCCAATGGGGTCATTTCGCGGCCATTTTCGTCACGTCCCGCCAGGAAGGGCGTGGTCTCTTTCCCAGACACAGACACAGCCCGCCACAGTTCAGGGCTAGCACAAATAAAATCGACTCATGTCGATTGTGCAAAAATGTAGTGAATGTGCCCACGTCACAGTGCCCACAAACACTACACGATGCGTGTCCCTCGTTTTCTGTAAAAACGAAACCGACACACATTCAGTCAGCAAGCCGACAGGTGTTCTCAGTGCAGTGAATGTGCCCGCCGTCCCGCGCCCACATTCCTTCACAGACACGCTCAACCCCACAGGGTTTGTCCCGCTCACTCTCTCTCCACAACCTGTCATAGAGAATTCAAGCGCGACCAGGCTGCCCGCCGTGATCGGCGCGCCTCCCGCCTCGCACACTATAAACACAGTGTTTATGTCTCAGCACACCGAAGCTCTGCAGCGGCCGCTATGCCGCGGCCAGAGCCCGGATTTCATTCTACCCCTAGCTATTCACGCAGATGCATGGGCAAAGCTTCCCGGGGTATCAGAATGGGTGTTGAACACTATAAAAAGAGGCTATTCGCTACAGTTCGCTCGACGTCCCTGCCGTTACACGGCGTGAGTCGAAACCACGGTAAACTATGAAGTATCTCATCTACTTCGAGCCGAAATAGCGAAACTGCTGAGCAAAGGGGCCATAGAACCTTTATCTCAGGCTCAGAGCGAAGCGGGGCTATACAGCAGATATTTTCTGGTACCGAAAAAAGACGGGAGTCTCAGACCCATTCTAGATCTGCGACAGCTGAACAGAGTGCTTATGAAGCGCCAGTTCAGAATGCTGACAACCAGGAAAATCCTTGCGCAAGTGCGCCAGGGAGACTGGTTCATGTCAATAGATCTGAAAGACGCCTATTTCCAAATACAAATAGCGTCACGTCACAGGCGATTCTTGAGATTCGCCTTCGAGGGCCAGGCATATCAATACACAGTCCTACCTTTCGGCCTATCCCTAGCACCCCGTACATTTACGAAGTGCATGGACGCGGCCCTCGCACCCCTGAGACTTCAGGGCATGCGAGTTTCGAACTACTTGGACGATTGGCTGATTCTAGCTCGATCACATTCAGAGCTCATGGAACACAGAACCACATTACTCGAGCATCTCGAGAATCTGGGTCTCACAGTCAATTGGGCGAAGAGTTCGCTGTTCCCCAGCCACAAAATCTCTTTTCTGGGAACAGTTCTGGACTCGCTGTCTATGACAGCACGTCTGTCGCCAGAGTGACAACTGGACATTCAGCGCACCGCGAAATCCTTTCGCCGCGGCTCTATAGTCCCGCTCAAAGGTTTCAGAAAGTGCTGGGCCTCATGGCCTCGGCATCTTCAGTACTCCAGCTGGGCCTGCTTCGCATACGCCCACTGCAGTTATGGCTGAAAGTGCAAGTTCCACCCCGGGCATGGACCTCTGGTCTGTTTCGCCTCAGGGTCGACATGAAATGCGTTTCGGCTCTGGAACCTTGGAAAATAGCCGACTGGTAATAGTCAGGCGTGAGTCTGGGGACTCCCTCGAGTGTGACGGTGGTGTCCACGGACGCCTCCACCTCGGGATGGGGAGCGCTGCTCGAGGGCAGACCGTTCTTCAGCCAGTGGTCAGAACGGGAAAAGCTCCTACGCATAAACTGTCTAGAAATGCTGGCAGTCGACAACGCGCTATGACGCTTTTGTCCCCAGATAAAAGGCCGCCACGTCTTAGTCCGGTCGGACAACATGTCAGTGGTGGCATACATAAATTACCAGGGTGGCGTCAGGTCCCGAAACCTTTACAGGCTGACGGAACACCTCCTGGTCTGGGCTCAGCACAACTTGCTTTCACTGAAAACAGCGCATGTGCCTGGTCGCCTGAATCTGGGACCAGACCGTCTGTCTAGAAACAATGTCCCAGCAGGGGAATGGTCGCTGCACCTGCAGACGATCCAACTGCTGTGGGAGACCTTGGTAGAGCGCAGGTGGACCTGTTCGCGTCTCAAGAAAACGCTCACTGTCCGAACTTTTTCTCCAAGAGCAGGGATGCGCTGGCCCACGTATGGCCCCGCTGCCCCCTCTATGCTTTTCCCCCCATCTCGCTCCAGCCTCAAGTGCTGGAACGAATCAGGGAAAACGGATGCCCAGTGCTACCCGTGGCTCCGCTCTGGACAAACCAGAATTGGTTCCCAGTCCTAATGCGGCGGACCAGCACTGCCCCGTGGCCGATACCGGTGAGGAGAGACCTCCTCTCTCAGGCAAAGGGCTTGATTTGGCATCCTCGCCCGGAATTATGGCCCTACATGCATGGGCCATCAACGGGCACCCGCTAACCTCCCAGAGGGAGTGTTAAATACAATCACGCAGGCTAGAGCCCCGTCTACTAGACGGCTCTATTCCTCAAAGTGGTCAGTGTTCTCTGCCTGGTGTCAAGCTCAGGGCTTTTCACCCGCAGACTGCGGGGTTACGGAAGTGCTCTCCTTCCTTCAGGAGCTGCTGGATAAGGGCAGAACCCCATCCACGCTCAAAGTATACGTGGCGGCCATAGCGGCGTTTGCAAAACTGACATCTGGCCAGTCACTGGGGAAAAACGACCTGGTCGTGCGATTCCTCAGGGGAGCTCGGAGGCTGAATCCTCCCAGACCCCCCTCAGTCCCTGTGTGGGACCTTTCTACGGTTTTGGAAGCCATGAAAGGTGCCCCATTCGAGGCAATCCATTTGTCAGACATTTGTCTCTCAAAACGGTATTCCTTATGGCTCTCGCTTCAGTGAAGCATGTAGGGAACTTGCAAGCGCTTTCGGTAAGCGCGTTATGCATGGAGTTTGGGCCTAATGACTCAAAAGTCATACTCAAACCAAGGCACGGGTACTTGCCCACATCCCTCAACACACCGTTCAGGGCCCAGGTTATTTCCCTGTGCGCCCTCCCGGTTCGTGATGAGGAGAAGGATGCGAGTCTCCTCTGCCCTGTCAGGGCACTGAGAGCTTATGTGTCCCGCTCGTCGGTCTTCAGACAGACCGAGCAGCTCTTCGTTTTGTTTGGCGGACGCTCCAAGGGACTGGCCGCATCAAAACAGAACCTGTCCAGATGGATAGTCGACGCCATAGCACTGGCTTACACTTCTAAGGGCCTGCAGTGTCCTTTGGGTGTCAGAGCGCACTCCACGAGAGGCGTGGCCTCGTCGTGGGCGTGGTATAGTGGGGTTACCGATATCTGTACGGCCGCAGGCTGGGCCCCGCCATCTACATTTATAAGGTTTTACAACCTAGAGGTTCCCGCCTTACAAGCCAAGCTTCTGTTGGTATAGAATTCAGTGCTATCTGCCCCGCTGTGCCGGCCCAGATGCTGAGTTTTGCTTGTGCATCGCTCGCTGAGCGATAAAACAGCTCCATGGGTGTTGAATAACCCGTACTATTACCCAGTTTAGGCTGAACACATTCACCCTGTCTGCGTGAAACACTGTTAACATAACTAGCTCCTGTAGGATGCTATTTCATGTTGAATTATGCTTGCAGCCTCTCTTCTCCGACTCTCTGTGAGTCTATGGTGATTATGCACTATATGAGCCCCGGGCTACTGCCCTTGGGACTTTGGTGTCGGATCCCAGTACGCACGGCGTTTTGCATTGTGTTCCCCATAGCGTAAGATATTACACAGTACGAGAGATACTCTCGTAAGAGAACGTACTCGGTTACTAACGTAACCTCGGTTCTCTCTAGAGAGGGAACGAGTACTGCGTATCTTGCCGTGCATACACAGCTCTAGTTCGCTTCGGCGATGAAAACCAGTTGTACCAGCCTAATCGAGCTATATTTGTAGGGCGAGACCACGTCCTTCCTGGCGGGACGTGACGAAAATGGGCGCGAAATGCCCCCATTGGATATGTGTCACGCAGAGCCTCTCTCGATAGGCTGCTGCTGTTGCCGCAGGCCAGCCAATATGCGCGCAAGCCGTTCTGCCTATGTCTGCATGCTGCTGCACAGCGTTTTACATTAATTAAAAATTAAGGATAATTTTTGGCTTCAATATCTCGTGGAAAAGAGGTTTTCCCCGTAGCGTAAGATATTACGCAGTACTCGTTCCCTCTCTAGAGAGAACCGAGGTTACGTTAGTAACCGAGTACGTTTTCACAAAACTATCATCAAGCAACAAATCAGCATATTAGAATGATTTCTGAAGGATCACGTGACACTGAAGACTGGAGCAATGATGCTGAAAATTCAGCTTTGCCATTACAGGAATAAATTACATTTAAATATATTTTTGAAAAGAAAATTTCATAATATATCTATTTTTACTGTTTTTTTTTTTTTTTAATTCATACCAACCCTAAACTTTTGAACGATAGTGTACATGAGATGAGACCGTATCTCTCTCTCGAAAACATGGAGATTTGTCAGGTTTTGTATTTATTCGACAAAGCAAAGGGCTGTTAGAAGATAGACAAGTGTTTTACAGTTTGCGATGCTTTGACTTGAATTACTTACATTGGGTTCTGAAACACAAAAATTCATAACTCCAGTTGAAACACGCACGCACACACAGATTGGGAAAGAAACAGAGAGATGTAAAAGCCTGATGTTTGTTAAAGAGGGGGTTATGGAACCATCCCAGCTCCTGACTGAGTGATATATGGAGAGAGGGAAACCACTTGATGAGAGCCAAAGAGAGAGAGAGAGAGAGAGAGAGATAGAGAGAGAGAGAGAGAGAGAGAGAGAGAGAAAGTAAACATTTATCTGTCTCTCAAACAACACACATGAGTGTGTGTGTGTGTGTGTGTGTGTGTGTGTGTGTGTGTGTGTGTGTGTGTGTGTGTGTGTGTGTGCGTGCGCGTGTGTGTGCGTCTGTGTGCGCGTGTGTGTGCGTGCGTGTGTGTGCGTCTGTGTGCGTGAAAGAAAACTCCTGACTCAGTCTTTAAGCATTTGGAGGTGAGAAGACACAAACACACACAGTCTGAAAGTGCTTTTTCAGCACACATGCCTTAAATACATTTACAATACTGTGTAATTGAATGCAGTGGTTCTCAACCGGATTTTCTGACATTATTGGGCATTTAGCGGCAAGAAAAACTAAAAACAAAAAACCATTGAAACTTATGTATTTTATAAATATCTTCTGACACACACTTATATTTTTAGGATCTATGTGTGCTGTAAAATGTAGATAATTCCTAAGAATGCAGGACAAATCATGTTTACCCTGGTGTAGATGTTATACATTTAAATAATTGCATTATATTATGTATATTCAGCATTCTTTAAATCTCCCTGCTGTTCACAGACCTTCTTGATAAATTATTTTGGATCATGGCCAACTTGAGAACCACTGCTCTCAAAAATCAAATCAAACCAATACAAAAATATAAAAAAAACGACTGCAATCTTCCACACGTAGATACATCAGCAGGGACAACATCTGAAACTATCTCTTCCATCTGCAATACAAATGATGACACTTGTGCACACAGCCTGCATCAAGCTTTCATTTTTGCCAATTTAATTCCACTAAATTTCCTGGTCTGTTTCTGCTTATGTTCTTGGCATAATGTTTAAAACCTCAGACAAATATCCAGTGTTTTTCCAGTGGATCTGCAAAGAAAAACAAAAGCAAGGAAACACATCTGCGAGCTCCCCGCTCGGGTCTTGTCAGCGATTTTCAGTTTGCTGTGAGATGAATGACTGAATAAAACAAGCTGTTTAATGCTAAATGATTTACGACAAACCTCTAAAACACACTTAATGCTACAGGTTCAAAGACCGCTGCATAAATATTGACAAGCTGACCAATCACGGTTTAGAAAAACCATTTGTCCAATCATATCGCTCATGTTGTTGGGTATTCCCAAAACTACACACAAACTTATCAAATTGCAACCAATATTTACTTTGTTTGATGTTGGATGCCTAGAATTGATCAAATTAGAATCAACATTTACTCCTGAAGGCAGGAGGTTTGGCACAACAGCCTGTGTTATTTGAGCATGACAGCACTTTCTGCGTACAGTATGTAAATCATTAGCAGAAAGAGAAAGCAGATTCAGTAAGTGAGAACACAGGACGTCTGGTTTTAATTTCTATTGTCTGTCTGACAGCCTGATTTGGGCCTTACTGCACACTATTGCTTGACACCAGTGGCATTGTACACATCTGAAGATGATCAGAAGACAAGGGTAACTGTTCGTTAAGACTCCATCTACAATGCAGAGACACAAAACACTGGAGTTCAAAAATATATAAGATGTTAAAACTCAATACCATTTGTTTAGAGAGAGTGGAATCATATTTTCACTGGTTTCTGACTGGTGCGGTGTGTGACCTTCCATGTCTCAGCGAGGGTCTGGATGAGTGGGGAGTTTTGAGTGGTTTAGCCCTAAGCTCTTCAGACAGAGATGGATGAGGAGTCAAATTCACAGGCGCAAATATTCTGTTTAGTGTTGCCTTGAGCAGGTGCTGGATATTACTGTGATACACACCGCTGTGCAATAAAAAAACTCCTGGTCTCAGGCCTGGTCCTTAACAATTACACTTTTTTATTTCTCAGAGAGACAGAGAGAGAGATTGAATTATATTTAAATTTTTAATGAGCAACATATCTTCTTTAAAGGAGTAGTTTATCCAAAAATGAAAACTCATTTGCTGTATCTATTCGTCATGTCAGGTTTGATGCCAAACGGCACTGGCAAGTTTGAACACGCGCAATGCAAATGACATCTGATTGCTAAGACGTTGAAGACTATCAATGAATAATGACTAAAATTTCAGTCTATTCCTCAAATACACAGCAATAATATTTTGTGCTTGTCCTTTAGTTAGGATTTCCCCCCCTACATACCAATGGTCAAATTTAGCTATTAATTTATATATATATATATATATTTTTTTTTTTTTTTTCTTAAAATATTTGTGAAAAATTGCAACAAGTTGGAAAATATACAGTTATAGTGTAATTCCATAAATTTAGAAACACACTTAGTAGTTTCAAGACATTCTTACTGATTCTTTCAAGATTTATTTCGTGCTGAATAACAACAATTTCCTGGTTTGCAGAAGTATAAACTTGTCTTTCATCACAACCGCTTCAGATGACATACATTTAGCAAACTCTGCTAAAGACACATCATGCCTTGGCTTCTTTTCTCCAGCATATTAAAAATAATAAGAAAGAGAACACAATATCTGACGTTCAAATTTTCTAAACAAAGTGTTCCCTGGTTTTGGCAAAGGAGGAGTTTTCCATGACTGGAAAAGAAAGTTGGAGTGTATGTTCTGGGCCAAAGGCTGCTGTGGTGTGGATGGAGCTGTGGTTTCTGTATTCAGGCCAAAGTAGAAGGAGAATAGGTTTCCCAGGGTGTTTTGCGCTTACATTATGTTCTCCCTGTACTTCTGGCAAAAGACTTCATCATCACACACACACACACAAACAAACACACACACACACACACACACACACACACACACACACACACACACACACACACACATATACGCATACATAGTCTACTAATAGAAAGTAAGACTCAAGAGCGGAGTCTTTAAAGAGAAAGAAATCTCATGCTCATTCTTTCATCTGCACTTCAGTGCAATTAAGGAGGAAGGAGAAGGAGGAATGAAGAGGCTACTGAGAGGAAGTGGATTCAACTACTCTCATGCACTCAGAAACAGACAGAGAGATGGGGATAGAAACAGTGTTTGAGTATATCTTGTATATATGGACTTATCTCTGATGATACGGACTTTGAATTTGTGAAAATTTACCTCAAAAGTGACTGATTCGGGACTCTTCATAGGCATAAATTCCTATAGCATACAAAAATTTGCAACGCTAATAGTCAGATTCGGTAATAAACATCAAGACAGACACACAGCAACACAATGCATTTATCAGTACACAAATAGCAAAAAAAGTCTGTTGTAAATTATGCAACGATGTTCGAGGTACTGCTCACAAAAAAGTAATTTTATAAATAAGCAGCTTTATGTTGGTCAATGCAGCGAATTTGATTGACCCAATTTCGAATTTTAAATTGAACTCAATGCGAAATCTGTGTGGGGAAATCTTTCGCCATAACAAAATATTCCCGATTGCATGGATTGCTATTGAAACAACTGGATTTTGCCAGCAAAAAAAAAAAATAAAAATAAAAAAAGGTTGAAAAATGATATGACCACCTTTAGTATTTGGCCAAAATGACTCACTGGAACGTAACCAGTTCAAGTTTGGTTATTACTGGACCACCGTAATGGATACGGGATCATATTGGCTACCATCCTATATGTTATTATACAATTTTGGCACTGAATAAGCACAGGGAATCAAAACTTGTGAAGAGAAAACGTTCTCCTTATTGTGTTGGACTGTGTCCCGCATCTGGTGGCTGGATGCAGATTATTGCCTTGAGCTGCTTGGCCAGAGAGAATTATGGGAGCTCTCGGAGCAGGAGGTGTAACACAATTTTGATGGGAATTGGATTCTGAGGCTAGGAATCACGCGTGGGTGGGACCACGGCTGCCAAGAGAGGCTGGGGCACAAAAAGAGGGAGGGAATATGAGGAGTGATGGGGAGAGAGCACAACGTGAGAGAAAGCAGGAAGGAGAATGGGAACCCAGTGCCGAGAAGGTTTTAGGGAGATTAAAAGCCCAGAGCGAGGGGCTCTTAAGACCATCCTGCTAATTAAATATGTCAAAGCCTTTTCCCAGAGCCAAGCTTTACAAAACCCACCTAGTCAGCAAAGCCTTCACATCTTGTCAATAAACATTAGTCTGGGCATCAGTAAAACATCCACAAAATGGATTGGTTTATTAAATTATTACCAATCCCTTTTTTACTAGTCTCTCTACAGAAAAATTGCACATGCAATTAGTCAATAGTCAACACTACAGGGGAAACTCACACCGCAAGACAACAACACAGACACACATAGACAGGGCAAGGAACCCAGAGAAATCCGCAAAACAAGAGGCCACTGTAGACTGTGGTGACATATTCAACAGGCAGGCATGCAAGCTGTATTGAATTTAACTCGGAAAGTCTGAACACTACTTGGAAAGTAATATAACATCACTTGATGTCCCAATTCCAACTTGGAAGCTTAGGCCGAAATCTGACTTGATAAAAAAGACTGATTTAAAGGGTGTGTTCACACTTATTGTTCGGTTCGCTTTGTTTGTTTGGTCCGGACCAAAAAAACAAAACATTTAGTCCTTGTCCACACAGCGTTCAGATTGGCATTTTTAACACCAAATCTAAAGGCATATTCACAACCAGACTTTTCAGCTTTTAAAATAAATGTGTTTGTTGGATGTGAGTAGCTGCATATGATGGTGTTTTGACCAGCTGATAACTAGTGAAGTGCTTATAAAATGTGTGAAGGACTCAAAACAGCGGCAGGAATCCCTCCGTCACACAAACAAATGAAGATCTGCTACGAGGAGACGTGGTTCTGATGCCTATACCGAACTGTGATGGGCAAAACAGGTATGCATGAGCATTCTGTCTTTTTTTAGGGTCTCATCTTCCTGTTTTTGGTTTGTTTACGTTTCTGTGGTCTGAGTTGCATTCATACATCATTTGAACTGCACCAGAGTTCGTTTGAAAGTGGACCGAGACCCATCTTTTTTGCTGTATCAGTCTGCTTGTTTGGTGCGCAGCAGGATTCAGATGGCAGTGTTCACGCTTATTCAAATGAACCGCACTACATAGCAATCACACCAGGGTTTGTTTTCATCCATCGAACCAAACATGCAAAGTATGAACACACCCAAAAAGAGCATGTGCTGTACTGTACATGTACTCTATTCAATACTATTTAAAACGTTTCCCATAATCTACTGCTAACGTAATTTAAACCGCAAAAATATATATATTTTTCACGTTTTACTCTACAATATAAAATACATCAGTAATACCTCACTCTTGATTTTCTTCAAGTTTTTACGTCTTAAAAAAGGTGGTTGCTAACAAGTGACTAAATGAGACTACAGAGGTTGTCTGGGACATTAAACATCATCACAGCAAACAGGTAAACTCGTCTACTCACTAGTCCGCTTATCTAGCCAGTGACCGTTTCACATAAACTGCTTAGGCAAGTCTTACGAGTTAGTTATCTATCTGAAATCTGAATCTGAAAAGTAAGACTAATAAGCCCTAATTAATTGCTAGTAGGTCAGATTAGTTCTCAGACAGAGTCTGAAGTCTTCATGGCTATGTTTATGCCAGAGTTTCCGCTAGAAAAAAATGGTGGCGGTCAAAGTGACCGGCAGAGGTTTCGTTTTATGGACATTTTGATGATATGCCGGTCAAATATCGCCTCTTAATTAGTCAAGTTGAGGAAAACTGGAGGCAGTCTATGTAACTTAAAAAATGACATAATCAGGCCATATAGAATGCAACATGTTATTATTAGCTTAACTTTCAAATAGACGGGAAAAAACATGAACGTCCGATTGGCGTCAATCAACGCCAATTGTTTTTTACTATGGTTTCACACACATTCACTTTTTGAAACATTGAGGTACGGATGAACCTAATACAAATAAATAAAACATCTCCAGTTAACTAGCAGATCATTCATTTAGTTCGCTATTAAATAAGAGATCTAGCGCTAAAATCTGTTGTTTTTGAAATCAAGCTGATCCCTCGTGTCCGCTGCTATCAGTTGCATGGACGACGCGCTGCGCGAGTTGCGCAATCTTCACTAGAAACTATCGCTGTTGCGGAGAGTCTCTATTCATTCCGGTGAAATCACAAAATAAAATGCACACAAACGTGTCCCTGCTTGATATAGACTGTAACCATGCACTGATGAACATAGGCTATTCAGTTTTGATGAGAGAGAAAAAAACTGTACGAGTGCGTGGATTAGAACCATGATCTATAGGCTATAATGAGATGTTCCTGATTCACCATCGTCTGGCCTCTGAATAAAGCTTTTAAGGCTAGTCTGCCTGGGCCTGGCCATATTTGAAACGTCTCACTCAATCGTTCGTTGTTTAAGTCTATATTACAGCCGTTTTAGGCGTGCACTTTATTTGAAATGCATGCGATGTTTCATAACTTTCAAACGGTAGAGCCTGTTCCTTTATATTTATAACATAGCCAAAGATCGGTGTATTTTTGCTTTATACATTTTAGGCTTATTCTCAAATTCAGATTGTGTTAGGGGGGCGGGATTATTAGGCAATTTTAATCGGACAATTTACATTTCATTTTTTTACCGGACAACGGAAACCATGGTTTATGCAACTGGCCCCAGGTTGCATTTATACTCGCAATCTTGCAAATTACTTTAACTCAAACTTTCCAACTTTCAAATTTTAAATAAAGACCAAAAGTTTAGTGGTAGTGATGTTGAAGTTCTGCGATCGTTGTGTAGTTTTTTAAAATTATTATTTACTTCAGACCGTGGGACATTTTACAGTCGGAAACTGAAGATATCAAGTAGGAATGTCCCACATCCGACTTTAAATGAAACCGCTTATAGCCTCTTAACAGGTCAGAGGTCACATGTGTCCTCTGTGGGAGACTTATATGAGAATGATGCTCTCCCAAAATACAGTCTGAATGAGGATAGAGTGAGAAAGAAAGATGAGAGCGGAAAGTCCCCAGGCCTCAATGCCATCTCACTCATTTCACTGTAACAGTGCTCAGCCCAGAGGTGAAGGTCACACAATGGAGGAAGAGTGGGAGGGTGTGGAAAGGAGCAGTGAGGGATGAAGGGAGTAGACATCAGGAGGTAGTGAGCATCTGGTGGAAACATGTTCCATCGTCTCATGGGCCACACACACACACACACACACACACACACACACACACACACACACACACACACACACACACACACACACACACGTATGGTCCACTTACTGGACTGTCTCAATCTAGTGAGCTGCAAACCTAGAAAGCATGTTGGGCAAACCACTCACTCCTAAATAGTACTATGAGACCCGGAAATGCTGCCTAGAAAGGTTCACTTGGTTTTGAGACTTTCATGATCTCATTAAAAGACACACTATAATAAACTAAAAGTTCACTGGTTTACAATAAGTTTCACTATGTCAGCAAGACCTCCTGGACAAAGGTTGTAATGGATTTTCTTTAAAGGAGAGGCAGTGTTTATGATGTTGTACCACCATTCAAACGGAGCTTCAGGCAGTACACATGGTGGAGTGAAAGAATCAAGATGTTATGTATGAAACCCTTCGGTCTCCCCCTATGCACATCACTCTCTCTACTCTCCAGACCCACATGCCCTGCATGCTCTCTACAGGGGTCTACATGTGGCCCTCAGGGGCCAATCCATCAGACACAAGCACAAAGGGAGCAAGTCTATCAGCAGGGCAGTGGAGTCAGACCGGACACAGCTGTGGGCATGAGTGTGTAAGTCCACTCTGATTCAAAGCAAGTGAGAGTGCATTCATTACCTGACTTCTGACAAAGCATACATGCTGCTTTTATCTACCATGGTGGGAGACAGATGCACTCTGGGAGTAAGTAGGCCTCCTCACTCAGGTTACATTTTAATCGCTACTGGTAATTAGTGTTAGGAACAGATCTTATTAAGAGCAGAGTTCCTTTTTTATGGAAGATGATTTATAACATTTACGACAAGATGATGTTTTTAAAATGTCTTCGTGATTCCACTGTGAGCAAAACAAAACAAAACAATTATAAATAAATATGCTCTACTGATAAATCTGCTTCTACTGCTACAGCATATCTCAGATACAAGGGTTGAATGTGTGTATGTGTGTGTGGGGTTCATGCATACGTGTACATGCGTGTGGGCAGAATATGCTCTTTCCACACACCTGGCGGGAGTGAAGATTGCTTACATCAGGAGAAAAAAAGCACTGCACCCTCTTTATTTCCATACACTTGTGAACAAAGTAAAACTACACATCCCCAGGGCATGCTATTCATTTCAAGTCATACCACAGGGCAGAGAGAGAGAGAGAGAGAGAGAGAGAGAGAGAGAGAGAGAGAGAGAGAGAGAGAGAGAGAGAGAGAGAGAGAGAGAGAGAGAGAGAGAGAGAGAGAGAGAGAGAGAGAGAGAGAGAGAGAGAGAGAGAGAGAGAGAGAGAGAGAGAGAGAGAGAGAGAGAGAGAGAGAGAGTCAATCTAGCATCAGCACTGTTCGCATAGCCGCTGCATGCGGCCAACTTTAGAGCTAACATAAAACTCCACACATTCAAACTAACATTATATTGAAAATAAATCAAATGAAACTCCAGCACCCAAAAAATCCATCCAAATCACTAAAAGAGGGAGAAAAAGAGACATGATAGCTTTGGAGAGCTTGTATGGTTTACATTAGCTGACTGGTTTCTGTTCCAAACCTGCTACCCCAGAAGTGACTTGTGTACGCGTCCAAATACAAATACTGGGGCAGGAAATTGGCAGAGATTTACTGTAATTATTGAGAGCTGGGCTATAGGGGTTTGGGCCCTGTGACAAATATGATATGATGTTAAATTGAGGCAATGGATAGCGGCAGAGGCACAGGTAATCCACAGAAAAAGGATTTGAAGGGAGAGAGGCAAACGCCGACGAGCTAGCAGAGGCCTAGCACACAGTAATAGGTTTTCATTACATTGCAATCTCTTTTAAATAATCCTATTAATTTTTCATGAGGTCAATTTTTCCCAGCAGACGAGAGATAGAAGGCCAAATACAGCTCTCAGCGGGCTGTGATCCGTCATGTGATGACAGATTGCACAAGCTTAAAAAAGCTAGCTTAAAAACTGCTTGTGTAGATACACAAACAAACAGACAAACACAAACTTCACATACTAGATGCGCTCAGAGATTTGAATGCATTGGGGTCTCAGTGAAAGGAAAGGATTTAGACATTTAAGAAGAACAAAAGCAAATTGTGGCAAATCAATCAGAAAAAGGGTGGAGGGATAATTATTTCTTAATTTTCTTTTTCAAATGTGTGAAAGCTTATTGACTCAGCAGCAACTATAACTTGAAGATGTTGTGTGTGTTTGCTGGCACCAGCGATTCTGGGTTTGAAACAATGTGCTATTGTGTGGAAAAATTGGCTTATCTTTTGTCCTGACTACAATGATGTGCAGGGAGCTTCAGCCAATCAGCTTAGAGAAACCAATGTCACGTCCCACAAAATGTAAGTTTTCACACAAATACAATTTTTGACTGAAATGTTTCTCTCTCTCCGAGAGAGATATTGTTTGGAAAGGATATTGTTTCACAAGCATTCAGATACATTTACAATAAATGCCTAGTGAAAAAATTTAAAATCGACTTACCCAAGTCAAAAGATCCTGATATTCTGGTCTTACTAGGGTCAAAAGGATTGGTAATACAAATATGTCATCAACCAGGGGCCTCATTTATAAAACTTTGCGTAGGATTTGCGTCAGAAGTGGCGTACGGATGAAACATAGGACGTGCGTACGCTCAGAAATTTTCGGATTTATAAAACCGTGCGCACGCACATCCTACGCATTTTTCCCTTAATAAATCATAATCAATTCTAAATGTAGCGCAGCTTTTGCGGCTTCATGTCACGCCCATAGTTGCCCATAAATAGTCCGTGAAACGCCCACAAGTTAATATTCATCGTTTGCGAAATCATGGCAAACACAGAGAGGAAATCAAAAAAACGTAACTTCACTCAATGTGAAGTAGAAGTTATCGTTGGCGAGGTGGAAAAGAGGAGAAAAATGTTGTTTGGAGGGCACAGTGTGGGCATTACTAATGCCAAAAAGGCACTTGAGTGGCAAAAGGTTGCAGACGCCGTAAATGCTGTAGCCTCACAACCTCGGACTGTGGCCGAAATAAAAAAGAAATGGTCGGACATCAAAGTCGAGGCAAAAAAGCGTCTAGCGCTCCATCGCCAGAGTGTGTCTGCCACGGGTGGAGGAAAGGGGACACCGACATTTAAAAAATAAATTTTTACTATGAAAACAACTTTCCCCACAAATTATACATCTATCTATCTATCTATCTATCTATCTATCTATCTATCTATCTATCTATCTATCTATCTATCTATCTATCTATCTATCTATCTCCCTAATTATCTATCTATCTGACTGACTATCTAATTGCATCTATATCTGCTCCGCCAGACGGACACATTGGCGAGAATATCAGTTTTGTACATTACTTCGTTCTGTTTACCATCTTATTTATGAAGATGAATTGTATAACATGCCAATATTATTGCAGAACATATTTCACTTTTCTTTTTGCAAATATGTGTTAATTTGCATTTCTGTTGCAGATCGATCAAACGGGTGTTCGTGTAGGCTGTTAATCGTAAGACTTGCTTTGTGAAGTCTTCGTGTTATTTATGAGAGGCAGTATTTCCATTTATTTTACACAACGGACTACAGTTTCACACACTTTCACGTGTTTCTTCCATCTGCCAACGGTGTCTGATTTTTGGTGTAACACGTTTTACATTTTGCTGCCAATTATTAAATGTAGTCAGTGTATTAAGAGGCTACAATTTCCAAGTATAAGTGTAACTTGATCCCATCCCATTAAGATGATCTAATGTGTGTTGGTCTGCCTGACCCCTCTTTGTTTGGAATAATGTTATGTTACTCTGCCTTATTTGGGAAAGATGGCCAACAGTAGTCTTAAGTTATCTCATTTTCTAAATACAATTAAATAAACACTTGATTGTTCTTCAAGATCTAGACTGTAGCCTATTTCTACTGGGTTTTTTTTTTCCAATACAGTTAATTCATTGTTAGTTTAATTTCTACAAATGGTGCAAACTCTGCTAGATTATAGATACAAGGTTTCCATTCCCCTGCCATTCTGTGATCGGCAGTGATCAGCAATCGGCAGATCATGATTTTGGTGATCGGTAATCGGTGATCGTCCCAAAAATGCTGATCGGAGCATTTCTAATAAATACTGTCTTCATTTACTCACCTTCATGTTGTTCCAAACCTGTATGACTCTTTCTTCTGTGGAACATAACAAAATAATTTGAAAAATGTCATGAAGGTGAGTAAATGATGACATAATTTGAATTTTTGGGTGAACTATCATTTATGTCTGTAGCACAAATGGCGTGACGACATGTGTTAAGTGTGATTTTAGACCAATAGGATTTCAGTAGGTGGAGCTACCGAGCACAACAGCAGAAACAGAAACCTGAGCCATCAACAAAATGCAGCAAATGCCACTGATAAAGTATAAAGGTGAAAATAAAGACTACAAGTTATTTAGCCAAAGTGTATAAAACAAGTGAAACACCTGAATTATGATTGAGAACTGTACCATCTGAAGTGCATTGTACAATGTCCATCCCTTATAAAAAAAAAAATCCTGTTTTTCTATTCGGCTCACTCCTAAAACAGAATGAGGATAATAGTGTTTTCCAGCTTAATTATTATTCAGAGGGGTAAAACAATACAAAATAGGTCAATGAATAATGCTTCTCAGGAAAGACACTCACTGATCGAGCAAAATGTATTCCTACTCTGCTGGTGCGAACAAAAGCTCAGGAGAATAACACACTTTGGCCTTGGACCTCCACACGAAGATGAAAGACAAGCATTTAGGACAGTTTCTGATCAAAAGAAGCCAGGAATAAAGGACTCTGAGTGGAAGTGTTCATCTTGAAGTGCAATTGTACGCGGACATAGGGATGAAGTATTTTCTCTGGAGAGGCTGGTATTAGGTTTATGCGAGAAACGCAGTTATGCTAGTACCTAATTTGCACAGTTCACTCACTGCAGCAGTTATTCAGACTGAGCTATTTCTTTCTGTTTTTGTCTATTGAATGATCAAATATATAAGCATTTCAGTAATAGGGTTGGGAATCAGCAGTGGGTTCCTGATTTGATTCAGACTCACAAGTTATTGATTCAATTTGTTTCGATGTAGATTTACTGCAAGGCGGGAACTATACAAATTATTTTTAACAAAAAAGCTCAAACATCCACCAAAGCAAAGCATACATAAAAAAACAAAATTGATCTTGGGATTTTAGAAATCAATATCAGAATATTAAATAAATGTCTTTACCCAGCCCTATTTAGAAATGCTTAATTTTATAAGGTGGTGGTGACAAAGTCAGCCATGGCCAATGACCACCGTAATGGGCATCTATACTGTAGTTCCAGATGAGTGTCGAGATGAGGTCAGAGAGATAACAAATAGCTCTACGTCCATTGTTCCTCCACAGTAACATAGGAACTAGCTAAAAGGGTTGTTTTGAATGAGGAAAGTCTTTTGCCGTGTGTCTATTGGAGAAAAGACAAAACACACATACTTACACCATCCCGATAATGAAAGCCAATCAATTGTTGGCATAGTCGACTGCCGCCATCGAAACATTACTTTGCGAGAACCAAATATGGAAAACTAATGAAGTGTAATTGAAATTCTGCTGCATCCAGCATTTTACGAGTGTGAAATATTTCTCATTCAGTGCCTTATGGGAAAAAGCCGAGCTAATAGGGTCATCCTTAGCTAATGTGTGGAAATGTGCTGCACTGTTCAATTCTCATGGTGAGCGTTCAATTTTTAAAGCCGTCGCACCCATCACGCCAGTACAGAAAATGACTCGCAAAAGCGGCCGTCTCATTTCTGTTTTAGTGATCCTCCATTCCTCAGAGGCAGTCATCCAGTGGACCCTCTTTCCTCTCTCACAACGTCTCTCTCTCTTCTCATCTGCACCTTCAGCACCTCTATAATCTCCTCTCTCGCTCTCATTATTCCTTTTCTTTCCTGTCTCCATCCTGAGGGAGGAAAGGTGGGAGAAGTCTGTCATCGTTCTCCCCTGCGGCTCTTTGCAAAATTTTTTTTTTAAATCCCCTTGCTAAGACACATACCAATGGACTCCATTAAACTGTTCTGCGGAGCGCTGCAGAGCCCCCTGTCTGAATATCTGCTGCAGGCATGGGTGTCATAAAGCTATTTAGCTTTTTAGCCAACATTATTGTAGGCAGAATAGAGAGAAGAATAAGGGTTGGCACATGATCTGGAAATTTTACAAACTGGTGTTTGAATCAAAGTTATGGTCACCCAAGAAGTTATGGTCACACATCGCAAAAAATGCACATGTGATGCACACACGTTTTCTCAAAAAGCATGTCTGGGTCATAATTCTCCAGAAAAAAAATAAAATAAAAATAAATAAAATTTAAATAAAAGAAGTTCAATTATCAATGATGATTCGTATTACATTCACATTGCTTTAGTACACATATTTTAGTATTGCAATTAAGGAAATAGAGTAATAAAATGTTTTCATGGAAAAAATGTATGTATACACACACACACACACACACACACACAAAGGATTAGTTTTTTTCTAAATTGATTTGTTCCTTGTAAGTTTTATGAGAATCATCCAACCGCTTAGCCACTCCAAAACAGTTATTGAATCATCAATGGACGATGTAAACCGGGACAATTTACTTTATAACCCCCATCAACACTTACAAAAGAACACTGGTGTACTTTCAACATACTTCATTAATGAAGTTACTGGCCTGCCAACCGGTCAGGAAAACAAATCGCCACTAAAGCAGTCAAATCAGCGCATGCACCGTAATCAAAACAAAGCCATTACCACAGCTGTAAACCTAAATCTAGCCTACAGGTTTATATCCTCACGGCTATTCATGCTTCCAAGGGAATCCAGAGTGAAAGTCGGTGGCATATTTCACTCGATTTTTTTCCTTTTAATGTGCCTACGCTCAGGTGAATATGAGCGTACACCAAAAAATTTCAATTAAAAAAACTATTCAAACTTTCTATTATTCATGAACTAAAGGGGGCTCTCTTTATTGGTTATGTATTATTAATACCCTAGCGCTCGTATCAAAGACGATCCAATTTCATATCCAGCACTTGGAACCAAATTACAGTGGGCTTTTTATTCATAGTTGAATTGGACCGCGGGTCTAACTCGGGCTGGCCATTGTGCTGTCCACCATAGCTACAGTTGCCACGGTCACCTGAGAGCAGCCCCCATCAGCCCTCATCATATTGAGCTCTTCAATACTTTCACTATTGTTTTTGTTTTTTTAAAAGCCATCATGTGACACAGATTTGGTCTGTAGCTGTGGCTGATGTATCAGATATAGAGCGCTGCTGATTAGATTTTCAAGGTAATGTTGGAACACGAGAGATTAATTGTGTTACAGTGAGGAGGAACATTGATTCATCCCCCAGCATGCACTTAGACCAGTCAGTCCACATTTCACATTGAAGAGAATGGTAGCACATGGATGGTTTCCCCTCCCCTTAATATGATACATTTTGAATATATACTGTTTTATATATATGGAATCCACTCAAAGGTACATTATGGAATTAAATTTATGTCAAAAATATAGAATATACCATTTGAAAGTTTGGGGTCAGTAAGACCTTTTCATTTCTTTCACAGGCGTCTCTTGTGCTCTCCAAGGCTCCGTTTATTTGATAAAAAAAAATCTGTAAAAAACAGTAACATTGTGAAATATTGTTAAGATTTAAAATTACTGCTATCTATTTAAATATGTTTTAAAATGTAATTTATCCAGGCTTGCAGAGAGGGAGCAGCTCCGGTCTTGAGGAACTGGAGGCCCAACGGAGAGGACCAGAAGACGGCCCACTCAGAGTAAAGCCCCGTTCACACCAAGGATGATAACTATAATGATAACAATAAATATATAGTTCTAAACATCTTTGCAATTATTTTGTATTTAGAGAGTCCACACCACAACTATAACGGCACAGTGAAACGATATTGTTGGAAACACTTTCAGAACGATGAACCATAAAAACACTGACAGCCAATCAGAATCCATCCAGCTTTAAGAGCTCAAGCTTTCAAAGTGGCAGACGACAAATTTGTAGTGCGTGCTTAGAATCAGGCTTGCCAGGTTTGCCTGACAAAACCAGTCCCATCACGGCCCAAACCATCCGTGATGTATTTTGTAATTGTGCTACTTATAAAGTAGTACTACTTATAAAGTAGCACAATTCCTGCCAAAATTATCCCAATCGCTTCAACCCATGGACTAAAGAAACAACCCACGGCAACAGTGTAAAAGTAGCACAATTCCGCAAACAAACTGAGGACATGGCAACACTGCATAGAATAAACAGAACTGTATTGTCTGCTGGTGTGGATGCTAATAAAGTTATCTTTATAGTTCTCGTTCTTGGTGTGAATGGACCGTAAGACATCAAACACACACACCACCGATAAAACACACTCATTATCACACCGGGTCCAAAATTTGCACTCGTCAAGCGTCAATGGAAGTCGAGATTAGCTTTAGAGTAAATTAAATTCGGCAGGGGCTGGTACCTTTATAAGAAACAGGTTTAAGTTGAACAATTAATTATCAGCAAAAACAGAAAAGCTAAAAGATCTCTTTGACGAACAAAACAGTTCAAAAGTTAGGGGTCACTGCATTTATTAAATAAATAAATAAAAAACAGTAAAAATAGTAATTTTGTGAAATATTACAATAACTATTTTCTATTTGAATAAATTTTAAAATGTATTTTATTCCTGTGATGACGAAGCTGAGCCTTGCTGAATAAAAGTTTTAATTTCTTTAAAAAATAAACTACTGACCTCAAAATTTTAATGGTAGTGTACACTAGGGTTGGGCCGATGGACGATATCATCGTTTAGATGGCATCGGCTAAACATCGTGTGTCCCCTGTTTCCATGGTGACGCGTCATGCTTGGCACGTGATTCACCACAGCCAAAATAGCGCTGTATGACAGATTTAGCGCTTTTATTTCTAAATATTAACAAACTTGCTTACCATGTCATGAACTATCTTCTATTCCGATTCTCAAATATGTGTAAGTGAGTTTTTGTCGTTTAAAAAAACGTTATAAATGATCTTGATCTGTAACGTGAGATGGGCGCCGTGTTTGGACCGCAGTTCAGAGATTTCTGTCTGTTGGATTTAAGTTATTACAGCGCATGAATTCACCAGTTTCTCCCGAAATACATGAAAGTGGCCGGTGAACTGGGAGAAAAATAGAGTTGACTTTATAGTTATTTACACTGTCTCTCTCTGATATGAATAAAAACCGTCGTCAAATATATTTGAATGGGTTGTTATTGCTGCTTCCATAGACACCATTGTGTATTTTACAAACTATAAATGTATTGTTTTGCTATATATTATATGTATTTAAATGTCTGAAACCTAAAATAAACATTATGTGGTTAAAAACACTGAACAGTTGTGATATAGCCTATGACAAGCGCTGAGCGCGTCCGTCTTTGGCTCAGCGCCAGCCATAGCGCAAAAGCAGTTTGAATCTGGCAGTGATGTGACGTCACTGTACATTCGCTCTTTAGTGCTCAGCTGCTGCAGAGCTGCCGAAATCGAAATTGCTGATGAGATATAGAGGAAAATATCTAGTGGAAAATGAGAATATTACGAAAATACCCCCCCCCCCCCTCCCGATGTCATCGTCCATCGCGATCTTTCACTGTAGACATCGTCTGATGCCAAATTGGTAGACATCGCCCAACCCTAGTGTACACTGTATACTAAATAAATGTGTTAACTTATTTAACATATTGGTTACCTTAATTTTAAGATTTTTGTTTAAGAGTTTTTTGGTGAGTATATTCAGAGTTTTTTCAAAAATGTTATACTTTTTGTCATTTATATTGATAGGGCAGTATAGAAATGGTAGGAAATGATGGAGAGAACACAAACAGAAAAAAATGATGGATAAATTGCACAATAACTTTAATGTCTTACCCAGATCCATGCTCTTAGAAGACTTCACATGATTCTGCTGAACTCCGTCAGTCAAAGAAGTGTCAGCTGGTTGAAGACCTGAACTCAGACTGGAAAACACACACACACACACACACACGCACGCATTTCTTCAGTATCTGTGTTCAACAGTATCGAGTCACTGCTTATAACAAGGAATAGGGATTGCGCGACTACTCATTTTTACTAGTTAGACAGAAAAGTAGGTAGTGGGTCGGTGTTTACCGTATGTAAATCAATCACCATTCCATTTATTATTCTTGCACTGTCATAAACTTAAAAAAAAAAATAGTCATGCCTCACTCACTTATAAAGTTGACACTTGATTAGTTTCAGGATGGTTTTAAAGAATTATGGATTGTGAACACTAAAAATGAACTCAGACCATCTCACGCCACAAACCGTATTTGGCGTATAATTCAAAACTAATGTTTACATAGCTATACTGGGATACAGTTTGTTGACAGAGGAAGTATCCTCCTGCTTTTGCCAGGTATTGACAAAAACTCAAGCCACGTGACCAAGTGGTGTCAAAATGAATCGACTAATCGACAATCCCTACAAGGAAAAAGAGACGTGTTTGTCAAATTTGGTCTAACGCAAATCCATGTTACCTCTGCTGGAGCTTCAGGCTGTCCTGTCTATGAGGATTAGCGGCGAAGCCTTCATCATCCCCCTCTTCCATGTGACTGTATCCCCCATTTGAAACTGTGAGAGAATGAGCAAACCACAGAGAGAGAAAAGCAATCATTAGAGCTCTGTGGAAATATTATGCAGGCTCATTTAAGAGGGGTCTGCTGGGGTCAGGCCAGCGATGGAGAGAGGTGACAGTCTGGCTCCAGCGCTGACACAGACCGACAGAGATGGAGACCATTATCAGCTCCAACACACTGCAATCTCCACTCACCTTTAATGATCTTACACTCCCATGATAATGGGACTGGGGCTTCGGATTGACTTGATTTTTCTCTAAGCTTGGTTAAGCTTGTAAGAATGTGTGTGTGCCTGACAGACAGAGACTGTGGCTCTATAACTAAACATATTTATATAATTACAATTATTGGCATATTTATTCCTATTTTTCATCTTTACCCTTCTTAATTAGTCTTGTTTAATGTTACTATTACTGTTATTTATTAGTTTATTTATTTGAAAAAGATTTATTCTACAATGGTCCATTTTAGAGTATATACAGTGCATCCGGAAAGTATTCACAGCGCTTCACTTTTCCAGGTGAGTCCAGGACTCTTCCAAGAGCCGGCCGTCAGGCCAAACTGAACGATCGGGGGAGAAGGGCCTTAGGGAGGTGACCAAGAACCCAATGGTCACTTTGACAGAGCTCCAGCGTTTCTCTGTGGAGAGAGGAAACCCTTCCAGAAGAACAACCATCTCTGCAGAATCAGGCCTGTATGGTAATGGCCAGACGGAAGTCACTCCTCAGTAAAAGGCACATGACAGCCCGTCTGGAGTTTGCCAAAAGGCACCCGAAGGACTCTCAGACCATGAGAAACAAAGATTGAACTCTTTGGCCTGAATGGCAAGCGTCATGTCTGAAGGAAACCAGGCACCGCTCATTACCTCGCCAATACCATCTCTACAATGGAGCATGGTAGTGGCAGCATCATGCTGTGGGGATGTTTATCAGTGGCAGGAACTGGGAGACTAGTCAGGATCGAGGGGAAGATGAATGCAGCAATGTACAGGAATAGCCTTGATGAAAACCTGCTCCAGAGAGCGCTGGACCTCAGACTGGGGCGACGGTTCATCTTCAAACAGAACAACGACCCTAAGCACAAAGCCAAGATAACAAAGGAGGGACAACTCCGTGAATGTCCTTGATTGGCCCAGCCAGAGCCAAGACTTGAACCCGATTGAACATCTCTGGAGAGATCTGAAAATGGCTGTGCACCCATCCAACTTGATGGAGCTTGAGAGGTTCGGCAAGGAGAAACTGCCCCAAAATAGGTGTGCCAAGCTTGTAGCATACTCAAAAAGACTTGAGGCAATAATTGGTGCCAAATGTGCTTCAACAAAGTATTGAGCAAAGGCTGTGAATACTTATGCACATGTGATTTTTTCGTTTTTTATTTCTAATAAATTTGCAAAGATTTCAGACAAACTTCTTTCATGTTGTCATTATGGGGAATTGTTTGTAGAATTTCGAGGAAAATAATGAATGAATTAATTAATGAAATAAGGCTGTAACATAAAATGTGGAAAAAGTGAAGCGCTGTGAATACTTTCCAGTTGCACTGTATACAGTCAAAAGTTTTTTTTTTATTTTTACTGTTTTTGAAAGTATCTTATGTTTATCAAGCCTGCATTTATTTGATGAAAAATACAGAAAAAAACTGTAATATTGTGAAACATTATTATCATTCAAAATAATGTTTTTCCAATTTAATACACTTTCAATTATATAATTTATTTATGTGGTGCAAAGCTGAATTTTCTTCAGCTATTACTCCAGTCTTCAGGGTCACAAGATCCTTAAAAATAATTCAGTTTTGCATCACATAAATAAATTATATTATTATAATTAAATGCAATTATTAATTGTTGTTATCATGATTCTTTGCTGAATAAAAACTTAGAAAAGAACAGCATTAGACAATAGAAAATGGAAAAGAACAGCATTTATTTAGAAAATAAACCTTTTGTAACATTATACATTCCTTTTGTCACTTTTGTTCAATTTCTTGTATCCTTGCTGAATAAAGTTACCAATTTCTTTCAATTTTTAATTGATTTTATTTTAAAAAATTATCACAAAACTTTGAACGGTATTGTAAATAAAGTGCAAAATGCTTAAACCCTATTTTCACTATATGTAAATTCATATATTTAATGCTAATAAAACCTACTAAACTGGAAATGAAATCCACAAATGGAAAAAGCGAGTTACATAGTGATTCTTAATGAGTCAATATATTTGTTTGTGTGATATATACTGTGTTAGCAGCTTAAAATGATGAAACAAACAGCACAACAGAATGTGTAGAGGAGATGAATGAAACAGGAAGTGCAGTTAGCAGGATGATGCAGTGATTGTGCACTTGGCTCATGTCTCATTTGCCTAAACAGACAACACACTACTGTTGCCTGGCTCTCTAAAACCACCTGCTGCAGAAAAATACACAATGAGCTGTTTCTGAGAGTGTGTGTGTGTATAACTCAAGGACAGTTTATGAGAATTACCCAGAATTCTCATTATCTAGTTGATGTTGTTTTCAACTACCGTATCTAAAGCCCCACATGACAAAGACACAAAGACGTTATTAATGTCTGTTAGGCCAAATAGTGCAGAACCAAAACAAAGGCTGGAGGTCTTTGTATGAGAGCAAACAATGTAGAATCCAAAACAAATGCCTCAGATTCCCAGACACTTAGCGAACGCATTTTATAGACAATCTACAGTGTGAACACAGTCATGAACAGTTCCAGAGATAGACTGACCTCTTGTAATCATTTCCTTTATAATTTCCTTTAGTACAGTCAACTGCATATGGCAGCTAACAGAGTGTATGCTGGCTGTGAAAAAAACATATATGAAGTATTTAAACAATTTGATTTAGAACAAAAAAAAAAAACAAAAAAACATGCCAATTGTTAATTTTGGTGAACTTAAAAAAAAAAATAAAAAAAAAAAAATTCAATGAAGTTCAATAACACAAAAATGTACGATTTTTAACTTCTTCCTGTAGGTTGCTGGGATATGGATAGCACGTTGTTCTCTGTCTTCTTGATGGAGTGTCTGTGTTTTGGCGAAGTGGAGCTGGATATCGGTCCTGACAATCACATAGATCAGAGCGCCCCACCCAGCAGAACTTCATCATTACTCATCAGACTGCACTGGGATGACTGCTTATTAGTATTATATATCTCATCTGTTTGTGTGCTGCACAACTGCCGTAATACATCATGAGCACAGATGCATGCGTGCACGCTTGCACACACACATGAACATGCACACACTTGAGAGATGAACTGATGTTGGAGTGAATGGAAAAAATGGATGTGTATTGCAAACGAACACACGTACACACATTTGCAGCCATACACACTCACGATTATTTATCTGCTAAAGTGTGGCGTAGCCGAAATGAAATAAGTTGTTCCTTCAGAAGATGATGGATCAATGGCTCTTCCAGCTAAAACAGGGTTATTAATCCTAAACGGTGTGGGCTACCAGACCTCTAGCCTGCAAAAGCAAAACACCTTCTTATGTAAAACATTAACTGAAATAAAAGCCATGTATCTCTCTGAGAAGGCTGGGTATGAATCTATTACCACAGACACTGGACAGATTTAATATTTCACATCTGCGTACAATATTCATAATGACAGTAAGCGAAACAGAGGAGGCTTTGCTGCATGAGTATTACTATGAGAACATGAGGCATTTACTGTTATAAACATATTTTGTGTTAAAAAATGTAAATTCTCAGTACAGCAGATGTGGTAATTGAAGTCACATCTTTTAGATTAGTTTTTAGTTAAAAGACAATTGCCTCCGCAAAGTCATCAAATTTCTCTAATTACTGTAGTCTAAATTACTCTACAAAACACATGTGCACTAGCTGAACCTAATACTAATGAAAAATACTGTTTTTTTTGTTACATGATTTGAGCTACAGCAAAAAGTTCAATTTTGTTGGGGATTTGACATATCCCAGATAGCACACATACTTTTAAAGGTCGCTTTACCTGGAAAACATCAATTGTGTCCAAACATTAGATACGAATCTCTAAAGTAGTTTTACTGTACATGCATTATAAATCAGAAACATCTTAAAAGACATTTTCTAAATGTCTATTTAACAAAAAAAAAAAAAAAAAAAAAAAAAAAAGATGTCTCCACGATGTACATGTGCTGTTAGGGATGTTACCAACAAATTTAGATATTTCAGTCTTTTCCCATTCAAGTAGATAGGAACTGGACTAGCATTGCAACTGATGAGGGGAGTAGTCAAGATGGCCGCCGAGTGAGATCCAAGACAGATGTCACCAAATATAGCAAGTTTTCAACAGAATGCATGCAAGGAACTAGAGATAAGTGAACCTTTCAAACAATTATTTGAGTTATTTTTGGAGCTGTGCATATGCGCTAACACATTAAGCTGCCCATGCATTCCAATCAGACATGCAACATATTGTCTTTCTACCTCTTACTTCTTGTTTTCTCTCTGTTTTCCTCTGAATGTATATATGGATATGGCAATCATTCGGTACCATGCATAAAATACATAGTATTACCATCTGATACATCACTGCAAGTAGCGGCACAGTGCTTTTTGCTAAGGATAACGAAAAAGGGCAGAGATAAAGCAAACAAACAAAAATATTCCTAATTTAAAGTTCTCAAAGTTCATCTTCTCATGAAGGCGTTAGAGGGCAGAGCAAAAACTCGTCCCACACCAGAGATGGACAGAGTTCAGAAACAGTAATATTCATATCATCCCACACTTCCGCCCTCTCCTCTGCTCCCGGCCCACTGTTATCCAGGGTTATAATTAGAGCGATTCTCTCGAGAAGCACCACTTCAAAAGCAAGCACAATACACATACATATTTACGAAATCATTAGCTTTCATTTACAGCTCAAACAACTACTAGTAAATTACTTCCCTCAGCCCAAATGAATATGCCATGCTAAAAAAAAAATAAAAAAATAATCTGCACTCTCTTGATGAGGGCATTACGCATTTTAAATTGTTTGTTACGCTATGATGCGAGCGGACCGCATTACTGTTGCGCCTGTGGAAACATGGCCCAGATAAAGCGCGCATCAACTTAATGATTTCAAGGTCAGGGGCGAGAGAAACCAACAAACACACAATCACAGCACGAGCCGAGGGCTTGGTTTCCTTTTTTTCCGCTTTCCTTGCTGTCATATTTTCTTTGCTTAGGAGACAACCGTACCTAGAACCACTTCCTGTCAGAAAGGAATATTTTTTGAACTGCATATATTTATGAGCGTGAGAGCATCGGTCTATCAAGGAAATAAACAACGGGCAGACGCGTGAGGTGTCAGGGAGGGGGAGATATGAAGCTGATGCAGCTGATATTGGACTATTTGTTTTATTTCCTAGCATTGTGCTCACTGGGAATCCCAATGAGTACAGTGTGTGCGAAATGCACTCCTCTGGAAAAGGCATCAGACGAGTAAAGCAGGCAGCTCCATTTTAAGCCCCTCTCTCTCTCTCGATCTGCCTGTCTTTAGTTGTGTTGAAATCCTGCAGGAGGAGTGTTACTCTTTCATGTTCGGTTAAAGGGATGGTCCAAACGACAGGCTATGCACATAGGCATTTCACATGAAAAGAATTGCAAATGTGCCCCAATTCTCAGACGAGTTAAACTTCCAGTTCTTAATACAGCTGTGATAAAAGAGTCTTTCCAGGCATGAAAGAGAGCGAAAGAAAGACAAAGAAAGATAGCGCATGTATGACAAGCACACTGTATCGATAGTGACAGACTGTTACAAAACCTAGTTAACGGTATTTAAAAAGGCCTCAATATAGGCCTTTCTTTCAATCCAAGAATAAAACTGACATGAAATACTATTATTAATATTATGCCTGCGCTGATAAGACACTGATAAGCTGATAATTATTTTCATGTTATGTTTGATAATCAATAAATGACCAATAGTATAACAATTTTGCCTAAATTTATTATTTATTTATATTTTATTTATATTATTTATTTATATATTAAAAATATAACACTAAAATTTAAAATAAGTCATTTTAAACGCTACAAGTGAATTTAGGATTCACAACATTACAGTGTAATGTACAGTATGAAAATTAGATATTCATTGTTCAATATTAGCCAATAATAGATTTCGAGATTTGCTAGATCACATTGAACTGTTATTAAATTATTAATGTTTTAAAGATTAACTTTAAGAGAGCATTAGATGATGGCAAAGGTAATATAAATGTAGACATGATCATGTTCAAGTAAATATCTATTATTGCTTAATATTTATCCAAAATGTACAGAAATATACAACTGTTCAAAAGTTTGGGGTAGGTAACATGTTTTTGAAAGAACCTCACCATGCTCAACAAGGCTACATTTATTTGATCAAAAATACAGTAAATCTAATATTGTGAAATATTATTATAATTTAAAATAACAGTTTTCTATTTGAATATATTTTAAAATGTAATTTATTCCTGTGATGTTTCAGCATCATTACTCCAGTCTTTAGTGTCACATTATTCTTAAGAAATCATTCTAATATGCTGATTTACAGCACAAAAATCAAAATGTTGAAAACAGTTGTGCTGCTTAATATTTTTGTGGAAACTGTGATAGGTTATTTTTCTAAGGATTCTTTGATGAATACAAAGCAAAAGCAAAAAAAAAAAAAAAAGAAAATCAGCATTTGGTTTAAATAGAAATCTGTTGTAACAATACACATATTTACTCTAACTTTTGATAAATTTAATGCTTTTGTCAAGTCGCACATTAGCACGACCATGTTTTGCTTTTCATTTAGTACATGCCATTTTGTGTTCAGATATCAAAAGTACTATTTGTTTTGACCACATTTAAGTCAAAATGAAAAGTCAAACTTTATCAGTCTAGCTGATGAAAAGGCAATCTGCAAGCAAATGCGCTGCAGACGACAGAAATATATTAGCACTAGATATCTGAGTGGCCTTCTCCTTGAAAGTCTCATTCCCGCACGGACCGACTGTGAGATAAAGACACAGCGAGCCCATCACTCACCCGCACATCGCTCATAGATGCTGTTCATCACCATGGGGGGCTGAGCGCTGCTGTCTGATTGGCCGAGGTGCCCTGCCTGTCCCACGCAGCTATCAAAGGATCGATTGAGAATTCGCCGTGCTTCCTGGAACTCCTGCGAGAGAAAATGAGAGAAGCCGTGTCACCGTATCGATTTTGCTTGTGAATTATGGAAACAGAAGAGGCAAATCTGAGCGCCGGGATAGGTAAAGACTTTCAAATAGCAGGCAGATCGTTACGCCGACTTAGGCATTCATCACAAAACAAATACCACATCGAGACTCAGGTTTTGGAGGAAGGATGAGAACAAAGAGATGAAAACGGCGCAAGAATCTGCTCCTGGAAGAGCTCTTAATTCATCTGATTAGTCTAGATGTCAGTGGCATGAAGGATTTAAGCCACTCGCACAGATGTTACAGATTTTCTGTCTCTTTCCCCAAGAGAGAAAAAAAAAACAGAATGGTAATTCATTTCATTATCTTGCCCCCAGGCCTGAAGCGCCACTATGAAATATGTTAATTCGATTGGCAGATTTGGAATGCTGGAGAGAGGCAGGGTGCAGCGCATCAGATGGGTCTTCTAATGGCCTGTTCGGATGCTGCACATGTTGCCGGCATTTGGTTAACTGTGGATCATTAGGAAAGCAAACCGTTCGCATAAAATATTGTAAATAAAGGTGTGTGAGTGTACGATTTGTTTTGTTTTTTTAGGACCTGAGGGTATGAAGGTCTGAAAACATCAATTATGGACAAGGCCAAGAAGTCATGTCTCCACTGGAATAGAGGGCACCTGTTCAGCACTGTTATGTTTATACATTCATGTTTTAATGTTAAGAATTGGCTGAGTTGACCGGGCAATATGTAGAAGACTAAAGGCTGGTATATACTACATGACTTTCAAAATCTGAACAGATTTTAAAACACTAGGCATCGTACAGTTGTCAACTTTTAAAATGGCTACAGAGGAAAAACTGGGCATCATACACTAAACAAGTGTGGATCGCACCAGGCTTTCAAGTCGTTCTGAACACAAACTCGCACAGAAACATGCACTTCGCTGCTATGAGATGCATGACAAATTAAATTATACAAACATGTCTGACTGGATGGAATCAGTCTGTGAAGCAAAAAAATTCTGAATCCGAGTCCATCATACATTACGTGATTTTCAGTAAAATCTGTCAACTGACGACTGCCCAAAATCTGCAGACTGGCTCTGACTTTTGGAAACTAGCACCAATACATCCAGGCTGCAAATCAGGGCAAAAATCTGTAAAAGTTGTGTATTATATTCCAGCCTTAAAAGGTACAGTAGCAAAAACAGTCTGTTGAAATTGAACGGTAAAAGCCCGGGTATCTTTCATTTTCCACGTTCCACTCCTTCTCGCGCACAGCCGTGTCTGCACAGCTTTCAAAGTTCACTCAACCGCAGATGAGCGCAGATGGACGCGTTCGACAAGTGCAGTACAATTGCTTTTTCATATTCTACCAATCGTCAGAGTGCAGCATATGGAAGTAAAATAATGCCAAATGTTTTTGAAACAAAATGCCTGTTGAATTTTACTAGAAAAAAATATACATTGCATTAACCCTGCTTGTATTTTAATTAGGGCTGTCAGTTAAACGCGTTATTAACGGCGTTAACTCAAACCCATTTTAACGGCGTAAATTTTTTTATCGCGTATTAACGGTCTTTTTGGCCTAGCAAACTTTGTAGTTTTTTTCACATGCTTTTGCAACAGGACGCGGCATGCGGAGCTGCGCTATGAAACCCATTCATTTCAATGGCTTGCGCCGCGTGAGGACGTTTTGTTGCTTCGTCGACCAAAGCGCAAGCGGATCTAGCTAGACCGGAAACAAAACAACAGGCACGCGCACACACTTGTTTGGGCTTGCGAGCCGGCCAAATAGTTGGTTAACATTACGTTTTGAGTGGATGACGAGCGTGAGACGCCGAAATGGATGCTAATAACATTCTGAATGGAAAGTTTACTTTTAAAAAGTTTCCAAATGGTTACAATAGATTGACAAGACCAAAGTGATCTGTGTGTTTTGTCATTGTGAACTGAGCTATCATCATCGCAGCACGTCCAGTCTGAAATACCACTTGATGATTGCCAAGCACACACACAGCTGATGCGAATTCTCCCCCCACCCCCTCGTCAATATCAGCACCTCGTCAGTATTTCTTTCACCCTTTTATTGATGGACAGTGTTACATTGTGTGAGAGATTATTTGCTCCAAGTGTCAATTGTGTCAATTATTGTGTTTTTTCAATAAAAAACATTTGCACAAAGCAAGCCGATCCACTTTTACATGTTGATAAAAAATAATGGGACAAAAATAAATCAAGAGACATTTCAAATAGATAAAAATGTGCCATTAATTGCAATTAATCGCGAGTTAACTATGACATTAATGCGATTAATCGCGATTAAATATTTTAATCGTTTGACAGCACTAATTTTAATGCATTGTATTTTTAGGGCTTGCATTTTTATGGGCTGAAATTTAGCATGGTTGAATATTTAAGCTGTGAATATTTAAATTCAAAACATTTCAAACACATTTTCATTAGTAAAATTTCAATAATCCATATTCACCTTTCATATTTCCCTTCCAAAATATTCAAACTGATTAAAAATACAACCTATAATATTCAACAGGTGGTTTTCGGTGGTTTTCATTTTATTTCGCTTTGCAAATTCGCTTCAACAAAGTCAGTGGTTCAAATTCAACAGTAAATTCAACGTTGACATCCAGGAACTGCAGGAAAAGCAGTAGATTACCGAGCATAATCTCCATCTGCTGTTAGTTTACCTCACCAGTAGGGGGTGCAAGCGCGTGTGGTTGACGAAGCCCGAGCAACAGTTAGAGCAAGCCATTCATTCATAAAAACTAATTTACAACAATTGAGCATGCATACATTTTTTTGGTGATGATTATCTGGGTCAGTATATATACGGAAAACAGGCTTTTTGTTTCAAAAACAATTATTTTACTTCCATAGCAGCACTGAGTCGTATCACTTACAGGACATTCGCCCGGAAAGATAGAAGGAGGAAAGAGACAGATCCACCATTGCATGCAAAGTTTAGACCAAGAACCAAAACAAAAACAGTGGAAGCTTGAACAATGGATGACAAATATGCTGCTTTGTTTACTGTTCTTGGAAAAGCATGTTGTTTTGACAAATTCTTTGACAAACTCTTTTTTTTATTTTGACAAAATACACCACTGTGCGTATTGCCACCAAGTGGACTTTTCGGTCTCAACATTACACAAAAACTGGTCTGCACATGGACGGTGTGCGCGGACCCTCCCGGTGACAAAAATGACATCACACGGACAGTGCGCAGACCGTTGCGGAAACCAAACGGCTGTAATACTGGAGAGAGATACTGGACACTTGTTGTGTAGAACTAAATTAGTAGTGTTTTTGGTGCAAGAAAGCTTGACTAACAATTTAAGTGGACTTTGGGGGAAAATCGAATGGTAAAGAAGTGTATAATGTGGCCCTTTTAATGTCAACGACAGTAAGAGCAGGTCTGTGGAGGAGGTGGCCTGTGGGGAACAGAACGCAGGCTGCCAGGAGAGGAAACAGTGATGGGGACTAAATGAGATTACAGAAGGGGATCAATGAGGATTCCCCAGCCAACTTTTCCATTTCCCTTATAATATTTATCAGAATAAAAAAAAAAGGAGGACACAGAGCTCGCAATTTTGACAGGATGAGATTCTGAAAACGCTGCTGAATCAATAAAAATTAACAGAAAATGTTGGGGTTGAGAAGAGGTAGTGTAAAAAGTGTAGTGTGGAGTGTTATAGGAGGTTCATGCTGTGGATGGAGGGATGCTGGGATGGAAATGTTGTTACACTGCAGGTTAACCAAGAGCTCAGAGGTATGGATTAGCCATTTATTTCCTACCTCATCCAGACAAGACCACAGTCCTTTAGTTAAGGCCAGAATGCACCAAGTTGGGACAACTGTCAATGTGTGGTGTGACAATCACAGCCAAAAATAACATATGTATTGCTTAACATCCAGCTATTTGGAGTGGGATTTAATTCGGACCAATGAAATTTCACTGAAATTTCTTTTGTTTTGAAACAAAAACAAAGCCAAGCAAACAACGTCTTGAAGTTCGCAACAGAATTCAGAATTGAGTTGAGAATGCCTTGTAAACTAAATTAAGGCAGCAATCAGGAACAAAAAATCTAATTTAAATTTCAAATGAATAAAACCACTGAAAATGTAGAACTAGGGAATTGTCTGATATAATTTTACAATGTGTATATTATGTAATAAAATTGTCAATATCTATCTTATAAAACTGAAAATTTGTGAACATTTTGTGATGCTGTGTAACCAAATTATGTGTGGCTGTATTCCATTTAACAATAATAATAAAAGCATAATTTGTTAACATTTTTGAGCAAACCTTAGTGTTACTGACTAATGAAATTCCTTTGTTGTTTCTTAGTAAAATCTTTTCTTAACTTTGTCGTTCCAATTCAACTTCCTATTAGGTGTGGCCAGTTCAATTCATATTCACACTCATAGAACACACCAAGAACAATACATAGAAAGATAACTATAACAATAACTATATTAGCATACACAGCAACGGTTCTGTTTACGTTCCATTTACTATAAGTGCGCTGCAGTTTTGTCGTCTGCCGCTTTTAATGCTTGACGTCGGGTGGATTCTGATTGGCAAAAAAAAAAATTCTGAAAGTGATTCCAACAATATCATTCCTCTATCTCGTTATTATTAAAACTGTGGTGTGGACTTCCATATTCTCCTAGAATTAGAACAATTATTAAAATGATATCATTATAATATAGACCATGTTAAACTGAATGAACCAGCACAATTTGGGAAACATTCTGTCTGTGTTTGTGGTCCTGCTGTTAGCTTTTTGTGACGAGAGGTCAACCAGTATTTCATTTATAGACAGGCTGAGAATGACACAAGACGACACTGGTAAGAGGGATGAAAGGTATGTCATTTCCCACAGCCTCTATCTTAATGTGTTCACCATCCTCAGACACTGCTCTCTCTGTCTGTTAGCCTCATCTACACCTCTCTGCTCGAGGTCCCATCCACAAAAACTCCTCAGACTCCACTTACGTCTTAATCAGCATCACAAAGCGTACAGTTCAACATGCTGTTAAAGACAAAAGTGGCTTGGCAGGTCTGAGCGACCGGCTGCAGCACCAGCAAACATCACAGCGATCCTCTGGCACAGTCTCTAGGGCACAGATCATGTGGGCTCTCCCTGGGCTACTTTTCAATTTTAATGCCCACGCTGTAATGAGATTATGACAGGGTTGTTTAGATGGCTCTCTGAGAGAAAAAATGAGAAGGATTGATTAGATCAGACTGTGGTATAATAGTGTTTAGTCTGCAGAGAGAAGAGAGATGATAGTGCCATGGCACAATTCCATAAAAACATTATTACCAGTATTTTTTCAGATTTAAAATATCTGAAATAAATAAATATAAATAAAATTATATATATATATATATATATATATATATATATATATATATATATATACACACACACACATTTATTTGATAAAAATACAGTTAAAACAGTAATAGTAAAATATTACCACATTTTAAAATCAATGTATACTAAATGTACTATATATTGCATTTTTTATGCACCAGTATTAACATGCAAATGTTTGTTTATTTGAATCAGAATTTTGAATCACTTCATTGAACTGATTCACAGACATGAAAATGCACTTACCAACTCTAACTCTAACAAAAACTGAGGTTTAAATGAGAGAAGCTCTTAAAATGAGGGATCACAAAACTATTTAATCGCCAAATAAAAAAGTCATTAAAATCATTGCTATTTTCACCATGTCACTTATTTTTAAATTACCAACAGAATCGGCTCAAAAATAGCGTGAAAATTCAATACATCGCCCAACTCTACCTACCACATCCAAAAAAGCTTTTAGGTACCTTTTTTTTTTTTTTAAGAAGAAAGACTCAAAAGCTGTTCCAAGAGCTTTCAAACAAGGAAATATCAGTTTTTTATCTCCGTTGCTTTCCTCCTCCTCTCTTCCTCTTTAACAGTTTGCCTGCTTTTTTGTGAATTTTCAGAGAATTAGCCAAACCTGGACTGGGATTGTGAGTATGCGTGTGAAGCCTGTCTTTGATGTCTCTAAGAAAGTGCCCATAATTAGCTAAGTTAGGTCAGGAGACATGGACACACAGCAGATTCAAGCTAGAACACATCAGCATGTTTATTCCCAGAAGCTCACAGAGACTCTGGAGAAAAGACTCACAAAAAAGAAAGTCTGTAAAGAATTAAAACTGGCTCCAGGCTTGAAGATAACTTTTTGGACTTTATTTATTAGAGCTAGAAAGAATCAAAAAGCTACAACAGGCCGAAATTTATTAAGATAGTATAAACCGCATAATATAAAGAAATAAAACCTTCAACAATACATTCTCGTAATGCCTTGTGGGTGTAGAAACTAATCTCCCATTTATTACAGGATAAAGCTCTTATTTGTGGTACAAAAAGCATGCTGAGCAATATTTCACCGTCAGTCCAATGTTCGTTTCACCTCAGGACCAAACTTTCATTCTCCTGCATCTGGCTTGCATGATCTATCGATCTGAACCCAGCGAAAAGCTCTCTGGTCCTATACAAAGTCACAATCTGTCCCCGATCCATTCATGTTTTTTTTTTTTTTCTTTCTTTCATCCACCAACTAACATCTCATCCCACCTCTACACACTAGGGTCAATGGCATCCCATCGGCCCTGACTCGATTCTGCGTCCCATTGGCAGACATGACGGGGGCGTCCACAGCCCATAAAGCATAATAAACATGAATCTTTATTTTATGAGAACAATAACACCCTGGCCTGGCCATGCCCATTCCTCCCAGCCTGTCAGTCTGAACAAAGAGCCCCCAGTAACCATCAATCCATGCGGCCAGAGGGGCAGCTCCTTTGTGTAGCCTAATTACACACCACTTTAGAGCAGTTGGAGGCCTTGGGGTGGAGTGTGTCAGCACGTGTGTGTGTGCATGTGTGAGATATAGAGGGAATCCTGGGGTGAGCATATGGCCGCTCTCGAACCCAGGTGCAGGGGAGGAGAAAAGGCTAAAACATCCCGCTGGAGGCGAATTCCACCAGCACAGAGGAAATGATGGAGAAAGTTAAAGGATGTGGAGAACTAATGGCAATTACCAGCCATTCTGACTAGCTTTTATGACATGGCGAGCATCTGTCTGCACTCAGTCTTAAACCGACAAACGCTTTTTCAAGTAGAAGTCATTAAAACACAATCACGCATTATTTTTGTCTAGACTGACGTATCACAATTGTTTGAATGACGGGAAGCTGCTTTATGGTGATATTAGCATGGGAGTATCAATGTGCCAGTGAGGTGAAGTGACATGGAGATTTCAACTTTATTGTGAATGTGTTAAACGGTGGCCCTGCGAGATCATCTGATGCTAGTAAGCATTTACAAGTCTGAAAAAAGGATCACATCCTAACCCTAACCATCACTTAACTATCAATTCACAGATAGATGCACCACATGGCAATAAAAACTAGAAACACCATTGTGTTGGAATACAGTACTATACAATTCCAAAGAGGCTTCATTCATAAAGTCGGTGATTGGGTTCGACAATCATATTTACTAACAGGTCTCTCAAACTGTCCTGTCCAAACAAAAGTTTATGGTAGCAGTTTGAATACTATCTGTATTAATACATAACCAAAGTAAAATCCCAGATTTTTAGGGAAGGTTTAAAGGGGGATGTGACCAAAAAAGTTTGAGAACCACTGGTGTACTACATCAAAACATGGGGAAGCTTTATTTATTTATTTACTATGAAGGGCCTGAACACAACTGACACACTTAATCCATATTGGCTTGACTTCAAATAACCCACATGAAAAATCACAACACACACATGCACAGTGAACACTATCGCAACACTGCTTGATGTGACAGACTAGTCGTTCACTGTTGTTGCATTTACACATTACAGATTATCCAAATTCACTCTCAAAATGTGGTTATAAGATTTGAAAACAAGACTGGCAAGTGCATTCTGCTGTGTAAATTCAAGGAGAATATCAGTCATCTTGCTAGAAAAAAAATACGTATGTTCATTTGCTGAACACCTGTGAGATAAAAAATAATACATTTCTCATACTGTGTTATGGTTAGACAGTTCAACCAGTTCCCCACCAGTTTGGGGCTTTACAAGGTCAGTCTTGGCCCCACCAACTGGAAGTCCACCTGATCAACTGCTTAAACCAGCTTGGACCAGATAGGAACATACGAAATCAGTAAACGGGTCAATGATGTGACGCTCATTTTTTTGTGTCCATATGGTTTAATTAAATTTAATAGGGTTAAAATTTCAAAATAAAATGGCAAATTACTTGCATACATTCTCTTTTTTGTCTTTTTTTCCAAGTCTAAAATGTCTGGCTTTAATTCATTTTGAGAGAATATTTGGGGGATGATTGCAAAAATGTCTATGTGGTGTAACCGTCAAAACTTTGTACCAAATAATTGATCTTGTTTAAAAAAGGTGAAATTCTCAATAAAAAAAACATATCAGCTAGTTTGGCAGAATCTTACATTATAACTATTTAACAGTAAATAAAAGTAAATGGAACACAATTGTTCTGAATATTATAATTAATTTGGGGAATCATGTGAGTCAAGTCAAATTCCTGAAGTGTCAAAGTGGTGTAACCACCATTCAAGGAGCATCTTTTGCAGCGATTTTTGTGTAAGCATATCAGTGAACACCACAGACCACTCGATGAGTTTCACGTCTTTGTAAACTAAAGTTTAATGTGTTTTATGAATGATTCTTCCAGTGCCCCTATGAAACCATTGTGGAGGTGGGGGGTGCTAACACAGAAACCTAAAATTCTCGGGACAGCAGCGTTTGTCCAAATTTCAATCTTAACCGTTCTATTTCATCAGAAACAATCTTAAAACAGGGCTTTAAGTTTAAAATACCGAACTTGTCCTTTAACTTTCATAAAAAAAATGGTGCAAATGTAATTTTTAATTACATAAAATCAACATAAATACACTATGTACATTTTAACATACCTGATGCATGCTTTTAAAACAAGTTTTTACAAGATTTTCAATTTTCTCATCTTGACAAACCTTATTTGTCACTGACCCAAACACCAAAGCAGGTTTTAGGCAGGAGAAGAAAGAAGAGTGCTACGATCAAAGCTAAATGTGTTCTGGAAATACGTACATACCTGGTTAGGTTGTACTAAAGCACGGAGCACCACCAACTGGATCATTCCTCTCAGGTTCCCCTCCATGGACATGGATCTCCGCAGGGTCTCCATGGCTTCATGGTTGGACTTCCCCAAGAGCGGTTCACCATTGACAGCAATCAGTTGGTCATTGATATGCAGACGCCCATCCTAAGCAAAAAAGACAGATTCAAAAGTCAGAATCTTTATTTAGTGTCACAAGACAAGCCATTGGTTTGAGCTTTGAATTCTTTTAGCAACTTCCACATCAGTGAATAAAACCAGCGAGCTTTCATTTACCAGCCTTGAGCCTTAAAGGGATAGTTCAACCCCCAAAATGAAAAAGATGTTATCATTTCCCTCATGTCATTCCAAACCTGTATGAGTGGAATATATTATGAGACATGTGTCAATATGAGACATGTGACAAGTCAATGGGGACCAATATTTATTTATTTTTTCACATAAAAAAAAGTCAGTCATGGCTATGTTTCCATCCACTTACTTTTATATGCATTTTGGGATATCACATAAAAAACTGCTGGATGGAAACGGCAAGATGCACATAAATTCTAAAAATTTGAATTTATTTGAGTTTGAGTAGGATACATTTTTTATCCAATAAGAACAAATAAGAGGTTTCAAAAAACATAAGGGTGAGTACATGAAAGAGAACTTAATTTCCCACAGCCTCTATCTTAATGTGTTTACCATCCTCAGACACTACCTATTTAACCATTACACTACACCAAGACCAGTGCTAATGTACAACTGTATTTGGGGCTTTTTGTCCATCAGAAGACCTTGACAATGTCCTACAGTACTTTCATCACATCTCTGATGTATTTCCTTAGATTCTGCAAGAACTCTCTGCTTTCCAAAAGCATATTATCCTCGGTTGAGGCTATAGGGGCATGCTGTCAAGGAGTACATTTCCCTCAATTCAGAAGCTCTGTCTCTCTGGTACACTATAAGCACATTATAAGGCATGCATATTACATGGCATATAAAAAGCCCTAAAGTTCATTACAATTAATATTAATTAGTGTTTTCACTGCAGAGGCCTCTGATCTGCTTCCTCTGTCTCCGGGTGAAGTAGAGAGCTGAGAGTCACATGAGGGTTAACGCAAGAACTTGCAAAATGCCTCAATGTACAGACAAAGATGCTGATCATTAGTGAACAGTACAAACTAAAGATGAAGTAACAATGCTTGATCTCAAGTAAATCAGAATGTTTTGCTGTGACTCCATCCACAATGAAGATTTTGGTTTTGTTTAGGTTCCCCATTTATCTAATCCTATGAAACATTGCGTAATTTAATACAAGATGACAGTGCAATAAGCTTTAAAGGTGACATATTATGCCCCTTTTCACAAGATGTATTATAAATTTATGGTGTCCCCAGAATGTGTCTGTGAAATGTCAGCTCAAAGTTGTCAAAGTTGCCCCTTTTTGCAAAATCACGCCATTTTCGTGTGTGTCCCTTTAAATGCAAATGAGCTGCTGCCCCCCGCCTCTGTTCAGAAGATGGCCGATCCTTTTAAAGAAGCTTCAGATACTCCAGCAATAACAAACGCGAATTTCAGTCAAATCTCCGAAATAACCCGTAGTGGAGTGAAGCCTTACAGAGAGACTCAGGAAGAGATTGTAACTTCTAGACTGCACCTGGACATTTCTGAATGGTTAGTGGATACATGGATGTAGTTGTTGTGGAGTTACATTGATTCATCTCATCGACTTGCATGTACTGTCATGTTTAACTTTTACACAAGTTGACAGTTCCCTGAGACAGCTTTGACATTTTTTGGACCCGATTATAGCACTTAAACACGGAAAAAGTCAGATTTGCATGATATTTTCCCTTTAACTGACAATTATTGATTATGCAATACATAGGATATATCGCAGATTAAAAACCTTGGAGCTGGAGGCAGGTCTGACATGTCATCACAATTTGTCTATGGAAAAAAATGAATGGTATTAATTTTCCTGACTGTCTGCTCTATAGAGGTATCAGAGTACCACACGGTTAATCACAATTTACAGAAATAACACACACCCACAAACTCTATGAGCCTTGGCAGTGTGCACTTTGTGCCCTTGCTCTCTGTAAATGAAGGAGATATACTTTCATTACAGGGGCCTTTGGGTGAAAAGATGTCCTGTCCTCATGATATCGGAGTCACGGAGAATTAGGAATCCTTATTAAAGTCCTGATCTAATTTTCAAACTTGATTCTGTGAAATCACACAATCTGTCTGCAGTTTGCTGTGCTGTTTTAAAATGAGTGCATCTCTCTTACATTCTTTCACCACTTACATGTATAATCATTTAATAGAGGCAGCACTGTATGGACATTCCACAATCATTTTGCTCAGGGTTTGTTATAAACCTATCATACTTCTACAAATAATTAATCCTGAATTTCTTAACATACAGATGCATGCAAACAACAAAAATCTGCCTTACACTGTTTCCTTCAGGAAATGCAACCCTATAATTAATTTTGCTTATCTATTATACTCAATGCTGAATGTCTGTAATACACATAATACACATCAATGGTAGAGTTGGATGTTTTAGAAGATTGGAGCACAATAGTAACCAACAATTCAGGACTGAAGGGAACAAAAGTACCAATTTAAATAAATAAAACCTCATTGCGCTCTCAATTGATGCAGATACTTGGAGACCAAATTGGCAGTATGCTGGCAATATATCCATTTGTAATATAACTAAAGAGTTACAGTTCAAACGTTTACATTGTCTCCAAATTACCTCATTACGCAGACAATGAGTTTAAGTTTAACTCAAATTATTCTATGCATTATCTAAAGTGCAAAGTAGAGACTCTGTTCACTATACTTTGAAATGTATACATATTAAAGCCTACTGGATACAGATTTGTAGAAGACTAAGTCTTATATTCAATACATGATGTGACCTCAATCCACTTTTTTTTTTTTTTTATAAGGTATTGCTGATAATAATATAAAGAGTGCTTCAAACAGAAAGTTGTTTATCTCCTTACTTAAAATTAAACTGCCCGTAAGCACATTTTTATTAAATGGATCTCTGACAAACTGCCAACAGTGTCAGAGTGGCATAAAGTGATATCTGATTTTATTTCACTGGAATATATTATGTATTGGTCAAAAGAGAAAATAGATGTTTTTTATCTGACATGGACCCTCTATTTACATATTTAGGTCTCAAGATTTCACATACCTTTTTGCAAATCCTTGGCAGGTCAACATGAACCCAAAATAGTTTTTGTTTTCTTTGTGTTTCTTTATTTATTCTTTATTTATTTATTTTTGATGATGGTATCTATGCTTTTTGGAATGTACTTGTCGTGATCTGTGGTCACTGTTCTATTAATTTGTTATGTTAAAGTAAAGAATAAAGAAAGTTAACCAGTATTCTGAACATGGGAAAGACGTTTTCACCTCTAAGGATCACAGAGATTTTGCCAAGACAGACATGTTCCTGGATCAACATTATTTTCCGAAAAATTAGTCCTAACCCTATTCCTACCCCTAAACCTAACCCATACCCATAACTCATCCCTAAAATCAGAGGGAATTGATAGGTGAATAACATCGACGTAGAAACGCCTAACCCGGGTTGTAACCCTGTAACAAACTTTAAACTTGGCCCTCAAATCCGATTGGTTGATTGGGATGCTGTTCCAGGATCAACAAAGATGGAACAACATAATTGGTGAAATCACGTTTACCTGCTTATGTTCAGACATAATAGTTGATGGCTATTTTGAGAAAAAGAGACTAAACTAATGGTGGTTAATAAAGAGCAGGAAATGGGGTATTGATTCAGATCACACTGGTCTTCATGCCAGACCAGAGGAAAATCATGCAGTTAAAGAACTTTTAGGGAATATCGGCCAAAAAGTCAGAAATCACCAATTTGGGGCCACAAAATTGCTGCAACTGTCAAAAATTACTACACAAAATATTTACTTCAAGCAAATATTAATGATCATGTGCAACAACTCTTCACTGCATTTACAGATGCAGTTTGAATGAATGAATGAATGAATGAATGAATGAATGTGCTTCATCAAATGAGGAAGCCTTGCAGAATATATCAAAAACAATATTCTGATTTCTAACTAATCTGAAACTGAAAGCTACCCAGACTTGAAAACTATTTATCTGCTGAAATGAGCCCAGGGCCAAATCAATAGTGTTGAAGGACAGAAGGACAAGAGAATAAAACCCCCAAGGACATGTTCAGTGCAATCTAACTGCTGTTTTACACTGCATTTCCCTCAGTTTTGTAAGTGCAAGCCAACAATAACTTTCCAAGTAGACACTGCTGTTCACCCCAACCTCCTCTTGCCTTCCCACTTCGGCTCTGGGGAAAAAACGCATCCCACCCACAGACTCGGGACGCTTCCAACTCATTAACATGGGCTTGGAGAGTTTTTAATTAGCATTAATGTGCTGGAGCTAACACAAGCAGCGTTTCTGAATTCTCTCACTGGGGACTGGATAGGGAATTACAATTAGAAGTGTTCCACTGTGCTGGGACTCAAGTATGAGAACTCACGTGCATCACCTTGCAGTGGCTCTCTCTATCCCCGTCTGAACGGGATGATCTGACTCTAAAGCTTCAGAATGATAGAGATTTAAGAAGTTATTTTCTCTCTACACAACCTCCGGAACCCAAAAGCGGCTTTTTTCAACCTAAAGGCCTGACAAAGCAGAGTGAGAAGATGCTTCAGTCAGGTACAAATCAAACCCTTATCTTCACACACTCGCACACATAAATGTGAATGCTTTGGGCACACACTCACACACACACACACACACACACACACACACACAAATCCACACGTCAGTAGCTGGAAGAATTATATAGAGACTGGTTGATTGAAAATCTCAGTCATTCAGGTATAAACATCATGTCACTTAGTATGTGATAAAGAAATAAAACAACATATAATCAAGATTAATGTTATTTAACCAAATCGGCAGAAACAACCAATCTGTCGTCAATACTATGCGACTGAATGGGAAACTGGAAAATGAACAGGTGCAGCTGAAAAAAAAAAAAAACATGTTAGTACAGACAGAAAGATGAGCCTATAGAAATACTCAGCACCCTGCTGACAGTCCCGATCCCGTCTGTTAAGGTCAAATGAAACCCCATTTAGTGGAAGGGACAGAGGTCAGAGGTCAAGGGAACCAAAACACATGCCAAGAGTAGCTAACTGGGATCATGACCTATTTACAGTCTCAACTCACAACCCTAAAGCCATGTTTAACACTGTGAGGACATCTTTAATAATGTGAATACTTATTCACATTATTTCTCTCATTTTATGAGTGATCCTATTCCTCTGGCCTCCTAAGCTATGGTGGCCCCAAAAAGTAATTTGCACTTAAGAAACTGCTTTGAACTCTTAAAAATTGCAAAGAAAGAAGTGGTTTGCTTGCTTTATAGTTATAAAACAACAGTTATGCTCACAATTAAGACAAAAGTTTGGGGTCGGTAAGATTTTTTTTTTTTTTTAAGAAGTCTCTTATGCTCACCAAGGCTGCATTTATTTGAACAAAAATACAATCAAAACAGTAATATTGTGAAAAAATATTATAATTTCAAATAAATATGAAATTACATTCAAATAGAACATTTATTTGTTTTTTGAATGTATTCTTGTGATGGCAAACAAATTTTTTAGCAGCCATTACTCCAGTCTTCAGTGTCACATGATCTTTCAGTAACATTCTTTATTATCATCAATATTGAAAACAGTTGTGCTGCTTAATATTTTTTGTGGAAACTGTGATGTTTGTGGAAACGGTGATGATGAATAATGTGTAATGAATAAAGAACAGCATTTATTTGGAAACGTTTTTTTTTTTTTGGTTGGGTTCATAAGTTGGGGGTTAGTATGTTTGTCTTTTTTGTCTGTTTTTTTTACTAACCCCCAGCTTTTGAACAGTGGTATATTTGGACACTTTCTGGCTCTCACTAGTTGAACATGTTCAGTGTTAATGCAAATGAGATTGGGACTATGGTTCTTATGCATGTAATGAAATTCATACAATTTAAGTGTTTGGGGCCACTGTACATTATGCTTGTTATGGCTTAGTGGTTAAATGTCTGGGCTTTACAAATAGGGGGTTAGGTTTGAAACCCTGAAGGGAAAATTCATGAGCTACCACTGCAACCCCATGAAAAAAACAAGTGCCATTTTCTATCCTGTTTTGACATAAATATATATGCAAATGTGCCGTTTTACCTTAAAAGCTGCTCCTCCGTGGATTATGGACTTGATAAAGATGCCCAGGTCCTCGCCGGTCTCACGGGACTTATTACCTTTCAGGCTGACCCCTAACCCAGCTGAGCCCGAGTCATTGAGGGGGACCTCAAACATCAGCTGCTCCTTTCCTTCCTCAGACAGCAGCAATCGGGCCTGCTCCTCTTTCTGAGAGGAAAACAACAATGACGGAAGAGAATGAGATGAGGAAGAAGACAGGTCATTCCATTCAAACATAAAAAGCCCACTATTTTAGCAGAGAATAGCTCAACCTTTGCAGGCCTCTTTTCTGCCTGTGATGGCAATGGGGTCATTTAGAAACATAATCCATTCTCCATTATGTAGTCCACTCTCAGCTCCCCGCTGCATTCTCCCTCCCGCTTTTCCCCATTTCCTTTCTTTTCTCTTTGTCTGTTCTCTTGCCATAATGATGCTAAAATTACCTGTACATCTCTACAGCGAAAGTTTGTTTTAAAATGAATGTTAATGAAAAGGAAGGCAAAATTTTTTATTATTATATCTATGTGTTAAAAATAATATTACGTCGCCACGGGAACAGGCTTTCTTTGCAGAGAGAAGAATGAAGAAGAAAATGGTTTTGAAAAAGGTCTGAAAGTAGTTTGTGTTTGATCTATATAATGGCATACTAGTGTCTGTTAGAAATACATAATAAGAGAGAGAAAGAGATGTTGACACCAAAGTTTCTAACAGTGTTTTAATGGTGCAAGTGAAACATCCTACTTTTTCTCTGGGCATCTCAAATCTTCCCAGTCCCAATGAGCATGTTCAATAGGACATATCTTGAAAAGATCAGTCATGTGAAAAAGAAAGGACACTATTAAATTATATGGTTTTACGTATCAGAAAATAATGAAAAAATCATCTGGTTCTTGGTAGGTCCTAAAATGAGGTAAATATAACCTCAGATGAACAACAACACATGACATGTTACACTGTGTCATTATTTATTTAACAAAAATAGGCCAAAATAGAGAACCAATGGGTGACAAGCTAAGTACACCCTTACTGCTTCCATAGGAATTAAGAGGGTAAGTAGCAGTCAGGCTCTGCTGATCAAAAGTCTTTGATTAACTGATCATCAGCAAGTATGCTCAAATAAAAGCAGAAGTTTGGGCAGTTTGCTGCTCTAGAGCCTTCAGTTGTGTATTAGCACAATGCCAAGGAGGAAAGACATCAGTTATGATCTTAGAGATGCAATTGTTGCTGCCATCTGGGAAGGGTTATACAGCCATTTCGAAACAATTTGAAGTCCATCATTCTACAGTGAGGAAGATTATTCACACATTCAAGACAGTTGCCAATCTTCCCAGGAGTGGACTCCCCAGCAAATTCACCTCAAAGTCAGACCGTGCACTGCTCAGAGAAACTACAAAACACCCAATAGCTATATCTTCGACTCTACAGGCCTCAGTTAACATGTTAAATGTTGAAGTTCATGACAGTACAATTCTAAACAAGTATGGTTTGATTGGAAGGGTTGCCAGGAAAAAGCCTCTTCTCTCTAAAAAGAGCATGGCAGCACGACTTAGGTTTGCAAAGTTGCATCTGAAAAATGTCCTTTGGACAGATAAAACCAAAGTGGAGATATTTGGCCATAATGCACGAATAATGCACGATTGGCGAAAACCAAAAACAGCAAATCAGCACAAACACCTCATACCAACGGTCAAGCACAGTGGTGGAGGGGTGTTGATTTGGGCTTGTTTAGAAGCCATTGGACCTGGGCACTTGCAGTCATTGAGTCGACCATGAACTCTGTATACCAAAGTATTCTAGAGTCAAAAAGTGAAGCCATCTGTTCGACAACTAAGGCTTGGCCGAAATTGGGCCATTCAACAATAATCCAAAGCACACCAGCCAATCTACACCAGAATGCCTGAAAAAGAAAAGAATCAAGGTGTTACACTGGCCCAGTCAAAGTCCAGACCTCAACCCACTGTGCATAAGCACATGCCCACAAACCTTAAAGAACTGATGTAATATTGTAGAGAAGAATGGGGCAAAAATTCCTCCATAGCTTCTCCATTTCGGCTTTACTTTTGTTAAATAAATGATGACACAATGTAATACAGTTTGTAATGTGTTGTTGTTCATCTGAGGTTGTATTTACCTATTTTTAAGACCTGCTAATGACCAGATTATTTATTTTTTGTCCTAATAATCAGACAGGAATAAGCACTAAATATATTTTTATCGGCACTGTTTGGTCACTTTACTTGTCATGTGTTTTTACGCTGTTTTCTTTTTCTTTTACTATTTATTAGAGAGTTGTATTTTTATATCTGATCTAGATTTTTAGGCTTTACTGTTGATGTTATTTGTAAGCACCATGGGTCTGAGAGTAACACAATTTCAGTTCTCTGTATGTATGTACTGTACATGGGGTAGAACTGACAGTAAAGCATACTTGAACTTGATGCGTAAAACCATAGAATTCAAAAGGGTGTCCTTTCTTTTTCACATGACTGTATATAATAGTTTTATGTACCATGTAAACATACTCTAACAGTAACTAACAACATAAAGCTTCCTCCCCAGTCCAAAAGGCCATTTATAACAACTATAGGCTGAACAGATCTCAGCCTTCCTTGGCTTTCCATCTCCTGGGTTGCAGCAGGCGTTCGTAAGGTCTTTACATTGCAACGTAAAGTCTACACTTTGGGGCTTAGTAACTTATAGCTACTATATTTGCTAGTTTATACCTAACTCAGTACTTCATGTAGTTGCACCATTGTCAGAACATGGGTAGTAGTTTGCAAGTTTATCCAACTTAAGTCGCATATGTCCAGTGCACTCACATAAAATGATTAATAGTATATAGCAAATCTCAACTGCTTGATTGATTGTTTATATCGTCTCAAAATGTAAACTATTTTATCGCCCAGCTCTAATCTGCAATCCAACTATAAGGTATTAAGATAATATAAACATAACATATATTGTGAAAAGCACTACAGAAATTAAAATTATTTGACTATATGGATGTATAATCAGTCCCTCCAGAAAAACGCGATTATGCGATCGCTGAATTCAATGCATAATCAGCCAAAGTCCGCATATTTATGCGGGGGCCGCATTTTTTCAAATACGCCGCACTTTTGCCGGATAAATTGCAGATTTCCGTGCAAAATATGCGGCGCTTGCATGATTTCATAATCCCCGCATTTTTGTTGCAAAAAAGTCACATATATCTTAGCAGAAAGTTGAAAAATGTTGCGTTTGCTTCACACAAGAGCAGCCATTTCCCCCCGTTTCCATGGGAACGTTATGAAGTGACGCAATTACGCGACGGGATAGCTCACAGCTGAAGTTATTGCAGAGGCGAGACAGACTCACGGAGGCGATTGGCATCTCACAACTCGCTCTTTATTCCCAAATCGAACTCGTATAACTGTCTGTCACACGTTCTACCGTCACATCGTTACTTAATAAACAAAATAAGATAAAAGTAGCAGCATCAAACAGAAATTACCCGCACACATGGGGTGTTCGAGGCGCACATACAATATAACACTGCAGACAGTTCAACAGGGAGCGCGCAGCTCTTAAAGGGGCCACACCTTATTTACACTCGTTACAGTCTGAAATAAAACAAGATGAGAAATTAAATATTCCCAGCACTTTCTATGATGTAGTATGGTTGCTTATCAAAGGAAGTAATAAGAAATGACTTTTACATTAAGGTAGTAGCCTAGTGAGAACAGGGTGTTGGGGGAATAACTTTTTTTCTCTTTTTCATCAAACCGCAGTTTTTGCAAGTTCTCGCAATTTTTGCAAGTTCCCGCAATTTTTGCAAGTTCCCGCAATTTCATCGCATAAAATTGCATAAATATCCCAGATATTCCATCGCATTTTTAAAGAAAACGGGCCGCATAATCAATGATTTTTGTCGCAACAATCACAAAAAAACTCCGCGTTTTTCTGGAAGGACTGTATAATGTTTACAGCGTAAACAAATAGAAGTCTTAAAGGTGCACTTGCAAAAAGAGCCTTGTTTAATTCAGATAGTCATTGAGACAATCGAAAATGGTCACGTAAGACTAAATGTGTGATACATTTTGGCTAATAATCCGGACTTCAAAAACGTAGAAAATAGCCCCTTATCCCACCAGACACCACAAGACACATGATGGACAACCAGAAGTGTACAGTATCCCTAGAACTTACAGGAACTGTGAGGACTGTAAATATTATGAAACATACAGTAATTGCAAGAATGTACAGGGTTGAGAAGACCAGCTAAGACGGAGTATGTGTGGGTCAGCAAGGCTTGGTTTATCTCTGTTTACTGTGGGATTGCAGGTTTTGAAAGTATTAGTGTAACACACACACTCACTCACACACACACACACACACACACACACACACACACACGCACGCATGCACACAAACACACGACTCAGCGACTATATAAATCTGTGAATTTCTGTGAAGACTGAAAAATACAGCTGATTGTGTGTCATTGGGAATAGAGGAAAAGGCGATGGGGTTTAAGGAATTTAACCCTGAGAAGATGCCCTAAATGCCCTCAAACTAACTTCCAAATGCCAGAGTAAGTGTCTCGTAAGTCCGACTCGTAAGTGTCAGAACTGTTCAAACACACACATCAAACACACACATCAAACAATAAAAAAATATGTATGTACCAAAGCCATTTTAAAATGTCCTGGATACACGTGTGAGCTTATCTACATAACCACCCTCTCATTTGTTCATCAACACGTGTGTTTGAGTAACTAAACCCAAATGAAAGACCGCAAGACCATCCATGTGAGGTTCAGAATGAAGACAAAGCTCTGGGATCACAGCAAGTCTATCAGCTGGGGAAATCATAGAGCTAAAGCCTGCTGTGTGAACAACTAGCAGCGCTCCTGTATGCTAACAGTCGTGATATTTCACAGCCGAGCCCCCTGCCAGGACCCTGCTCTGAATCGAAATGCCACATCGCATTTCCTTCAGCCATTTTCCCCGGCTAGAAAAGGTTTATCAGTCAGCATGTACCCCAGCATGAGACATGTGTCTCCAGAACAAGTCTTTCTCCAATGAGCTTTATTGTTTTCATCATTATGACAAGCAAAGTCATTCAAACTGCAATTCTGACAAAGGGCGTAAGTGTTTGAATAAGCACCATCTATATGTCTTAGGCTTGCGTTGTCTAATCTGCATATGCAACATCTGTTCCTCCGCCGTGAAAAGCGTCTTAATGATGAACAAGACATATGATGTCATCAGCCGAAACAGATGGATCACCGTCATCTAAAGGTACAGCAGCGAATGATATTCTGATGGCTTAAAGATGAGCAGATACGCAGCTGTTCGTTCAGGAAATCACACTGTCTCTCATAACCTCTCGCTCTCTCTGTGTCAGTCACTCACAAACACATGTAGACTTCGGTCTCTATTGTTTGAGGGTGAACAGACAGGTCCCTCAGAATTATTGTGCTCCAGGGAGACAGGAACAGGAAGTGGGGAGGTTCTCAAGGGAACCGGGATGCCATCAGACCTCTGCGGTATCTGTGAGTGAGCGGTTTACAATGACTACAGTAAACAAAGCTTGTAAGGCCACAAAAGACCTTCTGTGGAAAACTGTCAGTTACATGTGATGTATAACTTACACACCTGGGGAGTAATATTTTTTTGATAGTCATCGGGGGTTTTTGCAGGAAGCGCAATAAGGTTTAAAACAGTGGACAGACAGATGTTATTTTCAAAAGAAACTCATGCCAAACCAAAGCGGTGGCTTGGAAGGGATATATTCATCAAGGAACCATGAAATTACAGCCAAGGACTTGGGTGTGTTTGACCACAAAAGTTCTAAAAATGCAGACATGGGAGGATTGTGGGAATGTGTTGTAAAATCTGAAGGAAATTTATCTCCGATCATCTGATCAACAGAAGGTTCAGAAGACAAAATTATATCTTATTTTTTTGCATTACTTTTCTTGCATCAATTAATTTATGAAAATGCATTAAGTTTATTACATTTATCAAATTTACCAAATGTATACATTTATATTTGTTTACTAAATGTATACACTTAAAATGCAATAATTGCTGAATTAAACATTTATTTTGATCATTTTTGAGGCTTTTTTTTCCCCTAAAACCATAATGATAATATAGAGAACATTTGAAAGAACTTGGTACAGGTGCTTTAAACAGATTTTCTATCGCAGTTATTATAGTAAAATAAAACCATAAAAGAATAAAATTTTTGTTACTTAAAAAAGCATTTACTGTAATAAAGTAAAAAAAAAAATATATATATATATATAATAATAATATAATAATATGTAACTTCTTTTTATTTCAGCTATTTGCAAAGGCAACATTTATCATTTTCATTTAGTTTAACTGAAAAAAAACTATCAACATTTAAAAAATAAATGAAAAAGCAAAAAACAGAAAAACAAAATGACATACTGAACTAAAATTAAACAGCAAAATATATATAAAAAAACAATTCAAAATATTAATTAAAAACTATAACAGTATATTTATAACACTAAAATAATACTGCTTTATGGTAGACATCATTCTTATGTCACTGACCCAAATATGTATTTAGGAAAACCAGCAATATCTGCAACAGATTGAAATACTCGCAACCTTTTATTCACCTCTGGTATGAAATAACGTTCAGCATTACCCACATTTGGATACTCTTCTGTCAATCCCACAATGCCCTGCACAATACAGAATTCATTGAAAACACTTGCTCATGCTCCAACTCAGCTCACACCAGTACACATGGAGGGTTAGCCAACCTCACCATTTGCTAATGAGAATGTCTATGCGTCAGTCCCCTTAATGGGCTACAAGACTCAGCAGTCGTCCTTCTCAGCCAGCCACAGGACCGCTGGTATGACCAAATTCATCAGTCTGAGCCGAGTGTTGCTGTTAATGACCAAGTGAGAGTGAGACACCGTCCCACAGGTTTATCTAGGCTTTGAGATCAAGGGAAATAGATGCACAAACACACAGACAATCTAAATGCTGAAATTCGTAAAACAACGTACACACTTTATTGATTTAATCTTACAATGATGATTTTGCCATTGGCTATTGCATCAGCCACTCATGGCTTGTAGAATCTTTACAAATCTTGTACAAATGACAAAACGTTTTGCCTATGGGTGATAGTGTGCACTTGTTGAGCTTGGATGATATTTCAATCTAACTCCTGTTAAACATCCCTTCTGGATTCCCTTTCTGAATAGATTTGCCATTCGTTTTTTTCTTGTGGAACGTTTCTGCATGATTGCCCCACAACTGTCAAAACTTGTGAAAGACAAACAAGCTCAGGTGTCTCATTAAAGTCTGTCTCAGAGTAAGTTTTCCACCCACAGCATCAAATGAGTTTAGCTGAAAAATTAATTGCAAGAATAATGACCCCTCTAGCAATATTCATTATAATGCTAAAATGTATCTTTCTTTCTTTGGTGTCGACAATAGGGAACACTTGAGAAACAGAGCTCTAATAAGTGTAGCCCATGTCACCTTCAAAATAACATTATATATATAAACTGTAATTTACCTGATACCTGAACAACCATCTATAGCCCTAGCGGATGAGATTAACTTTACAAGGGTAGATGGAGTAATGTGAATTTACCACAGGACATCTGTAATAATGGCCAGTTCGCACGGGATATGGTATCTCAGTAAAACTATCAGAAGTTGGAGGAGTAGCTCGATTTGCGCATCCTGTCGTCATGTGTGAGACAGATAGTGTTCTGCAGAGGGTGATTCAACCCATGAAAAGGGGAAGGAAGGATGAGGAAGAGAAAAAACATGGTAGCAAAGCCATCATCCTTCACTGTTAGTCTATCTGTCATTGATTTGCTCAAAACTCCCTCCTTTTGTTTGCCCATAGGGTCTCAGCAAATCCAGACTTTTAAACGTTGCTTCCTGAGATCACGTGCGCAAACAACCTATATTTATATATATAAAGCAGTTATGACAGGTCGAACAATGTATTAATTAACTTCAGATTGGATTGTATTGGTAATAGGCACATAGGATACCTAACGCTAAAAGATGTTTCGTGCCTCTAACAAGTGCTTTCGATCTTATTTCTGATTTGAATAGTATGTGGAAAACACTTGAGTTTTGCCACAGACATGTCTCAGCGTCTAGAACGCAACTGAATGCTTTTTCAAGCATCTCCATACTTGAAAAACCACGGAAAACTACTTTTAAACAGCAAATGACGAAATATTTACGTACATATTTACAGCGGGTCTATACGCACGGGATTAGTATTACCTGAGGTCATTTTCCCGGACCTTTTTACTGAAGGTAAAAGTCGGCATAATCTTTACTGACATTGTCCGTAATGATTACGGAGATGGCACATTCGGATGGGACTAAAATCGAGAAGCTCTGGTAATTATTACTTTACCCAACCTCTCCATGTTAAACTAGTCCCATCCAAATAGGGCTTATGATAAAATCATCACAATGTATTCTGGCATTCCGCATACAGAACACTTAGAATTTAGCAAAAAATATTTTTGTTGAGTAATTTCCTGGCATATTTTGGCATTCATTCGGCCTCTACTCTTTGGCAAACCATAACACCTGGAGTGTGCCATTGATCCCAAAAAATGCTTTGTAAACAGCTCTATAGGATTTGTAACAGATACTGCAACACTTGTGTATCTGTGTAAGGGATATCAGTGGTAACTGTGCCAAATAGCTCATTTGCACCTCCTTAAAATGGGGGAAATTCAGCAAAAGGAAACCTAAGGGTCACGGTGCTGGATTGTCCCATCCATTTCCTCTCAATAGTGTTCTGCAGAGGGTGATTCAACCCATGAAAAGGGGAAGGAAGGATGAGGAAGAGAAAAAAACATGGTAGCAAAGCCATCATCCTTCACTGTTAGTCTATCTGTCATTGATTTGCTCAAAACTCCCTCCTTTTGTTTGCCCATAGGGTCTCAGCAAATCCAGACTCAAGGCCAGAGAGAGAGAGAGAGTCTGTGTCAGACAGTTAATGCAGTATGTAGTGAGACCGCAAACACACACTGAGCTTTAATGGTCACTTTAGCTTCTTTAGTGTTGAACAGACTGAAAAGACGAAAAACAGGCGTTTTATCAGAGTCTGGTAACAGCATAGAACAAAGAGAGACTGTTAAAGAGGGAGTGAGAGAGACTCTCCTAGACAATCAATGATGCGATGTTAAACAAGAGCCGAATTGATTCACTTGTGCTTGGCATGTAAAAAAAAAAAAAAAAAAAAAAAAAAAACAGTAAACATTTACTTCTGACAGTGCTGAGGGCCTGTAGCTTTGGCACATAACACACAGTCATAGTAAGAATCGATTCAAGTTGCACAAAGGACACCTATTACGCAAAATTCACTTTTACATGATGTTTGAACGTAAATGTGTTTTGTAGATTTGAAAATCATGCTTTCCCCATTATTGTTGAATCACGGAAGCTACACCAGCTTACTTTGCCAAGAGATCTCTTTTATTATGTATCATGTGTCAGACAGAGAGAAACAGGCATATAAGAATAAGGCTACAGGCGAGGAGGTCTTCATTCCAGATTTCTCTGTTCCACATTTCTCTATCCTCTCACCCCATCATGCCAGCTGTAAATGGTTTCTCTGGGTTTCTCCTCCCTCACCCATCATGCCTTTATGTTTCTCCTTCCTCTCATTACGTCATTCCTTTATGTTTCTCTGGGGTAGTACAGTAAGGATTTAGCTTATATAGTTTATATATATAAGCTTATATAGCTTATATATAAGGTAAATGGAATGTTTACCTCACGCTTACACATGGTACAATCCACTATCTCTTTGTGTATACATTATTGGTACATTTTCATCAGTTGAAACATTCCTTTCCTTGTAAATAACATGTACACATTTAATGTATCATCATCATCATCACTGGATCTCTGCTCAGTGTTACATTGCACACATACCTATAAGCAAAATATAGCCCATCCCACATCTCTGCTCAGCACACATGTACAACATACTCTGACTTCACAAAATGCAACATGCAATTATTATGAAAATAAATAAAGAAAAATAATGCCAAAAAATAACATTAAACAGTAATTTTTTTGTCTTCAGTGTCGACAGTGTGTTTACACAACCACCCTATAATGGTACAAATGCACTCACTCTTCTTTTTTTAATCCCCATAAATCAAGCAGTGCCTCAGAATAAGCCATTTTCAGATTCTAGCTTTTGTGATGTCACAAATGCCTAGGCTCCGCCCACGACTCCTGATGGTCTCTGCCATATTAGCACCTCAGTGAGCTGTACACAGTCCGCCATGTTTATCACCTCGCCAGAGCATTTAACTGCAGCATTCAAGTAAGAAATGTATTCGTATTAAAGCTACTAAAGTTATTCAGTCAAGAGCTGTGAGTGATTTTCTGTTTTTCTTTTGTTGTTTTTATTAATATTAACAGCATATGTAGCGTTAGGTACTGTATATTACGCTGCTTTCACTTTAATACACAGATCTAATATACACATGCGATTTCTTTACTTGTTTACGTTCACAGACATAACCGACTGTGTTTATGTGAACTTTGCTTGACATAACCTTGTGTGTATCTGACAGTTTAAGCGAAATAAGCCGTGAAAGAGAACTTAATACTCACAGGACGAGCCAGCTGATATCCAACTTTCTGTGCGCGTGCATCAGATATTTGTGCTCAGAAAACCATATAGGCTATCAGAAGTTTAGACTGATGTCTTCAAAATGAATACAGATAATAAACTTTCATGCTGATGAAGAACTGCAATGTCACGTAAACGTGACCGAGATGATAATCAACCCAAAACAATGTTTTGTTAGTTTTTGGCAAAGTATCGAAGGCACGAGCTGTAAATGCACAGCCCTCTTCTGGAAAGCGGGGTTGGGAGCAGCAGCTCATTTGCATTTAAAGATACATAAACGATAACAGCATGTTTTTACTTTCACACAAAAATGAGTGAATTTACATTTACAACATGGTATAATCAATTATCTGTGGGGTATTTTGAGCTGAAGAATCACAGACACATTCTGGGGACGACTGAGACTTGTATTACATTTTGTAAAAAGGGGCATAATAGGTCCCCTTTAAAATTAAACTTGAGACTTGACTTGTAAACAAGATTTGAATTGAATTACAATTTACAGACTCAGTGTACAGTAAGCTTAAGTAGATGGTATTACGAAATGTAAGAATAAAATGTATTATTATTATTATTATTAATTGTTTAATTCAAGTCAAATCTAATAAACTTTATTTTGAATTCAAAAGAAATTACTAGAAAAGGCAATTAAAGGTCATATTTTACTACTCAAAGAGAGACAGGAGCAGTATTCTAATGTTCTGGATTTGGTCAGTTCGGCATATCTTCCATCTGAAAATAATGTTTTGGTTTATCTAAAAACATCTACTTTGGTCTCTACTCAAAGTAACTTCTCATACAGCTACTGTATTTTTTTTTTATTCAAAATTCATACTGAATGATCTCATCTCCGCAATGCATGACAGCACATCCTAGGGAATTTTAAATTGCTTTATCAAACATAAAAAAAAAGATGAAATCATGTACTTTCCCCACACAAACAACAAATGCATCTGTATCATTTCGCTCTCATAAGGCGGAAGAAAATTCCAGTGGTCTTTTCTGCCTGAGGGCATTTCTGTTCCAATCCGACAAAGATGTACATTCAACTGAGACTAATTACATTAACCACCAGCAAGAAGTATAGTGCTGTCATTCACACAAAAACTGGAAAAAATAAGAAATATTGTATTACCCTGAGTCTTATTACTGTCTCTTCATAACTGACACAGTATTAGATATTATGCAAAACACAATCCAACTACATAAGTGAGTGCAGCTGGGCTGGTATTAGCTGCGGCAGGTCTGTAAGCACTGCAAAAGCCTGGATAAACAGAGCTGAGAGCCGACCGGCCGGCATGCTGAGGATCTTGAGGGAAAAGCAGGATTTGATGTGAGTGAGTGTAGGCAAGCTGCACTGGTCAGACATGAACTCACTGAGACATACAGACAGAAGGGTATCTGCTCATCCTGAGCCGGTGAGGTCATACTGATGCCAGAATCATGCCAGCGTGCATCCTGACAATATCACTAGTTTAATGAAGCACAGTGTTGATAAAAATATGACAAAAAAATAAATAAAATTGCACGGCTATATTAACAAAGAAAAAAAAAACAAGAAAGAATATTACTGTTGAAAATAATCTAATAACAGATACGGTCTGGGAATTGAAGCGCTACGCATGCTGGTTAATTATCTCACCTAAGCAGATCCTATATTATAGTAATCAGATATATTATATATATATTTAAAAAAGCATGATTAAAATGGGCTCTTTCTGTAACAACATATTAAAACACGTCTAAAACACAGAAAATAAGTAGGCTAACTCACAAAGAATTCACAATATTGTGTTGCAATAGTAAAATGTTAATATATTAAAATATATTTTAACAGACAAAATGTAAGATATTTAAATACTATATATAAGATATTTAAGATACTATAAGATATTTAAGAACTATTAATTAAACAGAAAACTTTGCAAAAAACTGTAAAAATGTAAAACTGTGAAGCAAGCTATACTGATATATTCATGTTTTTGTCCTACTGGATTAACCATAGAAACTTCACACAAAAAAAACAGCAGTATTCAGAGAATAGTGAAAAAAAAAAAAAAGCTGCTTTGCAAAGGTAATTTATTCATAGACAAACAGCTATGAAAAATGCATTTTTGTGTGGAGCATGCAAAGACGCAAATTAAATCATCATTCACTTCCATGATTTTAGAATGAACTGATCATAACAACTGCAAACCAATAGTTCACTGCGCACCAGATCAACCATTTCAAGAGAAACCGAGTCAGAAAGACCTCTTTCACACCAACTAAACAAACTCAACATGAACCACAAACTGGTGTGAAAGCACTATAAAAGCTCGGTTGGGTTTTTGTGTAGAGCTTAGCGGATCCTCTGTAATGCTGATTCACTTACCCTGATAATCAAACCCCACTCAAAAAGCATGTGGTTCACATGACTCCAGCCCATGGTGGCTTTTATTGGGTGTGGATCAAAGGCCCAGTTCTGATGGGGAAAAATATCTTGCAAGAGAGAGCTCAGGTCATTGAGCGGTAAAGTGTATGTTTGTAGTGATGAGATGTCTTTGTAGTACATTCTGTACATGCATTAAGAAAGAGCAGCAGATGGTAGAGGAAGGTTTGGGATAGAGCCATACCACCATTACATTCATACCCACTATCACCCACACCACAGCATCTCCAGTGTTGGCGGTAGGATGGGGCTTGATCTTTCAACGGAACTGAATACAGTGAGCTGACTTCAGCTGAACAATGCCACCATTTTCTTTTTAGAGCTACTTTACAGCCGAACTGAAGTCTGTTTGCATTAGTGAATCATTATTTTCTTGTTGATCACTGTAAAGAAGCTTTGAAACAATCTATATTGTATAAAGCGCGACTTGAAAGGTGACTTGACTAAATCATAGGTTAAACAGACGCCTTTGACCGTGTGCCTCATCTGCTTTTACAGCACCTCACACCCAGTTTTTTTGTCATTTTAAAAGATTAACTTTTAAAACCACGTCTCAAGACCCTGCACTCTTTTCCATGTTATTTGTGTTTTTAAAAGCACAAACGCATTCTTTGTTCATTAAAAAGATGTTTAAAAACCCTTTAAGTAGAACCAAACTTAACTCTAATTGCAGTTTTGCAACTGAAATTTAAATAAGAGATACTACTAAAAAGTATTAAAGGAATAGTTCACTTAAAAATTTAAATTCTGTCATCATTTACTCACCCTCAAGTTGTTTCAAACCTGTGTGAATTTATTTCTTCTGCTGAAAACAAAGTAAGATTTTTGTTTCCAACAAAGGAAGATATTTTGAAGAATGTCAGTAACCAAACATTTGATGGACTCCATTGACTTCCATAGTATTTTTTTTTCTTACTATGAAAGTCAATGGGGTCCATCAAATGTTAGGTTACTGACATTCTTCAAAATATCTTTCTTTGTGTTCAGCAGAAGAAATTAATACAGGTTTGAAACAACTTGAGGGTGAGTAAATGATGTTTGAGTAACGACGTAAGTGAACTATTCCTTCAACGCTCTCACACTAACAATTGCTGTGACACTTAGAAACTAAATTATGTATTAAGACAGGAATGATGAGAATTTTAAATATTGAGAATATTTATCACCCACAAAACCATTGTAATTCTATGTTAAACATTCAACATCCTAGCATTGGATATGCAACATTTGGCCCTCTCTCTCTGGCTTTTACTTAAAGCCATCAGCATAGACTTAATTTCAACAAATGGAGAACATACCATGATCATAATCAGGTTTCAGCATCAACAAATACCCACTGCCTTTCATCAGGCCCAATTACCTCTTCACTAGGAGCCGAATACATTTCCCCTTTTAATATGAGGTCTCCAAGAGCCACGCGTGCGATAGCAAGAGCCTCATGTGGAGTACGATCAACCTCTCGGCTTACGGCACACATGCTAAAGTGCACTTTTTACCCCATGCATGCATATGGAAAGGACCATTCACCTTGCAGACCGCAGCATCATTAAAGGCAACACAGGGGTAAAAGCACAAACACTCACATAACCTCTTAAACAGAGACATTTCTATGACCGCTCCGATGGAAGCTGATGGCAAGCTAAGGATTCTGTTTAAGTGGAGATGAAAGCAAACCATTGAGACGAGGACGCTGTAAAAGACTAAGGGGTCTGGATTGACGTCCATAACCTCGCCGCTCAGGAAGCAGCTTTATTTACTCGTAAAGAGCCCAAGACTGGAAACCAGGCCTCGTGGGCCCCGAGACTTCAGAGGGCTGCTGATACCAACATCAAAGGTTTATTGAGGAAGTAATGCAGGTAGTAACAAGACTGTCTGGATATGAGATTATGTAGCGGAGAGGGCAGCGTCCTGGCTGGTTCGAGTTCCTCGGTTTGTGTAGGACGAGCCAAAGAGGGGAACGCTGTCACAACAGCATTGTCGCATGTGCTAACCGCTCGTCTTCACAGCTGGAGTTCTGGGTGAGATAAGGCTTTGTCAGGACCCTTATTACCCAGCCTGGTGCCATTGTTAGCAGGCTGTTTTGAAGTACACAAAGCCGCCTGCTTGAAGGGGTGCGAGGGTCTTTTGTTACATACTCCGCACTTCATTTTTAATCTGCCTCTGTCGTGCAAAAACACTACAAACCGTACAGGAAATGAGTCCTCATTCATTCTCTTTTGTTCATGGAGTCATATCTAATATCACTATTACTATTTCATCCAGACAAAGCTCTATCCCCCACCGGGCGGCCGTGCTATTGGCGAGAGAGATTAGGTTTGACTGTGCGAGGGGTGCGTGAGGTCCTCGGTGTGTGGCTTTTGAAGAGCGGAGGAAGGTCGTAAGACTCTTTCTGCAACAGCTCACCTGGCAGGTAGAAATACATCAGGTAGTCAGACAGATGTAGAGCGTCCAACCCACCTGCCGATTCTCCTTTCCCCTCTTCACATGGGCCAAACTACCGCCGCATGTGTCTTCAGTGAGACATCACTGCACATGGTGCCGCAAAGCAAGTCTTTATCTCTCTCAAGAAAACATCTCCTGTCATTCCATTCACATGGCGTCATCTCTATCAAACTCTTCTATCTCCTGACTGTCTGAAGCCTGCTCTTCATCTGCAGACTGATATGACTAGTGCTCTATTCATTGGACAACGCAGAAGTGCAGGGTAACCAATAAAATGTAGATATACGCTACTGTTCAAATGTTGAAAAAGAAAGTAAAGTCACCATGAAATCATAATGGACATTTCTTGCTTTTCTTAAACATTGCCGTTTTTATTATAAATTTTGTCCGTGCGCATCCAACGATCCAATCAATTCCCCGATGGACAAAATCAAGTCTCGACCTGCCTTATTTTCTCTTCTCGAGAAGCTGTTTCACTTGGAGATGCATCACAATAAGAATTTTTGTTTTATTTAAACTTTAATAGTTTTATTCAGCAAGGACGAATCAAATCCTAAAATGAAACGCACATCAGTTTCCACAAAAATATAAGGCACAACTGTTTTCGATATTGATAATAATAAGAAATGTTTGAGCAACAAATCAGCATATTAGAATTATTTAATTCTATTCACCTTATTTTGCAATGCTGATGTAAGACATCCGATTCCTTAGCTGTTATAGGTAAATAACTGGAAGAATAACAGTGCAGTAAACTGAAAAACTATTCGCACTACAAACCAGTGTGTTTATAATTACTACAATACATTTAAATAATACGGTAAGAAATACCAGTTTGCATTATCAAGCAGCATAACAAGCTGTTTTGTACAGATACAATTTACAGGTGGTGGATGATAGCTCTAGTATTTATTTTCTTATTTACATACTTTTTAATGTACTTAATTTCTCTCTCTCTCTCTCTCTCTCTCTCTCTCTCTCACACACACACACATATATATAACCTTAAAAAATGTTTGCAACCTTTACCTTGTATTGTTTCTGCTCTAAATGCTCTCACATTCCTCTCTTTGCAGCTTTGTTTCTAAGATTGACAATGACAGCTTTCTCTACCTTCTGTCACCATCTTTTTTCTTCCCTCAGCCCTTTCCTTTTCTCCACCTACCTTTTTTTTTCTCATTGTCTCATCATCCGTCACTCCTCTATCAGGGTTTCCATCTCCTTTGCCTTTTTTTACATTTCAATCACTCGCTCTTTCAGCTTTTTGCTCTTAAAATGTATCTACAGTCATCTTTCACTGTCTGTTAGCTATTCTTCCCATACATTAATCTCCCTGACTACCGTATCTCAGTCCAGACAGTCCAGTCACACACAGAGATGTCATTCCATCAGTCACAGAGTCAAGCAAACAGTTTAGAATCGTTAAAATTCTAGATAATCGTTAAAATCGTTACTGTCACCACACATAAGGTGCACTATTTTGTACATTTGGAGACCTTGCGTGTTTATTTCAATCCACTGAAGGGAATTAATCTCCTGTGTGCAAGCAGAACTAGTGGTTTGTGGGTAATGAGTCGCAGTCATGCTTCAGACCACTGCATACTAACTAATCAGTAAGAATGATGCAGTGAAGGGTGCGTTGAACACAGCATGCATGAGTCATAATTGAACAGTGAGAGGACTAATTCACTAGAGAATTTACTAGAACAATGTGTAAACAAGTGTGAATTGTCTTTAATACGGTGAAAAGTTGAAGTAATAATTATTGACCACATCACACACAAAAAAAGGCTTAGAGACAATAAAGTGGCCTTATTTTGGGAAATAAGGGTGATATTTTACTTTTATATTCTCTATATTTCTACACATTTAGTGTAACATGCTTTCAAAGTACTAAATACAGTCTGGATTAACAGTGCAGTTATATTGAGAAATGATGATCACAAATATGGTTTGCATTGTTTTTTACTCTTTTTACATTATTTTTGATAAATGTGTGTCCAATTATATATAAACTATTGAAAAGAAATACTAAATGTTTTAAATGTCATAGATCTAACCTTAATTTGGACAGTAAGTGTGTTTATCTAACATACAAGAATAAGGTGGTTATCAGTATATTGTTGCTCATGTAAACATACTCATTGTTTTGAGTCAAAACAAACCCTTCCCGAATGACTTCAATGGTTTTTGAATAACAAAAAAAAAAAAAAAAAAAATAGTATAGTGTAGGGCAACGAATAATCACAATTAATCGCATCCAAAATAAAAGTTTGTTTACATAATGTGTGTACTGTGTATAATTATTTGGTATATATAAATACACACATATGCATGTATATATTTATGAAAAATGTGTGTATATATACATACATATGTATATGTATGTATATGTATATATGTGTGTGTGTGTGTGTGTGTGTGTGTGTGTGTGTGTGTGTGTGTGTGTGTGTGTGTGTGTGTGTGTGTGTGTGTGTGTGTGTGTGTATGTGTGTATATATATATATATACATAATTTATTTTGTATATAAATATTGTGTATATATATACACACAGTATATACATGCAAATATTTCTTAAATATATACATGCATGTGTGCATTTATATATACAAAATAATTAAACACAGTACTAAACACACATATTATGTAAACAAAAACTTTTATTTTGAATGTGATTAATCGTTGCCCAGCACTAATATTTTAATTCTAAAATTAAAAAGTGCACATGTAAAATTATGTTTAATATATATTTTAAATTGTAATAATATCTCACAATCATGGTATTACTATATATTTTTTTATAAATAAAGCCTTTTTTCAAAAACATTTTTGAATAGTAGTGCACATACATTAACATATATTTTTTTAAAAATGCATACAAATATAATGCATTACTTCTTAATTTTACTGTACATTGTGTGCAACTCCAAAGACCTGTTATAGGGCAAAAAGGTAATAGTTTGTTTAACCCCAACTATTGAGTCGAAATTCCTCTCATGTTGCTGTGAATGTATCTAAATAAATACATTAAAGATGTTGACAATGGAGGCTGTAGCTCATTTCCTGCGAGGGGCCAAAGTTTGAGTGGCACTGCTATGGTTACAGCCAAGTGTGCGGGGTTCTCAGCATATGGTTATTTACAGAAAGTGCTGAGTGGGGCAGAATTTGGATGATTGTGGATCGACGGACACTAAGCCGAGGGAGATACAGGAAGAGCCAACACGCAGCTGCACAGTTGTAGTGCCTGACTTCACACAGGCCCGCATGCTCCAGCACTTCCCGTAGGAGCGCCCTGACCTCATGCGCCACTTCCTGCCCAGCACTGAATCAACAAGCATCGATAAGAGCAGGAAACCTGTCTACAAGGTGGGCAGAAGGGTGTGTGTAAAGAGGCAAGCGCTCCGGCGGCGGGTGCGTAGGTCGCCAGGTTCATCAGGAAAGATATCAAACAGACAAAAACAAAGGGAGGGAAAGTTGTGGGGAGAGAGAGTGACAGGTGAAGATGTTTGAACATCCAAACAGACAAAAGCTAGCATACTTACACGTCCTATGAGAGTTGAGACAAAGGCAGGAAGCTCAGGACTTCCCGTCCTCAAGGCTTGAGGAACTACAGCGTGACTATGACCTTCCACGGATAAGACAGCAAACAAAGCCCCGTTGGGCATTAGAGACAGACATGACTGTGCAGAGAAATGTGTCCTCAGAGACACATGATATCACTGCAGATGACCCAAATAACATGCCACTACATTTCCTGTTGGACCTTACAGTCTTCTATGTAGTCGGCACATTGTCTTAAAGTTTCATTATCTATGTGGGGTTGTTTGATTCAGTGATTAAACATCACTTTTTTTTTCACATTTAACACTGATCAATGCACATACATATTAACATAGAATATAGTAAACACAGAAGCTCAACTGAACTTGCTTGGCGTGAGAACCAATTCGTTTTATTTCTCTTAAAAATATCTGAATTTATTTTCTAAAGATTAACTAAAATTCTACAGGTTTGGAACGAGGTGAGGGTAAGGTTTAATTTTTGATAGAAGAATCTTAATTGTTGGATGAACTGTCCCTTTAACATGTGATTTCTCTAGCAGGCCTGTCACTATAAAAAAGTGTCTAAAAAAATAGGTATATCAGCAAAATTCTACTAATGTGGGGAAAGCATGAGAGAAACACAATCCAGGAGAAAGACAGGAAATATAAATGAAAAAGGGGAATAGAGGAACTTGAGAGTCTGTAAGTGGAAGTTTAGAGTAGAGACCTAAGTGTGCCGTGGGACAAGACCTGATGGGCAAGTGGGGGTGCGGGAGAATAAATTGATTTGCGGACTCCCGTAAAATAGAAATATCTAAATTAAAAATATATAAAAACAAATAAATTATTATTAATCTATTGCACAAAAGCAACAGGTTTTACAGGCGCCTTGGGTGTGTAAAGCTGGACAAGGCTTAGCCTTCCCCTGCCTGCTGCTGCTTCTGATTGCTTTTAGAGGGAAAAGCTGCCCATAACTGCTAGTCTAGGATCAATTTTCTCTGTAATAACAGCATATTGGTGAAAAAGATTTGGCAAACAATCCAATGCGTATTTGTGTTTGCACTCTGAGGAGCGTCAAAGGTTTCTATTTACAACGTTTTGCTGCATTGAGCAATGCAACGAATCCCAAACACATCTGTTGATTTCTTGAACACATTGGCCAATCAGAGGTGAAGAATCCACTCATTGGTCAAAACGCCAGAATTTCAGTTCTGAAGGCTTTTGAATCCTCTAATTGTATCAAACGAAATTCAAGACAAAATGTAAATAAATGATTAACTGTGCAGTGTAAACAGCTCCATTGATTATAAAGGGAGTGTGTGAGATCACGATTAACTAAAATGAGTGAGATTTTTTTTCAGATTATAAAGGGACCGCACTTTGCGAGCTTTCTACCTTGCCAAATCACACATGCAGTAGCCTACGCTTGCTTTTCTGTTAAAATGAACAGTGGTTTGTGAATGTAGATGGTTTAATAACAAATAATTAATCGGGAACGTTTATGCTGGAATGTGTAGGCTGTGGCTAGGCAACACTGAAAAATCCGTCCCGCACAGGTTTCTTGTTTAGAGGCTCAAAACTCTTGTCAGTGTTTCGTGCAACATCACTTTGAAACTACAGTGTCAGGCTAAAACCACATATTCTTATTGCAATGTCTTTGCAGGCTGCACACACACATACACACAAAAAACACTTAAACAAGCACTGCAACCAGTGCAATCCAACTCACAAACAAATTCTATAGGAAACACTGCACCACCTTGCACATGCAACCACTTTGCAGTGTTCATGAATAGTGTGTTTGTTTAGTATATTCAAGCATTGTGTTTTGTGCAATTCATGCACTGGAAAGGAAGAAAAGACCAAGAGAGGAAAATACTTTAAGAAAGGTTTATTAGCAATGAAAAGGAAGAGGTGTAGATGACTGAAGAACTGATGACAGTAGTGCTGCATTAGATTTATTGTAGTTACACAGAGAAAACTCTTACCAGCTCACGTGGAAGGAACATGTCTTCCTGTCTGGCCACAACCAGACACACACTGTCCCCATGCTTAGTACTGCGTAACATGGCCACCAGTTCCTCCTGAGAGCGGCCTGTAATGTCCACACCGTTCACCTGAACACACGCATGCACATGGTTTCAATGGATTTCATATGCAACTTCACACTGATGTGAAATTAGTTTTTCCATTTAAAGTAGTCACATATTACTATACTAGAAATACTCCATCTTACACTAGAACGAGACTCACTTCTAGTATCCTGTCACCTGACTGCAGGCGGCCATCTTTGACAGCAGCTCCTCTTGGTAAGATGTTTTTGACGAGGATGGGACCGGGCCCGTGCACTGAAGAATCTCTGGTCACAACGGTAAAGCCCAAACCTTCAGGACCTGTGAGGAGATTGAGAGAGTTTAAAGTGATTGACGGATGAAACCCAATTTGTCAGCAATAATACGCTAATTCGTGTGTGAAGCCTATTCTCTTAACAATCAGCACGCTTATGTCAGCAAAGAGTCTGTGAAAGAGCCCATCATCTACAAAGCTTCACATCATACTTGAAGTGTCATATGGGTAAATAAACAACCACTAAGCAGTGGTTTCTTTTTTAACAAAGAAATGTAATACTTTTATTCACCAAGGATGCATCAAATTGCTCAAGTGACAGTAAAGACATTAACAATGTGACAAAATTGTATTTCAAGTAAATGAAATGTAGCAAACACTACATGCCTACATTATAAACACCTCAAACCTCAAATAATCAGACTGTCTCTATAAAACTCCTCAGAGACTGTACTGTACATTGGGGTGGGTCTGTCTGAGGCCTGTCAGGGAGAGTCGGGCTGATAAAGGCTGCCCTTGTGTGAGACTGAGATTAGAGTCACCTGGCTTCAGAAACTGAAGTTTAATTTCACATATGAGCACATTTCAAAGAGCCAGAGTGACAAGGACAGGCAAAAAGAGATACAGTGAACGAATATGAAAGACAGAATCAGAGACTTTGTTTGTGCAAGCAAACAGAGAAAGCGAGAAGGAGAGATAATGTTGAAAAACCACCTTGACCCACAACAGAAACATCATTAGCCATAAGAACGACCTCCCAAAACTGACATTTACATTCTTCAGATGAAATTCAACATTTCAACATAAAAAAATCTTAATGGTTTAAAAAATAAGCATCTAACAAGAAATCATTCGTGTGATTCCTTTCAACCCAGATATTAGAGGAGGCTGCTGTCTAGCACAGGTGGTGGTCCATTTAAACCGTGCCGTTGCCTTGACCTGTGCATATTGCTTCTTATGGCGTTCTTGATGCTGTCACGGTGACTGATAGGTAGATTAGAGAACGGGCTATAGCCCCGCGTGTGACACGAGGCACGTCTTTAGGGCGGATATTTCCAGTCCTGTCCCTGAACTCAGGGATAAAATGATGGACAGAGCATGTGGGTGAAGAAACTAAAGAGTAGATGGCCTCAGGGCCAGTGGTTGTTCTTTAACACGCTATGCATCATACATATCGAAGCCAGAGTTTGTGGAAAAATTGACGGCATTTTATGCTCGTCATTTAGCACAATCGTTTTACGGTCAGCACTTTTTTTGTTCCAGCAATGAATTTGTATCATCATTAATGGCAGAATCAATAAGAACTTAATAGACCTTGCAGCTTGAATTTATAGCTTCATTCATTCGGTTAGACTGCCAAAACCCTCAACTACAAAGTTGACCAATGTTGGAGTGAGGGAGAGAATCATATTAAAAGAAAGTACATTCATTTAAAAGATATTGCAGGAATTTTATTGCTCAAAAAAATGTGAGTTTTAATGTAATAGGTAAGAATTATTTTTTAAACTGGGGTCCAAGGACACACGGAGGGTAAAAGAAAAACATTATACAAATAAAATAAAAAATGAACTAAAACTATTCCGTGTGATCAAAAACTATAAAAAATTTAAATGTTACAAAAAAAAGGTCAGGACATTTTAAATATCCCAGGTATCAGTAATCTCAGGTCTTACTACACTGTAAAAAAAGCAAATCCATATTTTCTAGTTTACAGGAATTTGAGTCACAAATACTAAGATGATTAACGAAAGTAGTCTGAAAAAAGTAAGTTCGAATTGAACAATATTACTGAATTTATTTTAAACTATTGTTTTGTCATTACTGTTAGTTATTTGTTGTGATTTTAAGAGCTAATCTTTTTACATTTGTTGACTGTCACCGTTCTTAAAGTTGGCATGTCAAGTGTTTAGGACTACGTACAATCATCTAAATATATATATATATATATATATATATATATATATATATATATATATATATATATATATATATATGTGCCATACTCTAATAAATGCTGGGTTATTTTTTTTTTTAACCCAAATGCTTGATTCAGCCTGTGGGGTCATTTTAATGGGTTATTTGTCATATTTTTACCCAGGTACTGGGTAGTTTTTCTGTAACTCTGCTGGGTCATTTTTACTGTCGAAACAAATGATGAAGCCCCTCACATACCTAGCCAGCGCTGGGTCAATGTAACCCAAAGTTGGGTTGTCTGTGCCAAACCGGTTAAAACTGGTCATTTTGAGTTTTGAGGGGGAACTTCCTGAATGAAATTAAGGTTTGTATTACATTTTATTCCAATCAAATTATTACTTTACAAATAGGGACATTTTTACCATTTTAACTTTTTTGTTTACATGTGCGGTCGCAGCTAACGCCTGCTTGAAACGCTAACCTTCTACAAATGCAGCATACACCAGATCTACTGTACACTCAACATGTTGCCGCCACCATGGAAATTTTTCTCCTCCCGCCAAATGTTCATATAATTACAAGGAAAAATAGTACCACACGAGGGAAATCATTGTGGTGTCCATAAAGATCTGCAAACTAGATTTATGCCTATTTTCTCACATTTACCCAAATTATTATACGCCTGTTCAACCGAAGCTAATTTGGATGGGTTTCTCCCATCCCCATACAATGTCACTTCTCTGTCATTTACGGCCCTGATGAGAACGTCGGTCTCCTCAGCTGTGAACCGCTCCTGGCGTGCGCATGGCAAATCTGCCATCATAATAGGAATCCGCCATGGAACAAGCACGCCTGCTTTTAAAGGGAATGTGAGATGACGCTCTGATTGGTTTATTTCACGTTACGCCCAAACCACACCTATGAGTAATGTAGCTACTTCAGACCAACCCATTTTAGATTTGCGTCGGGCGCAAGAGTCATTTATCCCGCCGGTATATATAACAACGGCGCCCGAGATCCGCTCACAAAGCTAATTGCGTTTTGCGTTTGATACTTGCGTTTCAGATCGTTAAAATACGGCCCTTAGTGTCTTATTAAACAAAACTCAGCAAAAATAAGAAAAGTTCCTTTTTCAGGATAATGTATTTAAAGATAATTTTCTTAAATCCAAATTGGACAGGGTTTGAACAATGTTTTTCATGCTTGTTCAATGAACCATAAACCATTATTGCACATGCACCTGTGGAACAGTCCTTAAGACGCTAACAGTTTACAGGGCGTTAGCGTTACAAAAACTTTGGACACTAAACAGACCTTTCTACTGACTCTGTTCACATCTGCAGTCCTCATGCCTCCTGCAGCAGGACTATGACATGTTCACGCAGGTGATCAGTGACCCTGGATATCTTTATCCCAGTGTTTTTCAGAGCAATAAACTGCAATGTCCATAATGTAAAACGCCCAATACAGTGCTAAAGGGAGACAGGAAGGACAGTCCTTGCAGTGCCAAACCACATGTGACCATATGTCCCCCCAGACAAGTTTGAGAACTTGCAAAAGCCTTGGTTAAAATCAAGAAAGAACTGGCAAATCTGCTGCAGAGGATGAGACCCACTGTAGGACATAAAGCAGATGGTGGACACACCAGGTACAGACACAGATATTGATTTTGCTCAGGGACTCATTATTTCATAACTGTTCGCCAGTGAAATTTGTTCAGTTTATGTCTCAGAAGTTGAATCTTTTATGTTCACACAAATATTTGCGCATGTTAAAAAATGCTGCAAAAAAAGCATTTGAAAAGCAGTTCACGGTACACGGATACCAAAATTGTAGATCAATTTATTGTTACCAATTCAAAATTTATTGAATAATAAATCTGTAGTTGCCTAGAATTTATTGGCTGAATGAGGCATTTATCCTTCTGAATAAAGTCTGAATGCAGTGCTGAATTTAAGTTCTCAGCAATTAGTTTTTATACAGTGCATCTTTCCCAGTTGTTTACCTTTCTTAAGGTCGATTCTGAGTCTCTTTCCACCCTTTTTGTTTTGGATTTGTAGAGGTGAGGATCCCAAGCTGTTTTTTAGGAGGGGGCTTTCAGCACTCCTGCCTCTGGAGGTGGGAGAGAGGCTGAGGGGTAATGGAGAGCCCAGAGAGCGACTCTCAGGGCTGCTGCTGGACTCCTGAAACTCTGCTTGCCATCCTGAGGAAGACTCCACAGGCCTCACCATAGGCTTCACCTTCAGCGGCGGAGGGTCTTTGGTCCGTGTGGATGCATCAGGGTTTTCGGAGTTGAAGATGTGGCCGATCACAGTCCTCTCAAAGCGTTCTTTATTAAAAACTGGAACAACTTCTAAACGAACGACGGGTGAACGCATGGCTTGACGGAATATTTCCTGTGCTCTGGTAAAAGACAAGGGAGAGAGAGATAAGGGACACAGGATATAAAAAAAGCAATTAAGAGACAATATATTTTTTTTATAATTATTTGCAGGTTATTTGATGAAATAAATGAACCTGGAAACTAAAAAGGATGGAAATTGTAATATATTGATTAGTCTTGGTTTAGATAAAACTCACTCTGACATTTATTCTGACAGCATAATTGGGGTTATGACTAATGAGTCCTTCGCATTACAAATGACAAAGCAATCCACCTCCTTCATTTTTGCTCGACTGATTTAATTTAAAAACCGTCCATCCATCCTGAGCCTAATAAGATTAATGTGACCGTCTACTGGTTAGAAGTAATTCTCCTAAGCAAAAATATGTATATACTGTACAATGTATGCATAATGTACATAATGACCATGGAACAACTGGGTAATGTTTCAGTAGGTATGGCAAGGTCTTTAGACTGAACTTGTATAAAGCACAATCCATGACAAGTTAATTCTATATCAGGAGCCATTTTATGTTCCTTTTTAGTATGTCCTGATATGTAAAGCCATAGAATTCAATGGGGTGTCCTTTCTTTTTCACATGACTGTATATGATGGATGTATAATCTTGTTGATGTGTTTTCTCTCTAGCTTGAGTTTGCTATGAAAAATGAGCAGTCAACAAATATATATATATTTTTTTTTTTTTTTTTTTTTTTTTGGTCCAAGGCAAGACATTATCAACATTATAAAACCCCATATGAAAATCTCAAAGGAACCAGTGGTGAATTAGAGTTACTGGTTCTGATGCCATACCTGCACCTATTGTTTTTTTTTTTTTCAATTAAAAATAAAATTCTGACCCCAAAATTGTGAACTATAGTGTATTTACATACATAATTTCTCTATTCTATTTGGTTACACTTGCAGTATAGAAGTAACAGATTTCACTGAAACTGACACAAATCTAACATTATTTGTTGCAAACTGACCCAAAACCAGATGATTTGTCGGGTCCTGAAGGCTTTGGTTTGGGTAGCAGATCTCTAATCAGCATGACAGTGTGCAGTAATGCAGTGTAAGAGAAGGAGATCTGCTACACACAGCAAACAGAGCTCAGCAAATTACCATGACTGCTGAAAGGGCTCTGAAGCCATGAATTGAGTGTTTTCTGCTTTTGAAACCAATCCAAGAGTTGACAGCCATAAACAGAGCACAACAATGGACACCATGCTTGTTTTTACAACCATGACATGAAAAGATAGGTCTAAAAACAAAGTAACACGACAGGAAGGAAATGATGTCAGGAGGTAGAGACAGAAAGCAGACCAGAATGTGAAGCAGAAAGGCTTCAGTTTAGAGACTCACTGTGTAAAGGATTTGTCCAATAATTCAGCATCATTGATTTTAACGATACACTCATCGTCCTGAAAGATGCCTTCCCTTTTGGAGCGACTGTTCTCCTCCACGCCTCGAATGTGCAGGCCCAGAGCCCTGAAAGAGAACCAACCATAAATCACCAACAAAATAGAGCACAGCACCAGCCAGCCAGCAAACAGCCATAAAAGGCTGCACTAGTGTCAAATAATAGAACACCACATGACAAATACAAATAATTACACAGTAATTATATAGTAATTACAAAAAAAAGTACTATTCGAGTAATAACATCAATACTGTCCACACAAGTGTAGTGTACTTCTGAAATGGAGAAAAGACGAGACTATGCATTTGGCTTTGTTTTAGTCCAAGAGAAATTCATGTTCCAGATCCATTTGAGACACTGCTCCCCTCTAAAGAATTATCTGTTGATGTCATTGTTGAACAGTGTGTACTTCAATCTAGATCGACTCAATCTGAATCTTACATAGCGTGGATATATCAGATAAAGGACCGCAAAGCTGTGGCATAAGTGCATTTCATCATGTCACGACTTGATGAACCACTGAAACGATTTTGGAAATATTATTTTAAGGCAAAAAATCTTACTTAGTGCTGCTTTAATAAGGATTAGTCTATATATAATTTATGCAGCACAGACTGTTTGATAACTTTATTTAATTTCTGTATATGTCTTACCTGTTAGACAGGAAGGGCACAGGTAAATATGACATTTATTATGGGTTTATGCGAGGATTGTTTGAAGTTGACTTAAATTAAAAGGTGTTACTTTTTTTAAGCCTAAAAAATGTTTAAAAAAAATGGACAGCTTTCAATTGTAACGATGGAATCACTGTAATGTTGGATGGCTATAATTAATGTTTAAAATGGGGGGGGGGGTCATTTGTATCCAGACATCAATGGTTTATTGATCATTATAGGTGTTATCAATCATTTAGTTGTTGTTGCTAGTTTGAGATGAGAAATACACATTTCAGAATTATCACTAAGCTGTGTGTGCATTTTCCTTGAGAACCAAGCAAGTTGACTCATGAAACCATTTATTATATCGCAATCGCAATATTGACCTCAATAATCGCAATATGACATTTTCCCCAAATCGTGCAGCCCTACTATCTATCTATCTATCTATCTATCTATCTATCTATCTATCTATCTATCTATCTATCTATCTATCTATCTATCTATCTACAGCTACTGTATGAAATATCAATAAAACCTTCTCGCTATTCTACTGACGGAAAACCATTGGCTTTATGTTTTGCTTTATTGTCCTCCTTTTGCCCTCCTGAGCACCATACAAAACTCACATACACATACCGCTTGGCAAAACACAAGAAAGCAGCGCTATGGCTGGCAATGATAAAGGCTATCAGGCTGGAGAAACTCATAAAGCAGGAGAACGGCAGACAAGTATTAATCCCTCAGTCTTCATCCGCAGGCACCTCACACAAGCCCATTCAATGAATAACACATTCATGCATTACAGTGGGCCGCAGCAGTGTCTGGCAAATTATAGAATATACCTTTGCAGAAATTTAGATGGAGATTTGGGGAGACACACTGGACTGAAATTGTTTCTTCAGTGAAGTGATATTTGACTGGAGGGATAAAGGTTGAGTTTTGGGTGAGTGTATGAAAGAGACTAAGCATATTTGTCATCTGCTTCTGACAGCCAGCTCACAGCAGGAGCAAAAATAACTGGTGTGTGTATGATTCTACTGATCACTAAAAACATGTACATGTCCACAGCAGCAGTTTAAGTTGAATTTTCAGCATCCAGTCTTCAGTTTCACATGATACTTCAGAAAACATTCTAATATGCGGATTAGGAGCTCAAGGGATATTTCTTATTATTAATTAATTAATTAATATTTGTGTGGAAAACGCATTTTTTTTTAGGATCATTTGATAAATAGAACAACATTTATTTGAAATGGAAATCTTTTGTAAGATTATAAATGTCTTTACTGTTACTTTTGATCAACTTAATGAATTGTTGCTAAATAAAATTTATTTATATATACAAAAAAAAAAAACTTACTGACCCCAAACTTTTGAACGGTAGAATATGCACCAGTGATTATGAGATTATAAGAGTGGCCAATGGTAATTGGCTGATTCCACCTATTGCAAAATGGCCAAATACTGGCCAATACAATCAGTGCGGTTATTTTATACAGTTATTCATACTGTTATGCATACATGTTTTATGTGTTTAATGTGAAAATGAAAAAAATTTACTGTCCTCAAAGAAACTTTGTCTTGAACTCCAAGAAGCTGCACATATACACAACGGACTTCCATTACTCTACAAATCATTTTACACTCTCAGGAGAAAAAAAAAAAAGGTACAACATCTGTCACTGGGGCTGTGCCCTTTCAAAATGTGCACCTTCGTACCTTATTTAATCCTAAAGAGTGCATGTTACCTTAAAGAAACATATGACAATGAAGTATTTAGTAGCTTTTGAAAGGGTACTGTCCCAGTGACAGCTTTTATACCTTTTTTGTACTATATTTTATCACATCACAATAAATTCATGAAAAAACATCAGATAAAAATGTATCTAAAGATAAAGAAACAGCCTAACTCCAAGAATACATTACTACAGCAACTTATTCAGCATTTTCAACTGGTCATCTAGTAAAAATGAGTAGTCACACAAGCTCTAATATAAACTAATAACGTCTCCTATTATCACCTTCAGACTAAACAAAATGATCAATAACAAAAACAAGCATGCGGAAAATCTTCAATAACACACCGGAGGTCAGATTAGCGGCATGGAATCCGTATGAAGAGAAAGACGCATGATCTGGAGCGAATTAGCCTTGTGTTGGTGTAAGACGTGAGAGTGTGACCTGCTAATGCTCAGGAAGGATCTCTTCACCTCTCCATTAGATGTGCTAAAGGCTTCCCGTCCACATGAAGTCACTCTGCATTAGCTAACAGGCTTGTTTACGTTATCGCTAGCCTCTCGTTTGGAGAATATTACGGCTAGTCTTAAGATGGGGTGACCTTTGACACGCAGAGAGAGAGAGGGCAAGGCATGTCTAAAGGAAACAGATGGAGGTTACGGCCTGTGGGAGACATGAGTGAGGGGGATGAGGGAGAGAAAAAGGTTCAATCCTACAGGGAGATATCTGTCTTTATTAAGACTTCTGTGCTGTCTCAGTACCTCGTGACTCTCTCTGATGACTCAGTTTCAGTCAGAAAGAGAAAGACTTATTTAGTGCATGACAGACAGTAAGAGCGCTCGACCGTAAAAACATCTGGTCATTAAATGAGCCATAAGTTCAGGTGAGGTGAATGTTAGCTGAAGTAACTCAGAAATTGCACTTTGAAGACTATGTGATCTCTAATAGCCTGTCTTCCACCGGCCAAATCAAACACTCAAATAAGGACAGCTTTCTGGTTCAATAATTATATTCTGCACAAAACCCTCCAAACTATATACGCTATATAATGTATTCAATATATGAAATAGTTCATAATTGTATTATTTGTGCTGTGTTACTGGTTAAATAAATGCAGCCTTGAGCATAGGAGACTTCTTTCAAAAACATTAAGAAAATATCACTGACCACAAATTTCTGAACGGTCGTGTACTACAAACTACAAATAAAACTAATATTGACTAATACTGATATGGTAACCAATCTATTGTACATCAAAAACTATAGCTGGCGATAAACAATGGAGAAAGTATTGTGGCTGTACATGTAACATTTAAATCAAAATTTACTGAAACTTCTGTTTCGCAAATGGTCTCCCCCCACCCTTACCGCTGAAGTACTTAACTTTTAACCCCTCTAATTCACCCCTACAAAACGTGGTGATGAGTTTCCCTGAGCCAGCAGCAGTCGATGCTGACCCCACAGCCCTGCTCCTGTCTTCAAAGAGAACTGCGGGTTTATATACTGCTGACCCACTGGAAATACCAGCTGATGACCACAGGATTCCCAGCTCTCTCCCACAGGAACACACTTTCTTCACTTACTCTCGCTACCTGTTTCCCCCACTGAAGCATTTAAGAAGAAAAAAGTAAAACAAGTCACAACATCAGCACATGAACTCACATAAACCCGGACTATCCATATTTTTATAACACCTATTCAGTGTTCAACAACTTGGCCTGGATGAACAGTGAACTATGCAGGTGAACAGAGAGAACACAGATCATTTACATACAAAGTCTTAAAGTCACAATGAAATCAAAATAGACCACATTTAACTTCTCAATGCACATTTCTGTTAGTTCATTGTTCAGAAAATGGAGTTTGACTTTGTGATGTTATACCAAAATGTGTATTTTTATTTATTTATTGTTTTTTATTATTTCCATTTTTCTTCCTTCACTTAAATTTTTGTTCTGGACTAAGAAAAAAAAAAAAACATTTAAAATTAAAATGTAAAAAAAAAAAAAAAAACAATCAACATAATTTAATAGAAATTTAATTCAATTACACAAGTAAAAATAAATAATTTAAAGTAAATAACTACAAAACTAATAATACCACCTTTTTGCATTTTCGCCTGTATTTTAATAAATCTCCTGATCTGGTCTTGAAAATTAAATAATCTTTTTAAATTAAAATGTAAAAAAAAAAAAAAAACATAATCCAGAGATTAAAACAATACAATATCACTGAAATTTCTTTGAGTGGCAGAATAAAATTAGTTAAAAATAATAATAATTTTTTAAAAATATATATGGAATTGAAAAAAAAAAAACACTTAAGAATAACCTCAAATAAATAATATATAAACTAATGTATGTGTATTCATGTATATGATTTTTTTTTTTTTTCACCCGACAGAATCTTCTGTTCTGGGGTGTGAAATTAAAATAATGATTTAAAATTAAAATGTGACCCCTCATTTGCCTGGAAAGATTAAATGCATCAGTTTTGGAATAATTCAAAGACTCCATGAATAATGGATGAAATCCATAATATATTTCCTATAAAAAAAGGAAGTTGAGAGGAGACATAACTGTAGAAGGGTTGGTCCCATAAATAAAATCCTTACAATACATTACAGCCATGAACCAAGATTAGCTAATTGCTAATCCGTTGCAGGTGGTATTAGAGGGGAAGGACATTATCATCCAAGAGAAAATTTAATTAGAAAAAAAACATAAAAAACAGGATGAGTCATCAATATTTTTGGTCAGCTTTCCCATAAAAGAAAAACTTTAAATTTGCATTTCTGCTCAACGTTATGTTTGACAACCTTAAGTGGTACACTAGCACTTTTAAGCTAAAAAGACTATAACACTTTTTAAGCTAAAAAGACTATAACACCCCACTTCTGGTTCATGACTTCAAAAGCAAGAGAGCAGCACAGAACATTCCCATAATCCCCCACAACCAAAAAAAATAAAATAAATAAAAAACCTAGACACAAACAAAGCTCTGAATGATTTCGGTGGAGCTTTAGACTTCTCTAGCGCACATAACCGCGCTTTAGGTAAGACATGCATCATGGAGAGAGAGAGAGAGAGAGAGAGAGAGAGAGAGAGAGAGAGAACTAACCTTCCGCTGAGAGAGGAACAGTACGGCACCACGTGTATTCCTAGAGGCCCTTGTTCTCCTGAAATCTCCACCGTCTTTGTGAGGCTGCTGCACACACACAAAAACAAAACCCATCAGTCACTTTATTAAGAAGTCAGACAAAACAACATAAACCTGTGTAAACTCACTGTCTCCTGGCCCTCAGATCTCCTACACGTGTGGGTGACGAGCCGCAGTACATGTCTGTGAGTTAGTGAGCTCCCTACCGCATGATCCTGTTTTCCTACATTCCCTGCTGAAATAGTTTCCATGATGTCTGCCTTTCTGACTAATTTTCAAATGTTCCTTTTTTTTCTGTTTTCTCATATTCAGCAGTTAATGTTCTTGGCATGTGGTGTGATGATATAGTGGGAGTGGAAGTGGATAGCTGTGGACAGAACGGTCCGTTTCACTGCGGCAGCGATCATCCGCCTTTAATCCACAACTAATAGCTCTTCATGGAGGAATATTTGCAGAGTCATACATGAGTGAGTACAGTTAGCCACTGCAGGAGCTGCTGGAGGAGAGAGAGAGAGAGAGAGAGAGAGAGAGAGAGAGAGAGAGAGAGAGAGAGAGAGAGAGAGAGAGAGAGAGAGAGAGAGAGAGAGAAATGGGGCTTTTCCACTGCATGGTACAGCTCGGTACGGCTCAGTACGGTTCGGCTCGGCGCGGCACGGTTCGGCTCGCTTCGCTTTTCCACTGCGTGGTACGACTCGGCTCGGTGCGGCACGGCTCGGTTCGCTTTAGCTCGATTGCTTTTCCACTGCAGTTAGTACCGCTTCAAAGTGGGTGGGATTATGACTGATCGTTATAGTTTATCCGCTCCTCTGCAACCAACAAGAGGAACGTCTGCGCTTCTCGTCAACTGACCACGATTCAGCCATTTCTTCTTTGGAAGTTTTTTTTCTTCAAGCAAGTCAAGCAAGTAGTTTTAAAACAGGTGCTACAGCGGTGGCTGTTACTGGCTATTTAAATCTAGCGGGTTTGATGTCTCGCAAATACAATGGCGCTGGTAGTGACGATTCTGTCTGTTTGACCAATCAGTGATCTGCAGTGCTTCCACGTCACATTTTAGTATCGGTACGGTACGCTTGGACCCTCAACAAAGGTGGTACCATTTAAAGCGAGCCGAAGCGAGCCGTACCGTACCATGCAGTGGAAAAGCGCCACAAGTGAGCCGTACCGAGCCGTACCGTACCATGCAGTGGAAAAGCGCCAAAAGAGAGAGAGACAGAAAGAAAGAAAGAGAGAGAGAAACAGAAAGAAAGAGAGAGAGAGAGAGAGAGAGAGAGAGAGAGAGAGAGAGAGAAAGAAAGAAAGAAAGAGAGAGAGAGAGAGAGAGAGAGAGAGAGAGAGAGAGAGAGAGAGAGAGTTTGCAGAGAGAGAGAGAGAGAGAGAGAGAGAGAGAGAGAGTTTGACTTTGTAAACATGGTACAACGAACTCTTATAAAGCATTTTATAAAATGGAGAATTCTGGAAGCTGATTGGTTGATGCAATATTGGTTAGACTATATGCATAGCCCCTGCTGGTAAATGCTGTAATCCCAAAAAGCAGCTTTCTCCATCAGTCTTTATAAGCAACAAATAAATCAAAAATACGTATTTGGCTTTTTTTTCACTATGAACTGCCATTGTATGGAAAAATGTGTAGAACAATATGAGAGTGAGAAAGTTATTTGTAAATGATTAACTCTTTCCCCGCCAGTTTTTTAATTTTCCATCAACACCCCCAAAGCTTCAGTCCTATACCTCGTCCTATAGCTCGTCCTGGGTCGACATTTAATTCAGTAACATTAGGCAGTTTTGATTATTTTACATATGCATCTGCTTAAATATGAGATCGCTTGTTTCTGCTTCTACACATGTATTTTGATCAGGAGATCTTTCTCTGTACTCTTTCAGAAGATGTGTAATATCGCCCCCTAACGTACAACAGTGAAAACACGTAAATTTCCATCAATTGTGCGGAAGCATTGTCTTATAAATTATGGAAATTTCCGTCAAATGGCGGGGAACGAGTTAAAGGGATAGTTCACCCTTAAATTAAATTTAAGTCATCATTTATTTACACTAGTGTTGTTCTATTGCATTAATGTCGTTTTTATTGGACCACAAAAGGATTTTTTTTTGTTCAATGTCCTGCTTGTCCATATAACGGCAGTGAATAGCGACCAGCATCAAGCTTTTTAAAAAAGATGAAAAAGTATCACAGAATGATCCCATGTGACAAGTGCCGTACATTCCTAGTGTTCTTGGGGTAAACGACAGGGTTTGGTGAAAAACAAACCAACATTTCACGTATTATTTATTATTATTTAGTTGGACTTCTGTGCACAGCTGCCTGATGTGTGCAATTGTGATCCTATTAGCGCCACAGTTTATCCCAACTTGACCAGAATAAGCAAAAGAGTTGAGAGAAAGATCGATAAATGGGCAACATCTTTGAGGGATGTGCTGACTCTTTGGTCCATCAGGTGTGAGTGAGCATGAAGTGGTATAATAAAACACTGCAATTTAAAGAATGTGTGGAGAGTCTCTCTTTTCCTGAGGCATTTACTTTCAACACTCCAAAACAGCCATCTAGACCAATAATTTACCCGTGTGTGTGAGGTCTTAATGACTTCAGCAGGCTGACCATACACACAAACATAAATACACCCATCCCCAGGCTCCTGTTTGACTTTCATTCTTTCATTTTTCCTGAAGTGTCTAGTGCAGATTGTGCCTGACTGTTAGGTGAGAGCCTATTTGGAGAAAGAGCTGAGACTGTTGAGATGCTAATGCAGGAGAGAGCTGTCTGCCCAGAGCTCAGAGGACTCAACACTGATAAGCTACCACAGCACAGATAACTCTGTCTGAGAGAGAGAGAGAGAGAGAGAGAGAGAGAGAGAGAGAGGGTTTAAACACAATCACCAAGAGATGGAAACTACAAACAACAACAACAAAGACGGGGGAAAAAACTGTGGTAAGCATGAGTAAATCCTGTGAAGTGCAGTTTCATCAACTCACCAGAAGTTTCGTTAATCAAGGCCGGCTCAAATAAGAAATTTCAAAGAGACTCTACTCCTTGAGGAGGGGTGAAGGAGCCCCGAAATAATTAGGAGGGCTTAAATGGGGGGGGGTACTCATCAGCACTCATCCATTTTGCATTTCCTCTTTTACTCTCCATTTCCAGATTATTCCAAAATTTTGTATCCCTTCCACTACATAAGGGAAGCTGTGACTGTTGAGTAAATTGAGTAAATGTTGATAAAGTGTCCAACATTCCACACTTTGCTTTTTTCGGTTACTTAAGTGCATCATCCGGGTATGTGAAGTGTACTTGTTGGAAATTTCAGTGTGAACACGCTACTCACACTATTTATACTAAAAAAGGGCATAGTGTAATAATACACAAGCTGAGATGCACTACTAACAACCTGCCTAACCACCGTCTGCCAGAGTTAGTGACATTCTAACTGAAAAAAGTAGCTACACTTTTGTTTCAATCTGAATTAATTCATTCCGATTGATAAATCCGAATGTAGTGTTTACATGACTGCTAAATAAAGAGATTGGGTTGATGTGCACGTTTATATGTCACAAGAAACAAACCGGAATAGATTTGTTTGACATGCGCTTACTGCACGAATATACAGAGTTTCCCGCTGTTTGCGTATATTAACATTTCTCTTACATTGCTTCTTTGTTTTAAGGGCAGACTTAATATGTATCTCTTTCGGGTCCTGATTAGGAGGCGACGAGCACATGAAGCTTTGTACCGTTCTGCTTATATTTATCAAGCAGTAAAAACGTCCCTTTCCACACCCAAAATAAGGTGTCTTTGGATGACAATCCGAAACAAGGACTGATTGGATGTTTTCCTGCTCCACCTCACAGACGAGGAGTAGGGAGAAAATTTTAGAATGACACGACAGTCATTTAAGACAATTCATTCAACAAAAACAACAGCTTGTTCCACGCGTCATACGTCATTCCACATGCGCAGTACTTTTCAGTTTCGGTTTTAAATCCAATCAAGTGTCATCCTGATTGGATTAGAAAAGGTTTAAACCACCCCTTACAATCCGAATTAAATTCTCATTTTAATTCCGATGGAAATGATTGCATTTAACTTTTTTTATCCCGACCGTGCTACTATTATCGATTGATTTAAGGACTCGATTCACACCTGAATTCAATGCAAGCATGAGGAACAGCATGATAATCAAATCAGTATATCAGAATGATTTCTGAAGGATCATGTGATACTGATAAATGGAGAAATGGCTGTTATATTGTATTTAATAAAAAAAAATATATATATATTATCTTCTCTGCAAAGGCTACAATTTGAAGCAATATGGCCTAAATGAGGGACAGCATAATGAAGTTGCCTACCTTTTGTATCAGCCTTGCAATTATACTAGAAGTTTGGAACAGAGCTCAGAACCCTAATTTCTTTCCTTCATTACCTCACTCCTACTTTTCCTCTTTAGTTAGTCCAGCATCAATAGGTAAACAAATGAACGGTGGAAGAAAGCATACCACATCATCTAAAGACGAAGACCGCGGATGAAAGGATGGCTGTGAAACAGGAAAGGGGCACTTGAGCAGGTGTCCTCTTCATTCACCTGCTCTCTCTTCAAGACAGACAGAAGGTACAAAAAAGGGAAATAAAAGGCAGATAGGAATAAAAGAGAGCAAATTACCAAAGCTCTCTCGTCTTTTCAACTCGCCATCTTCAAAGTGCTGAGCTTCAGCAGCTTTGCACAAATAAGAGCTGTGGTTCAGATTAACGGTCTCTCTTGTGATTGTGTACGGAGCCGAGTGTAGGTCCGCTTCTTGAGAGTTCCTGGAGAAACATGCGATACTTCTCCTCTGAATGAAGGACTATTTGAATACAGATGCCGTTTCTTTATGCGACAGCTATTGTGTTGTGGATTCAGAGATGTCTGATGTAGGCTGGAGAGGATTGAGTAATGGAAAATGTATGTGAAGAGGTGTGAACAAGGCTGTGTGTTTACCTGTGAGTGTTTAACCCAGAGTAAAGCTCCCCTACAGGGTTGAAATAATCCTCCTATTCAGAAGGACTTTAATTCGGCCTCACAATCAGGGATCCAGTCACTCAACAGGGGTGCGGAAAAGCACTGCATGTACAAACCTGCTCTCAGTCTCCAGCAACTAATATACCAGACTCTCAGCATTAAAGGATGACTAATGTTGAACCTGTTTACCATCAGAATATATAGAGGGGCAGACAGAACTTACTTAAACAGCACTTTGCAAATACAAAATAATTGGCAGGTCAATTTAGAGCAACATTTCGTCTTAACCACTACTCGAGACAGAACTACTCAAAGTTATGTCTATGTACTGCATCTGAGCAGTAATTTCGATGGTAATGGTAATGCCCTAGCAATGTGTATTATTCCAAACAATACACTAGTTCACAAAAAAAATGCAAAAAAGTCATTGTACATTCTAAACCTGTTTGGCTTTCTTCCAACAAACACAAACTTTCAATACAATATGAGTAAATGGAAACTGAGCCTGTCAGGCTGCAAAAAAGACCAAAATGAGCACCATAAATGTGCTAATTTGAGCTATTTTCCCCAGACATATTGTATGGGCCCTATCATACACCCGGCGCAATGTGGCGTGACGGAAGTGTTTTTTGCTAGTTGCAGCCCCAAGCAGTTATTTTCATGTCCTGCGCCACGTTGTTTAAATAGCAAATGCATTTGCACCCATCTATTCGCCCATGGGTGTGCTGGTCTGAAAACGAGGTGTGCTCAGGCGCATTGTTGGCGTGCGTTGCTATTTTGAGGGAACTGAAATAGACTGCGCCATTGACCAACAAAAACCTGGTCTAAAGTCAATGGCGCAGTTTTATTTTGTTTCATTGCTCGTTACGCCCAAAACACACCCATTTCTCATTAAGAGAACAGGGACAGCCCTTTCAGACCAAGCGCCGGGTTAAACTAGCAAAAGTTAAACTAGCAAAAGTGGATGTGCACTTGCGCCGTGCGCTTTAGACTATGTGCTTAGAACGTTAAAATAGGGCCCAATATTTGTGTGAGCAACAAAGTAATTCCATCATAGCTCTCAAATTCTATTTATGTGCAATCAAACATGGTGTCTTCAAGAAGTGTTTACATATGAATCACATTCATTTGAATTCATTAAAAATTACTACCTAGCTACAGTGGTGGTAAGTAACGAAGTAAAAATACTTCGTTACTTTACTTAAGTATTTTTTTCGGGGATCTGTACTTTACTTGAGTATGTTTTATTTGCATCTACTTTCACTCTTACTCCACTACTATATTAAAGAAAAAAATAACTTTTTACTCCGATACATTTCCCCATGCCCGCTCCGAGTATTTACTACATTTGGCTTTCCAAAACCAATGAAAAACGTGGTTTTCTTTAAAAAAAAAAAAAAAAAAAAAAATTAAGTATGCACGCGCGACGCGCCCGCGTTCTTTGCCAACATACTGTAGTATGCTCACAGGCACAGCAGTCAGTTCAATTCAGTTCGCCATCGCCAGTTCTGTGGAAGATGACAACCGAAGAAACAGTGGCAGCTCTCAGCAGAAATGATGATCCCCAGATTCCCGACAGGGATCATCACCCATGGCCATATCTCAAAGATATGTTTGAATTTATAGAATTAAAGGGAGATTCGTATCGGCTGAAATGTCTACTTTGCCTGCCACGGGTGAATCAAATTTCAGCATTCAAAAATTCACCCTCGAATCTGAAAAAACATATTGAGGTGAGTTGACGTTAATTTTGTTTCTATAATGTTAGCCAAGTGATTTCATATTGAAACGTGCCTTGTAAACAGCTAATAACGCTAGTCAAGTTAACGTTAGCCAACGCACACTGTCGTGGGCGTGGGGGGTAGACTTGGAAAAGCAGGTTTGCCGTTTGCTCCGTGTTTCCCAAACTTTTTTCTTTCGCGCCACACTATACTATGAAAACATCTCTCTGCACACCACCATGACATTAAACAGATCACTTAGAAAATGTAAGTAAATGTAGTAAATACAGGTAGTAATAAAGCATTTAGTTGTGGTCACTGCCTGGTCAGTTAACTATTTTGCGAGCTCGTCTAAACTGAGGACTATTCATGCCTTGTAAAACATTTATAAAGGAGATTTAAAGATTTAAAATCTTCTAAACAGTAAAATGTAACAAACACAACACAGTGATACAGAGCATAGAAATATTTAATAGCCTTTAAATCTCCTGTATAAATGCTTTAAAGCATGAATAGTCCTCACTTTTGATGAGCTCGCAAACATAGCGAACTGACCACTACTAAATGCTTTATAACTAACTTACCGTACAGCATATGTTAATAAAGCATTTAACATACCAAGTAACCATCACTATGTGTCTGAATAATAAGATAAATGTACATTTAGATAGTTTATTAATCATTTACTTACACGTTCTAAGTAATCTTTTGAACCACTGACAACTCTTAAAATAACTGGTTTATAAAAAATGCAATTCTTCATTTAGAAATGATACACTGATCATTAATAAAGGATGAAAATACAATTTTTAAACAAATTATATATGATTTTAAATCAAGAAGAAAGCATTTATAGCTGTATTTATAAACTGCTTATTAATGTCTATTTATGCTTTATGAATTATGAATTAACTGTTTACTCATGCTTAACTAATAGCAGTGATTAGCTTGTAGTTATTATAAGTGTTACCTGCATTTTTTATCAGAAATAATGACATGAGAATGTCATTTAAAGAAATAGTAAGCCTACAATTTGAGCCATTATTATTTATTTATTTATTTATTTATTTTTTCCACGAATATGAATTTTTCCTGCGCTGGGCAGCTCTTACATCACACCAGTGTGAGGCAGCATAACTTTTGGGAAACACAGTGTTAGCTAACTTGGATATCACAGCATTGATAACTTGGACCATGTTTCAATAACGCTGGCAAGCCACATGAAGTCTAATATGTTTTTTTTTAACAGTTTTATTCTTAGGGAAATGCACGCTTATTAATTAATTGTATCTTTCTTGCAGAGAAAGCATCCCCATCAGTTAGAGAGTTACTCTAAATTGACTCAGAGTCATAACAGCTCACAGAAGAGAAAGTGTCCTGCAAGTCCTCCTGCCGGTACCAGCAAGCAGCTCAAGTTGGATATGTCCAGCAGCAAACGAGTTTCAAAAGTGAACATAAACAAAGCAGTGATGAAGTTTGTTGTTGAGGGCCTTCAACCATTCAGTGTGGTGGACCTACAAGCATTTAAAGACCTAATCCAGGACCTCCAACCCAATGCCACCATCATGTCACGCCCCACTCTACGATCAAGTATAGCTGAAGCTACAAAATCTATGAAGAAGAAATTGATCGCGGCAATGAGTGAGGTGGAATACATTGCAACCACCACAGACTGCTGGACCACCAGAAGGCGCAGCTTTATTGGCATAACAGCTCACTGGCTTGATCCTGACAGTTTAGACAGGCACTCAGTAGCCCTAGCATGTAGGCAGTTAAAAGGCTCCCACACTTTTGAAGTTTTAGCGGCTGCATTAAACGACATCCATGCAGAGTACCAGATCCGTGATAAGATCGTTAGAACAACGACTGACAATGGGTCGAATTTTCTAAAAGCATTCCGCATTTATGGTGACCAAGATGAAAACAACAATGCAACGTACACTGAAGAGTTAAGCAACTCGGGTGAGGGAGATGATGATGAGGAGGAGATTCAAGAAGAGGAAGAAGTTGTTAACTACCAAGAAGTGGCAAGTATGCTTGATATAGGCGATGGCTTTGAGTATCATTTACCCAAGCATCAACGTTGCGCATGCCACCTTCTCAATTTGGTGTCAACAGTAGATGCTTTAAAGGCAAACTCGAATGAGACCTACAAAAAAGTGTCCAGAGCCACATTTTCAAAGTGCCAGGCACTATGGAACAAGAGTGCACGATCCGCTTTAGCTGCAGAAACAATCCAAGATACATGCAAACTTCAGCTAATAAGGCCCAATGCAACCAGATGGAACTCGATGTTCCTTGCAGTGGAGAGATTAGTGAGGATCGTCAAAGAACAGGGAGAGGGAGCCATCCGAGATGTCTGCACATCATTAAAAATTCCAATGTGAGTACTGTATTTTTGTTTATTGGGATTGTTTTCTGATGCCACTACTCCTACACTATTTAAGATAGATACACCACACCAACTTAATTGTAGCCTCTCTACAACTGTCTGATTTATTGTAACTACATACTCAATAAATTGTCCCATCCTACCCCAACTCTTAAACGTATTAACTACTCCAGTACAGTTATTCAAATAATCTACCTCACACTAATCAACCCACTACAGTTACCCCACTCTGACGGTCCTAAATCCCTAATTGAACATTATATTCCATTCTAAAGCTACTTCCTAACATTTGATTAAACTCTCTCTATGACTATCTCAGACTGAAATGAATTGTTTTTTGTTTCAGGCTCAATCCAACAGAACTGGCCTTTTTAACAGAATACTCCGCAATCATGAGTCCAATGGCCAAGGCCATCGATATTTTGCAGGCTGAAACCAACATACAAATGGGATGGCTTCTTCCCACTCTGACTCAACTGAAGGCAAAACTGGACCGGATCAAGCCATCATTAAAGTATTCCAAGCCACTTGTTGATGCCATTCAACTGGGTTTGAAGAAACGCTTCAGTGAAATCTTGGAAGACCCAGAACTGATTGCAGCCGCCGTCTTGCTGCCAAAATTCAAGACGCTGTGGACCAAAGATGAACCTGTCCTGAAAAAGGGTAAGGCAAAGCGTGTTTCTTTTGAACAGATATTTTTTATTTATTTTCAAAAACCTGAATAGGGATGTCTACTGTGTATTGATCGTAGTTCATGCATTAAACCTCACATTTAAGGGGGGACAGAGGTCATAGGTATAATTATGTATTTGTAATTGTTCTCTTACCATATGATTAGTTCATTGTATGACCAGTGCAATACCACTGTCCATGTAATGGCCAGAATTGGCCGGGCTCGTAACCCCACTCGATTCCTCTTATTAAAGGTTAGGGAGGGTAAGAGAACAATTCAAATATTAAATAAATATATCCTATGCAATAGATTAACACACACAATAATGCAAATAGGAAAGTAATTATATTCCAATGATTGGTTGCATGCATTCTATGACAATACAGCCAATTTTGCATGCATCTCCGAGGTGGAAGATTTTACGTCTGTTAATGGTGTAGAATGATATCATGGCTATTTGCCAAATGACAATTACAGTTAAGAACAGAACTATGAAAAATATGTCCTTTGGCCATCCATCATTAACTAATGTTCTGAATGCCATTCTCTTCCATTTCTGCGGATGTATGGGACATGCGTTGTTTTTCAGGACTGGACTATATCAATCTGGAGATGGAGCCCTTGCATCCCCTCAGCAACTTGCATGCCACCTCTTCTGATGATGACGACTTTTTCTCATCCATCAAGTCAAACTCACAAGAAAGCTCCAAAGAACTTGAGGGATATTTGGGATGCTGTGCTAACCACACCAGTCTGCTGAAGACCTTTCCCTCAATCTGCAAGTTGTCCATCAGGTTAAACACACCCCTTCCTGCCTCAGCGGCTTGTGAGAGGCTGTTTAGTACGGCAGGACTTTTATTTAGCCCCAGGAGAGCCAGGATGGACTCCAGCAATTTTGAAAATCAGCTTCTGCTAAAGCTGAACAGAAGCTTTTACAACTTTGAATAGTAATCTGTTTATCTTAATGGTGTGTTCTGAAGATTTTTCAACTTAAAGAGGTGGTTCTTCCTCATTAATATTCTGAAACAATCTTACCTTGTATCTTGTTGATGCAGCTATTGAACATGTCTATTGCAAGTCTAACCCCCATACTGCGTTGCGTTAAGGTGCTTCATTGTCTCTTATGATTGAAAATCTAACAAATTCTTAATTGCAGTATGTAATCTAATAATTTGTTCAATTAAATAATTGCATATCACTCCCAAAAATTTATCTGCTTAATTATTTATATTTACAGTTCATTGCAATATTTACTTTTTACTTTCGATACTTAAGTACTTTTTAAATCGGATACTTTTGTACTTTTACTCAAGTGATGTTTGAATGGAGGACTTTCTACTTTTACTGGAGTACTATTTTATTTAGGTATATATACTTTTACTCGAGTATAACTTTTGAGTACTTTTACCACCCCTGCCTAGCTAATAACCAAAATAGCTACATTTTCTCATAAGATCAGGTTGCAAAACCTTCAATATGACTTTCACTAAATCTCCACAAAGACTCTGCAAACCAGTAGGCCAACAAATTTTAAAATGCCCCAACCTGAGATCACAATCTGAAGTCTGAGTCTCACATTTGAGCCGCAGGATGTATATAAGGCGCTCACTGCCATGCTGTCAGTCAGACTCTCAAGCTCAAGCTCAAAATGGGGCTCTCAGTGCACCCCCCATCACACCACAGTATCGATCTGACGCGCCGTTGACACCTTCACAATGCGGCTCTAATCCACTACGATACTGACCGCTGAGCCCCAGATTACCAACGCCACCTCTTTTCATTACTTCAATTACTTTTCACTTGAGAACAGCTCTTGGTTAATTGATTCAAGAGAGATTGCATGCTTTCTATTAGAAAATCTTAAGCACCCAGGTATAATCTTGTGGCAGAAACTAATACAAGGCAAATCTTTGATACTGCTGTTTATCTTTGCTGAAATTAAAGTCCCAGAGGCGGCGTGTCTGAAATGTTATCCCGCAGACTGAATCGAGATCAGTTAAGAGGAAATGCGGAGTTAGACACAGAAGTCGGGCTCAACGCTGATGGGGTTAGAGTTTAAGATTTTCTCACTGTCTCTCTGATAAAGCGGATGGTTATCAGTGGGTCTGTGTGTGATTGGCAGAGACAGTGATGAGAGGATGATGATAAACGGGTGTCAGTGTGAAAGAGGCCCGAGGGGTTGACAGCAGGGAGTCAACAGCACAATGGCACAACAGATAAGAGCGCACAGATGAGTCTGTGGCCCCTCAGAATGACTACACAGAGAAAGACAGATAGATGAAGGAAAAGAAGGGAAAACAGACAGAGAGGGAGAGAAGCAACAAAGGTGGAGAAGTGAAGTGCTTACGGAGAAAGGGCCTCAGTGGCAGACGCCAATGACACAATAAGATGATGAAGTGATGGTAGATGGAAATACAACAGACGGGTGCAAAAAGGCCATATGAGACACACATACAGAGGAAATATAAAACAGTCTGAGAGAAATGGAGAAAGTGAAGAGGAAAAAAATATAGAGACTGTGATTCAGACAGACTGATAATAACGAGATGGAGAGTGTTTCAGAAAAGTGAAGCTGGGCTAATTTTATTGAATACTGACAATATATTTGCAGATGATATACAATTAAGCAACATTTATCTATTCAAAACTCTGAATCATTAAAAATATATATATAGGGTATTTAATATCTCAGTGGTAAAGCATGTGGATAGTGGTTTTCCAAAGTTACTAGCCACTCAGCATTTTTACCGGCCACAATTTTGACATCGATATCATGGGGGGAAACTGGCATATAGGTATTTTTAATATATTTCAATTAATATGGCAGCAGGTATATTAGGCTGCTGTCACTTTAAGACCTTACACATGGATCCATTACACTGCTAAAAGGTGTGTTTTTTTTTGTTTTTTTTTACTGTTTACGTTCATTTAAAACATAACTGACTGTTTTTACGTGAATACTCGCCAAGACCAGCATTTAGACATTGTTTTGTGTGTATTTGACTGTTTAAGCGCAATAAGGAGTGGAAATGAACTGGGTGGCAGCTTTATGTGCAGGCACTTTTGTTGTGATCACAAATTCTGTGGGAATGAGTCAAATTATGCGCAACAAACGCAATCCCTCACCGAAATTCAAGCCCTGTTACACCAACAATATTCATCCGAAGCAAAATAAACAAATGAGTAAGGGGTGGTGGGTTGGCGGTGTCAACTCACTGTCGGAGAGATCACTTTTGACAAAAATGTATATATTATATATAAAAATCAACATTCAAAATTAACGTTATTATTATTATTATTAAGAAATTAACATTTACTAAGCAATTTTATTCAGGAAGGATGAATTAAAGAAAAGTGACAGTAACTACATTTATAATGTTACAAAATAGTTATAATAAATGCTGTTCTTTTGTACTTTATATTCATCAAAGAATCTTGAAAAATGAATCATGGTTTATTTTCACAAAAACATTAAGCAGCACAACCATTTCCAACATTAATAAAAATAAGCAATGTTTCTTGAGCATCAAATCAGCATATTAGAATTAGAGGTCTGCACTGAAGTCCGAACCCGGCCCGTACCCGAAATCATTTAACCCGACCCGACCATTATGGTTATATTTTAAGCCCGAACCCGAGGTCAGTTTCTCACAGAAATACCTTTTTTGTGTTGCAATAAGCTGTATTTTATGATTGCTTGCAACGATAATTAAACACATATAAGATGTACAAACACCGTTTCACTAAGGCACAGCGGCCACCTCAGCAGTCAGCAAAAAGAGAAAAACCACAGACTTACTAATTACGAAAGGTGAAACAGTCACAAATTCCTCTGGAACTCAAACATTAAACTTCAAAACACAGTTTGCGCAATTGCACAACTATTTACATTAATATATCCTTCTCAGTACGAGTTATGAAGGAAGAGAACAGCATCGACAGTTTATGGTTTCAGCGCGTCATCCTCTGATTGCGGTCTTGTACCTAAAATAGTGCGCAAAACAGATTTGTAAAATTATATTTGATCAAATAAAAATGATTAATTTATCATTTTAAAAAAACGTTTTTGCGCAAGTCCTCCCGCACTATTTCGGTCACACCACAGCAATCAGAGGAGGACGGTGGCGCTGAAACTGCGCACGTACTTTCTCCCTTGCGTGCTCATATTTACGATCACAACACGGCAAGCACATGGTACGCAAATTATATGTATAGCCTATAATTTTTCTCAGTTACAAACCCAAACCCGACCCGAACCCGAGGCTATTCATTAAACATTAACCCAAACCCGAGTTCTTCGGGACCCATCGGGCTCGGGTCGGGTAGCAGACCTCTAATTAGAATGATTTCTGAAGGATCATGTGACACTGAAGACTGGAGTATTGATGCTGAAAATTCAGCTTTGCTATCACAGGAATAAATTACATTTTAAAATATATTTAAACAGAAGACACTTATTTAACATTGCATTTTTTTTTAAATCAAAAATATCCTTGGTGAAATAACTGACTTCATTCAAAACTATTTTAAAAACCACAAAGTGTTAAACATTAGCTAAAGTAAATGTGCTTTTCCAGGTTGTCATTGTTATCATGGTCCATATAAATTAAAATGAATAAATATCAACCAATCTTGTGTTCAATCGGTGAACAACAGTGTGTGAAAGAAGCCATTTATAATGCAACTATTATTTTCTTTTAATCATTTAAGCACTTACAATTTACATTTGAGTACTAGTTGAAATGATGGTTGAAAATACAGACAAATACAAAGAAAAAACAACAACTATTTATTTTGTATTTGTGTGTTCTTTCAGTCGAGGAACCATCATTTCAAAAAGTAGATTCATAATTTTAAATGTAAGAACTACAACAGTATCAATCCAGCTGAAAACAGTGTGGGATGCTATAGATTGCTCAGCCCCACAACACACACACACACAGTGGATCTATATCTAGCTCACACACAGCTAGCAATACGCAAAGTATAACTTTACTAATTGGCTTCATTTCCATCTGTAGTCCAAGTGTATATCAGTCTCCTTATCATAACACACATGGTTTATCAGGACTCTACCATCTATGCTCAGACATTATACTTATTTTCCCCCTTTCCTGTTTTCCAGTTGACAGCAAAGTTCTATTCATATCAAGTCTCAATCATGAAACACATGCAGTAAATATCAAGGTAAATCATTCGTAAAACAATTCTCATGTAAAATGTTGCATTGAATTGAAAGCAACTATTTATGTGAGAATAGTTGTACCAATGATTTACAAAGAAATATTCTATGCTTGTGTTTCATGAATGAGGTCCACTGAGCAATTTTTTGTTGTTGTTTTCTCACATCGAAACTGCATCCCTGAAAAATGCATTCCTGTAGACTTTATTCACATAGTAAAAATTCACTCAGCAGCATTTTTTTTTTAACTCACTGGGAAAAAAAGGCCTATAAGATATAAGCTTTCAGGGCATGATTTAAGAAATTCATTTTTATAATATTATATTATATTATATCATATGACTATTTTATTGTACTGTTAGGGTGGTGTTGTTTTTTGCTGTTAGTGTGTTGTTTTTTGTTGTTGTTGTCCTTTCTGGATCTTGACAGACATGGTCATTAAAAAACTTTTCCAAACGTGTTGCAATATTTCAAAAACTCTCATTTTGAGTTTCACGGAAGAAAAAGTCATGTGGCTTTGAAACTTGAGGGTGAGTGAAGTATTCCTTTAAGGCGACCAACCATAAACCCACTGAACACTTTCTTGGAATTGCACATTCCTACAACCTCTAACTGTTATTAGCAAAGTGCTGGCCGTACTTATGGCTTTCAATTTCTATATTCAAAGTGCAAGTGATAATTCATTTTTTCCCTCTCAATTTCAAGGATCATTTGCCGAGAGAGGAGAGCATCCAGTATTCCTCACAGTGATGGCACAGCCGGTTGCTATGGTGAGAGTCTGGTGTAAGGAGTCATGCTGAGAGGAAGTGACCCAATCAACCCTCCTTACTGTCCGTCTGTGCTCTGAATGTGCTTTGGGGGATTTTTGACTCTTGCAAAAATCCTTTCTGTTGCAAACAAAGATAAATCCTTAAAGATCTACAAATGTGTCTAACTTAAGAATCCAAACAATCGAATTCACGTAGATTTAGAACATATAATAACAAAGATTGTAGCATTTCCAAAATCACCAGAATGCATAAACTAAGATATGACATCCAGCAGAATGAAAGCATGCAAGAGATAAAAAATTCAATAAAAATGCAATTTTGAAAAAACTTGCCACATAGTGAAAAAAAAAAAGTTTTTCAAAGTTATTATTGGAGTTCATTTTACGAGAAAACAATTTAATCATTCTTAGGGCCCTATAATTTCCGCGATCACGGAATCGCGGACGTAATCGTGGAATTGGCAAATTAACGCGGAATCTAGTGTTAATGTGGAATTTCGCATGAAATTCTGTTTTTGTGTGGGAGAAGAACGTATGTCTGGGGAAAATGCAGACCAGGGGAAGCAATTCTAGGCGACACAACCCCTCCCGTTAGCGAATTTGTTTTTTGCAGGATGGTAGGGGAAGACTCATGAATATTCATTAGGGAAGTCATCCCTGATTGGTCTGATGACCTACCCCTAACCCCGCCCCTAAACCTACCCGTCACTGGGGGTCTGATGACCTACCCCTAACCCCGCCCCTAAACCTACCCCTCACTGGAGTTAAGACCAATCAGGGATGACTTCCCCAATGAATATTCATGAGTCTTCCCCTACCATCCTGCAAAAAAAAAATTCGCCTCCCGTCATTTCAGCTGCCTCTCCCCCTTCAAAACAATGAAAGTATGGCGAAGCGGCTCTCCACGGCTCTGCTTCCGTCGGCGAAAAAGTTAAGAAACTTGATGCTAAGCCCTCAGTACCGAGCGTGACTTTTATGCAGTGTTTCCCACATATAGACTAATTCGTGGAGGTGCGCCACAGAATCAACACCGGCTGCCACATACTGCGTTTCGTTATTCACTTTTTTAACGCTATTTAAAACACGCAGCGTATTCTTTCAGTTGCATTTCCTTTCCCTGCTCTCCATCCGTCTCTGTCACTCACGCGTCTCTCTCACATACACACACGCACAACCCCTCCCCTCCGTGCACACTGCGCGCCAGACTGAACAAAACCGAAGTGAACTCCGCAAGCGACACTGCGCGCGAGAGACCGAGTGTGTCCGAGAGCGCACTCGACAGTGCGCAAGAGAGACTGAGACTACTAATTTATTTTACTGGACAATTTAAAGCTCATAACCATTAGGTAATATTTTGTTGTTACCTGAAGTACTTTGAGTGCAGTGTTTGCATCATGCAGTATTTGTCCTGAAAAGTACTGAGTAAGTGTGATGTTTGTTACCTCAATACATTTAAGGTCATTCCTGTTTTATTTGTGTACATTTTAATCATTAACATTAAAAGCACACTCTTTTTACGACTAAAATAACAGTAAAGGGTAAAAAAAAAAAAAAAAAAAAAAAAAAAAAAAAAAAATCCCAAAAATGAAAACGGAAAAAACGGAATTTGCAAAAATTAAAATGGAAAAAACTGAATTTGGGAAAAAATAAAACGGAATTTGGAAAAAAATAAAACCAATTTTATAGGGCCCTACATTCTACATAAAAATTTCAAGTTTAATATATAATAATAAACAGAACAAAATGTTAACTTGTACGAGGTAAGAGGAACACATGCCTCCACTCATCTAGACACATAGTAATGATATTCCATTCACAGGCTACTCCAATTGACCCAGAATTCCCTGTGTGACACTTCACATTTGATGTATTTTTGTTGAAATAACGTTTTCTTCGTAGTTTTTTTTTTTTCTAATCAGTTACTGAATGTACATTAGGGTTTTAAGTTTCATCTAATGTTGTTAAATTAATGATGTTAATGCATTATGTAGTGTTACCATGATGGAGTTTAGTTTTTGAGTGAATGACGTGTGCACACCTTCTACACTGAAAAAAACAATAAGCATATGCTTTACTTAGAAACATCTAAGTAATTAATACAATAGATGTTGTGTGAGACAACATATCAAATGTTGCTCCTGACGTGAGACCTCAATACTTGGTAGACAATACACAATGTCGGTAACATTTGATGGATTGTTTTTGTGTTTGAATGTGTCATTTTGAGTAGGAAATGAACTCCAAATGTCAGAAAATGGCAAGCTACTAATCCTAACAACAAAAGCAATAAAACAGTGTAAAAACAGCTGGAAAAAGGTGAAAAATCAACCTCATTATTTATTCAAGGCCCAGTGCATGATGGGAACACCAGTATCAGAAAAGGTGAGTAGTTGTACTTCATTTTATAATGGTGATATTTACGCTTTCATTTTTACACGCTTCAATTGAGTACTAATATAGAATTTACTTTGTTTTTTTAATTCTCGCCTGAACTAACTTTTTCATGTAAATTACATTGTTTTGTTTTTTTTCTGTAGTATTTACTTCACCACAAAATCATTTTTATCAGTGTATATATTAGTATTTACTTCATCTTGTGGAAAAGCTGCTTTTGATTCTCTTTGATTCATCATGTGACTCATCACCACCTGTTTTTGGTGGTTGTCAGTGTATTACAAAGGTACAAAACAGATATTAGTACTTCATTAGGTTGGAATATTAACATTATATCAGGTAACAAACTATGTTTTTTTACAGTAAATCTAAGTTAAATATGTAAAACCTCAAATGTAGCTACCGTATTTTTTACTGTAAATTTCTGGATCGCCTTAACAGCAATGCCACCCACACCACCATGGTCCTGTCTAAAGAGTGTGTGTTGCTGTTGTACAGGAACAAAGAGTGTATCAGAAGTGTCGATCAGAGGTATTGAAGGCCGGGTGTGTGCCTTCAGAAGCGCTCTGGGATTCAGAGGAGGCTGGCGAGAGAGTCTCTAATCCCAGACTGGCTCATTAGTCATCTCTCTCCTTGATTAATGCATGTGTTTGTTTGTGTTGTGTGAGCCCTTCCCCTCTGCTTTCTGAAGCTGCTTAATGAATAATCATTTTATATGCAAGTGCCACAAAGCCTTGATCTTCTCAATGAGGAGCAGGAAAATTGGAATGTTAGCTAATGATATGATAAGAGGAGCAGAAAGAGAGAGAGAGAGAGAGAGAAATAGAACAGATTAAACAACAAAAACAACAACATGTACAGTACCAGTGGGGTCTAAAAGTATAAGACCTCAATGAAAATCTATAATTCTTCAATTCAAACCTGGAGATAAATAAAACAATATTTAAAAACAAAAGAAAATGTATGATGTAAAATGAAGAAGAAACTATTTCTAGTTCACTAGTGAGGTATAGATGGTCAGATGTTCATTTCCACTGAAGCACAAACTGCTCTTTGGATCATTCTCAAATCAGGCTGGAGAACATGATCATCAGGTGTATTATATATACATCCAGGGGTTAAAGTGGGCCGGAACAGTCCGGAACGCAGATAAATCAATACATAAATAGATTAATTAATATCAATGATAGCGTGATGGTAGGCTATTGTTAAAAAATGTCACGTGCACCGTCAAATTGCAGCCAGCCTGGTGCTCCTTTTGAAGGAGTCCTTTTACGTCAAATCAAAACGTAATATCACCCCCTGACTTTATGTTCTCCGTCACGGTCCTCCTGTCTGATTTGATTGCATCTACGATTCACAAATGCAGACAAAGTCCTTCCTCCCCGCTGAACGCCAGCGATTACAAAAATCGTGAAATGCACGCACGGTGCTTGAGTGCAGTAAAGTTAGTTTCAGGTTCGATATACGCCGGACATTTGTTTTCCCTTTCCACTGTTCTATAGGGTCGGTAGTCTTACAAAGATATCAATAGCAGGATTAGTTTTAACATTATGTAACCATTATATATCGACATGAAATATTCATGCTGCATATTTATACCTGAGAATGCTTCGAGGCGTTTCCACAGCACATGATGTCTAAGGGAACGTCTGCCAATTCCACCAACTGCGGAAAACGTAGCCTATAATTGTTATTATTTAAAATTACTTTTAACATTTAAAAACAGACGTCCTCAAATTCAAAAGCTTGTAGAAGGTTCCTATTGGCAACACTGGCTACAGCTTTCCTGGTAGCCTTGAGTAAATTTACTTTCTCAGAAAATGATTCATAAAACATATAAATATCAGTTGAGGCTATGTTCACTTTCTTCACTGACACAGATGAAAATTAAAAGACTATCAGTCAAAGTTCAGCTTTAGTATAAGAAGAAATAGGGCAAGATAAGGAGACTGAGAGAAAAAGAAAGATGGAGATGAGGAGAGAGCAGGTATTGAGAGATAATCTAATGCCCAATAACATGGTTTTAAAGCTATTTCTTATCCATTATTTTGGTCTTCAAAAGTCTTAAATTGCAAATATGTAGGTCCGAGAAATCCACATTTTTAATTTTAACATAGTACCGTCATCATATCAGTGTAGATGTAGATGGACCAAAATAAAACCATTAAAATATCAAGTAAATAAGTATTGTGATACTTGGTGCCACAGTGACACTCTTGTCCCAAAAAGTATTGCTATACCACGGTACTCAATATGTTGTCCTACGGTGAGTCATTTTTCCCTGTTGCAGTTACACAAAGTTTGGTTCCCCCACCTGCCAAATACCACTTTAACCACTGTATACATCATATATACATTCATTTTTTAATTCAACTTCCTACTTAAATTGTTATGCAAATAACATTCACATTTGTAGTGGCAGTTATGTTATTAAACTAAAAAAGAATGTAAAAAATATAATCATTTTGACTAGTGGTCTCACATTTTTGGATCCGACAATACATACACTACCATTGAAAAGTTTGGGGTCGATACAAAGTTTTTGTCTCTTATGCACAAAAAGGCTGCATTTACTTTGATGCTGAATATTCAGCATTATTATTCTGGTCTTCAGTGTCACGTGATCATTCAGAAATCATTCTAATATACTGATTTGCTGCTTAAGAAACAATTCTTATAATTATCAAGTTTTAAACAGATGCTTCATATTTTTGTGGAAACTTTTTTTTCAGGATACTTTGATTAATAGAAAGTGTAAAAAGCATTGATTTGAAATGGAAATCATTTTTTTAATATTATAAATGTCTTTACTTTCACTTTTGATCAATTCAAAGCATCCTAAAAATAAAGGTATAACATTCTTAAAATTTTTTTAAATAATTCCTGACCCCAAACTTTTGAACGATAGTGTGAATGTGACACACACACACACACACACACACACACACAGAGAGAGAGACTTCTTACTTGACACCAAAAGGGCCAGATTTGTTGTTGCTGGTTTCCTTGGCTGTAAAGTCCATGTCAGTCTGTACGTGCATCCCCTACAAAAACAGGTCAAATGTACAGAAAACCATGAGAAACTGCAAGAAAAAGAAAGTTAAGTTACAAATAAACTGCATAAGCCAAACAAATATGCAAAATGCTACGACCAGCTCGTTTCAAGCCGTAACATAAAAGAAGGATAAGGCAGAAACATTAAATCAATACAAGTTTTATTGAATTAAACATATACCACAACCAAAAATAATAATATTAAACAGAAGTCTAGGGATAAGGGAAAACAAAGAAATAACAAACAACTATAACAAAATCTTGACGCTACATGTGTAAGAAAAGAGCTTCCCCAGAGAGTGCCTGTCCCAAGTAATGCACAGCACTCTTATATACACTCTAACTAATTAGCAATTAGCATGAGGGAAACCAATCAGGAACTCCCACGACCTGCACCAATAGAACCAGGAGACTTAGGGTCGTCACAAAATGATTAACATTAATAGGATGACTCACAATGTTACACTTTATTTTAAGGTGTCCGTTACACAGTGTAATCAGGGCCTAAAACTAACACTCGTGAAGCGCTAAATGAGAGTAAAAATCAGATGGTGAGTATAAGGAATTGTGTCAAAGTGAACAAACACGAACGACGCTCGGGACAGATGACGGGCCAGTGCTGCATCGTCACGAAAACACAAGACGACACAAAAGGGAACTCAATTTGTTTCACGCGTCCAGAAATCCGTGTCTCAGAAAGCACACGAATACTGAATTGAGCTCTCTTTTAGGTTATCTTGCGCTTGAACGGACATTTCAAACAAAATTATGTTAAAATTCCCGTAACAAAAAAATGTATGTCTTAAGTGAATGTAAATAGCTCTTAAAGTGACAGCAGCCTATTACTAAAATTGATTGTAAAATTTAATAAATCAAAAAAAGACAAAGAAAAATCACTCAATAGATTTAACTTTTGTAAATTTATCTAGACGTTTCATGGCTGGTAAAAAATATTTATAGCCGGTAAATTTTCCAGTCAGTTTCTGTTAGAAGTTAGTTTTAGGCCCTGAGTGTAATTATACATTTAAGTACTCAGTAATATTAATTAACTATACTTACTATAGAGTTAGGTTATGGATAAGGGTTTTGTTTAAATTTAGCTGCATGTAATAATGAATAATTTACTGTCATTACAATGTTAAGTACATGTAACGTGTAACAAGGACACTGTAAAATAAAGTGTTACCCAACGTAAATGCATAAACAAGCAGAAGTGTGATTTCAGTATATATTTTTAAAAGTTAAAAAAAATAATTCAACTATTAAAAAGATTAAGCTTAAACTATTTCAGCTTTGAGTATCTTAAAAATTCAAGGCATATGGTGGGAGATGAGACTAGACAACCAAATATGTCTGTTTGATGCACATTCACAGAACAACATTTAAAAAGCACAGATGGGATGCAAGAACACATACTTTATGAAAACCCCTAAAAAAACACTTACAAAGAACATAAAGTAGGAAAATACATTTAATGGTAAAATAAACAGGCAATAAATGCAAATGCTAGCTAATGACGAGCAAAACGAGTCTCCTTTATATCTCCCTGTGAAAAAGAGCCACATAATAGGACGTTATTTTACTTGCCTACCGGTTGCAAAGGCTCAAGGGAGGAATTTCATCTGACAGAAATGACTGCTGATTTGAGCATTAAAAGACCATTAGAGCGAATGTGCCAGAACTGATGAATTTCTCTCAAGAAAAACACCAAATTTATCTCATGTCAGGATTTGAGAATGATCATTAGTCATGTAGCTGCTTTTACTAGCGCATGAGTGTGTGTCGCACTGTGTTTGACAGTAATTACAAATATGTACCACGTATATGTGTAAATGTGGTTTGTAACGGGATAATGACTTGCACAAGTAATATCAACATGTGTGTGTGTGTCCAATGAAATGCAATAATTAATTGTATGTGGCATTTCAGGCTTCACTTGGATGGCTATGTTTATACCGAAGACATCATTTAGCAGATGTTGTGCCAAGCTTATCTGATTTTGTGCACACGACATAGGCATTAATGAGAACAACCGTAACAAACGGTGTGAAAACGTTGCTTTACTCAACCGAGAGGTGTCTACTGACCACAGAACTAATATATAGTATGTAGTTTTGGGCCAGGACGGTGGGGGTGATGTCCGTAGGGAGGGCCGGTCACTCAGATGTATCGAGCAGCAGAAATGCATCATGCTGCCCTTCAGCTCTGACAGAAAGTGTGGCAGGGGTCAGCATGAGCAGAAAGCCCTAATGTACTTGCCTGTAACCTCTGACCCCATTAGCACCTGTCAATCAAACCCCTGCCTCTCAAAATGGTCCTTTAGAAAGCTAAAAGTGTGATTTTAGGAACGAGGTCAGAAGCTTTGTGAAGAAAGGAGCAGGACGTTTAATATACCATGCGGGCGGGCCAATAACGCTTCATTCTCTTTCAATAGCTGGAATTCTCTGTATGTAGGTGTGAGAGTATTTTGAAATAAAAGTATTATTTTGTGATAATATTGTATAATTACTTTGGGCATATGTATCACTATTTTTGATGGGCGCATTCAAATAACATCATATTTCCGAAGATAATTTCCAAGTTAAGAAGTCTAAATCTACAGAAACATTTCTCAAACTCTCTTGAGCATTTGCTGCTGTATTAGTCAGGATCCATTTATGATATGGAGATACAGTAGAACGCAATATATCAAATCACGGAATGTTTTTTTTTTTAAATATGCATCACATTGTGAGGTAGATGGTAATACACAGCCCTACTTTGAAGAATTGGAGACTGAAATATTAGCCAACAGTACCTCACAGATCTGCATGTCTGCATAGATTACTTAAGTACATTTAAATACCAAGCTACATTAAAATATTCTGTGAACTATTAACGTTGCTATTGATAAACTGAATTAAGATCATTATCATTATCATTATACAGTAGTACCATCCTTGATGTGAATGGAATTTTAAATAGTTCTACCAACGTTTATTTACCCTCATACCATTCCAACTTCCGTTCACACTTTCGTTTCATTCTATCCTAACTATCATTAGGACTCTCTTATATTCACAAAACAACCTCCTTTATCAGGGTTTCCTATGCAAACAGGTTAGCCAAATCATAACAGAGATCATTAACATCTAAATATCTTAAAGGGACAATAGCAAAAAACAGAACATTTAATCCTAAGACTCAATAAAAAGGAAGAACAGTGGTTTTCTAAAACCGATTTATAACACTGCAGATATACTTTAGGCAAAAGTATAAAATTTAAGATTTAAGACAGCTAAAGCATCAAGATGATCAGGTACCAGCTGTAAAACCGAAGAGAGCTTGGTATTTCCAGTAAAAAGAGTCAGGATGTAGGCTTGAACGTCTTTTCTACCTTACCATACGGCCTTTGTAAGAAACACTGGGTTTGAAAATGGAGCTTAAGGCACTACATAAACTACTGCACGTTAAATGTGTTTTCAAGTGCCAACCCTGGCAGTGAAGAGACTACAAGCGTTAACTCTTCATCATCCTGAAAGCTGACATAACCAGCATGTGCAGTTCTGTCAAAACGCCTACTTTCATAAACGAGGCACTGCAAACAATTAACCGAACAGTGACAACTGATGGCTTGTTCCCTTGTTAATACACACACAAAACATATTTTTAATGGGCACGCAGAAGGTACATAAACACCCACCACAAAAAAAAAGAAAGAAAATGAAAACAAGAGTGAGTCTGTGATTCATTCTCCTCTCATTTTTAATGATTAGTTTGTGCCGTTTGAGTCACGGTTTGGTGCTGTTGCTAATTAAAGAACAAAAGCATTAATCTAGCGGCTGACTGATGATCTGATGAGCATGTCACCGGTTTTATTTGCTCGTAGTGCCTGATCTCCTCACGCTGACCCTTGTCTAATGAATAACACGGATGGAGCTGGCAGTAATGGAACGGTGCCGAACAAAGAGACCGCGACAGCCTTGATAGAGCCAAAAGGGGAAGGAAACACACTGGAGGGTATGATGGGATACGTACCACATGCTGAGAGGGTTATGAGAGTTTGCTTGTCTATATATAGGCGTTTCATCGTTTTAACCGAGGCATACATCACCTTCCTGTCTTCTAAATGAAGACATCTGTTCCAATTACTAGTTCAAGATGATGATGGCTATCAGCCTATGAGAAGCAGCGTTTCAAATGTACTTTTACATTACACTCAATGCAGCTCTGTTGGGCTTCAGCATTTAATATGTGGATGAGACGTACAACTACATGAATAGCATTGTTGGGATTTGGGAAAAACAATGCAGATGTGCTGAAAATCAAACAAACATGCACATAAGCAAAAAAATATGGACCACAAAGTAATATGAAATACACTGACAAAAACATGCTATGGTGTTACCATGTTTTTGGGCATTCTACCCTGATGTTCTTTGAAATACTTTGGGGTACCGTCCAAATACCAAAGTACATGAAAATAGTAAACATTAAAGACATCATTCACCCAAAAATCCTTGTTGTTCCAAACGCATAAGACTTTAATTCGTTCATCTTCAAAATATAAATTATATTTTTAATGAAACCTGAGAGATGTCTGTCCCTCCATTAAACATCAATTACACCAAGACTTTCAAAGGTTCAAAAGGTTTCACCAAAAGTAAGCCATATGAATCAAGTGGTTTAATTTAAGTGTTCTGAAGACAAACAATAACTTTATAGGAACAGATTTTATTTAGACGTTTGCCATAGATAAACATTGATCAACGCAGACACATAGAGCACATCAAATATGGTAAACAAGCTCAAACATGCTTGCTTGATGCGCTTGACAAGCTCAATTCATTTGGATTCCTTTATAAGGTATTGTACTGTATAAAGGTTTTGAAGCATCAAAGTTTTGGGGGAATGGACTTCACTATATGTGAATAAAAGCCCAAATTAAATCTGTTTATCATATAAAGAGATCGTGTCTCTTCAGAAAATTTAAGCTAAACTGCTCGATTCATATTGATTAGTTTTACGATCTTTTAATGAACATTTTGAAGCGTCAAAGTGGTAGTTGTGTAGCTGTCAATGAAGGGACAGAAAGCTCCCAGATGTCATAATTTTTGTTCCGAAGATGAACGAATTTTATGGGTTTGGAACGACAAGAGGGTGAGTAATAAATTACAGATTTTCATTTTTGGGTGAACTATCCCTTTAAGTTCTATTGAGGTAGCATGGTATATAACCATCAAAATGCCACGTTATTGCCGCATAAACATCTCAGTCTGTTCCTAACACAACTTTAGCTATAATTTGGCTTCAACATATTTTGATTATATGGACCACTTTTATTGAGCTTTTCTGTCCATTTTGGAATTTGTAAGTACACTTTCATTGTATGCAAGTTTCACAGAAGAAAATAAATACAGAGACTATAACAATAACAAAATTATTAAGTAATGGGAACACATTTTAATTTCAGGTGAACTATTCCTTTAAAGACACAAATTATTTAAACCTTATTCAGTGAGACAAAAAATAGTCAAGGATCTAAGTTTACAAGTTTTGTCTGTTTTTTTGTCTATTCCCATCGACACAACAGGTGGACCATGAGCAAAGGCGGAAAGAACCTCTGTCAACAATATTCAAACAATTCCTCACAGGAAGTGTGGTGTTATTTACCATCAAACACACACTCAAACTTCCCCCACAGGAAGAGAGGCATCACAGCTCTAACAAGTGATACATTTAAAGTATCACTTCTTGGTGACTATTAAACCCAGAGGGTTCAAGCTACAAAAAATACTCCCAGAGCAATTAGCAGGCACTGAGATCCTCCCAGAGGGCAACTGTTCTAATGATGGCAAGACAGACTAATAAACACGCATGTGACAGATCACAGACTAGAAAAAAGCTTAAAGAAGATGCGAAACACAAACAATAGCCTTAAAAAAAAATGGTACCATTTCGGTACAGGCCAATAAAGGCACTATCACAAAATAAACCTCTTCAGGTTAAAACAAGAATTGATCACCCTGTTGGGGTTTATTTTTTAATAATGAACAGCTGACTAACTCAGCTCTCTGGAATACTTGCTTATGATCGATCAATCATTGGATTCAGTGACCAGATTTTTCCTAATTATCACAATCATCCATTGCAACACTATATAAGCTTGCTTATCTGGGTAAATGAAACCGGTGCTAATTTCAAATCTTATACAATATACATAAGCATAACTGCTGCTATCTTGCACTTCGGTTATTGATTGTAGTGACAGTGACTAATATTATATATTAATATTACTGTAATATTGTATCTTTTGTATGTTCCACATAAGACAGCAAGTCATCCAGGTGTGGAACAACATGAAGGTGAGTAAATGGTAAAATAGTGCATTACAAAATCTTCCTAGCAACAAGAAACACTGCAACAATATTACAGTAGTAATTAATTAATTACAGTATATAGTAATATTTCATTTTGGGGTAAACAATCCAGATAATATACAACTGATTTGATAACTCAAATCAATATTTCATGTCCACATATATATTTAGCAAGTTAACAATAGCAATTAAATAAGCAGGCTAATGTAAAGTCAATCGAATACTGTTGCAAAATAAATCCCTCTCCTGATCAGTTTTTGTCGCGGTTTACAGTATTTAGCTATATGCCAGGCTGTGACTGAACATTATCACTTACAGTCTTGACAAAACAAGTGTTTTCCAAAAAATAAAAATTAGTTGGAAGTCTCTATATCTTTTTTATATACTACTGGTTAGTTGAAAAAAACAAAACGTGGGTTTAAGGCTGGGTAATGTACTGGATATTTAGTGGTGATTAAACTTCCATTAGTTAAAGACGACCACCTAAATACTGGAATAAAATGGCAATAATCATCCAAAAGAATTGTTGCGTCCAAACTAATTGCATCTCAAAATCACTTAAAATAATGGCCTGTGAAAACTCAAATAGAGTCTGTGGCAAATGCTGGATCACTGACACCCACCAATTTGGCTTTTAAGATCCTTTTAGCACTTCTTTTGTCTTTGGAGAGGGTAGAGTAATTTCTGAAAAGTTTGAAATATCTGCCTGTGTTCTTCAGTGGGAGGTGAGGGCATACCCAAGGGCCATTGCTCTCTCTTTTCCAACCACTTACTTCTGCCGAAAAAGGGCAAGTGACAATCTGAACAATTACACAGGACTATTACCTCAATCAGGTATAGAGTAGTGTGGACTCTCTCTTTCTCTGCCCAGCTTCCTCCCTCTCTAGTGGTTTGCAGTATAGAAGGGTGCAATGCTCAGTGCATTAGTGAGCTCTAACCCTGTCATTTCTCAGAAACACTCGCTTATTATGGACACACCGAATGTTCCAACAGCCAAGAGGAGAAACACTCTGAAAAGACAGGTCTAGCAGAGAAGACGAACGAGAGAGGTGGAGATGGTCAAAGAGTCGGAAACGCCTCCAAATGTGAGAGTCCCTTTAGTATTGTGTGCCATTCAGAAAATAATTTGAAATGCCTTTGAAATAACAATTCAGTTCCTGAACAGGGTTATTAGTTGACAAAAAACATAAAAAATTGTTATTAGGTAGAGAACAGTTATACACATATACACATACTTATGTGTTAAAATGTCCGTCTTTGCAAGTAAACACAGTCATTTATGTCTTAAGTGAATGTAAACAGTTGAGAAAGAAAACACACAAGTATTCTGGACCCATGCAGTCGGTCTTAACCATACATCCAAATATACCTGTCATTAATGTTGATCAAACAAACAACAACAAAAGATCAAATCTCTCAGTGCTCTTTATTGAATACATTTTGTAACTTTAATAAGAATAAATGTATTTAAGTTTTTCAGGTCTATTTCATCTATTTTAGTTTGTTTTCCTATATGCTTGCAATTCATTTCTTTGTTCGTTCGTTATGAAATCACCCATACTCATTAGATTAGAAAACAATAAAGGTGATTTACATATAATTGATTTATATATGTAATTTATATATATAAAATATGAGGAAAAAAACCTATACGAGGGCAGATTCGAATCCAGAACCTCTGACATGCTTAACAAATGTTCTACCAGACCGTTAGTACTTTTATAGCGGATCTGTGTAAATAATCACTGTCTTGAAGAATTTGTACTATATAATGCTTTTGATATAAGGATTAAACTATTCCATTAAAAAATGTTTCTATGAATTCCATGTCAATAAATTAAACATAATGTACTGTTGAAATTGATATCTTGATATCATAATGTTATTTTTTGTTTGTTTCGCCAAGTGTAGTGTAAAAGATGATGTAAGCGGGTCCTTAAAAATATCGGACATAGTCCAAAAATCGGATTTGGGCATCAAAACCTGCAGTGTAAATGCGGCCTTTCTTCACATTTATTCATAGGTTTTGCCTAATGGGACCAAATACAATAGCCATGCAATATATGGTTTCATTTAGTTTCTGCCATTGAGAGATATCTGTGAATAATGCCTTAGTATCTTATTGCTGAATTAAATTAATGCACTGCACTGAATAGAAAAACTAACGAACATGACAATACCAATGATAAAAGCTTCTTATTGAGATTACAGAGATTAGGGCAGACAATATCTGATTTAACAATAGGTATACTGTACATTAAGTCCACATTATCACCCGCACATAGTTTTGACTGCTAGTGAGCGCAATGAACGTTGAACGAGAGTGCCAACATGTGAACGTTACATAGAACATCGAGCTCTATGCTTTCTAAAGACCAAGAAAAATGTTAGTCTGCTGTAAAACTCTAAAAGCTACTGCGAGTCTAACACGTGGGCAAAGTTTGTTAACTTGGTAATGACATAAACGAGAAGTGAAAATCCCAGTAATGGTCTCCTGCCACGTTTCTTAGGTTTCTTTGTTCAGGTTCTCACTCTTTCTGTCACACACAAACACGTATCTCCTCCAGCTGTACATAAGCCTTCATCAATGAAAAGTGCCAGTTTAATTACACCCAATAGGCTGAAAGAGAAAGAGGGAGAGGGAGAGAGGGAGAAAGCGAGACAGAGAAATTGATGTTAATTGGGGGTTTGTGAATGAGAGGCTGTTGGATTAAAAGCAGAGCCGTTTTAATTTGAGATCATGTATCCCTTTTGAGTGTCATTTTAACGAAGCATGTGAGAGAGCAGAGAGTGTGTGAGAGTTCACACAGTACATACAGGAGTATAAGATAGCGAGAGGCCAAGCTAATCAGGTGTAAGTCAGGCGTTGACGTCACAAGACATCTCACAAACACAAGAAAACACACTCATCTAAAGTTTTCATTGGTCATGTCAATCACTGTACTGAGTGCCTACACCAAACACTGATACCTAAACCTACCGGTTACTGTAACCTTGACCAGTGAAATCGAATGCACTGAACTAGTTTTGGGGGAAAACCACACTCAACCACAAACACACTGATGTAGGAACTGGTATGACAGGTTTATACCCTGACACTAATTTGTCAAATCACGTACCGTAGAAGTTTGCAACTTGACGCATTAATATAAAGCCATTTTATGTATAGTGTTTTTTTACTTCAAATGTGCCTCAGAATTTATTCCAGATTTTACTCATTCATTTATAATAAATACTTGTATTTTTCTTTATATCCATCAAGCTCCATATAAAAAAAAATATATATATTAAAAATAATAATATTATAATAATATAAGTCGTAATATCAGATTTTTCATAATAATTGGTCATATCTTCCACCCCTACACTGATTTATTTGTATGTTAAGCATTACATATTGTGTCTTTCTGTGTGAGCTGAGGTCAGAATGTCACTTGCGGTCTAGAACTACCACTCCAGAGAGATCAACACACTGAATTTCATGGCTGAGATTAACGTGAAACTAATACTACCATATTTCTTCATTCAAGGTTTTACACAGTGAAAGGAAGTTGAGATGAGATGTGTGGGGTTCGACTTTGCCGGTCACTCAGTATTACTGATATTCTAGAGCAGCGGTCAGGAACCTAGGGCTCGGGAGTCACACCTGGCTCTTTGACAAAAATCATGTGGCCCGCCAGGTCTCGCACTCTTTACCAACAAAGAATGTAACGTTTAGCTTTCTGCAGAAAAAGCAGCCAATTACAATAACTTTGCGTTACCTGCCGAAGTTAATGAAATGGATTTTTTTTAATAATAATATAATTCAAGTTGCTGCATGTTCAGTGCTGTTCGCAGGTGTCATGACAGGGGAGATCCTAGAGATCATGCACTCAGATTTGTGGAAATGGTGATAACTATTTAAAAAAAAAAAAAATTACACATTCGACGCAAACACTGCGCATTGTTCCTCTCTCTCTCGATCTCTCTCTCTCACGCACACACACACACAAAGAGGATTTATGTAACCCAGGTGATAACTTAAAATGAAAGCCCTGCACAATTAATTCCATATTGTTTTTATTTGTTTTTAATTGTCTATGGACCTAATAAATTTACTATTATTGGAATATTATATAAACAATGTATATAATATCTTTTTTATTATTATTATTATTGTTATTATTTTGCTGTGGCTCTTTTGGAAAAATGCATTAACCAAAAATGAAAAATTGGCTCTTTAGTAAAAAAAAAAAAAGGTTCCCGACCCCTGTTCAAGAGAGTGCTGTAAGAGCTGAACCAGTGCTACAAATCCCGCTGGATACAGGAGTGAAAAAGTGGTCATTATCTGGTAAAGTGAGATGGCTTGGTGCTTTGCAATTAAAAAAAAACTCTAGGTGAATTTTGTGCGAGCAGGTAATATCTTTCAAGTAGTTTTCTGAACTTTACTTCTCCCCTTTCCATGCATATATAAAAAAAAAAGTTTTGTGAGATTACAAATTACTTTACAATCACATTTGATACATTTAACACTTCCTTGCTGAATAAAAGTACTAATTTCTCAAAAACAAAGTTATAAACTTCGAACAGTATTATAAATAAAAAATCTGTGGTTGGTCACTTAAAGGGATAGTTCACCCAAAAATAAAAATTCTGTTCATTTACTCACCTGCAAGATGTTCTAAACCTGTATGAGATTCTGTTGAACTCAAAGTAAGATATTTTGAAGAATGTTGGTAACCAAACAGTTGCTGGTCCCCATTGATTGTCATATGGAAAAATAAATACTATGGAAGTCAATGGTGACCAAAAACTATTTGGTTACCAACATTCTTCAAAATATATTATTTTGTGTTCAACAGAAGAAAGAAACTCATATAGGTTTAGAACAACTTGAGGATGAGTAAATGAACAGAATTTTTATTTTTGGGTGAACTGTCCCTTTGTATAAGTGGGCAGATTTTCGCAAAATGTTGTCTTGGATCAGATCTTGGTTAAAAGAAACTGCAATAAACAAAACTAAAGTAACTAAACAAGTAACATATAAAGTGTACTTATCCAGTGGACATTGGACTTCTTCTGTGCCACAAAGGTATATGAACCCCAACAAGTAAAAACTCTAATCCCAGATGAGAGGTGTGCAGTGCCGGCTGACCCTCTCGGAAACACTGAGCTTGGCCAGTGGGACTGCAGGGTGAGGTCCCTGGGTTCACACTCGGACCACCAACATAACAACCAGCAAAAATAAAAACAAATCCACATATCTAATTGGTTCTTAAGGGACTTTTAACGTTCTGCGGGTATAAAAATAGACTAGGACACACAAGACAAATATATCCCAGCGGAATCTCTGTCTCTCATGACTAATATCTGTAGAAATATATTCGCAAGTGACGGTTTCCAAGGTTACAAACCTTATCTGCTGTCTCCATCCTCTGGAGTTTTGATTTTAAATTGAAAACTATGATTATTACAGTGGATTTAGATAATAATGTGAGAAATGACGCTAGATGGTTTGTGATCCATTTGCTACAGTACAGGAAGGTGCACAGGAGTAGTCTGCAATGAATACTCTTTAAAATAGACTCGGATGACACTTTCGAACTGCACACAAAAACTGTTAGAGCAGACTGAAACTTTATTTCTTACAAGATTACAGTTCCAAGTTATTAAACTGGTGGAAAAGTGCTCTACTAGCCTGCCCACTGGGACCAAACCACAGTTTGAAACAACAAGATTAGATATGAGCTCTCAGAAGTGCAGAGATGCCTTGCTAAGCAAATTTTATTAATGATCTACATAAACATTTGTGGTTAAATTTGTTTTAAGGTGTCTGTCTTACAGTGTAATTATGCATTTAAGTACTGAACAATAATAATAAACTACATGTACTTAATGTTTTTTGTGTTATGTATTGTTTCTGTGCCATGTTTGTAGGTCTTTGTAGTTTTTAATATTGATTAGTCCCTGATTGTTCCCTTGGGTGTCTTGTTAGTCTCTTTAACTCTTGTGTAGATATAGCCTGCCCCTTGTGTTTCTCTTGTGGCTTGTCGATAGGCTGAGTCCAAAAACGTAGTCAGCTGACTTGTTGCCTTGCTATCCTATCAGGCAATGACTTTGCAGGCAGTGTTTGTGCTGGAAGGTACGTCTCGAAACTGATTTCGGACAGACTTCTGAGGCAGTGTAAAGGTTTAATGATCTACAGCAAAATAAGAGTGAGCTTTGGTGAAGACTAAGTGAATATTTAATTACTACAGTAGTAATTTCTCACAAGAAATGACATCAGAAGTGGAAAACGTTTGTCAAAAAAGTACATTTACACACAAACTGACCACCAACCGCAACTGTCAGACACCATCTTTCTTTTTGTAGCTCAATAGTCAGCGAATGGAACGCATAGGATTGTGGGATATCAAAGGCAGCGAAGTATACATCTGCGCTGCCTTCAAAAATCGATCAGATGAAGGTATCTCAAGAGACAGGAAGTGAAGTTATTGGATTCGAACGTAACTTGATGCCATCCTACCTTGGAATGCGTCCTCCAAAGGCAGCATTTGTAAGTATTCGGACTTAGCCAATGTTTGGTGTTTCATGTGTGTACCGGATTTCTAGGTGAAAATTCTTCTTTAGAAAAATGTTCTTCTTTAATATATATATATATATATATATACACACACAACTGCCACA